>OY804578.1:142878298-144129548 GCA_963680875.1 Bathymodiolus brooksi | reverse complement strand
GAAACACTTCCCATTTTGAAATCAAATCAGTGAGTGGAAAATGTTCTTTGGACAGCAATGAAAAGTTGGTTCGTTTGTGTTAATTTATTATCTCCCCTTCTTATCTTCACAAAATAAAAACGACGACATATGCCGATGGAAATCCAGGACCTGGCATGGAACAGAAACACAATGTGTTAAGATAAACTGGTTAATAGTTTGTTAATTGGATCTCCACGGCAAAACAGATATAAACAAATGAACAGGTTCTCATACACTCAGAAAGACCACATTATTCTTAGAACAAACGAAGAAAAAAAACCATAACTGATATATCTAACAGATTTAATAAGTCACAAACATCTAAAGGAATTAATTACCTTCGTGAGAAACCAGAATAAATATATGTAGCTTAGTTAAAAATGTAACCAAAGAAAGATGGATGGGAAATACAAATGTACCTGTTCTGGTCAGATATCTGCACACACGATCTTCATGGTGGTTATGAAATTTCCGGTCATTCAAGTCCGAATTATTTATAACTACAAATACAAGCAAAACGAACCAATTGACAAAGTATATTAAAGGTAACATGATTGGACCAAAAGAAAGTCACCATCCAAAAAAGAGGATGTTTCTCTTTTGACACGGATATTACACGTGTTCGTCAGGTTCAAACGCTGCTTCTCCAAAATTTTGATTTAAACATACAAATGATGCTCGACAAAAGACTAAAGCAGAAATTTCAAGATTCAGCCACACGAATTCCTCTAAAAAAACAGGGTATGAGGTCAAGTGCTCTGGAAGGGTAAGCAGTTCCTGCTTAGCTAGAGATCAAAGGAAAATGGATATAAAGACAAACAGTGGTCGACAAAATACTAAAGATTGAGTAACACAATCCTCACTAAAACAGGCTGGGGAGGAACTAGGGTGCACTGGAACGGTAACAGTTCCTGTTCCACTAGTGACACACGTTGTGTTACTGTTAAAAGACATGGACATCATCTGATATGGAGCATATAATTTTTGACTTCAAAATGTATTTGATTAAATATTGTATTAATGAGATGGAAGAAAGATATATACATTTCAATAGTTGATTATTTTTATATGCATGTATAATGATCCTACAATTTTCTATGAAAAACAGACGAATAACAACTTACATAATTTCTAAATGGCAGAGAAATCTTTAAATTTACAGGGACAGTTTTTTAAACTGTTTACATGTGTAACACCTCCAGAAGACAGAAAACATGTAACGAAGTCAATTAATGCTCACAGCGTCCTGTACGTCAGATTGGACAAGATGATACAAGAAATTACTGGAAAATATAAACATGCACTTGAAAATCGTCAATTTGAAGTATCATTAAAGACCAAGGTATTACTATGTAAAATACTTCAAAATGCTTATCAGTTGCCAATCAACCATTCTGACATAAGCCATATAATACCTGTATATATATGAATAAATAAAAATGGAACTTAGAACCCTGAATATATAAATACTGCTAACACTTCGAGGTCACCTTAGTTCACTCCCGTTCTTTTGGGATTTGTCGGTGTTGGACATCTTTAGTGTTCTGTGTTGTTTACTTTGTCTTGTTTGTCTTCGTCCTATGTCTTGTGTGTCCAGCATTGTCAGTGTCTTGTGTGTCCAGCATTGTCAGTGTCTTGTGTGTCCAGCATTGTCAGTGTCTTGTATGTCCAGCATTGTCAGTGTCTTGTGTGTCCAGCATTTTCAGTGTTTCTGTATTTCGTCATATGTCTTGTGTGTCCAGCATTGTCAGTGTTTCTGTATATCTATTTATGATTGGTGACTTCGTCATAAGTCTTGTGTGTTCAGCATTGTCAGTGTTTCTGTATATCTATTTATGATTGGTGTCTTCGTCCTATGTCTTGTGTGTCCAGCATTGTCAGTGTTTCTGTATAATCTATTTATGATTGGTGACTTCGTCATATGTCTTGTGTGTCCAGCATTGTCAGTGTTTCTGTATATCTATTTATGGTTGGTGTCTTCGTCATATGTCTTGTGTGTCCAGCATTGTCAGTGTTTCTGTATAATCTATCTATGATTGGTGTCTTCGTCCTATGTCTTGTGTGTCCAGCATTGTCAGTGTTTCTGTATAATCTATTTATGATTGGTGACTTCGTCATATGTCTTGTGTGTCCAGCATTGTCAGTGTTTCTGTATATCTATTTACGATTGGTGACTTCGTCCTATGTCTTGTGTGTTCAGCATTGTCAGTGTTTCTGTATAATCTATTTATGATTGGTGTCTTCGTCCTATGTCTTGTGTGTCCAGCATTGTCAGTGTTTCTGTATATCTATTTATGATTGGTGACTTCGTCATATGTCTTGTGTGTCCAGCATTGTCAGTGTTTCTGTATATCTATTTATGATTGGTGACTTCGTCATATGTCTTGTGTGTTCAGCATTGTCAGTGTTTCTGTATATCTATTTATGATTGGTGACTTCGTCATATGTCTTGTGTGTTCAGCATTGTCAGTGTTTCTGTATAATCTATTTATGATTGGTGTCTTCGTCCTATGTCTTGTATATCCAGCATTGTCAGTGTTTCTGTATAATCTATTTATGATTGGTGACTTCGTCCTATGTCTTGTGTGTTCAGCATTGTCAGTGTTTCTGTATAATCTATTTATGATTGGTGACTTCGTCCTATGTCTTGTGTGTCCAGCATTGTCAGTGTTTCTGTATAATCTAATTATGATTGGTGTCTTCGTCCTATGTCTTGTGTGTTCAGCATTGTCAATGTTTCTGTATAATCTATTTATGATTGGTGTCTTCGTCCTATGTCTTGTGTGTCCAGCATTGTCAGTGTTTCTGTATATCTATTTATGATTGGTGTCTTCGTCCTATGTCTTGTGTGTCCAGCATTGTCAGTGTTTCTGTATAATCTATTTATGATTGGTGTCTTCGTCCTATGTCTTGTGTGTCCAGCATTGTCAGGGTTTCTGTATAATCTATTTATGATTGGTGTCTTCGTCCTATGTCTTGTGTGTCCAGCATTGTCAGTGTTTCTGTATAATCTATTTATGATTGGTGTCTTCGTCATATGTCTTGTGTGTCCAGCATTGTCAGTGTTTCTGTATAATCTATTTTTGATTGGTGTCTTCGTCCTATGTCTTGTGTGTCCAGCATTGTCAATGTTTCTGTATAATCTATTTTTGATTGGTGTCTTCGTCCTATGTCTTGTGTGCTCAGCATTGTCAGTGTTTCTGTATAATCTATTTTTGATTGGTGTCTTCGTCATATGTCTTGTGTGTTCAGCATTGTCAGTGTTTCTGTATAATCTATTTTTGATTGGGGTCTTCGTCCTATGTCTTGTGTGTTCAGCATTGTCAGTGTTTCTGTATAATCTATTTATGATTGGTGTCTTCGTCCTATGTCTTGTGTGTCCAGCATTGTCAGTGTTTCTGTATAATCTATTTTTTATTGGTGTCTTCGTCCTATGTCTTGTGTGTCCAGCATTGTCAATGTTTCTGTATAATCTATTTTTTATTGTTGTATTCGTCCTATGTCTTGTGTGTTCAGCATTGTCAGTGTTTCTGTATAATCTATTTATGATTGGTGTCTTCGTCATATGTCTTGTGTGTTCAGCATTGCCAGTGTTTCTGTATAATCTATTTATGATTGTTGTCTTCGTCATATGTCTTGTGTGTTCAGCATTGCCAGTGTTTCTGTATAATCTATTTATGATTGGTGTCTTCGTCCTATGTCTTGTGTGTCCAGCATTGACAGTGTTTCTGTATAATCTATTTATGATTGGTGTCTTCGTCCTATGTCTTGTGTGTCCAGCATTGTCAGTGTTTCTGTATAATCTATTTTTTATTGGTGTCTTCGTCCTATGTCTTGTGTGTTCAGCATTGACAGTGTTTCTGTATAATCTATTTATGATTGGTGTCTTCGTCCTATGTCTGGTGTGTTCAGCATTGTCAGTGTTTCTGTATAATCTATTTATGATTGTTGTCTTCGTCCTATGTCTTGTGTGTCCAGCATTGTCAGTGTTTCTGTATAATCTATTTTTTATTGTTGTCTTCGTCCTATGTCTTGTGTGTTCAGCATTGTCAGTGTTTCTGTATAATCTATTTATGATTGGTGTCTTCGTCCTATGTCTTGTGTGTTCAGCATTGTCAGTGTTTCTGTATAATCTATTTATGATTGTTGTCTTCGTCCTATGTCTTGTGTGTCCAGCATTGTCAGTGTTTCTGTACGATCTATTTATGATTGGTGTCTTCGTCCTATGTCTCGTGTGTCCAGCATTGTCAGTGTTTCTGTATAATCTATTTTTGATTGGTGTCTTCGTCATATGTCTTGTGTGTCCAGCATTGCCAGTGTTTCTGTATAATCTATTTTTGATTGGTGTCTTCGTCCTATATCTTGTGTGTCCAGCATTGCCAGTGTTTCTGTATAATCTATTTATGATTGGTGTCTTCGTCCTATGTCTTGTGTGTCCAGCATTGTCAGTGTTTCTGTATAATCTATTTATGATTGGTGTCTTCGTCCTATGTCTTGTGTGTCCAGCATTGTCAGTGTTTCTGTATAATCTATTTTTGATTGGTGTCTTCGTCCTATGTCTTGTGTGTCCAGCATTGCCAGTGTTTCTGTATAATCTATTTATGATTGGTGTCTTCGTCCTATGTCTTGTTTGTTCAGCATTGTCAGTGTTTCTGTATAATCTATTTATGATTGGTGTCTTCGTCCTATGTCTTGTGTGTTCAGCATTGTCAGTGTTTCTGTATAATTTATTTTTGATTGGTGTCTTCGTCCTATGTCTTGTGTGTCCAGCATTGCCAGTGTTTCTGTATAATCTATTTATGATTGATGTCTTCGTCCTATGTCTTGTGTGTCCAGCATTGTCAGTGTTTCTGTATAATCTATTTTTGATTGGTGACTTCGTCCTATGTCTTGTGTGTCCAGCATTGCCAGTGTTTCTGTATAATCTATTTATGATTGGTGTCTTCGTCCTATGTCTTGTGTGTCCAGCATTGTCAGTGTTTCTGTATAATCTATTTTTGATTGGTGTCTTCGTCCTATGTCTTGTGTGTTCAGCATTGTCAGTGTTTCTGTATAATCTATTTTTGATTGGTGTCTTCGTCATATGTCTTGTGTGTCCAGCATTGACAGTGTTTCTGTATAATCTATTTATGATTGGTGTCTTCGTCATATGTCTTGTGTGTCCAGCATTGCCAGTGTTTCTGTATAATCTATTTTTGATTGGTGTCTTCGTCCTATGTCTTGTGTGTCCAGCATTGCCAGTGTTTCTGTATAATCTATTTTTGATTGTTGTCTTCGTCCTATGTCTTGTGTGTCCAGCATTGTCAGTGTTTCTGTATGATCTATTTATGATTGGTGTCTTCGTCCTATGTCTCGTGTGTCCAGCATTGTCAGTGTTTCTGTATAATCTATTTTTGATTGGTGTCTTCGTCATATGTCTTGTGTGTCCAGCATTGCCAGTGTTTCTGTATAATCTATTTTTGATTGGTGTCTTCGTCCTATGTTTTGTGTGTCCAGCATTGCCAGTGTTTCTGTATAATCTATTTATGATTGGTGTCTTCGTCATATGTCTTGTGTGTCCAGCATTGCCAGTGTTTCTGTATAATCTATTTTTGATTGGTGTCTTCGTCATATGTCTTGTGTCCAGCATTGCCAGTGTTTCTGTATAATCTATTTTTGATTGGTGTCTTCGTCCTATGTCTTGTGTGTCCAGCATTGCCAGTGTTTCTGTATAATCTATTTTTGATTGGTGTCTTCGTCCTATGTCTTGTGTGTCCAGCATTGCCAGTGTTTCTGTATAATCTATTTTTGATTGGTGTCTTCGTCCTATGTCTTGTGTGTCCAGCATTGCCAGTGTTTCTGTATAATCTATTTTTGATTTGTGTCTTCGTCCTATGTCTTGTGTGTCCAGCATTGTCAGTGTTTCTGTATAATCTATTTTTGATTGGTGTCTTCGTCCTATGTCTTTTGTGTCCAGCATTGCCAGTGTTTCTGTATAATCTATTTATGATTGGTGTCTTCGTCCTATGTCTTGTGTGTCCAGCATTGCCAGTGTTTCTGTATAATCTATTTTTGATTGGTGTCTTCGTCCTATGTCTTGTGTGTCCAGCATTGCCAGTGTTTCTGTATAATCTATTTTTGATTGGTTTTATCTATTTTCACATGTTCATTTTAATAATAATGTCAGTTTAATGTATTATGCTTTTCACCTATGTGATTGTGATGGAATATATTGATCTAAAAAAAGCGATATCGGCCTTCTAAGGAGACTCCAGAGTCTCCCTATCTCTGAACATATATATAAAGAAATAGAAACTACGTTCTGTGCTGCGACCTCATCGAAATGGGACATTCACCCGTTATGCAGGTCAAATTAAATGCACTGCTCGCCATAAGGAATGGAGCTCAATGCACAGACACTTGTTTTATGCGCTAGTCCAATAAGGAAGAGACGGTGTCTATACTGTTGCATGAAAATGTGGTTCAGTGGGTGAATTGTTGCTGGGAGAATGTTATACTCCTTGCACACAAAAGGCAACAGTTTCAGCAACTCTTAATAAGAAACAATGTTTTTTAGGATTTGTCATACCGGTATGCTGCCCGTTGCACAAATAAATGATTAAACGTCACACACCCTATCCATTTTCTCTCGTTTTTACTTGCAAGAGTAACAATTTCTTTCTATATGCAATAATACTGCTCCTGTTAATCTATTGCTTAGATTTCAACCTGATTTGCTGAAAATATCGAGATGTGTATTTTTTCAGATTCACCATTTCCTATAAACGCTCAGATACTCTCCACTCATCCAATCATCAGTAACAAATGGCTGATCATGCGCCGATCTCTCCACTTTCACGCCATCTCCATTCATCACTCCATAGGTCAATTCATATGAAACTTTTTCATACAAAAGTTTGATAACCATATATTCTGGTTACAGTTTATTAGTTTCTAAAATAGTGGTGGCCATATTGGATTTCAAAATTCACTAAAAACTTGAATATGGTAATAATAAAGAACCGCTAAGTGATCATTCATGAATAGCTTAGTTTCAACTAGATCGGTGTTGTCGAGTATAAAATCTGAAAACAATTTTATACATTTGTGTATATTAACCCATGGTCTACAATGACATCGTGGAAACCAAATCTCCACAAAAGCACGGAAAATGCATTGACCTGTGAATATTCATGTAGTTTGGGTTCAAACGTTGTTTCTGAGAAAATATATTTTTTTACCAATTTTCCAAGTTGTTAGTGGTATTAATATAGAAGATTAAACCTCGTGCACTAAACACTATGCCAATATTAATTCCCTAAAGTCAATAGCAAGAAAACAGCGTCAATGGGTAACATAAAAATATATTATCCTTGACACTGTTTTCTTTCCTTTGATTAAAGAATTAATATTGATATAGTGTCTAGTGTCTGTGATTAAAACTGGAAAGTTTACATACAGATACTGACAAGATGAAATAAAAAGTACAGAAAATCAAATTCAAGTTCAAATTATTTTATTGGAAATAGCACATATATAGGCCCAATCCAAATTTATGTACATATAAAAATATTACACAATTATGAGAATGAAGTGACATATGATGTATACAGTATATGGTTTCATAATATAAACAACAATAATAGAGTACATACATTCAGTCTATAATAATTAAATAAATATTTTCAATTAAGGTGTTTGGTTACACTAATACTTGAGCAGCATGATTTGCCCTAACATCAAGCAAGGGCTTCTTTTATAAAAGAGCATAAAGCTTTTGAATCTTTAAAGGACTGATCATGAGGATCAATAAGATTTTTATTCTTATCAAAACTGTCAAAATCTAAAAGATACCAAATTTTTGTATACCTCTTTATATGTCGGGCAAACTAATAGAAAATGATACATGTACAAAGAGAAATAATCCTTGATAAAAAAAACTAATAGAAAATGACACATGTACAAAGAGAAATAATCCTTAATAAAAAAAAAAATCTAATCATAATTTCTGGCAAGAATAAATTATAAATCAACTACTTCGTAAAATTTAAGTCAGATCAAAATTATATTGTGTTGCAGTACACAGAAGAAGATTGCTGGTGTTTTTTTTAGACAAACAATACGACTTTACTTTAGCATGCAGCAACATAATGTGTATTTCTACCAAAAATCTTTGCAATATCATTACCGACCTGTTTACCTCCTTTTACTACAGTCAGTATTTTGTCAGCAAGTTATCAGTATTTTGCGCATTTTACTGGGGAATTATTTCAAAGATTTCTTGCATAAAATAGAAGATGTACACCCTAGCTGTGCACCTGATCTCATTCTAGATTTTGTGCACAGTGAATGTATATGCCAGTGCACCTGATCTCACTCTAGGTTTTGTCACCTAGGAGGGGGAAAGAGATGTATACCCTGTCTTTGCACCTGACTATGGACGTCCACAAAGTTTTTGATAGAAGTGGTAATGTCTTCCAGCTTTGAAAGTTCTTTATGCAGCGTTTTCATTATGAACCGGCCAATATGTCTACCTCAGCAAGAATTTAGACCGGTTCAAATTACCTTTGAATTTTTTTTTTCAAACATAATTTTTATTTCACCGAAATCCATGTTATACATGTGAATTGAAATTCTGCTAGATATAAATAAACTATGCTATATTTAACTTCCTGGTTTATTTATAACGCGTCTCTTTCTTGTTAGCTCACATTGCCAAAGGCAATATGAGCTTTGGCCATCACTTGGCGTCCGTCGTCTGTTAACTTTTCACATTTTAATCTTCTCCTCTGAAATCCCCCAGCCAAGTGAACTGAAAATTGGTAGGAAGCATCTATGGAAGGTCCTCTATAAAAAAAAGCTCATTTCGTCCCGATCCATTAACAAACATGGCCGCCACATGCAATTCTTGTTTCTGATTGGCCGATTTTTTAAAATCTTCTCCTCTGAAACCGCTTGGCCAAATGAACCGAAATTTGGTAGGAAGCATCTATGGAATGTCCTCTATAAAGATTGCTCATTTTGTCCCGATCGGTTAACAAACATGGCCGGCACAGGCAATTCTTGTTTCTGATTGGTTGATTTCTAAAAAGATCTTCTCCTCTGTTAAAAGAAAGATAACTCTTGCCTAAACTGTTAAAAGAAAGATAACTCTTGCCATTATCTCCCTTAGAAAATAACTAATGCTGATATGGTGTAACATGTTTATTCTATACATTACAAGTAGGTATTCACATTTTAATATTCTTTTTAGCAAACCTTGTCAAAGGCAATATGAGCTTTTGCCATCATTTGGTGTCCGTCATCTGTCATCCGTTTACCTTTCACATTTTAATCTTCTCCTCTCAAACCCCTCAGCCAAATGAACTGAAGCTTGGTAGGAAGCATCTATAGAAGGTCCTCTCTAAAGAGTGCACATTTTGTTATGATCCATTACCAAACATGGTCGCCACAGGCAATTCTTGTTTCTGATTGGCCGATTTAAAAAAATCTTCTCCTCTGAAACCGCTTGGCCAAATGAACCGAAACTTGGCAGGAAGCATCTATAGAATGTCCTCTATGAAGATTACTCATTTCGTCTCCTTCTACTTCTACTTCTACCAGTTTGCAGCCACCATCAATCACTGATGATATTGCCACTTTGGTGCGCATGCCAATTTTAAACTTAATTTTTAAAACTTAACAATAAAGTTCTGTACAAAATAAATGTGCAAGTAAAAACAACTTGATTAATTTAATCAAGTACGTGAGTCTTGAAGGATTCAAGACTCTTGGCAGTGTCAGTGTCGGTGGGCAGGGCATTCCAATCCCTGATGGTTCTTGGGTAGAATGACTCCTTCCTTATAATGGTGTTGCATGATGGTATCTGAAAGGAGTGTTGGCCCATGTTTCGACTCAATCGTGTTGGTTGTACGAGTCTGTCAGTGGCATCAATTTTAACTAGACCATTTACGATCTTGTATATTAAGACTAGTCTAGCCCTCTGCCTTCTTTCCTCCAATGTAGGCCATTTTAGTTCTCCTAGCATGCTAGTGACTGATGAAGTGTTGTGGTACCTGTTCACTACGTACCTTGCCGCCCTACGCTACGGTTTTTATCCTCTTTAAGGTATGGATCCCAGGTGATGCATGCATATTCCAATGTTGGTCTAACCAATGACTTGTATGCCTTCTCTTTTATGTTTGCATTTTTGATATGTAGGTTTCGTTTTAAGAAGCTCATGGTGTTGTTTGCTTTCTTGCAGATGTTTGATATGTGTTGGTTCCACTTCATATCTGATGTTATAGAAACACCTAGATATTTTGCAGTTGTTACGTGCTCTAGTTGTTGACAATGTAGGGTGTAACTATTCATAATTGGTTGTTTCTTTCTTGAGATGGTCAGGACATTACATTTCTCTGGATGGAAGCTCATTTTCCATCTTTCTTCCCATTTAGCCAATTTGTTCAGGTCATCTTGAAGACTTACACTATCGATATCAAATGTTATGGTAAGATATACGATGGTATCATCAGCGAACAATCTGGTTTTGGATCTTATATTTTCTGGCATGTCGTTGATGTAGTATAGGAATAAGCTGGGTCCTAACACTGATCCCTGAGGAACACCTGATTCAACCGGTATGGAATTTGATGTTTCACCTTCTACTACTACTGACTGATTACGATCGCGGCGGAAGCTTTGAATCCATCTGTTGGTTTTACCTCTTATTCCATAGTGATGTAATTTATGGATTAGTAGGCTGTGACATACTTTGTCAAAAGCTTTGCTGAAATCCATAATCAGGCAGTCGGTTTGTTTACCACTGTCAAGGTTTTTAGTTACATCATCTACAAATTTGACAAGCTGTGTATCACAGGAAAGATCTTTCCGGAACCCATGTTGGAGAGGATGTAGGATTCGGTGTTTATCAGCATGAGCCATGATGTTACTAGTGATGATGTGTTCCATTAATTTACAGGCAATACATGTCAGGGACACTGGACGGTAATTTATAGCCTCAAATTTCTTGCCTTTCTTAAAGATGGGACAAACAAAAGCTCTTTTCCAAATACTGGGTATTTCTTCGGTGTTGTAGGATTCCCTGAATATGATTGTTAGTATTGGAGATATATATGTTGCCAATTCTTTTAAGACTCCAGGGGTGATGTTGTCTGGTCCAGGTGCCTTATGAGGATTTAAATTTTTCAGCAATTTGGTAACTCCCTCCTCTGTTATCTGAATGTCATGCATAGTTTCAAATTTCCCTTTCATGTTGCAGGTGTTTTTGAAAGATTCGTCTGATACTTCTGTCTTAGTTGAAAATGCCATTTGGAACTGCTTGTTTAGAATGTTAGCCTTATCTTTGGAGTCTGGATGTAGTATTCCATCTGCTTTGAGCGGAGGTATGGTGTTACTATCTGATCTTTTATGCTTAATATATGTCCAGAACCGTTTCATGCAATTTCCATTTCCTGCCCTGTCATCTATTTCGGGAGTAACAATGCCTTCTACATACTACCAATATGCCTTTCTGAGTTTTCTCAGGGTTTCATGTTTCAGCTTCTTGTATTTATTTTTGTCTGCTTTGTTCCCTGATTTTTTCTTTCTCTTATAACTTTGGTCTCCCTTACGAATCAGTCTCTTTAGATCTCTATTTATCCATCTTTGTTTTTTGCTGTTTTATGGGGTATGTTGTTCTTGATGCTATTGTCCAAATTGTTCTGAAAATAAGTCCACATGGAGTTCACTGATTCACCAATGTTTTCCATATTCATTATTTCATTGTAAATAGCTTTTACATCGCTGATAACGTTATCCCATTTTGCTTTACTATACAGTGGGGTCAAACCAAAGACTATAAAATTAGTATCTGCTACCTCTCTGCTAAATAAGCAGTATTTAGGAGTAAGATTAAAGACTGGTTGGTTTGGAGTCATGATTATGTGGCAGAGTGACAGACTTAAAAAAAAACATTCTGCAATGGAGCGAGTGAGTAAATGATTGTTGTTTAATGCCATGTCAGCAATTTTTATATGAATGGGAAATGTTCAAAGTTGTATTATGGTATTTGTATTGAGGTCATTAATTGTTTGTAGGCAATAACATTTTCCCATTGGGTCTTTTGGGTGGATCATTCAAGATACAATCTAGTTTTGTATGAGAAAAAAAATATGAACTGATTAAGTTGTGAGTAAACTGGCAGAGTTTACATATTGATAAACTTGTACAAATGAAATTTAATCTTGTACCCTTGAGATACCAAACATAGTTGTTATGGTATAATACTACATACTAAATGTTGAAGACTTGTATGGTTTCCATGGCACATCTGAGGTATGAAGTGTACAATACATAATAACAAGACATGGTTGCTATGTATAACTATCATATTTATTACGTCTTTTCAATTGTAAAACAGAATGTAAAATCTTCACTTTTAAATGGTTCAAAACTGGCTTCAACCTTAATAGAACAGTTTGTAGTTAATTCTGATTCCTCCTTAGACATTTTAATTGGTCTTTTAAGTAAGTGAACACCTTGTCGAGAATAATAATCCCATTCTATTTTCTTGTTGATCACAGTTGCTTCCCTTGGTCCAGTAGAAATTATATGTTTATCGTCAAAGTCATAATCTGCCCACAATACCACAGCATTACAGGTTCCATGACTACAAAAGTAAAACGTTAAACCAAATGAGTTAAAACCACAATTTTTCTGTGAATACAAAGTTTAATTTTATTAATATAAATGCATACAATCCACTTATGTAAGGCATTTCAACATAACTCTTGGTACTGACACTCTCATGTCCATATTTGAGTGAGTGATTGTTGTTTAACACCAGGTGAGTAATTTTTCAGCCATATCATGGCGATAACTAGTTACTTTTTGATGATATTATTATGATGTCACTGTTTGCAATAGACTAACACAAATTTTGGGATTTATAGTGCTAGCTCACTAAAACTACAGTCTGATGGAAGACATGTCACCCCACTCCGACACAATAACCTGATTCTAAACCAACCTGTCTTTGTTGATGTTCCTTAATACTGGGTGATTAGCAGAGGAGCAACAAATAATAATGTAGTCTTAGGTTTGATCTGGCCAGGGTTTGACCACACTAAGTATAATACAAGGGATTCAATACACATCTTAAGTTATATGACAAAAACCACAAAACTTTCTAATATAAATAAATGTCCATGTAGGAAAAATATAGTGATATTTCTCCATTACAATACAATGTAGTTCGCTCCTACCAAAAGTTTACTGGGGGTCACCGTGATCGTTTTCGTAGTTAGATATACAACTACAAAATGTACTTATGCAATCAGCGCCTACCACCACTAATGTTGTGAATTCGAGTCCCGCTCATTGGAAAGTGTACTCGATACAACATTATGTGATAAAGATTGTCAGTGTCTTGCAGAAAGTCTGTGGTGTTTTCTGAGTACACTGGTTTCTACCACCAATCAAATTGACCACCACAATATAACTGATATATTGTTGAAAGTGGCGTTATACACCATAACCCTAACGTTACTCCTTTTATACGACCATGATTAAAATCCATGACGATAGTAAAATACAGTTAATTAAACCCTAACTAGAGGTCATCCCTCTTTTAAAGCCACTTTTTAATGCAGAAATTGTGGTCTTATAAGATGGGGAATTCTGTATTATGCTCCATAACAGTGGAAATAATGGAGGGAGTGGACAGGAAACTCTCTAATATAATTACCTGTTAATATTAAGTTTAGTTTCTATTTTGTATGGTAGGCTTTTCTTGTTGACAAAATCATTGTAATCAAAAGTGAAAACTTGTTGTACATCACTTCTGGCACAGCAAGGATATTCCCATAATGGCTGTGGTTCTATGATTTCATCTGCTATGTCTGATGACTTCTGAAAATAAAATACATAAAGTATACACAGTGAGACCTGTCTAAATTGTACCTTCAATAAACCAGAATCCTGTTTATACCGAACTTGAAATAAAGTTCCAATGTAGGAAATCTTTGATCTAACCTGTATAAACTGAACACCTGTCTATTCCGAACACAAAAGTTGATCACAAGGAGGTTTCATTTAGACAGGTTTCACTATACAAACAATCAGTAGTTTAAAGTTAAAAGGAGGAGTATGATTGGCATCACTAGACATGACTCGTATATGGATGTTTATACAAACGTCAATAAGTGGTTAAAATTCTTTCATAATATAATAGTACAGGAAGTCTAGACCTTAACTAAAGAAGGGGACAGTACATCTGTTGTCAATCAAAAAGGACCTGGGGACAAATTCATAGTAACAGCAGCTTAGAGAATTTTTCTAAGGGTTTCAAAATTTAATTCTCTCCAACTAAGTTTAAAAATTTCAGTTATTATTTGAACCTGTTTTCTTTTTAACAAAATTCTGTTACAGTTACAGGGGTGAGGCCTTGATCCAAAAAGGACTAAAATTTGTAAGGTCCCTCTCATATATAGATAAGCTTCTATTACAGTTTTAGGAATTGGAATCGTATCGTTCAGACAAAACTTTACAAACAATATACGTGTGTTTGAGGTATCATAAATTGCCTCTCTATGATTTTGTGATTAGATTTGGAAATGTTCCAAGAATGTAGTACAGTCAAACCTGTATTAAGAGGTCACCTTTGGTACAAAGAAAAGGTGGTCTTATAAGAAAGGTGACCTCTTAATAGAGGTTCAATTCATATGAAATTTTCTACAACAGGACAAGAAAAATGTGACCTTTTAATACAGGTGACTGCTTAATAGAGGTAACCCCATGGACAGGTTTGACTTAATAGAGGTGACCCCATGGACAGGTTTGACTTAATAGAGGTGACCCCATGGACAGGTTTGACTTAATAGAGGTGACCCCATGGACAGGTTTGACTTAATAGAGGTGACCCCATGGACAGGTTTGACTTAATAGAGGTGACCCCATGGACAGGTTTGACTTAATAGAGGTGACCCCATGGACAGGTTTGACTGTGTTTTTAGAGTCATACCATTATAAAAGGTTTTCTTTTGGCTTTCTCCACCAATAAAACTACCTGTCACGACATAACTGAAATAGGGAGCATCGTGATTGTGGCCTTATCGTAGTTGGATTTATAACTATCTCTGCAATCAGTGCCTATCATCACTAAAGTTGTGAGTTGTGAATCCCACTGATGGTAAGGCGTACTTGATACAACATTACGTGATTAAGTTTGTCAATGACTTGCGACTGTACGTGGTTTTCTCTGGGTACTCCAGCTTTCTCCACCAATAAAACTGACCGCCACGATATGATTGAAATGTTGCTTAAAATTGTGTTAAACACCATAACCCTATAACTAAAATATTGTTGAAAGTGCTGTGAAACACACATATCCCTAACCCTATAAGCCGTGAAACACACATATCCCTAACCCTATAAGCCGTGAAACACACATATCCCTAACCCTATAAGCTGTGAAACACACATATCCCTAACCCTATAAGCTGTGAAACACACATATCCCTAACTCTATAAGCCATGAAACACACATATCCCTAACCCTATAAGCCATGAAACACACATATCCCTAACTCTATAAGCTGTGCAACACACATATCCCTAACCCTATAAGCCGTGAAACACACATATCCCTAGCCCTATAAGCCATGAAACACACATATCCCTAACCCTATAAGCCGTGAAACACACATATCCCTAACCCTATAAGCCGTGAAACACACATATCCCTAACCCTATAAGCCATGAAACACACATATCCCTAACCCTATAAGCCATGAAACACACATATCCCTAACCCTATAAGCCGTGAAACACACATATCCCTAACTCTATAAGCCGTGAAACACACATATCCCTAACCCTATAAGCCGTGAAACACACATATCCCTAACTCTATAAGCCGTGAAACACACATATCCCTAACTCTATAAGCCGTGAAACACACATATCCCTAACCCTATAAGCCGTGAAACACACATATCCCTAACCCTATAAGCCATGAAACACACATATCCCTAACCCTATAAGCCATGAAACACACATATCCCTAACCCTATAAGCCGTGAAACACACATATCCCTAACCCTATAAGCCGTGAAACACACATATCCCTAACCCTATAAGCCATGAAACACACATATCCCTAACTCTATAAGCCATGAAACACACATATCCCTAACCCTATAAGCCGTGAAACACACATATCCCTAACCCTATAAGCCATGAAACACACATATCCCTAACCCTATAAGCCGTGAAACACACATATCCCTAACCCTATAAGCCGTGAAACACACATATCCCTAACTCTATAAGCCGTGAAACACACATATCCCTAACTCTATAAGCTGTGCAACACACATATCCCTAACCCTATAAGCCGTGAAACACACATATCCCTAGCCCTATAAGCCATGAAACACACATATCCCTAACCCTATAAGCCGTGAAACACACATATCCCTAACCCTATAAGCCGTGAAACACACATATCCCTAACCCTATAAGCCATGAAACACACATATCCCTAACCCTATAAGCCATGAAACACACATATCCCTAACCCTATAAGCCGTGAAACACACATATCCCTAACTCTATAAGCCGTGAAACACACATATCCCTAACCCTATAAGCCGTGAAACACACATATCCCTAACCCTATAAGCCGTGAAACACACATATCCCTAACTCTATAAGCCGTGAAACACACATATCCCTAACCCTATAAGCCGTGAAACACACATATCCCTAACCCTATAAGCCATGAAACACACATATCCCTAACCCTATAAGCCATGAAACACACATATCCCTAACCCTATAAGCCATGAAACACACATATCCCTAACCCTATAAGCCATGAAACACACATATCCCTAACCCTATAAGCCATGAAACACACATATCCCTAACTCTATAAGCCGTGAAACACACATATCCCTAACCCTATAAGCCGTGAAACACACATATCCCTAACCCTATAAGCCGTGAAACACACATATCCCTAACCCTATAAGCCGTGAAACACACATATCCCTAACCCTATAAGCCGTGAAACACACATATCCCTAACCCTATAAGCCGTGAAACACACATATCCCTAACCCTATAAGCCATGAAACACACATATCCCTAACTCTATAAGCCATGAAACACACATATCCCTAACCCTATAAGCCGTGAAACACACATATCCCTAACCCTATAAGCCATGAAACACACATATCCCTAACCCTATAACCCGTGAAACACACATATCCCTAACCCTATAAGCCGTGAAACACACATATCCCTAACTCTATAAGCCGTGAAACACACATATCCCTAACTCTATAAGCCGTGAAACACACATATCCCTAACTCTATAAGCCGTGAAACACACATATCCCTAACCCTATAAGCCGTGAAACACACATATCCCTAACCCTATAAGCTGTGAAACACACATATCCCTAACCCTATAAGCCGTGAAACACACATATCCCTAACCCTATAAGCCATGAAACACACATATCCCTAACCCTATAAGCCATGAAACACACATATCCCTAACCCTATAAGCCGTGAAACACACATATCCCTAACCCTATAAGCCATGAAACACACATATCCCTAACCCTATAAGCCGTGAAACACACATATCCCTAACCCCATAAGCCGTGAAACACACATATCCCTAACCCTATAAGCCGTGAAACACACATATCCCTAACTCTATAAGCCGTGAAACACACATATCCCTAACCCTATAAGCCATGAAACACACATATCCCTAACCCTATAAGCTGTGAAACACACATATCCCTAACCCTATAAGCCGTGAAACACACATATCCCTAACCCTATAAGCCGTGAAACACACATATCCCTAACCCTATAAGCCATGAAACACACATATCCCTAACCCTATAAGCCGTGAAACACACATATCCCTAACCCTATAAGCCGTGAAACACACATATCCCTAACCCTATAAGCCGTGAAACACACATATCCCTAACCCTATAAGCCGTGAAACACACATATCCCTAACCCTATAAGCCGTGAAGCACACATATCCCTAACCCTATAAGCCGTGAAACACACATATCCCTAACTCTATAAGCCGTGAAACACACATATCCCTAACTCTATAAGCCGTGAAACACACATATCCCTAACCCTACAAGCCGTGAAACACACATATCCCTAACCCTATAAGCCATGAAACACACATATCCCTAACACTATAAGCCGTGAAACACACATATCCCTAACCCTATAAGCCATGAAACACACATATCCCTAACCCTATAAGCCGTGAAACACACATATCCCTAACTCTATAAACCATGAAACACACATATCCCTAACCCTATAAGCCGTGAAACACACATATCCCTAACTCTATAAGCCGTGAAACACACATATCCCTAACCCTATAAGCCGTGAAACACACATATCCCTAACCCTATAAGCCGTGAAACACACATATCCCTAACCCTATAAGCCGTGAAACACACATATCCCTAACCCTATAAGCCGTGAAACACACATATCCCTAACTCTATAAGCCGTGAAACACACATATCCCTAACCCTATAAGCCGTGAAACACACATATCCCTAACTCTATAAGCCATGAAACACACATATCCCTAACCCTATAAGCCGTGAAACACACATATCCCCAACCCTATAAGCCGTGAAACACACATATCCCTAACCCTATAAGCCGTGAAACACACATATCCCTAACCCTATAAGCCATGAAACACACATATCCCTAACTCTATAAGCTGTGAAACACACATATCCCTAACTCTATAAGCCATGAAACACACATATCCCTAACCCTATAAGCCATGAAACACACATATCCCTAACCCTATAAGCCATGAAACACACATATCCCTAACCCTATAAGCCATGAAACACACATATCCCTAACCCTATAAGCCGTGAAACACACATATCCCTAACCCTATAAGCCATGAAACACACATATCCCTAACTCTATAAGCCATGAAACACACATATCCCTAACCCTATAAGCCATGTAACACACATATCCCTAACCCTATAAGCCGTGAAACACACATATCCCTAACCCTATAAGCCGTGAAACACACATATCCCTAACCCTATAAGCCGTGAAATACACATATCCCTAACCCTATAAGCCGTGAAACACACATATCCCTAACCCTATAAGCCGTGAAACACACATATCCCTAACCCTATAAGCCGTGAAACACACATATCCCTAACCCTATAAGCCGTGAAACACACATATCCCTAACCCTATAAGCCGTGAAACACACATATCCCTAACCCTATAAGCCGTGAAACACACATATCCCTAACTCTATAAGCCATGAAACATACATATCCCTAACCCTATAAGCCGTGAAACACACATATCCCTAACCCTATAAGCCGTGAAACACACATATCCCTAACCCTATAAGCCGTGAAACACACATATCCCTAACCCTATAAGATGTTGGTAATACAGGACATATAGCAAATCTTGTCATCCTGTAATTGAATTCTTATCTTTATCACTACAGTGTAAATTTATGAGAAAATTCAAATTATCCTTACCTGTATTAATTGGTCAAATATTTGTAAATTAAAGCCTTCACAGTGACCAACAGGTGCTCGTATCTTCCAAAGATCAGTAAAATTAACTGCTACAGCTTTGATTGACATTTTACATGGTAAAACTCTCGTCTGTGGTGGTAGAAACTTTGATAAACAGTTTACTGAAGACCAGAACTGTATGTGGTGCCATGGTAGAATAGAAGTCTGGAAAAATGGTTCTCCAAGAACAATGTCAATCTGAAAATGATAAAGATGATTAATCCGTAAATACAAACATTGTTTTTTATTGAAGTACCTGTAATTCTTTATGTGTAGCTTCTGCATCTATACAAAACTGACTCTAACCACTTCTAATGAGATTTATATTTGGTTATAAGGTTCTTATGTCAAAATATTATTTTTCTTATTTTTATGAAGGTACATTTAAAAAATTCTGCCAATTTCATCTTAAAGTTAAATTGTGATGGCAATTTCAAGAAATTTCTAAATTTACTGCAGCATGAGAGCTAAAAATGAAAGTGTGTGAGGGAGACTTATAATAGTATCAGAGCTCCAGATAATTTTCAAGTCCAAAGGGTAATTACCCCCTACTTTTGAAAATGATGAGTATTAGCATATTTCCTTTGCACTGTTGTACTCTCTACTTCAGAAAAGATTGCTTACATGTACACTTTTAAAATTATGTTTGACACAAGTGTTATTCCATAAATGCAGGATGCAAGTGAAATGTATATCTTTGTTTAATTTGATACGATTGTGTCATGTTTATTTATAAAATGTTGTAAATATTTTGTTCTGTGTTTACTTTATATAACTGACACCACACCCTGACAAGCTATTTGCATAAGTACTACATTAAAATACAATAGAAGTTTGGAAAAACATGTTCTTGCTCATTTTCAATGAACAACGTGTTCCCAAATTTACTTTCGTTTTAGTTCTTACTTATTACGTAAACCACTCCTTATAAGGAGCACCGCATTTATTTGTAATATTGACCGCAATTGGATGATTAATCGTAAACATCCAATCATATCTCTTTTAACATCGATGCTTAGAAAGGCAAACATTCGGTACCGCTCAGATGTATACGCTCTCTCCTTCGAAAAGTATAAAGGGAAGTAATTACGGGGAATTTCTCAAAGACAAAAATGTATTGTTAATGTACATGACTGTATTATCGTTAACAGCGTACACGTACGCTCCGAATTTGGAAAGTTTGCTTACACAGCAATATGTATGCGTAATGTGTACACTCTGATCTGATAATACATGTGTTTTTACTCGTTTTTATAGCGTAAAAAACGCAAATACGCAGCTTATCTGGAGCTCTGAGTATTGATACATTTATTTCAAACGAAAGTGACAATAAGTTACTGTCAAATAATTACTATATGATAGTCTTATTCAACATATGAAGGGGAGGGTTGGGATTCCATTCACTAGTTTAACCATGCCACATTTTGTTGCCTGTCTTAAGCCAGGACCTGGATTTCCAACATCATATGTAGTGGTATTTTTATGTTCAACAAGTTGATAGTTCGTTTAGTTAATGTTGGAGGAATTGTTTGTTCATCACTGTTTAAACTTTCTTTTTACAATTGAGCAATCGCACGAGTGGTTTTTGAATGTCTGATTCTATAAAATATTTTGTGTGTGTGTCCATCGTATACAATAGGTTGAATCAATATCAATGTAATTATATATACAGTGTAAAGAATAACTATACCTTATTTCCTTCAAGGTCATCCAAAGTGACATCTTCAGGATGTTTCTCAATGACCTTGACATTGTCATTTAGATTATTTTCACAGATAAATCGATCAATTATTTTTTTACACATGGAATTAGATTCAATTGTGAAAACCTGAAACAAAGAATTTTGACAATTTTATCATATACCGGTATTATGCATATTCAATAAATATATTTTGTGAAATATTGGATAGTCTATCATGTTCATTTACATCCATATCCTTTCTTACTACAGGCTGTTCCTTTACTTTAATTTGTGTCTAAGTGTAATGTTGGATAGTCTCTCATGTTCATTTACATCCATATCCTTTCTTACTACAGGCTGTTCCTTTACTTTAATTTGTGTCTAAGTGTAATGTTGGATAGTCTCTCATGTTCATTTACATCCATATCCTTTCTTACTACATTGTAATTAAATAAACTCAACTGAATGGTAAAGATTTTGCCAATTGCTACTTAATTCCAAACTATACCATACCAATAGCATACTAACAATATCAATGATGTACCATTTGGTAACCCCACTGATTCACATTCCATAAAAATGTATTGGTTTATGGTGTTTAACGCCACTTTCAAAAATATTTCAGCTATATCATGGAGGTCAGTTTTATTGTTGAAGGAAACCGTAGTACCCAGAGAAAACCGCAGACATGTTGCAAGTCACTGACAAACTTTATCACATATTATTGTATGGAGTACACCTTGCCATGAACGGTGTTTGAACTCACAACTTTAGTGGTGATTGGCACTGACTGCACAGGTAGTTGTAAATAAGATATATCTAACATTTGTCTATAGTAAGAATGTATGGAAAATTATTTCAAAATGAACATCAAGTATTAGATCGCCCTTAAAAGAAGACTGAGCATTTCCATTTGCCTTGTTTCTCCTAATTATGGCTCACAACTTATTTCTACATTCAAAACTTACACGTGGGTGCCACTAGTGGAGCAGGAACTGCTTACCTTTCCGGAACACCTGAGTTCACCCCCAGTTTTTAGTGGGGTTCGTGTTACTTGATCTTTAGTTTTATGTGTATGTTTTGTAGATCGTTGTTTGTCCTTTAGTACTTTTTTCTTTTGGCCATTGTGTTGTATGTTCTTCTTCGATATACAGATTCTGATTACCCCTTTGATATCTTCAAACTCTTCTTGATTTAAGGATTCTGATTACTTCTTTGATATCTTCAAACTCTTCTGTTTTACGGATTCTAATTACCTCTTTGATATCTTCAAACTCTTCTAACTTAGTACATAGATTAACTCACCCGTTTGGCACCTAGTCTTGCTGCTATTAATGGTAAAAGACTTCCATCACTTATACAAAGACAAACTGTATCATCTCTGATCGTCTGTAAAAGATATTAAAAACACAAAGTCAAACTAATCAATCACATGTGCTGACAATGGTTTCATTTTGAAACCTGTGAATCAAGACTTCATTAAGTATACGTCATATGACATAAGGAAGTAGGAAAAATTATTCTTTGTCAAAAAAGCCAATAGCCCCTTCAAAAATGGTTTAAATAAACTGCCATAATGAGCCAACATGCTAAGTTTTAAGGGATTTCCATTTAAAAATAGGAAGAATTCGAGTACAGTGCATCTGAAATCTGGCCTGATAAAAGGGTTGGCCCTTGGTGAGAGTGGCTGTAAAAGAGGGGGTTACTGTACATCATTTAAAATGTATGTGTTGCAAGTAAAATCTTTTGATAAAATATTAATAAGGGAAATAACTCTTTAAACAAAAATTCTGATAAAACTGCTGTAGCAATGTGAATCTCCATATGGTAATAAGCAAGAAAGCCTAATTTTGGAGAAGATGCTCTAAGTTGAAAAACTTGTGTCTTATCCATTTGTTGCTATGAACAATAAAATATGTTTAAAATAAAGTTTTGATGAATTCCCATCTATACAGAGTTGCATGTACAAACTTCTTGATGAAATATTACAAGTCAAGAGGGTAATAACAAGATTTTATAAGAAGCAGGAGAATGTAATGTAAATAAGATGTGACACTTTCTTGTAAAGGGTGATGGAATTACTAACAACAAATGATATTGTCAAACCAATATGCTGATAGTACGATATCAACCAAATACATGTATGCAGAAACCACACACAACTGTGATTTTTAAGAAATTGAGGAAACATTTTGAGTTACCATTTCACTAGAGAAGAATTACAAGATAAAATAGTTTACTTTTGTGAGTACATCTGTAAGAATTTGTCTTCTACTGATATCATTCATCATACCAAGATGAGTTCTACTCAAAGCTACATGTATACCACATGTACAATCTGGTCCATTGGATGGTTTACTACTGGTGCTGCTTCTGAAGGAAAACAGAACAGAAATATACATCATAGCACATGTTAAATTGAACATTTATATATCTATATATATATATATACGTCTGAAAATTAAACCAAACAGTGTTAGAATTAGATTTTACAGCTGTCAAATTTTTGTTCTTCCCTCGACAGGATTTGAACCCACACCATTGATACACTGCAGCACCATTCGCTTAGCCTTACGTCCAGCGCCGTAGACCACTCGACCACATCCACTCCCTATGTGTTTTGTCAGAGTTATCTCCCATTTCAGGAAAATCAAAATGTTATCTTGAAAAAAAAATTAGCAGTACCTATATGTTTATCTTTTTATGTTCACTGTAAACTAGAGAAGACTTGTGTAAGAATTAATTGTGCCTTATCTATTTTGCATGTTTACTTGCAATTAAAATATGTTTTAACTTATTTGTTTATTTTGAAGTATAATTACATTGGCCATTGTTTACAAACTATAAGAAAATAAATATATCTATTGAATATTAATATTTTACATTTGAAAGATTTCTTGCCTCCAATATGATTCATATTCCAGAAAATACTATATCAGATATATATCTTTGTATTGCATCTGAGAAAATGTTTGAGTGTGATCAAACTAAAATTATACCATTAAATCTTTAATATTGTTAAGTTATAATGTGTTTTTATCCTCACACATCATTTTAAAACAATAATTTCCTTTTTCATGTATATGTTAACATTCTAGATCTTGAACTATCCCCCACACCTTTTTTGTGAGTGGCTGTCGTGGTCGTGATCATATGGTAGTTGGATTTACAACTATCTGTGTAATCAGTGCCTATCACCACTAAAGTTGCGAGTTCGAACCCCGTTCATGGCGAGGTGTAATAGAGAGAACATTGTCAATGACTTGCGGCAGGTCTGTGGTTTTCTCCGTGTACTCCAGTTACCTCCAACAATAAAACTGACCACCATGATATAACTGAAATATTGTTGATTAATGAATGTGGCATTAAATACCATAAACCAAACCAAACCAAACCAAACCCATTTTTGTTTTTTCCAATGTATTCTTGTATTTCTCTGATGACCTAGAGTCTACAATAATAATCACTATGAAAATATATCAATGATTTTTTTTTCCATTTGACCTGAAAAATTATAACGTGTAAAAGTGCTTAGTTTGAAAACAAGAGTTTTTACTCTATAATAAAGAACCAAAACTCTTGAACACAAAAATATATAAAACAATCAAAACCAAACATGACCTTTAACCTTTAAGTACACAGTAAACAACTAAAGCAACTTACAAATCTTCTTTTTCAACATCAAACCATAAATTGTATTCACTATGGTTACTAATAACCTTGACCTCTTCACCTTTCTGAACTTCTAAAGAATTTCTAGGATAGTAGACAGCTTGCATCCAATGATCTCGCCACTGTTAATAAATAAATGAAAGAAATTAAAATAGGTACCAGTGTATATAAGATAATGTAAATGCCTAGAAATTATTACATGACAATTTTTCCATATGAAATGATGTGCGTGGAGTTTAACACGATGGATGTTACTAGTGGAGTAGGAACTGTTTACTCTTCCTGAGCACCCATGTGGGGTTCATGTTGGTCACACTTTAATTTTCTCTGTAGTTTTTTGTAAATCATTTTCAGTTTTCTTCTGTATTATCTGTTCTTTGCTTTATACCTATTGGTTTCTTCAAAGTTTTCTTGAACATAGATTAATTAAATTTTCACTTAGTATCTCTTTAAGCAGTCTTCATCAACATCAAGATTTATCAGTGGAGGAAACAGAATGTAAAACTAATACAGTATTTGTAAACACCAGTTAAATTTTTCTTTCCACTTACAAAGGATTCTTTCAATCTTATTGTATTTGCTGGAGTTTTCATTGTTTCATTATTACCAAACATTCGCTGAAATTGACTTTGGTAAAAGTCACTTTTACTGTTATGCTAATAAAAGTACAGTCAAATCTGTATATAAAGGTCACTCAAGGGAAACTGAAAATGTGACCTTTATAAGCAGTTGCCCTTTATTTATATACAGGTTAAAATAATATGCACTATTCATTAATGAGAAAAATAAAACTGCCCTTTATAGACAGTAATTTGCTACATAGAGGTGCCCTTTATAGACAGTGATTTGCAATATAGAGGTACCCTTTATAGACAGTGATTTGCTATATATAGAGTTGCCCTTTATAGACAGTGATTTGCTATATAGAGGTGTCCTTTATAGACAGTGATTTGCTATATATAGAGTTGCCCTTTATAGACAGTGATTTGCTATATAGAGGTGGCCTTAATAGACAGTGATTTGCTATATAGAGGTGCCCTTTATAGACAGTGATTTGCTATATAGAGGTGCCCTTTATAGACAGTGATTTGCTATATAGAGGTGCCCTTTATAGACAGTGATTTGCTATATATAGAGTTGCCCTTTATAGACAGTGATTTGCTAGATAGAGGTGTCCTTTATAGACAGTGATTTGCTATATATAGAGTTGCCCTTTATAGACAGTGATTTGCTATATAGAGGTGTCCTTTATAGACAGTGATTTGATATATAGAGATGCTCTTCATAGACAGTGATTTGCTGTATAGAGGTGCCCTTAATAGACAGTGATTTGCTATATAGAGGTGCCCTTTATAGACAGTGATTTGCTATATGGAGGTGCCCTTTATAGACAGTGATTTGCTATATAGAGGTGCCCTTTATAGACAGTTATTTGCTATATATAGAGTTGCCCTTCATAGACAGTGATTTGCTATATATAGAGGTGCCCTTTATAGACAGTGATTTGCTATATATAGACAGAGCTCCAGATAATTTTCAAGTCCAGAGGGTAATTACCCCCTACTTTTGAAAATGATGAGTATTCGCATATTTCCTTTGCACTGTTGTACTCTCTACTTCAGAAAATATTGTTTGCATGTACACTTTTAAAATTATGTTTGACACAAGTGTTATTCAATAAACGCAGGATGCAAGTGAAATGTATATCTCTGTTTAATTTGACACGATTGTGTCATGTTTATTAATAAAATGTTGTAAATATTTTGTTTTTTGCTCGTCGACTTCGGCAGTTTTCACAGTCGTCTTGATAATGTCATCAATGATTCCTTTAACTATACTGTCACTAGACACAGATGAAACTGTCAGGAACTTAAGTATAGAATTTTCCGTAGCGCTCTTGCGCTTGGTAGCGCGCTTATTCATGTTCTTGCTCATTTTCAACAAACAACGTGTTCCCAAATTTACTTTCGTTTTAGTTCTTATTTATTACGTAAACTGCATTTATTTGTAATATTAACCGCGATTGGATGAGTTATCGTAAACATCCAATCAAATCTCTTTTGACATCGATGCTTAGAAAGGCAAACATTCGGTACCCCTCGGATGTATACGCTCTCTCCTTCGAAAAGTATAAAGGGAAGTAATTATGGGGAATTTCTAAAAGACAAAAATGTATTGTTATGTACACGACTGTACAAGTACGCTCCAAATTTGGAAAGTTTGCTTACACAGCAATATGTATGCATAATGTGTACACTCTGATCTGATAATACATGCGTTTTTACTCGTTTTCATAGCGTAAAAAAACGCAAATACGCAGCTTATCTGGAGCTCTGTATAGAGTTGCCTTTTATAGACAGTGATTTGCTATATAGAGGTGCCCTTAATAGACAGTGATTTGTTATATAGAGGTGCCCTTTATAGACAGTGATTTGCTATATATATATAGTTGCCATTTATAGACAGTGATTTGCTATATAGAGTTGCCCTTAATAGACAGTGATTTGCTATACAGATCCCTCCAAGTGTATCAACGATCAAACACTCAGGTCGGACAGAGAGTTTTGTCGGACTTCACACCGACAAATGTCCTACCAAATGTCCGACCAAATCCTCCCAGGTCGGAGTGAGAGTCTCCACTCTCAGATAGTTAAACTGTAAACAGGAAACGTCCCCAAATTCTGCTAACCAATAAATTTGTGCATAAAGAAACATGCGTATCATAGTAAAGCTGAAGTAAATGAGTGATATACAGTAGTACGGAAAGTATAGATATGTTAACGGCTGTCACGGGCGATATATACAATAATATCCATGAATAAATTGTATTAACATGCAGTACCCATGTTTTAAGTGCACTAGAAGTGAATATTAATATGTCCCTATGTACTCGCGACAATCGATGCCAAGGCCCTTTCACTTGCTGCAGACAGTTGCTGGTTTACGATATCAGGTGCGTTTGCTCTTTTACGTGTTTGCCAAATGTAGGGCGAACGAACCCGGGTAAATAATTCTAATTTATACATTTATTTCTTTAAAGGCAAATTTGGATTAAAATTATTTAGAAAAATTTAAGTTTTATTTTGTTGATGGCGAATGGGTCATAAATCCGTAGATCCCATTTTTTTCTTCTTGAAAATTGGCAGTCTGCAGAGTCCTGATATAGGTGAAATAATATTTTATTAGTGTATTCTACGTTTTTTTTTTTTACAGTTTACCTGTCAAAACATCACCCATCTCAGCATGTTGTCGCATCGTGCATTCATGATATACAAATACACCTATCACAGGTGTGAAAAAAAACGTTGCTCAAGACTCTTTTTACTAAGACTTATAAACATAGATAACTATTCTACGTTTTCGATTTTCAAGCCGTCTTCCAATTTATTTGTACTTAAAAAATAAATTTATATCTTTTTTCTTATATATATGTGTATAAATATCTTAATAAAATAAAAACATTTACGGTGAGAAATTATTATACGTCATGATATCGTTATTTAGGTAAATACTTATTAGACAGATTTTTTTTAAAACCATTTCTGTCTTTTTAATTGATAACTGACCCAAGCTAAATAAATGAAATGTGACTTAATGTGTTAATTATATAAATCCTTGCCTTCTATAAATTTTAATTTCTTATCTAATTCTTATTCTTATTTAACAATATGGTCAGGTTGTTATTTTCATTGAATGGCTTCACAGTAGGGGCTCTTCCTGTATATTGGTTACATCCTGTATATTACAACTGACTACTAATGCATGACATAGGCAAATTTGGATTAAAATTATTTAGTAAAATTTAAGTTTTATTTTGTTCATGGCGAATGGGTCATAAATCCGTAAATCCCGTTTTTTTCTTCTTGAAAATTGGCAGTCTGCGGAGTCCTGATATAGGTGAAATAATATTTTATTAGTGTATTCTACCTTTTTTTTTTTGACTGTTTACCTGTCAAAACATCACCCATCTCAGCATGTTGTCGCATCGTGCATTCATGATATACAAATACACCTATCACAGGTGTGAAAAAAAACGTTGCTCAATACCCTTTTTACTAAGACTTATAAACATAGATAACTATTCTACGTTTTCGATTTTCAAGCCGTCTTCCAATTTATTTGTACTTAAAAAATAAATTTATATCTTTTTTCTTATAGAATAGAATAGAATAGAATAGAATAGTTTATTAAATCAATCAAGAAGCCCGTGAGAGCACAGAATTACAGACATTTGCATTTTACACTTACGATGATTTTGATGATTAGTAACATATATGACATATATAAAAAGAATAAAAACAAGTATAGATGATCGACACTGCAGGGGGGAAACCACCCATAGGCAGAACAAACTATGGCAGTTTATAGCTAATATTATGATATACATAAAAAATATATATTATACAAATATAATATGATGCAGATATAGCATGGTGTTCATATCACGAATACTATTTTATCTTTAAGTAAGGTTAAATTTGCAATGTATGGTTCTTCCGTATTTCAAAACTTTTGTTTAGGAAGACAGCAAGTTTATTTAATAACAGAGTGTCTTCACTACTAAGAAGCCAAATCTTTTTTCTTATATATGTGTATAAATATCTTAATAAAATAAATACATTTACGGTGAGAAATTATTATACGTCATGATATCGTTATTTAGGTAAATACTTATTAGACAGATTTTTTTTAAAACCATTTTTGTCTTTTTAATTGATAACTGACCCAAGCTAAATAAATGAAATGTGACTTAATGTGTTAATTATATAAATCCTTGCCTTCTATAAATTTTAATTTCTTATCTAATTCTTATTCTTATTTAATATATGGTCAGGTTGTTATTTTCATTGAATGGCTTCACAGTAGGGGCTCTTCCTGTATATTGGTTACATCCTGTATACTACAACTGACTGCTAATGCATGACAAACAATTTTAATCAGCCATCATTATCATGAAATACATTTTTTAATCTTTATTTTGATGATGGCACCTAATTCCAATCACCTAATCCAAATTAGTATAGTAGAGGAGTATCGTATTTTTCGGACGATAAATCTAGATAAAAATGACGATTTTGTTCACAGTACAAAAAATGTATACCTTTATTTTGCTGTAAGTTTATTTCTGAATAAGAAGACTCGTATCATCGATGTTCTTGGTGTTATTTTTTTTTTAAATAAAGCAATAAAAGTATACTAACAGGGGGGGTGCAATTCTGGGGATACAATATTCAACATTCGAAAAAATCAATATTCAATGATTGAAGTGTTATCGAAAATCAGTTCAATATTGTATTTTATAATAAAATATATACTATAAAAAATGTATCTTGTTGAAAAAAATCACAGGGTGGATCGATTTACAATATAAAATTATTATCACAAAATATCTAAATATAGCTATAGCTTTCCATCAAACACGAGCATGCGCACGTGATTGTAGTTAAAAATGGCGGTTGCAATACATCTCACAGTGAACGTGTAGAACAAGCTTTTTATACTAAATATACTGGAAAATAATTTATATCAATTTCGTTACTTAATCGATATTTTATTGCAATAATTTATATGAGGTTACGGGTGTTTAAACGTCACTTTTCAACAATATTTCAGTTATATATTGACCTTTGAGCTACCTTTCCTGGCGCGAATATGGTGCTAGGTAGAAATACACTAGGGTATTTACGTAACCGGACATTCTACATACCGGAAAGAAAGTACGCTTACAAATATGCATCGATCACAAAATGTTTGACAGGTTCACCTCGAGAAATGTAAAAAAAAACTTTAAATATCCACTCTCACGTCGGACGTAGAGAGTGTTGAATCTCAAATTAAATTTACTTCAATGATTGCAAATGTACCTACAAACAAATAGTAATAAAAAACAACAACATTAAATAGAATTAATTATAATTGTTCTCCCACTGGCACCTGGAAATTTGTGTCGACAAGATGTTCCTTCCATTATTGACACCTGTAACCTGAGCTAATTAATTCATATCAAGCTGGCTGTAATACCTAGTCCAATACACATATTGCCGTCACAGATGAACAAGTATAGGGACTTGAAATATTTGTAAACGAAATATTGTGTAACTTTAGCCGGTGATTTTTGCATCCGTTAATTCACCTTTATATGGATATCACACTCCGAAAGAATTATTTCTTATTCATTCATGTACACAGCCGTACCGGCCTCATTGACTGTTTTAAGTGACAACAGGTTATTTTTTTTTTAAATCGTCAGTGATTTCTCCAAACAAACAAAGTCAAAACGCAAAGTTAAGTTGAGTTTTTAATCAAATTTAATTTGGTTTGTTAAGAAAACTTTTTTCGAGAAATCCAAGCCAGGGCTGGACTCGGCGTATATAATTTTAAAGTTTAGATTTCGGAAAAGTTACGATATTTCTAGCATTCCGATTGTAATCGTAAAATTTAAATGTACTAGAAAGATCTATTAAAATTAAACAGATTAAAGAAACACAAACGGTGTAACTCGAAATTATTGTACAATTCTTTGATTATGAGGTGCTCCTATGCATCGAACGACTGTTGTGCCCGAGCGTGACAAATATTGACCTTGGAGCTACCTTTTCTGGCGCGAATATGGTGCAAGGTAAAAATACACTAGGGTATTTACGTACCCGCATATTCTACACACCGGAAAGAAAGTACGCTTACAAATACGCATCGATCACAAAATGTTTGACATATTCACCTCGAGAAATGTAAAAAAAAAATCTTTTAATATCCACTCTCACGTCCGACCAAAATGTCCGACCAAATAGTCGGACTTAGAGAGTGTTGACTCAAATTTGTCGGACATTTTGGGAGGAATATGTCGGACCTGAGAGTTTGATCGTTGATACACTTGGAGTGTACTGTATATAGAGTTGCCCTTAATAGACAGTGATTTGCTATATATAGAGTTGCCCTTTATAGACAGTGATTTGCTATATATAGAGTTGTCCTTTATAGACAGTGATTTGCTATATATAGAGGTGCCCTTTATAGACAGTGATTTGCTATATATAGAGTTGCCCTTTATAGACAGTGATTTGCTATATATAGAGTTGCCCTTTATAGACAGTGATTTGCTATATATATAGTTGCCCTTAATAGACAGTGATTTGCTATATAGAGTTGCCCTTTATAGACAGTGATTTGCTATATATAGAGTTGCCCTTTATAGGCAGTGATTTGCTATATATAGAGGTGTCCTTTATAGACAATGATTTGCTATATATAGAGTTGCCCTTTATAGACAGTGATTTGCTATATATAGAGTTGCCCTTTATAGACAGTGATTTGCTGTATATATAGTTGCCCTTAATAGACAGTGATTTGCTATATAGAGTTGCCCTTTATAGACAGTGATTTGCTATATATAGAGTTGCCCTTTATAGACAATGATTTGCTATATAGAGTTGCCCTTTATAGACCGTGATTTGCTATATAGAGGTGCCCTTAATAGACAGTGATTTGCTATATATAGAGGTGCCCTTTATAGACAGTGACTTGTTATATAGAGATGCCCTTTATAGAGTGATTTGCTATATAGAGTTGCCCTTTATAGACAGTGATTTGCTATATAGAGTTGCCCTTTATAGACAGTGATTTGCTAAATAGAGTTGCCCTTTATAGACAGTGATTTGCTATATAGAGGTGTCCTTTATAGACAGTGATTTGCTATATAGAGGTGCCCTTTATAGACAGTGATTTGCTATAGATAGAGGTGTCCTTTATAGACAGTGATTTGCTATATACAGAGTTGTCCTTTATAGACAGTGATTTGCTATATATAGAGTTGTCCTTTATAGAATGATTTGCTATATATATAGTTGCCCTTTATAGACAGTGATTTGCTATATATAGAGGTGTCCTTTATAGACAGTAATTTGCTATATATAGAGGTGTCCTTTATAGACAGTGATTTGCTATATATAGAGTTGCCCTTTAAGGCATGTTTGACTGTAGTTAATTTCTTCTGGAGTAATTTACTTGTAATTCCTTTGGATTAGGATGAGCCCAGTCTGGGGCACAACTGAGGTCAATTTCTCCTTTGGTATCCATCTGTAGATCCCACCACATCAGTATACCATCAACCGAGCCATTTGATTGGACAGTAAAACTTACTTCTGACTGTCTATCACTTACTAATGGTATGCTACCACTGAAGTCAAACCTAAATCATAAATATTTTGTCATGTAAATAATATTTATTTTTTTGCAAAGATATGTACAGGTACAATTGTATTAAACCAAAGAATTCATTGTAGATTTACAGTCAAAACATCTAAAATAATGTAAGATTTCCTGTGAAATTAAAGAAAGTATCCTGTTCAATATTCATTCATTCATATTTTTTCGTTCATTCGACATATTCCAATTTTCAAAGACATTGTTTCAATATTTTCACATTTCCCAAAAAAATCATTATCAGGCAATTATATAGAAACACTAAAAGTGATTGAATTGTAATAGTAATATAAACGTAGATATCAAATTTAGTGTGCACGATGCGTTTCTGGAATAACCTTCATCAGGCACGATGCGTTTCTGGAATAACCTTCATCAGGCACAATGCGTTTCTGGAATAACCTTCATCAGGTACGCTCAAATTGAAATAATGTAGTTGCTCTGAAAGCATTGTAAAAAATTTGTTAATTTTATTTCAATCCTTGTTATTTGTTTAAGATGGTTTGGTTTGATGTATATATTCGATAATATTTCAGTTATATCTTGCCGGTCAGTTTTATTGGTGGAGAATACCGGAGGACCTGGAGGACAGGTCAGTGGCAAACTTTATCACATAATGTTGTGCACCTCGCCCTGATCGAGATTCGAACTCACAACATCAGTGGTTATAGGTACTGATTGCATAGAGAGTTGTAAATCCAACTACCATACAATCACGACTACAAGGGCTCCTTGTTTAAGATGTGCTTTTATTGAAATAAAATATAAACTTATTACATTCAGAGTGTCTTCATACAAGAATTTGTATCAGGTCTCGCTTGACGCATAAACTAACAGCATCACTACTCTTTGCTATCGTACTGGTTCACACAACAGTCTTGTACAAAAACAAAAAATGTATGTAATGGGTATTTATTTCATAGAGTGAAATATCGGTATTTATCATTTACTTGTAGATAACATAGCTAAAATTTTACCCTGTGATAAAACATGAGTTTTGTTTAGAATAATATGAGGAATCATGTTTATTTCACTAAGTTTCACAAGAATGGCCCAAGCGGGCTGATAAAGCAAGTTTATTAACTGCTTCCGGAATGTTATTACATTTGTACATGCCTTTCCATCAATGTTCGTCAATTTCCGGAAAACTGTGCTTACAAACAAGGCCGACTAAACTGTTTTATTGAGTATATTTGTACAGAAAGTTATTAACTGCCAATTTTCTCTCTTGTGATATTGAAAGTGCTAATAAAAAGTGCATTTATTGGATTTGCATATTACGGTAAAACAATAAATGTCTTGTTCTATAACTTACTTTGTATTTAATTCTAGTCAAAAATGACTAAAACATTTTGGTACAAATCAGTTATTTCCTCTGTTGAAGTATACGATAAACATATCATAACATGTCATTTATCATATCATACCCTTTATCAGCCCACATTCAGATATCATCCCCTGAGCCTATCGGCTCTCGGGCTGATATCATGACCTAGGGCTGATAAAGGGTATGATATGGAAAATGCCATGTAATAATCTATTTTTATCATATACTTGTAGATAAAATAGCTAAAATTTTACCCTGTGATAAAACTTTTAGCTTTGTTTAGAATAATAAGAGGAATCATGTTTATTTCACCCAGTTTCACAATAATGGCCCAAGTGGCTGTCAAGCAAGTTTATTAATATAACTGCTTCAGGAATGTTATTACATGCCTTTCCATCAATGTTCATCAATTTATTACACACCAATTCGTGATTTTCCTGAAAACTGTGTTTACAAACATGACGGACGACAGTGCAGATGATACTACAACATACATGTACATGTGTATATGGATTATTTGCACGGAAAATTATTAACTGCCAATTTTCTCTCTTATGATATTGATAGTGCTAAAAAAAGTGTATACATTGGAATTGCATATAAAAACAATAAATTTCTTGTTCTATAATTATATAACTACGTATTTAATTCTAGCCAAATATGACTAAACATTTTGTTGAAGTATATCATGATAAACAGATCATAACATGTCATTTTTCATATCATAGATACTCTTTATCAGCCCTTGTTCATATATCATCCCTCGAGCCTATCAGTTCTCTGGCTGATATCACAACCTAGGGTTGATAAAGGGTATGATATGAAAAATGCCATTTAATAATCTATATTTATTTCACTTGGAAATATATGCAATAATTTTCTGAATCCTACCTAGATACTAATAACGGTTCTGACAGACAGGTAATGTGATCCCTAGTTGTGCCCTACCTAAATACTATTAACGGTTCTGACAGACAGGTAAATTGATCCCTAGTTTTTGCCCTACATAAATACTATTAACGGTTCTGACAGACAGGTAAATTGATCCCTAGTTTTTGCCCTACCTAAATACTTTTAGTGGTTCTGACAGACAGGTAAATTGATCCCTAGTTTGTGCCCTACATAAATACTTTAAGTGGTTCTGACAGACAGGTAAATTGATCCCTAGTTTGTGCCCTACCTAAATACTTTTAGTGGTTCTGACAGACAGGTAATGTGATCCCTAGTTTTTGCCCCACCTAAATACTTTTAGTGGTTCTGACAGACAGGTAAATTGATCCCTAGTTTGTGCCCTACATAAATACTTTTAGTGGTTCTGACAGACAGGTAAATTGATCCCTAGTTTGTGCCCTACCTAAATACTTTTAGTGGTTCTGACAGACAGGTAAATTGATCCCTAGTTTTTGCCCTACCTAAATACTTTTAGTGGTTCTGACAAACAGGTAAATTGATCCCTAGTTTTTGCCCTTCCTAAACACTTTTAGTGGTTCTGACAGACAGGTAAATTGATCCCTAGTTTGTGCACTACCTAAATACTTTTAGAGGTTCTGACAGACAGGTAATGTGATCCCTAGTTTTTGCCCTACCTAAACACTTTTAGTGGTTCTGACAAACAGGTAAATTGATCCGTAGTTTGTGCACTACCTAAATACTTTTAGAGGTTCTGACAGACAGGTAATGTGATCCCTAGTTTTTGCCCTACCTAAACACTTTTAGTGGTTCTGACAGACAGGTAAATTGATCCCTAGTTTTGGCCCTACCTAAATACTATTAACGGTTCTGACAGACAGGTAAATTGATCCCTAGTTTGTGCCCTACATAAATACTTTTAGTGGTTCTGACAAACAGGTAAATTGATCCCTAGTTTTTGCCCTACCTAAACACTTTTAGTGGTTCTGACAGACAGGTAAATTGATCCCTAGTTTTTGCCCTACCTAAATACTTTTAGTGGTTCTGACAGACATGTAAATTGATCCCTCGGGAGCTGCTGTAACTGAAGATCATGTAACGCTATGGCACCACTACATCTGTTGACATCACATGGAGGGATGACATCATCAAATCCATAGATTTTCATTGGTTGTACATCTCTCCAACGTCTGACAAATTGTGATGATACAACTTGTACAAACATATTCGATGATGTCGGAACTACTAAAAGTGCATTATTGGAATTGCATATTAAAACAATAAATTTCTTTTTTTATAACTATGTATTTAATTCTAGCCAAAAATGACTAAACATTTTGGTAAAAATCAGTTATTTCCTCTGTTGAAGTACATGTATATGATAAACAGATCATAACATGTCATTTTTCATATCATACCCTTTATCAGTCCTTGTTCATATAATCATCCCTCGAGCCTGTCGGCTCTCGGGCTAACATCACAACATACGGCTGATAAAGGGTATGATATGAAAAATGTCATGTAATAATCTATATTTATTTCACTTGGAAATCTATGTAATAATATTATGAATCCTACCAATATACTATTAACGGTTCTGACAGACAGGTAATATGATCCCTAGTTTTTGCCCTACCTAAACACTTTTAGTGGTTCTGACAGACAGGTAATGTGATCCCTAGTTTTTGCCCTACCTAAATACTTTTAGTGGTTCTGACAGACAGGTAAATTGATCCCTAGTTGTGCCCTGCCTAAATACTATTAACGGTTCTGACAGACAGGTAATGTGATCCCTAGTTTTTGCCCTACCTAAATACTTTTAGTGGTTCTGACAGACAGGTAAATTGATCCTTAGTTTTTGCCCTACCTAAATACTTTTAGTGGTTCTGATAGACAGGTAATGTGATCCCTAGTTTGTGCACTACCTACATACTTTTAGTGGTTCTGACAGACAGGTAATGTGATCCCTAGTTTTTGCCCTACCTAAACACTTTTAGTGGTTCTGACAGACAGGTAATGTGATCCCTAGTTTTTGCCCTTCCTAAACACTTTTAGTGGTTCTGACAGACAGGTAATGTGATCCCTAGTTTATGCCCTACCTAAATACTTTTAGTGGTTCTGACAGACAGGTAAATTGATCCCTCAGGAGCTGCGGTAACTGAAGATCATGTAACGCTATGGCACCACTACATCTGTTGACATCACATGGAGGGATGACATCATCAAATCCATGGATTTTCATTGGTTGTACATCTCTCCATCGCTTGACAAATTGTGATGATACAACTTGTACAAACATATTCGATGATGTCGGAACTACTATACAGTTTTCCTGAAATTTAAATATTTAACAAATTTTCCATTTAACATTATTAATAAAATGAAGAAAAAAAATACCATGTGTCGGAACATTTCAAAAATCTAATCGGAAGATTGTAGAAGCAGAGAGAGAACATCGACACCCTTGACACAAGCATATGACACCCTTGACACAAGTATATGACACCCTTGACACAGTATATATGACACCCTTGACACAAGTATATGACACCCTTGACACAAGTATATGACACCCTTGACACAAGTATATGACACCCTTGACACAAGTATATGACACCTTGACACAAGTATATGACACCCTTGACACAAGTATATGACACCCTTGACACAAGTGTATGACCACTCACTTTACTAACTTGGTATTAAAGGCACCTCAATAAAAAAAGTGCTGAGATAATCTAGTTTTATGGGTTCATACCTCCCCTCTAATTCATCATAATCATCTGTATTCAAAAGTTGTGAAACCATGATGAACAGTCTAGTATTCATTGTAGTGTATCTCTTCAAACAATTTGAGCAGTTTTTGAGCAATAGAGTTTTGATTCTCAGCCAATCAAATTGCATTATTGGCTCCTGTGGCCATTGTACATTTCAGATCCACACAAAATTCTGATGAGGTTCACTAAAGGAACAATCCTGCAAAGATTGTGTCCATTTGACAAAGTAGTTTCTGCAAAGAAGATATTGTTGTCATTGACAACGATGACACAATCAAGGGATGAAAATAACTCACAAGGTCTTTACAACCAGGTGAGCTAAACAACACCTATTGAATAAATAAAAGAGCTTCTTGCCAGTATGTAAAACAATGTCATACAAGAAACTAGAGGCTCAGTGGGCTGAGCCTGTGTCGCTCACTTTCATTCTGCTTTGAGGAAACTTAATACAGAACCTTTCATAGGTGCTTCCCACCAAGTTTCTGTTCATTTGGCTAAGCAGTTTCAGAGAAGATTTGGAGAAATCGACCAGCCAGAAACAAGAATTGCCTATGGAAACCATGTTTGTTCATTTGGCTAAGCAGTTTCAGAGAAGAAGATTTTTAGAAATCGACCAATCTGAAAAAAAAATTGCCTATGGTGGCAATGTTTGTTAACGGATTGGGACGAAATGAGCGATCTTAATAGAAGACCTTCCATAGATGCTTCCTACAAAGTTTCGGTTCATTTGGCAAAGCGGTTGCAGACGAGAAGATTTTTAGAAATCAACCAATCAGAAACAAGAATTGCCTGTGGTGGCCATGTTTGTTAGCGAATCTGGTCTAAATGAGCAATTTGTATAGAAGACCTTCCAAGGATGCTTCCTACTAAATTTCAGTTCATTTGGGAAAGCTGTTTTAAGAGGTGAAGATTTTTTTAGAAATTAACCAATCAGAAACAAGAATTGCCTGTGGTGGCCATGTTTGTCAATGGATCGGGACGAAATGAGCAATCCTTATAGAAGACCTTCGATAGATGCTTCCCACCAAATTACGATTCATTTGGCTAAGCAGTTTCAGTGAAGATTTTTTTTAGAAATTAACCAATCAAAATCAAGAATTGCCTGTGGTGGCCATGTTTGTAAACGGATCAAAACGAAATGAGCAATCCTTATACATTGTACAGGACCTTCCATAGATGCTTAGTGGCTTAGTGGTTTTAGAGGAGAAGATTTGTTAGAAATCAACCGATCAGAAACAAGAATTGCCTGTGGTGGCCATGTTTGTTAATGGATTGGGACGAAATGAGCAATCTTTATAGAGGACCTTCCATAGATGCTTCCTACCAAGTTTCAGTTCATTTGGCTGAGGGTTTCAGAGGAGAAGATTAAAATGTGAAAAGTTAACCGACGCTGGACGCCAAGTGATGGCAAAAGCTCACATTGCCTTTGGCAAGGTGAGCTAACAAAGCTAATATCTTGCTGCTTGAAAAAAGAATTTGATCTTCCTATTCAAACATGCAATTTATTGGTTTTTTTTTACATACTATACATTAAAAACTATTTTTAAAACATTTTTTAATACAATACACTAAACTACTTTTAAACATTTAAACCCACTAAACTACATTGTATCACTTGTTAACAATGATATCATATACACCAGGAAGTTTAAAAGTCAAGGTAACTTTATATCTGTCTGATGACATGGTCATACAACTCCTTCTTCAATGGGTGGATTGATTTTACATATGGTGTGATGAATGTGAATTATGAACTTTGAAACAGAGTTCCTGGACAATAACTAATGTAACAAAGTGTGGCATGGAATTTAAAGTTATTAATTAATGACATGAAACAGTTTAACCTGTAACATTATAATTCTTTGAAAGCGATGATGGCAGGTCTTCAAGAAGGTCAAACTCCATTAATGTGTCAATTATGTGAAGAATCCATTCAGATCAAATGGAAGTGTTTACAATGTAATTTTTTACTGTGTACAAAATGTAAAAATATTCACAAGAAAGTCAAATCTTCAGACGAGCACAACATTGTAGATATAAAGGATACTGTTATATATCAACATAGCTCTGAACCTGACCCTGATTGTGGACATATTAAGTGTAAAAATCACGAGGGGCAAAATTGTTGTTTATTTTGCAAGGAATGTGAAGAAGTTGTTTGTCATTTGTGTATTGCAAAAACACACAATAAACATAACATGACAGAAATAAAGGAGGGATATAAAATCTCTTTTATGACCTTAAAAACATTTAATACAGAACATGAGCAAAATATGAAGAAGTTGGCAAAGGATATGACCAAATTTAACTCTATAAAAACTTCAGAAAGTTCTAACTTTGAAAAAGAAATGCAGAAAATTCAGAATCATGGTGATGTTTTAAAACATGAAGTTGACAAATATACATGTAAGCTTGTGAATGACCTTGAACAGAGATGGAACATATCAAAGAAAATGATAGATGAAGATGAAGCTCTTACAAAGAAACTGAGTCAAGATCTAGAATCAAGAAATAAAAAGATCACTAAAGCTCTTAATTCAAATGATGCAAATCATGTCTTTGGAACCATAAAAGAAGAAAGAAAAGCCATGAACCAAAGTATCAGAGGAACAGTCAACACATATACAAGATTGCCAGAGTTTGTGCAAGGGGAGATACAAATATCTACTATAGAACCTTTTTATGGTAAATTACAAAATGTAGGAAGTAGAAAAATTGAATTTGAAGTTATGGAGAAATATGTAACTGGTTTACAAACAGTTTATAGTGTAGAAAGTTGTGCTGATAAAACTCTATGGATAAATAATTATGAAAGTAAAACCTTACAAAATATTACACGTATTGATGGTTCATTAAAGGTCAATAACATTGTTAGGTTACCAGTATGGCATATGGCATCAATGCCCAATGGAGATCTGCTGTTGTCCACACTTGAACCCGATCTTCAAATCTGTTCCCAAAAAACAGGACAAGTACAGAAATCACAATACAACGTTGCACCACTTCAAACAATTGCTGTCCATGTATCTAAGGATAGTAAAATCCTAGTTGGAGCCAGAGAGAGAGGCCCACCATTACCAGTCAAAGGACCTCGTCAAGTCATTATGATGGACATGGATGGGAGGAGGGAAAATGTTTATCAGTATGACAGCAAAGATCAACCACTCTTTACACTTCCACGGAGAATAATTACAGACAATTATAATAATATTTATGTAATTGATTGTGTGGCCAATGAATTTGATGATCGAGTGGTAGCGTTAGGACAAAATGGGATGGTTAAGTGGATATACACAGGCTATTCGGACACACAGACTAAGGACTACAGATTCAAACCAATAGATATTGTATTTCTAGAATCGTACAATGTCATAGTGTCTGACATGGATAAACATTTGCTACATATCCTTGACACTGAAGGACAATGCATTCAATACATGAAGACCATTGATCTAGGAATTGAACTACCAAATGCTCTTAACATTGACAATGAAGGATTTCTAATTATTGGATGTACTACTTACAAAAGAAAAAAAGAAGGGGCTAAAATGTTTGTTATCAAATATTATGTAAACAAATAATGTACCAGATTTATTTGAATAAATTCCACCAACATATTTATTGGATTTGATAGTTACAAAAGAAAAAAAGAAGGGGCTAAAATTTTTGCTATCAAATATGATGTAAAAAAAAATGCCCTCTCGATGAGTAATTGTCAGGTTATAATACAAAAAGCCTGACCACAGACTACAGTGAGTAACATAGTTAGAGAGTATCATGCTCCTTGTATGTTAAAGACCTCTTTTGTAGATTTAGAAAACAAGTAGGCATATTGTAACTGCAACAAAAGGCTACATTTTTGAATGCTCACCTGGATTGTGGTAGATTTTAGATTTAAGCCCCAATCGTGTCAAACCAAAGACTATAACATTGTTATATGTTGTTTCTCTATAAACACACAGTACAAAGGAGTAACAAGAAATAATGTCATCAGAATATTGTGTGAAGCGACATGTCTACCCATGGACTGTTGTTTCACTGAATCTAGCACTAAAAAATCAAAGTCTGTGTGTTGATCTTGTATAAAGTGGACGTCTTCATCATCTCATGAAAATGTAACTTGTTCTCGTCATGATATAGGTCAACATTTGCACATTTGGTGTTAAACAATAATCACTCACTCTTTCTTGGATGGCAGATTTTTTTAAACTTTGATGATTTGTGTTCAATCAAGTTTATAGTATTAAAAAAAGATATTTAATTTATTTTCCTATATTAAACTATTATGTGGTAGCAATCATCTTGGATTTAGGTACAAAAAACATACATTTTGTGGAGGACCATCCAGGGATATTCAAGCTAATTTCTTTTTAAATGGTTCAGTGCACGTCCTGGTTCCAGAGAAAGTTTTATAAGAGGGGGTATGGTGTTTAACGCCACTTTCAACTATATTTCAGCTATATCGTGTCAGTCAGTTTTATTGGTGGAGGAAAGTGAGCACCCACAGAAAACGACCAACCTGTCGCTGACAAACTTTATCACATAATGTGGTATCCAGTACACCTCGCCTGAGCGGGATTCACTCACAACGTTAGTGGTGATAGACACCGATTGCATAGGTAGTTATAAATCCAACTACCGTACGACCAAGACGGACCCCAAAAGTTTTATAAGACAGCAGTGGAGATTTCCATATTAAATCTACCTTCTTTTGTAATGAACAATCAAATGATTACTATGTACAGTTTTGGTTCAATCATGTTTGTAGTTTCTAAGAAAAGTCATATTCATTTCCCCATAAATATTGGCAATCTTTAATTTTCCATCAACACAAAATCACACTTTGTTACGAACCACACAAGAATCAATCACGCCATGTAAAATTTAAAATCACAGTCCAGTTTATTAACATTGGGTTTCAAAGATCAGCCAATCAAATTGCATAATTGGCTCTGACAGTCATTGAATTTTGGATCAACAACAAAACCACAAAGTAACATTCCTAAGAAACTTCTTTCCATTTTACCAAGTAATTTCTGAGAACATGTTAATGTACAACAACAAAGCTCATATGGTCCGTTAGATCTGACGGATGCAGCTGACATAGTCCGTTGGTTCAATATAACATAATACTTTATTTTTGGACTCACTTGTTAATAAAACAACAGGTAAGCAAGAATAATCTAAGGTTCCCTGTTTTACAATAGGTCTCAATGACTACTTCTAACAAACTGAAGGCCCGGGTGGCTCAATGAGTTAGGTAGTTGAATTACCTAACAACTCATACAAGCCTATCACCAATATGGCGTGGGTTTGCACCTGGCTTTGTAAATTACAAAAAAGGGTGCACTCGACTCGCAGCCGCAAATGATAAAGCTTACCAGTTGCTTGCCCATGGTCGGTGGTTCTCTCCGTGCACTCCGGCTTCTTCCACCACTAAAACTGGTCACCATGATATAGTTGAAATATTGCTGAGTGGCGCTAAAACACCAAAAATCAATCAATCAATCAATCTAACAAACTGGAGTTCAAATGATAACTCGTGCCATTTATACTTGTATTTCCATAACTGGTTCTTAAGATAAGGATGGTTTTTAAAAATGTTAATTTTGGACCTCAAGGGCTCAGGCCCCATAGAGACATTAGGGCATTTGTTTGTATATCTCTTAAACTATATATAATCATGCTGCACAGCAAATATTGTAAAATTTCTATTGCCCCCCCCCTCCCCCCCCCTTTCAGCTTCTCCCCAAGTTAGTTCAATTTGGTAGAGCAGTATCATACAGATAAAGATTAAAATGAGAAAAGTTAACAGACATCAAGTGGTGAAAACCTATTTCTTTAGGTGAGCTAAACAAATACACAAATGCTCCTATATATGATAGATATCATAAATGAATGAGTGAATACCAGGTAATTGTGGCTTAATGCCAAGTTAAACTCCATTTTTATAGTTCTAGCTGACTGAAACAAGATAGACATGTATGCTCTAATATATTAATCTGATTCAGGGCTAACCCATTGTCTTCTCTTACTCTAAAATGATGAATGCTAAACAGATAAGCAGCAAATACTAATTTCATATTCATTGGCTTGACTTGAGCAAGCAGAGATCCTTGTAGAATAAAATTGTGATGAGTCTTAACAAAAAAAAATCACCAGTCCCACTAGTGCATTCTTTGTTATTTTTTGTATAAAATGGTGAATCTTAAACACAGGTGATAAGTTCAGGACTCACCTAGACGAGTAACAAGTATCTCTGACCTAGGATAAAATGACAGAATGCCTGATCTTCTGTACTAAGGGTGAGCATGCTACAGGTATCTCTGACCTAGGATAAAATGACAGAATGCCTGATCTTCTGTACTAAGGGTGAGCATGCTACAGGTATCTCTGACCTAGGATAAAATGACAGAATGCCTGATCTTCTGTACTAGGGGTGAGCATGCTACAGGTATCTCTGACCTAGGATAAAATGACAGAATGCCTGATCTTCTGTACTAAGGGTGAGCATGCTACAAGTATCTCTGACCTAGGATAAAATAACAGAATGCCTAATCTTCTGTACTAAGGGTGAGCATGCTACAGGTATCTCTGACCTAGGATAAAATGACAGAATGCCTGATCTTCTGTACTAGGGGTGAGCATGCTACAAGTACCTATGACCTAGGATAAAATGACAGAATGCCTGATCTTCTGTACTAGGGGTGAGCATGCTACAGGTATCTCTGACCTAGGATAAAATGACAGAATACCTGATCTTCTGTACTAGGGGTGAGCATGCTACAAGTATCTCTGACCTAGGATAAAATGACAGAATGCCTGATCTTCTGTACTAGGGGTGAGCATGCTACAAGTATCTCTGACCTAGGATAAAATGACAGAATACCTGATCTTCTGTACTAGGGGTGAGCATGCTACAAGTATCTCTGACCTAGGATAAAATGACAGAATGCCTAATCTTCTGTACTAGGGGTGAGCATGCTACAAGTATCTCTGACCTAGGATAAAATGACAGAATACCTAATCTTCTGTACTAAGGGTGAGCATGCTACAGGTATCTCTGACCTAGGATAAAATGACAGAATACCTGATCTTCTGTACTAAGGGTGAGCATGCTACAAGTATCTCTGACCTAGGATAAAATGACAGAATACCTAATCTTCTGTACTAAGGGTGAGCATGCTACAGGTATCTCTGACCTAGGATAAAATGACAGAATACCTGATCTTCTGTACTAGGGGTGAGCATGCTACAAGTATCTCTGACCTAGGATAAAATGACAGAATACCTAATCTTCTGTACAAGGGGTGAGCATGCTACAAGTATCTCTGACCTAGGATAAAATGACAGAATGCCTGATCTTCTGTACTAGGGGTGAGCATGCTACAAGTATCTCTGACCTAGGATAAAATGACATAATACCTAATCTTCTGTACTAAGGGTGAACATGCTACAGGTATCTCTGACCTAGGATAAAATGACAGAATACCTGATCTTCTGTACTAGGGGTGAGCATGCTACAAGTATCTCTGACCTAGGATAAAATGACAGAATACCTAATCTTCTGTACTAAGGGTGAGCATGCTACAGGTATCTCTGACCTAGGATAAAATGACAGAATACCTGATCTTCTGTACTAGGGGTGACCATGCTACAAGTATCTCTGACCTAGGATAAAATGACAGAATGCCTGATCTTCTGTACTAGGGGTGAGCATGCTACAAGTATCTCTGACCTAGGATAAAATGACAGAATACCTAATCTTCTGTACTAAGGGTGAGCATGCTACAAGTATCTCTGACCTAGAATAAAATGACAGAATACCTGATCTTCTGTACTAGGGGTGAGCATGCTACAAGTATCTCTGACCTAGGATAAAATGACAGAATGCCTGATCTTCTGTACTAGGGGTGAGCATGCTACAAGTATCTCTGACCTAGGATAAAATGACAGAATACCTAATCTTCTGTACTAAGGGTGAGCATGCTACAGGTATCTCTGACCTAGGATAAAATGATAGAATACCTGATCTTCTGTACTAGGGGTGAGCATGCTACAAGTATCTCTGACCTAGGATAAAATGACAGAATACCTAATCTTCTGTACTAAGGGTGAGCATGCTACAGGTATCTCTGATCTAGGATAAAATGACAGAATACCTGATCTTCTGTACTAGGGGTGAGCATGCTACAGGTATCTCTGACCTAGGATAAAATGACAGAATGCCTGATCTTCTGTACTAAGGGTGAGCATGCTACAAGTATCTCTGACCTAGGATAAAATGACAGAATACCTAATTTTCTGTACTAGGGGTGAGCATGCTACAGGTATCTCTGACCTAGGATAAAATGACCGAATGCCTGATCTTCTGTACTAGGGGTGAGCATGCTACAAGTATCTCTGACCTAGGATAAAATGACAGAATGCCTGATCTTCTGTACTAGGGGTGAGCATGCTACAGGTATCTCTGACCTAGGATAAAATGACAGAATGCCTGATCTTCTGTACTAGGGGTGAGCATGCTACAAGTATCTCTGACCTAGGATAAAATGACAGAATGCCTAATCTTCTGTACTGGGGGTGAGCATGCTACAAGTATCTCTGACCTAGGATAAAATGACAGAATGCCTGATCTTCTGTACTAGGGGTGAGCATGCTACAAGTATCTCTGACCTAGGATAAAATGACAGAATGCCTAATCTTCTGTACTAGGGGTGAGCATGCTACAAGTATCTCTGACCTAGGATAAAATGACCGAATGCCTGATCTTCTGTACTAGGGGTGAGCATGCTACAAGTATCTCTGACCTAGGATAAAATGACAGAATGCCTAATCTTCTGTACTAGGGGTGAGCATGCTACAAGTATCTCTGACCTAGGATAAAATGACAGAATGCCTGATCTTTTGTACTAGGGGTGAGCATGCTACAAGTATCTCTGACCTAGGATAAAATGACCGAATGCCTAATCTTCTGTACTAGGGGTGAGCATGCTAAAAGTATCTCTGACCTAGGATAAAATGACAGAATACCTAATCTTCTGTACTAGGGTGAGCATGCTACAAGTATCTCTGACCTAGGATAAAATGACAGAATGCCTGATCTTCTGTAATAGGGGTGAGCATGCTACAAGTATCTCTGACCTAGGATAAAATGACAGAATACCTGATCTTCTGTACTAGGGGTGAGCATGCTACAAGTATCTCTGACCTAGGATAAAATGACAGAATGCCTGATCTTCTGTACTGGGGTGAGCATGCAACAAGTATCTCTGACCTAGGATAAAATGACCGAATGCCTGATCTTCTGTACTAGGGGTGAGCGTGCTACAAGTATCTCTGACCTAGGATAAAATGACAGAATGCCTGATCTTCTGTACTAAGGGTGAGCATGCTACAAGTATCTCTGACCTAGGATAAAATGACAGAATGATCTTCTGTACTAGGGGTGAGCATGCTACAAGTATCTCTGACCTAGGATAAAATGACCGAATGCCTGATCTTCTGTACTAGGGGTGAGCATGCTACAAGTATCTCTGACCTAGGATAAAATGACATAATGCCTGATCTTTTGTACTAGGGGTGAGCATGCTACAGGTATCTCTGACCTAGGATAAAATGACAGAATGCCTAATCTTCTGTACTAGGGGTGAGCATGCTACAAGTATCTCTGATCTAGGATAAAATGACCGAATGCCTAATCTTCTGTACTAGGGGTGAGCATGCTACAGGTATCTCTGACCTAGGATAAAATGACAGAATGTCTAATCTTCTGTACTAGGGGTGAGCATGCTACAGGTATCTCTGACCTAGGATAAAATGACATAATGCCTAATCTTCTGTACAAGGGGTGAGCATACTACAAGTATCTCTGACCTAGGATAAAATGACAGAATGCCTGATCTTCTGTACTAAGGGTGAGCATGCTACAAGTATCTCTGACCTAGGATAAAATGACAGAATGCCTGATCTTCTGTACTAGGGGTGAGCATGCTAAAGGTATCTCTGACCTAGGATAAAATGACAGAATACCTGATCTTCTGTACTAGGGGTGAGCATGCTACAAGTATCTCTGACCTAGGATAAAATGACAGAATACCTGATCTTCTGTACTAGGGGTGAGCATGCTAATTATTAGAGAGGCTGTAATGAATTAGGATTTAATACCTCCAACAATTCTTTATGTGCATGAGTATATGTTCCAATAGCTCCTTCACCAATTAATTCTGTGTCAAACACTTCTGTGACTAAGATATTAGCTCGATGTGGCATATCACAACCTGAAAAAATTAAAAATAAAACCGACTATCAGGATTCTTTGTGGAGTGAAATGTTGCATGAAAAAAACAAGCAATTTGTCTTGCCTCTTAAAATGTTATAATTAAGAATTAGATAATGTAGGTCAACTGATTGATTGGTGTTTAACGCCAACTTTAGCAACATTTCAGCTATGTTGTGACATGAACAATTTTAATAACTTAGACACCTACAAGACCCTTAGAAATAAAACATACTTGTCAATAAAACAATCAGATTATATGTACAAAAACATATATTGTAGGTCAACTGACCTTCACATCTAGTCAGATAGGGAAAATATACACAAACATATATTGTAGGTCAACTGACCTTCACATCTAGTCAGATAGGGAAAATATACACAAATATATATTGTAGGTCAACTGGCCTTTCACATCTAGTCAGATAGGGAAAATATACACAAATATATATTGTAGGTCAACTGGCCTTTCACATCTAGTCAGATAGGGAAAATATACACAAATATATATTATAGGTCAACTGACCTTCACATCTAGTCAGATAGGGAAAATATACACAAATACATATTATAGGTCAACTGACCTTCACATCTTGTCAGATAGGGAAAATATACACAAATATATATTGTAGGTCAACTGACCTTCACATCTAGTCAGATAGGGAAAATATACACAAATATATATTCATCCTACAGACATCTACAGATCCAGTCTAACGATTCATTAAGGTGTTCATTAGAAACACATCTTAGACTTACAGTTAAACCTACATTAAGAGGTCACCTTTGGGAAATAGAATAAGCAGCCATATAAGATAGGTAACCTCTTAAAAGAGGTTCAATTCTGTTCATATGAAACTTTTTATGACATGACAAGAAAAAGATGACCTTTTAATACAGGTGACTGCTTGATAGGGGTGTTCATTAGAAACACAAAAATATAATTATTTGTGTTTAAAGCCAAGTGTTTAATTGTCGACCTTCCATAAATATTGACAAACTAGAGTATACCTGAACTTCATGATACATGGGTTAGGGTTACAGGGGTTTAACAATGCTCACCCAATTACATGTGAGGGTTGACGTTTTACTCTCATGTGGAAAACACATGAATAACGGTAAACCATCATTTAACTAAGATTGGAGGTTTGTGCCCAGTTTGGACTGACACGAATAACCGCATCATTTAACTAAGATTGGAGGTTTGTGCCAAGTTTGGACTGACATGAATAACCGCATCATTTAACTAAGATTGGAGGTTTGTGCCCAGTTTGGACTGACATGAATAACCGCATCATTTAAGTAAGATTGCAGGTTTGTGCCCAGTTTGGACTGGATTTTAGAATTATTTCGACAGTGTGGTATTTTTAATCATTTCATTATTTCAACACTATTTCAATTATATTGTGACATTTAGTTTTATTGGTGGAGAAAACAGGAGTACTCACCTGCCACAAGTCACTGACAAATATTATCACATAATGATGTATCTAGAAACATGACCAAGTAAGAATAAGAACTCTAAACTTTAGTGGTGATAGGCACTGTTTGAGTAGATGGAGGCAAAGTCATAAGAATCAGTTCTTAAAAAGCTGATGCAAGATATTTTCTAAATCAGATGAATAGGGTGGTAACTGGTTATCAGACAGGACAGGAAGTTAATAAGTACTGAAGATCATCCTTTTATCAGATCAGGCAAGATTTCTGATGCCTTGAGATAGTAAAATACTACTAGATAGTCATGCCAGGTTTAGATTAGTTTAGTTTAGTTAATAGTGTTTAATGCCACTTCCAACAATATTTCAGTCATATCGTGGTGGTCAGTTTTATTGGTGGAGGAAACCGGAGTACTCATTAAATGTTACTTGTTCTCGTCATGATATTGCTGTAAAAATTGCTCATTGGCGTTAAACAACAATCACTCACTCACTTTATATACACGTCTGAATAACTAATGGAGAGCTGATAATTGCTATGAAAACATTATACCACATTGAGATCATGTCCTAATGAAGGTTAAAGTTTAAATTTTCAATCTACAATATCATGTTTTAAATCTTACCTGGACCAACTGTTACTGCTGTTGAACGTTTTGGTATCAGATTAATTTTATTGCCATAACCATTTTGTTGTATAATTTTTTTTGCACAATCTGCCATAGGTTTGAAAGCCTGAAACAGTAAAAGATTGTATAATTTTTATCTATTAATTATGAAAATTACAAACTGAATATAACTGTCTTTAAGTTGAAAAATGTTCCTGTTGTACAAACACTGATTCATTTCTTATTAAATTGTCTTCCCCGAGGGTATCATGCACAGTACTGACATGGTTTATTAGATATATTTATTATTGAAATTTACAGTCTTTGAATAATGTAATCAGGGGCAGATCCAGGATTTTAGGTTAGGGGGGGGGGGGCACACTTAAAAAATTTTGCGCAGAGCGGAGGGAGGCGCAAAATGTTTTGGGGTATTTCGTGTGAAAAATCACAATTTTATGCCCAAAAAAAATCATATTTTATTCCAATTTTAGGGGGGGGGGGGGGGGTGGGGGGTGGTGTGATTTTATTATAAGAATTCTAACCTCACAAGCTGTTACTGTATCTGCACCAAGTGATGCTGCCATCATAGATAACAAACCAGTACCAGTTCCTATGTCAAGAACATTCACTTTTTCTCCAGCACTACGTTTTAAATGAATTGCCTTCTCTAATGCAGAAAAATACTTCTTGTTCTGAAATAGAAAACTCATGTTGATTCTAATAGTCAATAAATGGAATAAATATACAAAAACACTGCAATATTGGGAATGAGAGGGAATTTCATAATAAAATATAACTGTACCTGTGAGGTAATAGTTAGCTGCTCACCCCCAGTGCACTAGATCATGGGTTCATGTCACAGTCGTGTCAAACCAAAGGCTAATTTGGTATTTGTTGCCTCTCCACTAAGCACACAGCTTTAAGGAGTAAGAGCAAAGACTGATTGGCTTTGAATCAGGATAATATGTCTGAGTGGAGCGACATGTCTACTCACAGGCCTGCTCAAAAATATACTTCCCCCTCCCCATGGTGAGCAGGGAGCAACAGACTTAATGTCTGGCTAACGGAAGAGGGTCCAGGCTATGGGATAAATAGCTCCGCTGCCTTGTGGATAACTTGGGAAAGTGAAAGGCTAAGGGAGATAACCCTGAAAGAAAATCCAGGTAGATGAAACTTGTGAGCAGTGAGAATGGAATCATCTATGGGAGACAACCTAGAAAGAAAACCTGATCCAACAGTGTATAGGTTTTGTGTAGGGAAAACAACCCCACCCTGTAAAACACAACAGTGTGTAGGTTTGGTGTAGGGTTAACAACCCCACCCTGTAAAACACAACAGTGTGTAGGTTTGGTGTAGGGTTAACAACCCCACCCTGTAAAACAAGATTACAACAGTGTGTAGGTTTGATGTAGGGTTAACAACCCCACCCTGTAAAACACAACAGTGTGTAGGTTTGGTGTAGGGTTAACAACCCCACCCTGTAAAACACAACAGTGTGTAGGTTTGGTGTAGGGTTAACAACCCCACCCTGTAAAACACAACAGTGTGTAGGTTTGGTGTAGGGTTAACAACCCCACCCTGTAAAACACAACAGTGTGTAGGTTTGGTGTAGGGTTAACAACCCCACCCTGTAAAACAAGATTAAGTTACTGAAATGTCTGATCCAACAGTGTGTAGGTTTGGTGTAGGGCTAACAACCCCATCCTGTAAAACAACATTAAGTTACTGAAGCGTCAACAATTGAATGTTGATGCCTTAATTCACATCAGGGATAAAGAGGAAAAGTAAGTAAGTAAGGCTGTTGTTTCAGTGACTTAGCATTATAAAATTCAAACTAAGCATGTTAATGATCTATATTATTTTATATTTTTAAAAGGTTATACTTACTCTCTCTGTGTCATGTAACATATCTGCATAGGCCGATCTGAAAAACACAAAATGAACAGTCCTTTAGCAATTGTCTTATCTGGCATGACATCACATTATTCAATATTTTAGACCTCATTTTCCATACAGTACAGTCAAAGACATAGCGTGATAAATCACTGTGATAGACATATCATTCTACTTAGAGATATCTTTTCGTCTGTTTAATCTATTTACTTATTTTGATATGCCTTTTGGGTGATAGTAAGCAACACTCTAAAGGTAAAGGAAATTTTGAAGATGTATGTAATACATGTAGAACAAAAGATATATCCAAATCACCAAGACGAGTGATACGTCTATCACAATGATTTATCACGCTATGTCTCTGACTGTACTCAATACTGTACATAATAAGATGGAGATAAGTGGTACCCATCAGCATTATTTCAAAAATTGTCTTGGAAGTTTTTGCTTAGGTGCTTTTAATTTGATAAATTAGACATGAAAAATATCTTTTTACGGATATAAGTTGAAAAATTCTTTACATGTGGATTTGCTGTGAGAAAACGAAAATTTAGCTAAGGGTGCATCTCAGTGTATCATGAAAGTTCTCTTACAGACACAATTTTCGTTATATAAGCTACATTTTGGTGTGTTTTACAAAACTAATTGATATTTACATTTGTACTAAATTTCATTCTTCTCCAGCTTTCAGAACATTGTTGGTTTATACTATAGGGGTGCATCTAATAAGCCTACATCGTGTTCGCCCATAAAAAGGGAGGGTTGGTCACTTTGACCAGTAATTTTGGGAATTATTGCCATATTCTTCAGAAATAATATATACCATCTGATGGACAAGATGTTATTCTACACCCTTCTAAACACCCATTAGATATTATTTCTTCTATTAATGTACAGGTGTATAGAGCAGTTAAAACCCTTAGGCACATCTAATTAGCCGACAGCATTGTACAGTCACCTCTCGATTAGGCCTAGGACTATGTGCCAAAAATCAACAACTTTACAAGGGGCCTCTGATTTGCGTGTGCACAGAAAAATTTAAAATATTTTCTTTGAAGATTAGTCCAACGGAAACATTTAATATAACTGGACAATTAAAAGGAAGTACTTAATGATATAAAAGTAATTAAACAAAAACAAGTAAAAAATGGCGATAATTGGTCCTCAGCCAGTAGTGTTGGAAAAAAGGGATTGCTAGGGGTGTTGGGTCAATTCGAAGAGCGCTAGGCAATGTGAAGAGGTAAGAGTTCCTTTTGGCACATAGCTGCGGAACTGTAGCCCTTATGGCCCTTGGCCAGTTTTCTGATATTTGTGGATAGTCCGCAAATATAAAAAAAACAAAAAAACAAGGACCTAAAGAGCTACGGTTCTGCAGGTATATGGCACCCCACCCAAAATTCTATGGAATTTGTATATTCAATAATATGGGACGAAGTCCCAACTATGGTAGAAATAGCAATATTTTGATTCCAGATCCATATCACTAATGGCTTAAATTTCATGCACCGGAAATGATACATAGGAAACCAATAATGGTTAAATCTGCAGAAAATCGGATGCGCGGTAATCTGGAACTACTTCCGGTTATTAATGTTAAAAGTCGTCCCCGATATATCTCGGCCCTAAAATAAAGTCGTCCCCGATACATCTCGGCCCAAAAAATCTCGACACTATTTTGATGCACTGAATGAGCGTGAAATTGGCAGATAATTTTCAGATTCGCGAGCATTCATGGCCGTGCCTGTTTCAATAGATGAAAAGAGCATCCTTATATTGTACTACAGTACACTCCAAAAAGTACACAGAAGTAAGTAAAATTTCTATGATTTCAATCATCCCAAGGATTTACATGACTTAAATATTAGATCACAGTCATATGAATTTTAGTCATAAATAGAGAAAAATAGTGAAAATTTAGATGTTGGGGTAATATATGTTATTCAGCTATCAGACAGGGTATATAATGTGACATTCCCGGCTTAGGATCTATATTCCCTGAGGCGCAGCCGAAGGGAATATATATCATAAGCCATGAATGTCACATTATATACCCTTTCTGATAGCTGAATAACAGATATATTGCGGATTTAACCATTGTTTTTTTTAAATACAACATCCAACTGTATTAAATAAATTTGCCTCTTTTATTTTCATTTTTCGTATCTCTAGATGTCCGTTTCCATACCTTTGACGTCATTCTTCAATGACGTCAAAATATGTGTCGCGTCATATTTCATGTATAGGGTGTCTCTTGAAGGAAAATACTGTACTAAATTTCTAAATCAATACAGTTTCATATGTAATAAATTTTATGAACTTTATAAATATAACATTAATATGTCACATAACAAAACAACGGGTTTGCGAAACAGTTTCAATAATTTAAATGTTAACAACATGTAAATAAAACCTTGGTGTGGCCCCATGACGTCGAAAGTTTTCAAGGCTCAAAGTTTTGTTTATTTGTTATGGTACAGCCGTGGAACATAGGAATTTGCTGAATCGATCAGGTATTTGTGACGGAATTAACCGTTGTAATATTTTTTGTTCATGCAGCCGTTTTGAGTATAAAAACAGCATTTAATTTGGTAAAAATACATTTATTATTCAGTATTATACCATTGATTCAGTGAAGCGTAATGTTTTGTCGTCCATGTTTTAATTGTTTTTGGGGACTGAAAATATATACCCCGTCTGTTTTCCGAATATATGCTGACATTCAGGGTTGAATAACCAATGAAAATATGTGTAACAAACTAAATTCGTAATATTATAATATATATATAAGAGACTCTTATATATATATTATATTACCCCAACATCTAAATTTTCACAATTTTTCCGAGCTCTATTTATGACTAAAATTCATATGACTGTGATTAGATAATGTGGATTGTACTTCGCTGGCACTACATGTAGCACCTGTCACATATTATTGTTTAAAATTTTTTATTGGACTTCGTCCCAAGTTAGGCAACACCTACATTTGTATTATCAAAAAAAATATCATATTAATTTATATTGTTTAAATTTTTTTATTGGACTTCGTCCCAAGTTAGGTAACACCTATTATCATATTAATTTAATGATTTTGATCATAAAGGGTTAGGCTTAAGTTGTTTGGTGGGGGAGGTGCCATAAGGAACTCTTTCCCAGTGATTAAGTCTGTAATACCTTGCGATTTCCTGATGATAGTCATACTTTTCATCTTGTATAACCCACGATGATTTCCCAGTAATGGGATTGATGCTGGAGACAAAACTACTCATTTTATCTGTGATGATAACGTTAGATTTTCGGATTGAAAGCAAACAATTAGAAATAAACAACTTCATGTGTAAATCATGGGCGCAGACATTTTGAATCTGTTACCCTCGATCAATAAAATCTAAGGAACCAGAAGAACGAGAAACGCGCTAAATTTCAAATGCTATCATTTTTCCACCCGGACGTTTTCGAAACTTAATTAAAGATATTATGGCGTTATATTGTGTTGAAGCCTCGACCTTTGATTTTAAATATAAAAACTAAATAAATTATGGTAAAATTAATACGTATGAAGGCGCAACTTTAAAGAGAACGGAAGTTTTCTTCTATTTCCGTTTTCCCTCCAGTCTAGGAGCACTCATTTTATCCACCACCAATTTTAAGTTGACCATGAATTTCCTCCACCAATTTGTATGAATCAGGTATATGTACACTGGAATTATATACAGAGATATTTGCGGAACCCGCACGGGCAGATAAAGTAGCGATAAAGGTAAGAAAAATTAACTCTATAATGTCCTTCTGCTACTCGACTATTTGCTTATTAATACTGTCATTGATAGTCTACAGCGATTAAGTTCCTCCAATTTTCATAGGATTCAGATGCACCTATCCTATATATTGGGCTTATAGTAAAATATAAAACTATATTAATCTTAAAATTTAAAAACCTAACTTGTGGACTGTGTAGTGAACTTATTTTAAAATCTAAAAGCTCAATTATCGATATTGTGGTTTCATACGTGTTGTGTCACACGCAGTGACAGAAAGGAATAAAAAGTGAGAACTTATTATAAAATCTAAAACTAAAGTACCGATAAGTAGATTTCTTATAGTCTAATAAACGGTGACATTCGATGTGAAATGGCGGATGTTACACGGAGACTGCCATCCATACCAGTCTTTATTCGGCACAGTTGAAGTTTAGTCTTCTTGTATACATGTATGGCGTGACAAAGGCCCTTTGATGCTGTTTCAATATCATATATTAGATCATCATTCTTTGGCAGCAGACCTGTGACCACCAGTTTTGACAGTCAATGACTAGCTGGCATATAATGTCCTTTTTATTGAAGTTTCTTTTCCAACTATCAAAGTCAATAGTAGTTATAACGGTTCCCTTGATTTTTACAAAGTGTTCTTTCCTGATCTCATTATATACTGGGCAGCGTGTGATAACGTGAGTCATGGTTTCTGTTTCCAGTCTGCATATTGGGCAGGTCGGATCCACCTCGGCCTGGTTGAACTTCCTCTTTAGTTTTTGTAGCATGGAAAATACAGAAGAAAAGTAAGTTGAATAGTGAAAAGATATGGAAATTATGGAAGAAAAGTAAGTTGAATAGTGAAAAGATTTGGAAAATACAGAAGAAAAGTAAGTTGAATAGTGAAAAGATATGGAAAATATGGAAGAAACGTGAGTTGAATAGTGAAAAGATTTGGAAAATACAGAAGAAAAGTAAGTTGAATAGTGGAAAATATAGGGAAAATACAGAAGAAAAGTAAGTTGAATAGTGAAAATATAGGGAAAATATGGAAGAAAGATAAGTTGAATAGTGAAATGATTTGGAAAATGTGGAAGAAAAATAAGTTAAATAGTGAAATGATATGGAAAATATGGAAGAAAGGCAAGTTGAATAGTGATAAGATATGGATAATATGGAAGAAAGGCAATTGGAATTGTGAAAAGATTTGGAAAATACAGAAGAAAAGTGAGTTGAATAGTGAAAAGATAGGGAAAATAAGGAAGAAAGATAAGTTGAGTAGTGAAAACGTTGCATTTCAAACGTTGCGGTTTGAAAAAGTACGGGAAAAAAGTACGGGAAAATGAAATGTTTTGTAACGTCATGTACTAGAAAAACAACTAACTGATATTTCAAACGTTGCGGTTTGAAAAAGTACGGGAAAATGAAATGTTTTATAACGTCATGTACTAGAAAAGCAACTAACTGATATTTTAAACGTTGCGGTTTGAAAACGTACGGGAAAATGAAATGTTTTATAACGTCATGTACTAGAAAAGCAACTAACTGATATTTTAAACGTTGCGGGGGAAAATCCGGGCATGCGCACGCGATCACTTCCGGTAGCCATGTCGGTCATGCACAATGATACATTTTGTACTACTACTATAGTAAGAAAAAAGCGCGGGAACCGGTTGCGCATGCGATCACTTCCGTGACTTCCGGTTCCGGTCAGGGCCTCTTCAGAAGCCTCCCCCGATATGAATTTTATTGACCCGATATGTTTCGTATTAGGACAATTGTACACTGTGTAACGAATTTATCCTGATTTTGCAACCAAACCTCATCTCTAATTTCTTCCATATTGGGACAATGAATTTATCATGATTTTGAATCCATACAACCATGTATCTCATCTTTCAGTTTTCCATGGGATATGGAATTTGTCATGGTTTTGTCTCCATATTTCACCTCTGACTCCATTTTTTTCATATTAAGTCAACGGTGTAAGGGAGATAATTCGAATTGACTTAATACAATATTGCACTGAAATTTATTAGGGCAATATCAACCAATCATATTGCGAGATTTAACCTAAAATCAGTATAAATATGTAAATTTTGTATATATAATTAAATACTTTTTTCACATAAAAATCAAGTTCCAAAGGAGGGTGTGTGATGGTTATGGCGCTTAACGCCACTTTCAACACAATTTCAGTTATATGGTGGCGGTTCAAATTACGAATCTTGGTTAATAGTTCCAATGACTGTTGTCCCCAGAGAAATAGTCTCAATCTAGGAAAAATAGTCTTCAACGTGGCCAGAGTTTTACAAACACGATCAAATCACCACTGCTGGACGCTCACTCACTGACCGATGATTTCAATAAACAATTGGACGGTCGATTCATTTAAACTGCCTAGAATTGTTGATCTAAAACAAACTTACTGTTGATCTGTTTTTCTTTCTATTACTTTAAGAATTTCTATTTGTGTCTTTATAATACCCATATTGTTTCAGATCCCTTAGGTTGCATTTTTTGTGCTAAAAAACACTTTTATATATACTGGTTATTCGGACAATAGCAAGTTTATTGTTCCCGTTGGTCACCAACTATTTTCCACAGCTTCGCATGAGCAAAAATATAGTTGGAATCTCAATGGAAATAATATTGCTATTGACCCAATAGCAAGTAACTATTAAATTGTATATAAAAGTAAACTACTCATTTTGTAAACATTAGTCAATTGAAATGTTTGGATAAACATTAAGTGTATTTAAATTCAGTTCACTTAAGATTAAATGTAATGTTTTCCACTACTCTATCTCTCTGCTTATCTCTTTAAAAACTCAAAATCCAGAAAACTTGACAATGTACGACATGGCTCTGTGTTTGTGATGTTCGCGTACATTGTCTTAAGGTATACCGCATCCGATCCACAAGAATCCACCGACGTCAATAGTCAAACACATGGGATAATGGATACTTCTCAATTCAGTATCTATAGAGGGTTTCAAAGCGCCACATGTGTTCAAAATATGTAGCATGTGGTTGTCTCGGTCAGAAACCACAATGTTACCAGTATCCGTGGCAACTATTCCAACAGGCGTGAAAGGATATGTAGGTTCTGTATTGATACTAGCATGTCCATTATATTTCCACACAATTTTGTTTGGATAACGTAACGCAACAACGCTACCTTCACCAGTTGGTCTTGAATCGATCAATACCATCTCATTGGTTGTCGTCGTAGTTATTCTAGTTATCAGTGAAAATAATCCCTTATTCCCATTAGTTTCCATCTCTACAAGTTTTCTTTGACTAGTTGGTAGGACAGGGAACGCTTTCCCTGCTCACGAACGCTCATTAATATTCGACCAGATTTCGCGGCAGTAATGGGGCACAGTCGAGAAAATATTCCATTTTCCCATCAGGTTTAAGACGCATTAGAGATGTGCGATCAACAAAGGATACTATACATTCGTTGTTTTCAATTTCGGTAATATCATCAACATTTATGTTTGGTTTCCACCATACATTCTATTCCTATTTCAGTTAATTTCACCTTCTTCATAGAATGCGTATTGACCTCGTCAAACATTAAAACATGCCCATCTTTGCATGAATACAAATTTGTAACCATGCCAAAATTAGTTTCGTATGACTCCGATATGTCAAATTGCATTTTCGGTTCTTCCCTATGCTTAAGTGAGCCTAACATCTCAGAGAGCTGATGGTGGTTAATATTTCCAGGATGGAATTCCATTAGTAGGTTCCTGTGTTACCATTGGTCTGTCCTTGTGCGACCAAGAACTCGGAACAATATTGTCATTCTCTGACAAGATCATGGTTTCAATATCACCTTCATTCAACGGAACATTAATTGAAGATATTTTCGAATTCATTTCTTCTCGCGCGTGAATTCTAGAAGTTGTGTCTGCTTCATATGCATCTTGTAATTTAATCCAGTTCTTATCAAGTTCCTCCAAACTGCTATTGCCTTCTTCATCCAGAGCCTGTTTTATTTCTTCAATATTAAGTGTTTTGTAGACTCGTATCTATTTCTCGCTGTCAAATTAGTTTTTCACAATCTCGGACCGCACAACTTAAATCTATCATAAATTCATCTCGGACATACAGAAGATTGTTAACTTTCTTTTCGTATGTTTTACTTAAACCATCCAAATCGTGTTTGTTGTGTGTTTCAGACACACAGTTAGGACATGCAAGTTTGTTACAGGTCTTGCAATACAGACATACTTTTGCCGTGGGTGAATTGTACACGAGATATTTTTTAGATTTGGTTTAACTATTTGCCTATGTCTTTCAATTTAATGACGTCATGGTCGTCTGCTGATTTGAATTTAGAATGGACTTTTGTTTTACACTTACTGCACAATAATAGACTGCAATTCATACATTTCCACTTGATGCTTGAAATATTTTTTTATCAATGTGTGACGTAAAATTGTTTTTGATATTTGCTTCAGTGGGTTTGGTACTGCTTTGACAACTATTCTACCTATTTTGTTCCAGTATTGTTATAAATACTGTTATAGTGACAGCCGGAACCTTTGAGCCGTAATGAAAGCGGGAGGTTTGGCGCTTTAAAATCTGATTCAACCCACAATTTCTTTAGACATGCCTGTACCAAGTCAGGGTCATTACGGTTTTCAGTTTTCCGGTTGTTGACGGATTTTGTCTGTTTATATACTTACGAGTTTTGACTTTCCCTTTGTAAGAGTGTTCGGAGTTCGGTAATTTTGTTATTACCCTTATTCACATAATTGACAAAGTCATGGAATTTGTGCTTTACTTGTATCAGATGGTTTTGAGGATGCCATAACTTTGTAATGATGACTTAACAATGATGTACTTTCTTGCCCGGGTCTAATCTGCGTCCTGTTCAGTAAAAATAGAATCTCATTAAAATGGTCACACTCGATTGGGTAACTAGCAATTTTAAATGTATATATTATCATAGTGTTAATATGATATAATAAAACCACATTAACAAGAGGCAGTGCTCATAGGACTGTAATAAGCAACAAAAGGCCCTAGATATATTTGAGTTTTTCATTAAAAGGACCGGTCCTTGAAATCGTAGACACATATTCATATCTCAGTGTTATATTTAAATATTATGGTACATTTTTAGAAACAAAGAAAAAACTTGTAGAACAAGCAGAAAAGGCACTGTATTGTGTGTATAAACTTGTTAGAAAAGAAGCTATACTCGTAGATATCCAATTATTACTTTTTGATTCCATGATTGAGCCAATTTTAACTTATGGTTCCAAAGTATGTGGATATGACAATTTGAAATTTATTGAACAAATCCACCTGAAATTTTGTTTATTAGATTTCGATCCGCCTCACCCTTTGGTGCGTTAGCCTAAGTTTTGTTGCCACACTTAGGGCACAGGGACTTGGTCATATTTCAGTGGGTAATACATTGGTAGTTATAAAAAAAATCAGTGGAGCAAATTTAAGTGGCCGGGAGCAAGAATGCGCGTTACAAAAAAAACAAACACATTTTTAGTCAACATGAAAATATAAAATGGGCATTCTAATTAGGTTTTGTCAAAAACATCATTATATTGGACGTAACCGACACAATCCTACTGATGAAAGTAGGCAGGAATAACGAAATTACAGCTAACGCGGCGAAGTTGGATCGCAAATCTTGTAAATACATTTTGTATAATGAAAACCATGATATTTTCGATTTTCATGGATAAAATAAAAATCCGAAGAGGCAAACCCTTATACTGGATTAGTGTCTATGTAAAAATGTTTTAAAATACATGAAAATGTTAGAGTTTGATATAAAAAAAATAAATATCCCAATGAATGACATTTGATTGTAAACTTCCCGGAGATAACTTGGCTGGGAGTAATAAAATACGAGAGCAAACAAAAACAATCAAAACAAATCTGTGCAGACTGATTGCATATATTGGTCTGGTCAGATCAAAGACTACAAAATTGATATTTGCTGCTTATCCGCCAAGCACGCAACATTACGAACAAAGACGGGTTTGCTTAGGTGGACATCTGTTACGACTCAAAATATCATCAACCCTTTTCTAGTCCGATACCAGCTAATCTTGGTGTTCATTTTGTCATATATAATTTCCTTAATCACATACATAATGTAATTTACGTGTTGATGCCAGCTATTCCCGCCTCCCAATATTTTGAACGTGCCATACGTTATAAAGACTGTGAAATATTGCGTCATTCCATGAACTCAAAAACAGTAAATGCTTCGACAACAAAAGGTGTATCACTACTATATATATATATATAACTCTTTCTTTGCGAGGGAGGCCTTTAGAGCTTGCTTCTCACGCGACTAAATACATACCCCCTTCCGTTTACTCAATGCCAGAATTGGTTACAGCTCAACGTAATTGATAGATAAAATAAGATACAACATACATCTAAGATAAGATGATATTTGAATACAAAATGTATTTAACACAAATCAAAAGGAGGAACAAGATCGATAAAGACAAAAAGGAGAGAAACAGTACTAGTGTAAAGATTGATAGAGATAAGCTTAAAAGTGACACAAGACACGACAAAACCGATTTATTTATTGCTTTACGCCCATTTGTGCTATATTCAGGACGATAGAAATACTCTCTTTTGGTCCACTGATTTCACCAGAATATTGTGATGTGAAGTTTACAGGTGAAAAATATCAAATGATGGGAAAAGGCTCACCATCAGACCATGGCCTTTGAACAGATGAACAAGTAATAGGATCGACATACAATTGTTAAACCACCCTACCTTCAAGACATACCTTGCTCTTTGCATATTCCATTGTAAACTATATGGTGTCAATGTTTCAACTGCAATTTTGATCTATATTTTAAAAATAAAATTTGTTGATTTTTTTTTATGGTTTTGTTACTACTTTTAATCAAACTGTTTTGCTGAACTCGATTTCCAATCGTTTATACACATTGAACGATATTTTCATATCAAAATTAATCAAATTTAAAGGAAGGAAATTCTACATGCTTATTAATAGTTGCATTTTTGTTTATAGACCATCCCAACACCATTTCTGCAAAGCTTGGTTCACAATAGTAGTTTCAGAGACATTTTTTGTATATTGTCAAATCAGAAACAAGCACTGGCTGCATGTGGTGGCTATATATTTGACCGACGATCAAAATGAAATGCGTAATTTTTTAAGAGGACATTCTAGATATCATTTCTGCAAAGTTTGGTTCCAATAGGCTAAAATAGTATCAGAGAAGATTGGAATATGAAAAGTTTATAGACGACGGACGGACAGAGGCCAAGTTATTGTTTGTTTGATGGTGTTTAATGCCACTTTCAACAATATTTCAGTTATATCGTGGTCGTCAGTTTTATTGGAGGAAACCGGAGGACCCGGAGAAAACCACCGACCTGTCGTAAGTCACCGACAAACTTTATCACATAATGTTGTACACCTCGCCCTGATCGAGATTCGAACTCACAACATCAGTGGCGATAGGCAGAGATTGCATAAGTAGTTGTAAATCCAAATGCGATCACGGCCACGACGGCACCTCGAGGACAATATATGACGAAAGCCGGCATGACCCTTTGGATTAGGTAAGCTTAAAAGTTATCATATTGGGGTTGTCCCCTTTCATCTTGAAGACCACAAGAGCTATAGAAAATCTAAAATAAAATATCAAATTCGGACTTGAATTGAAAGTAAAACTTCTAAATTTTGGGTGTTGGCCCCAATTTGACATCCTAGGAAACGGAAAGAGCAGTGAAATTCCGTTGACATACCCTACACAGGAATTTTACAAAGGTATTCAATGGAACCGATGCATTCAAATCTCACCTAAAATAAACAAGAGGCTCACCTGTTTATTCATACAATTCATGTTCAATAAAGTCTAGATTTTCAGATTTGTTTTTATCTTATTCATTTCACATATGGCCCTATCGTAATTTTTAATCCAATAAAATGGGGCTTTCGGTACTCTGAAATCTCTCCAAAAGTAAAAGCTACATACAACGAATATGCTACCATAGAAACAAATTCAACAGAAACGTGTGCATCACAAAATACGCCCATCTATATAAATTATCAAACGGTATAATGGTAATGACCCCAAAATAAATAGGGTTCTTCCCCTTTCACAGGGGAATCATGTGGCCAAGCTTGGTAAAGTTATCTTGCGGAAACGATCCTGTTGTCAAAAATTATATTTATAGTAACGGTGACCTTGACCATTGACCTAATGACCCCAAAATAAATAGGGTTCTTCCACAGGGAAATCATGTGTTCATGTTTGTTAAAGATCCAATATACAGAACTAAAGTTATCCTGCGGAAAAGACCGTTTTCAAAAATTATATTTATAGTAACAGTGACCTTTGACCTAATGACCCCAAAATAAATAGGGTTCTTCCCCTTCCACAGGGGAATCATGTGGTCAAGTTTGGTAAAGATCCAATATACAGAACTAAAGTTATCATGCGGAAACTACCGTTTTTGAAAATCCTATTTATAGTAAGTGACCTTGACTTTTGACCCCAAAATAAATAGGATTCTTCCCCTTCCACAGGTCAATCATGTGTTAAAGTTTGGTAAGGATCCAATATACAGAACTCAAGTTATGTGGAAACGACCCTGTTGTCAAAAATTCTATTTATAGTAACGGTGACCTTGACCTTTGACTTAATGACCCAAAGTAAATAGGGTTCTTCCCCTTCCACAGGGTAATCATGTGGCGAAGTTTGTTAAAGATCCAATATACAGAACTAAAGTTATCGTGCAGAAACGACCCTGTTGTCAAATATTCTATTTATAGTAACGATGAACTTGACCTAATGACCCCAAAATAAAGCCCTTCCACTTGGGAATCATGTGGCCAAGTTTGGTAAAGATCCAATATACAGAACTAAAGTTATTGTGCGGAAACCTGTGTGGATGCCCGCCCGCCATACCCAATCACATAATACGGCCCATCTCGAGACGGGCGTATAAAAATGAATACAAATCCGACTGCAGGCAAGAAATTGCATAAGGAATTCAAAGAAACAAATGGACTTGAAATACAAATTCGAAATTTTGGACCCCTTATATGTTAGCGTATACTAAATAAATATAATTTTAGAAGGAACAGAAAAAACTCCCTACATACCAAAACAGGCCTCTTGTTTCTTTTGTGAATTTCCGAACCAAAATATATTAATTGACAATCAAATAAACATTCCTACCAAGTTTGGTTCCAACTAACCTAGTAGTTTCAGAGAAGAAGATTAAAACTGACAATATCCCTCATGATCATCAAACCAATAAAACTGACCGCCACAATATAACTGAAATATTGTTGAAAGTGGCGGCGTTAAACATCATAACTTTAACCCATGTAGTGTGTGTTACTCGAAACGATAGAACTAGAACTCTACATTCTCATTTGCAGACCAAAATCTTTCAAGCTAAAATTTTCTAAATGCTCGCAATTTGTTTATATTATTATGGGGATTAATATATCTACAAATGTTATGTCGAGCTTATTTCAGGATAGATTTCAACATCTTTCAAATTACCAAAAACGTCCGTAAATGTGATAGATAGCATGCTCTCAATAAAAATAATATTTGCTGGTTCCCAGTTAAGTACACAGCACCAAGGAGCGAGAGCAGAGTGGTTAGCATGGAGTGTGTACAACGTAAAGAACATACTGGTTGGCTCGGAGTCGTAATAATGCGTTAAAGTAGAACAGGTCAACTTTTGTTCCAGCAAGCGAACACTACACAAATACAACTCGATGTGGTGTAGAAAGTACAAAAACAAACATCATCTAAAGGGGGTCCTAAAGGAGAGTACCAATCACGTTTAAAATTTGGCAAAATCACGCTTCACGCTTAGATATTTGGATGTTTCACGCTTATCTGCATGGATTGATTACCGTTTATTGTCAGGGACTTCTTGGTGTCAGTTATATATGTGGAAGACCTTATTGTGACATCTGTATGTGTAGTTTTATAGTTGGTTTTTGTTGTTTAGTTATATGGCAGTTCCTCATAGCTGCCAGATTGTGACTAATTTCACTGATTATATTACGATTTGAATGTTGTTGACTATATATGAGAAGTAGATATCGCTCACTCTTCCTGAGCATATGAATACACTAGCTGCGGAACCGTAGCCCTTATAGGTCCGCAAATATCAGAAAACTGGCCAAGGACCATAAGGGCTACGGTTCCGCAGGTAAATAATACACCAGACGTGCTTATGTTTCGTCTTCACGCTTAAAAGTAAGTTAGATTTTCACGCATTCACGTACAGAATAATGATTTTTCACGAATCACGTTGCACTAGAGATCACGTTTTCACGTCTATATTTTCCGTTTTTCACGTATCACGCTTCCGAAAAAAGGCCATTAACGTATCACGCTTAGACCCCTTTCAGACCCACTCTAAATGTCTTCCAATCTAACTAAAATTAGATTTCCGCACTTGCTCTTATTTTTTGCTTGGGCGCAAAAAAAAATTATGTTGACATGCCGTTATGCAACAATCACTCAACTCATGTCCCCTTTGCGCTTGTATTGTAGGTCATGGTGTCGTTAGATAATTATCTACATGATTTCCAGTCAAGTTTCGGCATACTTTAAAATTTACCGACATTGATCCTTTAAATAATCAACACTAAACCTTTCGACGTCTTCAAATTTACAGAAGCACATATCGTTGGTGTATTCGTTAGCATGCTCGCCTCCCTATAGATTCAAAACATACATTGATGAGTATTTACTGCTTCTTCACCAAGCACATGATATTGAGGAGCAACAAACATACGGCTCTGAATCGGGATAATGTGTCCGAGTGGAGCGACATATCTACTCGTGGACTTGTTTCAGAGAGCTAGCAGTATAAAAATCAACTATGCGTGTTGGTCTAGTACAAAACACATCATGATATGCAACAATGATGGTCTTGTCACGATATTGGACAATTACCCGCTTGGCTCTAAACCACTATCACCAATTTACAAGCAATAATTTCAGTGTCTATCAAGTACTTACACCAACTCTTTTCCCGGTCATCTCTGTAGGTCTCGTGACTAGCGCATCCGAGTACGGGAGATCTTAAGCTTGGGTTCAATCGCCGATAGGGTCAAACCAAATACTATAAAAGTGGCATTTACTGCTTCTAGTGGCGCGCAACATAATGGAACACTGTCAAAATATGTGTCCGAGCAGAGCTTAATATCAATCTGCGGAATGTTTCAGCGAGACATTTCTAATATCTAGCCTCACGTGTCGGTCCTGCATAAACGTAATCTCATCAAAAGTAACTTCTTCTCGTCATGACATCGATGAAATATTGCTCACTTGACGTTAAGCAACAATCACTAATTCCGCCAACTATTTGTATTTACACACAACCTTTATCTAACCTCCTTCAGTGCGTACCAATTCATCCTAACCCCCGATGCCTACACAACTATAGATTTATCTGCTTCCTCTTTCGACATTAGAATGCGTTCCATTAAAACAAGCCATCCATTACATATTCTACTCAAAGCACTAATCCTTATGTTGATACAAATCAGTTCTAGTTAAAACATGTACACGATCATGTTATTGTATGCTAACCATACTAACCCTACTCAACCACTTTCTAAATATACCAAAACCCATGCCACCAGTTCTCTTGTCCAAAGTATTCTTTCAATTGTGACTTTTTCAACTCAGTATTTCTATCGCCCTCTTAGTGGTCACATTTCACATATAGCACGTATTGTCACCAGCTATAGATCCATTAGACATAAATAATTATTTCACCCGTAAAAAAAATTCGTATCTCCAACCATAGCCATACTTTACACAAGTCTTTACCTTGACAAATCATTAAAACTTACTTTCTGTGCAAATATAATCAAGGCCTACTTTACAGACAAACAGTTCAGGTCTGGTAACAGACTTCTAAACCAGTATCTGCAATCTACACATTTAAACCGATTCCAACAATTTTCTCAACATCTTTTGATCACTAAACAAAAAATAAACACCAACTCTTGTGTGGCTAGAGCACACACAAACCAACAAAAATGACATGTGACAGTCACTACACTTTCTAACAGTCCAACAAGCCTCATTCTGGATTTATTAATCACCTCATTATTCTAGATTTATTTATCTTCTCAATCCAAACAAGGCTCGTTTTGGATTTGTTTATTATCATCTCAATCTAACCAAGTCTCATTCTGAATTTGTTTATCATCTGTCTAAACAGCCTCATTCTGTATTTGTTTATCATTTCAATCCATCATCTCAGTACAAACAAGCCTCATTCTGTATTTGTTTATCACCTCAGTCTAAACAAACCTCATTCTGTATTTGTTTATCATCTCAATCCAACCAAGCCTCATTCTGTATTTATTGATCATCTCAGTCTAAACAAGCCTCATTGTGTATTTGTTTATCATCTCAATCCAACCAAGCCTCATTCTGTATTTATTTATCATCTCAGTCTAAACAAGCCTCATTCTGTATTTGTTTATCCTCTCAATCCAACCAAGCCTCATTCTGTATTTATTTATCATCTCAGTCTAAACAAGCCTCACTCTGTATTTATTTATCATCTCAGTCTAAACAAGCCTCATTCTGTATTTGTTTATCATCTCAATCCAACTAAGCCTCATTCTGTATTTGTTTATCATCTCAATCTAAACAAGCCTCATTCTGTATTTGTTTATCATCTCAGTCTAAACAAGCCTCATTTTGTATTTGTTTTATCATCTCAGTACAAACAAGCCTCATTCTGTATTTATTTATCATCTCAGTCTAAACCAGCCTCATTCTGGATTTGTTTATTATCTCAATCCATGCAAGCCTCATTCTGCATTTGTTTATTATCTCAATCCATGCAAGCCTCATTCTGTATTTGTTATATATCATCTGAGTACAAACAATCCTCATTCTGTATCTGTTTATCATCTCAATCTAAACAAGCCTCATTCTGTATTTGTTTATCATCTCAGTACAAACAAGCTTCATTCCGTATTTATTTATCATCTCAGTCTAAACCAGCCTCATTCTGGATTTGTTTATCATCTCAGTACAAACAAGCCTCATTCTGTATTTATTTATCATCTCAGTCTAAACCAGCCTCATTCTGGATTTGTTTATTATCTCAATCCATGCAAGCCTCATTCTGCATTTGTTTATTATCTCAATCCATGCAAGCCTCATTCTGTATTTGTTATATATCATCTCAGTACAAACAAGCCTCATTCTGTATTTGTTTATCATTTCAATCCAAACAAGCCTCATTCTGTATTTGTTTATCATTTCAATCCACACAAGCCTCATTCTGTATTTATTTATCATCTCAATCCAACCAAGCCTCATTCTGTATTTATTTATCATCTCAGTCTAAACAAGCCTCATTCTGTATTTATTTATCATCTCAGTCTAAACAAGCCTCATTCTGTATTTGTTTATCATCTCAATCCAACCAAGCCTCTATTTATTTATCATCTCGGTCTAAACAAGCCTCATTCTGTATTTGTTTATCATCTCAATCTAAACAAGCATCATTCTGTATTTGTTTATCATCTGAGTCTAAACAAACATCATTCTGTATTTGTTTATCATTTCAATCCAAACAAGCCTCATTCTGTATTTGTTTATCATTTCAATCCACACAAGCCTCATTCTGTATTTATTTATCATCTCAATCCAACCAAGCCTCATTCTGTATTTTTTTATTATCTCAGTACAAACAAGCCTCATTCTGTATTTGTTTATTATCTCAAACCAAACAAGCCTCATTCTGTATTTGTTTATCATCTCAATCTAAACCAGCCTCATTCTGTATTTGTTTATTATCTCAAACCAAACAAGTCTCATTCTGTATTTGTTTATCATCTCAATCTAAACAAGCCTCATTCTGTATTTGTTTATTATCTCAATCTAAACAAGCCTCATTCTGTATTTATTTATCATCTCAGTCTAAACAAGCCTCATTCTGTATTTATTTATCATCTCAGTCTAAACAAGCCTCATTCTGTATTTGTTTATTATCTCAGTCTAAACAAGCCTCATTCTGTATTTGTGTATGTCTCAATCCAAACAAGCCTCATTCTGTATTTGTTTATCATCTCAGTCTAAACAAGCCTCATTCTGGATTTATTATTCATCTCAATCTAAACCAGCCTCATTCTGTATTTGTTTATTATCTCAAACCAAACAAGCCTCATTCTGTATTTGTTTATCATCTCAGTCTAAACAAGCCTCATTCTGTATTTGTTTATCATCTCAATCTAAACAAGTCTCATTCTGTATTGTTTTGTTTATCATCTCAGTCTAAACAAGCCTCATTCTGTATTTGTTTATCATCTCAATCCAACCAAGCCTCATTCTGTATTTATTTATCATCTCAGTCTAAACAAGCCTCATTCTGTATTTGTTTATCATCTCAGTCTAAACAAGCCTCGTTCTGTATTTATTTATCATCTCAGTCTAAACAAGCCTCATTCTGTATTTGTTTATTATCTCAGTCTAAACAAGCCTCATTCTGTATTTGTGTATGTCTCAATCCAAACAAGCCTCATTCTGTATTTGTTTATCATCTCAGTCTAAACAAGCCTCATTCTGGATTTATTATTCATCTCAATCTAAATCAGCCTCATTCTGGATTTGTGTATGTCTCAATCCAAACAAGCCTCATTCTGTATTTGTTTATCATCTCAGTCTAAACAAGCCTCATTCTGGATTTGTTTATCATCTCAATCTAAACCAGCCTGATTCGGGATTTATTTATCATCTCAGTCCAAACAAGCTTCATTCTGAATATGTTTATCATCTCAGCCCAAAAAGCCTCATTGTGGTTTTATTTATCATCTCAGTCCAAACAAGCCTCATTGTGGTTTTATTTATGATCTCAGCCAAAACAAGCCTCATTCTGGTTGATAATCTCAGCCCAAACAAGTGTCATTCTGTATTTGTTTATCATCTCATCTAAACAAGCCTCATTCTGGTTTTATTAATCATCTCAGTCCAAATACGCCTCATTCTGAATTTGTTTATAATCTCAAATGAACCAAGCCTCATTCTGTATTTGCTTATCATCTCAGCCAAAACAAGCCTCATTCTGGTTGATCATCTCAGCCCAAACAAGTGTCATTCTGTATTTATTTATCATTTCAGTCCAAACAAGCCTCATTCTGTATTTGCTTATCAACTCAGTATAAACCAGCCTCATTCTGGATTTATTTATCATCTCAATCCATGCAAGCCTCATTCTATCATCTCAATCCAAACAAGCCTGTTTGTATCTATTGATCATCTCAAGTCTAAACAAGCCTCATTCTGTATTTGTTTATCATCTCAATCCACACAAGCCTCATTCTGACTTTGTTTATTATCTCAATCCAAGCAAGTCTCATTCTGGATTTATCTATCATCTCAATCCAAAGAAGCCCCATTCTGTATTTATGTAGCATCATACCGGATTCAAATTTCATCTAAGTTTGAATTTTTGAGCCCAATTACAATACATGGTTTGAAATTTTGAAATAAGCAGTGAAGCCCAATATTGATTTTGACCTTGGTTGCAGAAAATCATTAGATAAACTGATATGGAATCTGCAGAGAAAATGTACAATAAGACTAAAATATGTGTAAGGAACTGTAAGAACAATTATATTGGGGTCCAGTGCCGGATTTACCATTGTGCTTAAGCACAGGGCCCTGTTGGCCAGGGAAGGTGGGGGGATCTTCCTGCCAATTTTTTTTTATGATGGATTTTCGCAGTGTACATGTCTGACCTAATATAACGTAATATTTTAATTATTCCTATATTTCCTGAGCCTGTATGCCCGACTGCCTGTGTAGACCTACCGGGTCTACATCCTTCAGGGTCCAAGTAAGGGACCTCATAATTAACTAGCACAGGGTCCTAAATCCGGCACTGTTGGGGTCCCTATTAACCACTGTGTTGACTACTTATTCTGTCATAATTTATTTTTTCTTGTTGGTTATTGGTGTTTAATGCCACTTTCAACAATATTTCAGCTATATCATGACCGTCAATTGGTTATTAGTCCTCATTATCAGTGTTTTTATTAGCTATCTCATGACTAAAAGACTTGTGGGAATGAACAGAAAATTAAAGGTGAAATGTTATGTAAAACCCCTTGACTTGGGTAGGTAACTAGAAACCTTTGTACTGGAGGTGGGTGTGGAAAATAACAGTGATTGGTTTTATTCCATATACAAAGGGTAACATGTTATATCAGTAAACACTCTCTTTTCTTGAATAAGAATTTTTCATCTTGTAGAAATAGAATTGTTATTTCATTCCTTCTTATTTCAAAATATTTTTTTCAATGGAAACTTAATGACTCCTGACATTTGCAAAGAAAAAGTAGACTACTTTTTCAATTCTTCCAAGTCCTTAAAGAAAGCCTCCTCATATTACACAAAACACCCAACGCTCTTAACAACTATATAACACCAGATAAATCCTCTTTAAACATAGTTACGATTAACCCACTATAAGACTCTATACAAGGTTCTGTTAACCCACAATAACACTCAAGACCAACACTCTATACAAGGTTCTACTTAACCCACTAGTCTATAATACTCAAGACCAACACTCTATACAAGGTTACCTTTATTCCACTAACTTACAACTAAAACATTAAATTTAACAACTTCACAATATTTAACTCAGTTTTCAATATACTGTAAATAAATCATACATGTACAAATGTACTTTTGTTCAACCTGTCCTCACAAATTTGTCATGATCACGATAGTTCTCAATGTCTCTCAATTGACTTTTCCTCCGCTTCTTCAGTTTCACTCAATAACTGTTGCTTTTAGCATAACTATTGGCTGTTTTTCCAATGAATACATTATACATCCTGTAAATTTCTTTCCACCAACTCCTGTCAAAACTAAAATGTTCTTAATAATCTATGTTGTTATTGTACACTGTTTAAAACACTCCAATGATTATGATTTCATGAAATGGATTCTCTTGAATGAATTTTCCATACAAATTTGTTGTTAACAAGTTTACTTAAAAACAAATCGTCACAAAGTTTTTGCACCTACTGATAATTCTTACATAAAGACTACAGGAATTTTAGAGTGCTTTTCTTTTCTTGAATTTGGGGATATCTATTTAATTAATTTTTTATTTACTTCTCCAATAGTTTATGAACAGCTAAAAATGTGGTATGTTAATGATATCTTCATTGTAATTTGTTTTGGAGTGAATTATTATACTTATGAGCACAAAAAAAATGAAATTTTTCTAATAAAATAAATTCTAGGAAAAACAGGTATTTTTGATATGATCATCAGCTGATATAAATTTAAATGCACAAAACTGTTCATAAAGACAGACATTTGAAATTGGCTATGGTAATTTTTTGTTTATTATTAAAGTAAAAATGTCAATTCATCTACAAAAAATATCAAAACTAATGAAAAACTTGTTTTCCTCAAATTTGACAATTAGACTTTCAAAATAATTTTAAAAGTTCACTATCAGTCAAAATTAAATATGCTAAACCTTTGAAAAATGCTTAGATCTTTTAATGTTTTACAAAATTGATTTATATTCATGAAAAGTGACTGATGTAAAAGAAAAATAATAAAGATGGAATAAAAGAAAATTAAACCTTTGATGAGGTGGGAAATTCATTAGACAAAACAATATCTCCTACAAGTTAAGTACCTATAAAATCAAAGATGTGATATTACTGATTATACTATATACATGTACACACAATTATACGATTATTTACACTGGAAATTGACAATAAAATGAACTAGCTGTTCAATCAACATGATCAAGATTGTATTGCTCATCCCAGTCTTTGCTTCAATTTTTTCCATCTACGTGAATTGCCAGAAAGCCAAATTTAGAAATTTTGTCTATTTATTCAAATAAATTCTTTCAAAAATGTCACTTGTCCGAAATCAAGTTTTACTTTGGGCAAGTGGGTTAGTGCAAAGACTGTCACCCTGTGTTATTGTGTGTGAAAAACAAGGCTGTACAACATCCATTTAGCTATAAAATACCTAATATTTTACTGATGTTTTTGGTGTGTACTTCATAAGAAAAGCATGCACTCTGGCACTGTATTACAATGGGGAATCCTAAAGGAGGATTCAAGGGTAGAAACCCCCCCCCCCCCCACCCCTAGAATAAATTACTAAGAAAAAAAGATTTTAAAAAAAGAAAAATTGATAATATTATGCCGAAAAATATCGTCAACACTTTTGAAAAACACTGGAATTGTGTCTGTATCGAAACAATTGTCTAAGAAAATAAACATCAGAAATATACACTGTTTGACAAAATGATGGACACTTTAGTTTTAAGGTACATATTAAAACGTTTTTTTAGGCATTCATTACTGACAATTAGATTTAAGGGAATCTGTAAATCTTTAAATAAATAAAACTTTTAATCCTAAATCTCAGTTTGTGAATCAATGAATTCAATCTTATAACATTTAATTTTATAATTCAAATGTATGACATAAAAACATATTTAGAGCTTTGAACTAAAATTAACAGTTCAATTGGATTTCTGAAATCAGAACTTTAAAAAGTGGCAAGTTCATTCAAATGATTATATTCTCTATTATATAAAAAACAACAACCAAACTTTTACTTTAAAAAAACATAATAATCTGTTCTTGACAATGATTGACAGGTCTGAAAGTGAGACCATTCAATGGCTAGAAAGTTTAACTACTGTATAACTAAATGAATGACAGACATAAAATGATGGAAAAATAAAGCATGACTGACCATTGTCCTGACATGCAAAAAACAGAATTGTTTTAATTCCATCCACTGCTACGACTACTATTACTTCCTCCCCACCCACTGTATCCTCCACCTCCACCTCCACCTCCACCTCCTCCTCCCCCTCCTTGATTTGCATTTCCAGAATCATATCCCGATCCCCAGCCACTGTATGATCTGTTGCTGTCTGACTTTGAACCAAGTGTTCCTCCATAGCCTGGGCCAAGGTCTCCTGCACCTGCATTCTGTGGAGGCATTCCACCCCATCCTCCTGGTGCCTGTCCAGACAATACAGCCTGTGCTGCTGCCAACATGGCTGAATTTAAGAAATTCATTCCATTCATACCACCCATCGATTCATTAACACCAGTCATCGGCTGATCTCTATGGTCGTCACGACCTTTTCTCCCACGATTATCCCTATCACGTCGCTCATACCTTTCCCTATCTCGATCCCTATCATCCCGTCTATAATCTCTCCCTCTATCCCTATGGTCGCCACGTTCCCGTTTGTAATCATCACGGTCTCCACGATCACGATCCCTTGAAGGTGTCTTGGGATCTGCAATGCTGACATGCACACTGCAACCTTTAATAATATGGTCTTCGCCACATAAGGAACTGGCAATATCAGGTTCACCAAATGTGACAAATCCAAAAGCTCTAAATGGCTTGGGTATAAATGTGTCTACCACGGGTCCATACTTAGAGAAGTACTGGTGAAGATCATCTGTGTTGATGGTATCAGATATTCTAGCTACAAATATTTTTCTTGATTGATGTTGCTGCCCAGCTTCCTGTAATGTAAATATAGCCAATAAAAATTCTGATTTTATCATTCAATTCATGGGTAGTGTGTTCATTGTTTTGATAGATGATTATAATGATAGAGCTAAGGACAGAAAAAATATTCATAATATCAAGACTGAAGTTTTGATAATTCAAAATAATATAATATATGTAATTAGTAATTACTATTAAATAATATAATACACGTAATTACTAATAAATACTATAATACATGTAATTAGTAATTACTAATAAATACTATAATACATGCAATTAGTAATTACTAATAAATACTATAATACATGCAATTAGTAATTACTAATAAATACTATAATACATGTAATTAGTAATTACTAATAAATAAATATAAGATTCTCCTTCTGTTAGCAGTGGGTTTTCTCTCTGTGTGTGATAGATAATTTTATATGTCAGTCAAAACAAAATTGTTATGCAGAAATGAAACAGCATGGTGATTAAAAGATATTGCGAAAATTTAACCAACTAGTTATAAACATGCTAAAATTAGTTTATTAGAGTGCTGCTAGATTTTGTAATATTTATATCACAGGTTTCAGAGTTAAACAGGTAAAACAATCGAACGTGAAGCGTGAGATTGCTTAACAGTTTAATGTTTTGTTTTTTGGGGGTTTTCGGTGTTTAATGCCACTTTCAGCAATATCATGGCGACCAGTTATAGTGGTGGAAGAAGCTGGAGTATCCGGAAAGAACCACGACCATGGGCAAGCAACTGGTAAACTTTATCTCTTGCGACGTAAGTCGAGTGCACCCTTTTTTGTAATTTACAAAGTCGGGTGCGAACCCATGCCATATTGGTGATAGGCTTGTATGAGTTGTTAGGTAATCAAACTACCTAACTCATTCAGACACCCAGGCCCTAACAATTTAATGAGGAGGGAGCGGCATACATGATTTGTAACATGAATTGACAGGTATCAAATTTAGAATTGCGGTATTGTGCTGTCAATGATCGAATCCCTGCACGAGCTCAGAAATCATAGGATGTTTTTTCTTAATTTCTTTATTGTCTTATTCTGCCTGTTAACAAATATGTTTATCTATATTCGCTGAAAAGCTCTATAGAGCTTATGTTTTTTGTATTGTAAAATATACCGAATCAAAATAAAGCTTTCTTATCCTATCCTATCATCAAATAAAGTATTGTATTTAGTGGCTTCAATATTGTGGCTTATATTATTACATATACAAATGTAGTTAGAATTCAGTTGACTTTTTACAACATACATTTGAGTTTGGTATATTGACTTCACACCATCGGCCATCAATCATGTGTCTCTGTTGTGCTAGACAATTTAGTTGAGCATCAATATCATGAAATCTTATAAATCCAAAACCTTTAGATTTCCCTGACCAAGGATCCATTTTTACCTGAAAGTAAAAGACAAACAAATATTTACATTCCATTATTTCCAATCAATGACAATCTTTATTTCGGTAATCTGATATAACACTGTTATGAAAATCATGTCACATGGTTGTGTCAAAATCTAGAACAAACTAGTATTACTGTGAGCACAGCTCACTAAAATATACCCCGCTCCCCACATCTGTCCAACCTATTTCCATAACCAAAACATTACTGATTGTTCCGATCAAAAATGAAAGGGACCCTCCTCTCTTCACCGGTAAGCTGCTGATAAAATTTCAAAACATTCTGAAAAACATTACTCAAGTTATCATACGACATAGGGTAAAAATCCTATTTTCCGTCATATCAAGTCCAATAACTCTGGAACGGCAAAAGTGAAAATCGTCAAAAATGAAAAGGATCCTCCTCTCTTCACCGGAAAGCTGCTGATAAAATTTCAAAACATTCTGAGAAACACTACTCTAGTTATCATACGACATAGGAAAAAAATCCTATTTTCTGTCATATCAAGTCCAATAACTCGGGAACGGCAAAAGTGAAAACCGTCAAAAATTAAAGGGATCCTCCTCTCTTCGCTAGTAAGCTGCTGATAAAATTTCAAAGCATTCTGAGAAACACTACTCAAGTTATCATACGACATAGGGTAAAACTTCTATTTTCCGTCATACATGTATCAAGTCCAATAACTTCTGGAACGGCAAAAGTGAAAATCATCAAAAATGAAAGGGATCCTCCTCTCTTCACCGGTACGCTGCTGATAAAATTTCAAAACATTCTGAGAAACACTACTCAAGTTATCATACGACATAAGGTAAAAATCATATTTTCCGTCATACCAAGTCCAATAACTCTTTAACGGCAAAAGTGAAAATCGTCAAAAATTAAAGGGATCCTCCTCTCTTCACCAGTAAACAGCTGATAAAATTTTAAAAGATTCTAAGAAACACAGCTCAAGTTATCGTATGACATAGGTTTTGTCTACAGACGGACGGACGGACATGGTGAAACCAGTATACCCCCTTACAACTTCGTTGCGTGGGGGTATAACAAGTATTGTGTACAACCAGCTATCAAGGTAAGGTTTAGACAAACACACATGGGTGTGTCTCCTTCGTTTCCAGCTCCCTGAGTCATTTAGCTACAAGTAAAAGGTACAAACACATGGTGTCTCTCCCTTGTTTCCAGCTTCCTGAGTCATTTACAAGTAAAAGGTACAAACACATGGGTGTGTCTCCCTCGTTTCCAGCTCCCTGAGTCATTTACAAGTAAAAGGTACAAACACATGGGTGTGTCTCACTCGTTTCCAGCTCCCCGAGTCATTTACAAGTAAAAGGTACAAACACATGGGTGTGTCTCCTTCGTTTCCAGCTCCCCGAGTCATTTACAAGTAAAAGGTACAAACACATGGGTGTGTCTCCCTCGTTTCCAGCTCCCAGAGTCATTTACAAGTAAAAGGTACAAACACATGGGTGTGTCTCCCTCGTTTCCAGCTCCCTGAGTCATTTACAAGTAAAAGGTACAAACACATGGGTGTGTCTCCCTCGTTTCCAGCTCCCTGAGTCATTTACAAGTAAAAGGTACAAACACATGGGTGTGTCTCCCTCGTTTCCAGCTCCCAGAGTCATTTACAAGTAAAAGGTACAAACACATGGGTGTGTCTCCCTCGTTTCCAGCTCCCTGAGTCATTTACAAGTAAAAGGTACAAACACATGGGTGTGTCTCCTTGGTTTCCAGCTCCCTGAGTCATTTACAAGTAAAAGGTACAAACACATGGGTGTGTCTCCCTCGTATCCAGCTCCCCGAGTCATTTACAAGTAAAAGGTACAAACACATGGGTGTGTCTCCCTCGTTTCCAGCTCCGTGAGTCATTTACAAGTAAAAGGTACAAACACATGGGTGTGTCTCCCTCGTTTCCAGCTCCCTGAGTCATTTACAAGTAAAAGGTACAAACACATGGGTGTGTCTCCCTCGTTTCCAGCCCCCTGAGTCATTTACAAGTAAAAGGTACAAACACATCACATGCGTTTGGGATGCACCGTTTTTGACCAAAAAATAACAAAGAATACACAAGTGGGACTTACAACATTTTGGTTGGGACTCATCAAAATTTTATCCTGCAAGGATCTCTCAACATATGTTACTCTTCCTAAATATGTCATTTACTGATTTAAGAAATGACAAAATGTACCAGTCAATTTATAATTAATCATTAACAGTAAGGAAACACGAGTAATAATGTTACATTATACACCAAAAGAGTAGGATTTTCCTTATCTTGTAGTGGAATTGGGAAGTTCAGAGGCGGTCTAGAGGGTTGTTACATGTACATTTGTAATTGGTCTAGGGAAAGGGAATAAGTGATGGAGTGGTATGTAGATTAACGCCAACTTGGCAATTATTCAGCTATATCATGGCGAGAACAAGTTAATTTTCAATGAGATGATGATGAGGTCCACTTTGTACTAGACCAATACGCTTAGTTGGATTTTTATAGTACTAGTTCACTGAAACAACAGTCCACGGATAGATATGTCGACTCACTCGGATACATTATCCTGATTTCGAGCCTACCATTTTTTGTTCTTTCTCCTAATGCTGAATTAGAAATTTCCTTAGACCTATTGTGTGAGAACAAATTTCAACTTATTTCTACTCCTATCATATCTGAAATTCAGAGAATTTTTTGGCAAACGAGACAAATTTTTTTTAAATTAATTTTGCAGAAAACTTCTATGAAAAACAACACACAAATATACAGTCTCATATTTTCTGACAGACAAATTAATACAAATAATTTAAATTTTGAAAGTTTCTCTTTGTCAACAAGAAAAAAAAAAGACAAATCTGTGCACATGTACAATGTACAAGTGTTAAAACAGTTCTAATCAGCTTACAAAAATTGATGGTAGAATCTCCAAAAGGTTTATATATTTTTGACAAACCTGTGCTAAAACCAGTTCTCCAAATTTTGAGAAATATTCTCTTAAATCATCTTCACTACTTTTATAGGGCAGACCTAACACAATCAAATCACTACATTTCTTTTCTACTTTCTTAGTCTTTGCTGATGGATTTTCTGTCTGTTCTTCTCCCTTTCTCTTATTATCTATTAAAAATATATACATTGATATAAGTACATTTTGTCCTTTAAGATCTACTGTACATGTAGCTGCCCTTGTTTCTATTTTGTTTACATTTAACAAGATCATATATTATCTACATTTGTACTTATTTTTGTTGATAGAATATTCATTATATATGCTTGAGCTCTGAACTCTGTACACAAAATATAGTAGGATTCAAAATTACAGGGCTCACCACCCTTGCAAAAAATAGATTGCAACAATGGAATAAAACTACTGTAGTTCCAAGTCTAGTGTTTAATTGCAGAGGTATTAACATTCACACCTGTCTGCATCAGTGCATGTAAACAGTTCGATAGATAGATCACAATTGTAATTCAGTGGCGAGTATCTATGAAATACCAATTGAACTTGGATGCGGATCTATGAAAATCTGAAGTGTCCCCGTTCATGAGATTAGACTTTGGAAGAAATAGAATGGGATACAGAGCAGAAAATTTCTTCCGTCTGGAATCGCTGATACGTCTACCAAACCAGCAATAACCTACATAGAGGTTGTCGCCAAAAGAGACAAGGCCACGCTACTACCCATCATAGAGAAAATAGTCCGACCCGGCTCCATCATCTACTCAGACGAATGGCGAGCATATAGCCAGATGCAAGAGAAACTGGGTTTTCAACATCAAACTGTGAACCACTCTGATAATTTCGTCGACCTAGCAACCGGAGTACATACGCAAGCCATCGAGTCCTACTGGGCAAAGGCCAAATATAAATTCAAAGTGATGAAAGGAGTGTCGGCAGATTCTCTACCTTCGTACCTACAGGTAGATGAAAGAATGTGGGGAGATTGTTGGGGCACATCAACCGAAGATGCGTTCAACAACCTGTGCAAATGCATTGCTGAACAGTATCCAGTCGTCTAAGCAAAAACCTTAGTCTATAACAGACAACCCCACAGCCTTTTTAAGGGCTACCAAATTGTACGAAAAGAAACTAGATTTTGTGTGTATCAAATCAACATTATACAACATTAATTATATACACTGAGTATTATTTAGAATATAGGCTAAATAAATAATATCTTTTGTTTGTCATTTTCAGGACCTAACATACATGATGTATCTATTTAATTCTACCGAATGATGTTACATAAAACGCACAACTGACAACGTGTTACAAATTTTTTTACAAGTGTCTCGGTGAAGGGTAAAAACGGCAAATACGATTTTGCAAATACCATGAAAAAAAGTTAAATCTTATGCAAATACACCTACATGAAGTACAAATTCTGCAAATTCACAATGTAAGGCCTGAATTTACAAAAAATATCACGGCTATTAACCAATCAGGATCCAGCATTCTTATATAAGGTGTAATTATAAATAAAATCAATATTCAACAATACTCGTATACAATACTATATATTAATTATCATTAAAATCAATATTTAACAATACTCGTATAGGTCTATGGGCCGTTTCATAAAAAATGGCTCCAACATGTGAAAAAAATGCCCAAATTAAACTCACTCCTAAAACCTTTCTGCTGATTAAGAACCTTTTATTGAACACAAATTGGCATAAAAACCATGTAAAACACATACTTATTCTATATCAGTTAAACAATCTTTAGTCTCAATTATTTTGTATAATGGTTTCTCAAACAATGCAACTGATATAAATGACTTTTTGTGCAAAATATTGGGTTATTGGTAGTTGTAGTTTTTCTTAAAAGCTATTTTTTATGAAAAATGCTCAATATTTTTGTCCAATCTACCTGATAAAGTTTTTATTATCAAAATAATAATGAATATTCTTACTTAAGACAGCAAAATTTTTAAACTTTAAAGATAAGTAGCCATTTGTAAAAAAAAAGATAACATTGATTCTTTGAACGATCGCAAAATAATTGGTTGTAGAAAAAACATTTTGTCTATTTTTGTTGCACTCCTGACATTTTATATATTTATAATAAAGAAAAAAAAAAAGAAAACATCACATTTTAAAATGCCAACATTGAACAGTGATGTTACTGTTAACTCATACAATAATTTTTACCTGTTTTCAATGACATATTTGTACAGAAATGACAGTATTTGGAAATTTGTAACAATTTTTTGCCATACCACTTCTTTAATACCCAGTTTTAGCAGCAATATTTTTAATTATGTACATTTGAAAATTTGTATTATACCACTCTAATATATTAGATAAATCATAAATAAATAATTAGAATATTTGTATAGGCTAGAAAAGGCAATTTATTATGATATGTTGCACTCCTGACATTTTTAGATATTTATGTCAGGAGTGCAACATTTACATGGTTAACCATAAATTATCTATAAGAAAATAGATAAATGCATTTATCATAAACTTTATCAAGTCAATTAATCTCCATTAGCTAATGAACCTAGAAAACATATTCCCTTGTCAGAGAATGTCTCTAGTATTAATACCTAATATATATTAAAGCATGAGACCATTTAAAATGAACAAAAATGCTTTATTACATAAAATTAAAAGCATATAAAATGCTATTGGCACTTTTAATTTTTTCAAACATTATTCTAAACTTGACAGAATCTCATTTTATTTAAATCATCCATATAAAAAGCTATAATTTAGACTGTGTAGAAGATCACTTAAAACTAGTAGCACTCCTGATATGAATCAAATGCTTCTGTGAGAGATATTTTATGTATCTCAAACAGGTAAATGGGTTTTATCTGTTCTCTTGGTCAGTCTCTGTTGAAATAGAAAGACAAATATGATTTTAGTTACATTTAAAAGAAAATATGTCTAAGAAAATATCAAATGTTGCACTCCTGACATTTGAGGGTGCTGCCTTTAATGTAACATTCTTGGCCTTACTACTGATCTTAGTGTATCCTTTAACTATGGTTTTGAAGCAGCAATGATGTATTAAGATTTATTTATACCCCATATCTTTGAAAACTAAAAGACAACATTTCTACAATGTAATTTAAGAAAACTTGCATAAATGTTTGTTGCACTCCTGACTAGGTACATCTTTTTTACAAAGCCATATTTTTATGCAATAATAAATGTGAAGCATGATCTATTGCTATCTTAAAGTATGTCAACATATCAAAGTTTGTGATGAAATAGATTTTGATAACATATTGTTTGATTTAGCACTGTGGTAGGTTGTTGAAATTTAAGGATTTTTTAAAGTGTCACAAAAAAGGGTTGCACTCCTGACAATTTTGACATGTTTTTTGGACATTTTTTTTTGTTATTCTAGATATCTTAAAGATTTTTTGCAATAACAAACATCAAATCATTACAGATCTTTTGAACTATTTAGATCCAATAAAATCATAAAAATTAGTAAATTAGACAGCTATAGCAGTAGGAACCATTTTTTTTAAAACTGCCCCTATACGAGTATTGTTGTCGCCAAGTTCACGAGATCCCGAGTTCTAATCTCAATGAGATTATATGAAAGCTTGCAATTACGGCAAACATTTCAAATTCAAATAGTTTATTGATAGTAAACCATACATTGGATGATTGGCGTGCATCAAGGGGCGTGACTTTTTACCCAAATACACCATCAAATCGTATATATTGTATTAGTTAAAGGTTCTATATGAATTATTTTTCATAAAAAAATTCAAATTTCATAAATTTGTCACAAGAGTAATCAAAATGATCAATTTCACAACTATTATAAACATCGATACACCAACATGGCCACTTCCAACAAATACAAATGTACCCAAACACACTCAAAATTCATACGGTATGTGTTACTATATTTCTTCCAACACTCTTTTAGTTATTTTATTTATTTATCTTATTTTGCTTTAAAAAACCCGAAATAAGAGTACAACCTGGCCACTTACAACAAATAGAAAAAAAAATTATGGGTCTGTCATTTTCTGTAAAGCTTCATTTATATTTAACTGGAAACACTTTAATACATTATGGGTATTTTTTTTATTTCCCATTCTTGATTGCAGGGAGAAACTTGGTAACAAAAACTGATTTGCAGGGTTTGAAGCTAAGGAAATATTTTAGGGGCCAAGTGGGCCCCCACCAAATTAATTTTGGTAGCCCACACAACTTGTTAGGGGCCCATCAGGCACGCATAGTTCGCCTGCCACCTCGCTTGCAAGGTGCCCTACGGCGGGGGGTCCGCTGAAGGCCCCCGGAAGCCCTGGGATAAATGGTGTAAAATCCTGTATTCTGGCCATTTCCTGGCAGCAAAATTGGCCATTCAGAAACTATAATTTAATACAGAAGATAACAAATTTCCAAAACATTTTCCTCAAAATAAAATTATTTTACATGCATCAATACACTATGACTTCAGAAATTTATAGTTGAAGTCAAATTTCGGGGCGATTTAGAGCTTGACATATGGTAGGGATGTTTGTAGCTTGTACATCCTGTAGTAAATGAATTTTCATTTTTTTTGTTCTTTGCAATATGTATGTTGTGATATGTATCGACTTTAAATAAAACTTTATTTATTTATTTTATTTATTTATTAACAAACCATGCCGGTTTCACTTTTAGTATCAACTAACCATGGACGGTTTTGTTTCCATTCCTTTAAAAATTGTCTAGAGCGTTTGGACTTTTCGTAATCTCTAAAATATTGTGTTCTCTGTTCAGTTTGCCCAGAGTTCCCCAAAAAGAACTGACTTAAATCGTCTTGGCGAAACATTTCCCCAACCGGATATTTTGAACGAACATGTAAAATTAAAAATCAAAATCGGAAAAAGCGTACTATAAAATTCCGTAATATGACTCAACAGAAAACGGCATGGTTTGTGCAATATAAAGACAACAGAGAAATCATCGTTGTTAAAAGAATTATTTGTTACCTAAATCCCTTTATAACAACAACTAAATTCTTTATTTCAATCCTTAAATGATGCAAAATTAATGCAAAAATTGATACGGCGGTGTTAAATAGAACAGCCGTAGATCTCCTTAACTGGAGATAAGATTCGCATACATCAAAATAAGCTGGTTCCCTGGCTACTACACTTCGCTACTTAGTTCATAAAGCGAAGCGTAATATAAGCGGATATCAGTTTAATATCAAAACAAAACATCGGGGCTTAAAATCGATCGATGGAAATGTCAATATTTTTCGGATTTCGATCTTGGTGAATAGGAATTATTACATATAGATTTACATTATTTTATTTTTTCTAATTTTCACTCGCCAAGTGGACGACTACGATGAGATTTTTAAGGGCCCACACTGAAATTTACTCGCAAATGGTGAGTGGGCGACCGCTAATTTCAAACCCTGGTTTGTCTGGTAACCAAAAAAGAAGAGGATGTACATATTAGTTTTGCATTATCTCATTGCATATTTTGACCAAAAACATTGTATGTTTTGGAAATAGCTTTAAAATGATGAAATAAAGGTAAATATTTCACATTAAACAGCTTATTGTACGACTTTTCGCCTTTTGAGAACAAAAATTACCATCGATTTGTTATTTCCTTTCAAGCAAATAATTTGACCTCACTTTCTCCGTATGCAACAGACCTTACTAGTGACAGGTAAAAACGAATAATTTGTATTTTGTCGCTTATTAACTGTAAACTTGCATGGTTCTTTGTCCGTAATTAATGCAGACTAAAAGCTGATTCACAGAAAATAAGAAATAAGTGCATTGTTGTATTGATTTAATGACGATTCGGCAAACTCCGTAAACAATGCCGATAATTAATAAGATAAAGATGGCGTCCATTTCTTGATCGATCTCAAAACACGAGCAGTTGCATCTTTTTTCCCCGATGCGCATACATTTCATAGCATTTATAAGTTACAGAAACACGTTTTATTAAGGCATCAATCATATCTGATAGTTTTTATAGGTAACAAAAATTTACGATATTGGCAGATAATGCCCGTTTAAGGCAAAGGTACAGAATACTGAGCTTTATATTACTATTATTCCCTCTTTTCAAAGAACCTGGATTCATTTTTGTAAGAGTCGACTCTCTTTAGAAAAGGTAAATCAATATAGCTATAACGGAGAAATTCTAAATCTTGTTATTTTTCGCCAAAGCCGTAATATTTAAGCAGAGAAAAAAATATATACTGATAGTGATGGGCACTTACGAAATACATAAAAATTTTGGCGTTTGCAATAAATCGGAGGATGAAAATAATTTTATGAAAAACGAAAGACGAAATTGTAATGTATCGTCGTGTATTGTAAAGTCGAGGGTCGGTCATTTTGCATATTCATTAGATGACGTCGTAGCGAGCACGTGACCTGTGACTGTCGAGCAATAATAGTGATGACCTAGTTGGAAATTACCAAGTATCTTAACAAAAATGAGATTCAAACAGGTAAAATAACATATGAAACCCTCAAGATGTCAATTTCCGCCATTTTTGCTAATGCCCATTTTTAAAAAAACATTTTGGTGCCGTTTTTAGAGCCTTTGGTCACCAGGGTCACGGAAGACACGGTCGGCTGCTTTGCTTACAAACTTGGGTTAAAGGTTATACAGGGGTCGACATAAGAAAAAAAATTAACTGGCCCAAAGGGCCAGTAAAATTTTTGAACAACTGGCCCCTTCAAAATTCCACTGGCCAGAGAAATATCGGTCCACGAAGCGGACCGATATGAAAGGGGGGATTTGCCCCCCCCCTCCCAAGAAACTAAAGATCGAGCAATATGAACCCCCATTAAAACCTTGGGTGAACTCATTTTCTCCGGAAGGATAAGCAGTTCCTGCTCCACTAGTGGCATACGCAAATAATTAAATTGACTGTCAGTGATTTAAACATGTACATATAGTTCTTGTATTCTATGAATGAATGTTGTACTTGCTTTAAACAAGGGTAAAGTTCATGACATTTTCCCATACATGCATTACAATTAACAGGTATGGTTAGAAGATAATCAAACAATCTACATATAGATAGTCAAACTTGTTATCAAAAGTATATAGTTTTAACCTTTGATTCATTGTTTATTGTATATATGTTAACTTATGTATTAACTAAATTTAATACGGCGCTCGGCCAATAATCTTCAGTAGTGAAGGACGGCCAGAAATATAAAGAAGAAGAAGAAGTCTCAGCGACCCCCTCTGTTATTATAACGGCTTCCCTTTTTAGCCAATCTTATTTATTCCTCCCCAGTGTTTTCCCGTGCATTCGACCATTATATAACGACCCACTGTCTAACGCGACTAACGACCATGTTCTTTGGGTAAAAATCCTTCATATAACGACTATTAGAAGATTATTATCAAACCAGAAGTTAGATAATAAATAAACAAACACAGTCCCGACTTTGGAAAATTTTCCGTTTTGCCCAGCTGATGCAGCGATTGTTGCCAATATCCCTCTTGCTGATATCGGCATGATCTACTGACTGAGTCCATACCTGTTACTAGTTCATAATAATAGATTTTTCATATTAAATGAAGTCACGATTAGCGTTATGTTATTGTGTATCCGCCATTTTTTTTTACAGGTAAGATGTTCACGTGATGATTTATTATTGTTGTTTGGTTTATTTGGGTTTATTTCTTATTTATATTAAATATTTGAAATTGCTTACTATAGAAAATAACGTTTTAATCTTTCAGTTTTATAAATAAATAATCGTGATTTTGAAAATTATTGAATTATGAAGTACTGGTTCCCAGCATATATTTCTGTCAATATTCGTTTAACGTGCGGTAACAGATCAAGGTAAACACATGCTGATTGTGTGATTAGGCTATTTATAGCTTTCGGCGAGTGATTGAAGTTGAATTTTAACGTTTTATCTGGAAATTTCATTAGTCTGTTATCAGTCGATATTGAATGACACGAAGTAACGAAAGTTGCTGGCCCAAGTGGCCCGAGAATATCAACTGGCCCAGCGGGCCGATCTTTGTTCAGTTTGACTGGCCCGACCGTAAATATACTGGCCACGGGCCAGCGGTTACGTCGACCCCTGTTATATGACTGAACTTGGACTCGTGGGTTTAATCAATTGAAAAATATGTCTCACAAAACATGTGATTTCTTATTTATCTAACCTGTAAAATGTAAAAAGTCTGACAATGAGTGAAACAAAATAACAATTTGTAGCCTTTCAAAACACTTGGTCATGTGACTTTAACATATGGATAAAAATAAGAATGTATATTGTGTTTAATATAGTTATACTGTATTGACCCACATTGTTGTTATTTGCTGTTTGAAATAGTGAACTAAAATGAACTAAAATGAACAGCTGAAAAAACTTTATGTGAAAAACATTTTTTTCTGCCGAGACAAAATAGACAATTTAGGTGTAATGCCAGTTTTTTTTTTATATATTATACGACACTGAAAAAAGATGTTTTTAGCTGTGATTGTTATTACAAATAGCTATCTTAATAATAGTTGAAAAAATTGAATTGGTATCATCTTTCATTTATTCACAACCGTATGCAAATATGGAGTCTCGACTTTACAATACACTCTACAAAACATGGTGGAAATACCCTCCAAGTTTCAGATGGATTTTTAATCACTTGCTAAGGATGCAAAAATAATGTAATCGGTACCAAAGGAGACTACAGGTATGCTTATTCTTGATTATGTTATTTATAGAATAGTTGCAGTTATTTTAGAAATGTTTTGAGACAAAACAGTCTTAGGGTCTCGACTTTACAATACACAGACTTTACAATACACGAGGATATATGGGTACAGGACGTTTCGGCCATAGTACCAGTTCAGCCACACTTTATAAAGACGTTTCGCGGCCATGGTTTTATTTATGTTGTTTTATGTGTTATTTATAACAATATCATGCATTAATAATCATATTGAATACAAAAAGAAATAAAAAATTGAGAAAAACGATATATTTTAGCAAATATTATCACTATTCTTCTTTTCCCAATCGCGGCGATGTGCAGGTCCACATGAAGAGAAGAAAACAAAATCTACGTTTTACATAGTTTTAAGTCTTATAAATCTAGATTTAATAACCATTTTCAGTACTTTATTTAAAAAAAAAATATTTAACAAATATTATCATTGTTCTTCTTTTCCCAATCGCTGCCATTTGCAGATCGACACGAAGAAAAGAAGTCATAATCTACAAATTACTTAGTTGCATATCTGAAAATCGCGGCGATTGAGAGAAGAAGAATAATGGGGCCCTGAAACTTATTTCTATTTCTATATAATTTTTTTTTTATATTAATCATGAAATTTCGGAATTTCAATTTTTTAAACCATTTTATTCCTCCAAGAATCCAAGATGTGTATTACCATGATTAATTAAAAAAATCCCCTAATAATCCATACTTATTAAATATAAACTATGGCCGAAACGTCTCTAAAGCGGATATATTTGGGTATATTCGTGATTGTAAGCGACACGATCAGGATCGTTTGATATTGTCCGTAAAAACTGACTATTTTGTTGATATTCATGAAAAAATAACGATAGAGGAGCTAATAAATCATTAATTATTCATAAAACATCTCAAAATAATATAATTTGAAGCTGTATTTGGGTAAAAAGTCACATCGTCACCGTGCATCAAGACAATACTCAATACATTACATAAATGTGGAGGATTAGTCGATACCTTTTGAGAATACCACGATGTAAACATTATCTCCCCAGATATTGTCAGGTGGATACAACAAGCCTTCGTGAAGACGAACACCGCGGAAATTTCCTGTTGTTGGATTTCTGTATTTCAAACCACAAGCACCAGGAAACTGTGCAGCAAGTGTTGTAAGCAATAAGGTCGAATCCTCTTCACTTGGAATTTCTATTGGTTCGTCTTGCTCATCTTCACTAACTTGAATATATTGGGTCATTTTCTTCGGTGGTGTGTAGTTGATTAATATCTTTTAAAGTGGGTTTTTTAACAAAGCACGCCACGCCAAATAAAAATGGAATCAAATTATATATCTGTGTAATAATGCATCTTTTGTGATGACTTAAATGCTTCGTAATTTAAAACGCACAAGTGATAGAAAACTTTGGTGGAGCTAAACACCAAAAACTAAGTAATTAGACAATAAACAACAAAGGCTTATCCAATTGTGGAGTATTTCGAATGGAATATTTATTGACCTGATATTCACAGGGACTAAAATCGGGAATACAATTGATAAGTTACAATGCTTTGTTTGCCAATAAGGACAGAACAATAAATTACAATCTTCTTCCTCTTCTTTCTTCCGTATTTGCGTCCAGGATTGAACCCCCACAGGCACTTGTTTCATTCAAAAAATATATGCTTCCTCCCCTTCCTTACTTCAAGGTAAACATCTGCCCTTTAGTATAACATATAATATGTCTCTGCGTAAGGAATTTTTTTTTGTTTATTTTAATCACGTCTTTCGAACTGGCGGACCATTCTGATTAATCTCAGAATAGTCATAAAAAATATGGTTGTTGTTTTTATAAGGAAAAATTGCATACGAATGGTTTTTGTCTATTTTGCTTTTTGGGGTTTGGAAGAAGAATTTTCTATCCTGCCCTGTTCACCCTGCTTTACTTCATAATTTTGGTTGTTGCTATATCATTCTGATGAGGCACAAACAAAATCAAGATAAAAATGAACAATTCAATATAACTTCAAATCAAATCAAAAAGTTTTATTTAAAGTCGGTACATTTTATAACAATACAACATAAGCTCTCAAGAGCTTTTCAAACCGACAGACTTACGATCAATGCCGTTAATCTTAAGATTTTTTGGTGAAAATAGCCCCAGAATCATTGCTGCATCAGGCGCGGATCCAATTAGTTCACAGTTTTGAAAACGGTGTCCCAGGCTCTTGTTTGCCAATTTTTACCCAATTTATACACGAATTTTACTAAATTATCGAACACCTTCTTGATCCGCCAGTGTGCATTAATATGCACCCATTCCTAATGTATACTTGATCAGGGTCGTGTTTTTTGATCACCTATTAGAACCTTTAAAATGTGTATTGCATATCCTATTCTAGTCACGGGTCACAAAATGTGTATTGCGTTTCTGATTATTGCCAAAGATTGTGACACATGTATTCAAGTATTCGGTCAGAGTCCCATCGACCGGTAACTCGAATAATACTGCGCCCTCTATCGGCACTATAGCAAAGCGTTATATAACGACTGGATTATTCGGGTTAATCGACCGGATGTAAAATGACACTTGTATATTCTGCCTGGCGACTTCCTGTGGTGGACCTAAACTCATTACGTAATATTAGGTACCCTGCTGAGTGAACCGGTGTGAATGTACCTGTCGTTTTCAGAATGAAAATAAAAATAAGTAAATTCCGCCTTTCACTTCTTATTTCAGGAATTATTTGCCTTAATTTATTGAAGAATGAAATATTTAAAATTAAAATATGGTCTCTCGCTTCTGAAAATACATGAAAAATATAAGAAATATATTTTCCGCATAATATTTTACGTTTCGCTCATCAAAAATGACACAAACAAAAAAAAAAAAGGAAAAGAAATTAACATTTTTAAATCACTTACTCGCTCCAACGTTTTTAGCACAAAATCCGAAGAACAAGAAGTAAATTTGGTGTGGCCTAATCTCTGTATATTTTGACTGCTCTTCATCTGTTTATACCGCTCATGATCATGATCTCTTCCGAACTTTGTCTGAATGATTATCAGTGGATATCAAAATTATATGTCAAATTTGCTTACGGGGTTCCGAGCTGAAAAAAAATCATATATTTAGGTTTTGTGCCTTCTGGTGGTCACTGAGCAAAGAGGGTTTTTTTTCTTTAAACACTAACTTTGTAAACTCAGTTGTCACCCGATCTCCTAACCTTTAACTTTTAGTTCTGTAATTAAAATTAAAACGTCTTTTATGAACATCGATCGTTAAAATTGAGACAGCTATATATAGTTACGCCAATTTGGCACCTCTAACAATGAAAACTTATAATTTCAAGGATGGTGTATACTTTTTTATCATCTAAAACATAATTACAATTATAATTGTTCCTGTTATTTCAACATTATATTTATTTTAATGTTTTAATTTTTTTTTTATCTTTAATAAATAATAAACGATCTACCAACTCGTCTTGGAAAGCAAATAGTGTGTATTCAAATTCCCATTTTATTAATCCGATCAATTGATACATAAGTTACGCGTTGTCAAAATTATCCATTATATTTTTCAGCACATTAGCAGTAAAACAAAATGAACATTATTGTAAAAGGGATCCTACATATGGTGAATATAGGTGACTGTTGTAAAACACTCTTTCCGTTGTAAATATAAAGGAAATGAAGCATTTTGTTCATTTAAAATAGTTGTTTGTCAAAAAGGTACGTATCTGTTCACTTCAGTATTTAATTTTCCAACGGTTATTAGATTTCAATTACAGTCCTCTGAGCGCTTTAAATGAAGCGAATTTAACATAAGCGACCCAGACTTTAAATTTCAATCCCACAATGCATTATCAGGTTAAAACGTCACAACCTGATGGAAAAATTAGAAATTAAAATTACAAATTTGCGATTTGCTTCGTTATTTGTGGAAATATGTCGATAAAACTTTGTGAATATGTATTTTATACCACCAGGAACATATTTAGTTAACATGTCAAAAATCGCGAAGTTTCCCTTCAAACTATAACTACACATATTTCGAATTAATATCAACTTATTGACAAATATTAATGTATATATAATATAGTAACAAGAAGTCTTATGAAAAGGTTGCAGAGAGAGATATTCGAAGAAAATTACATATACATTCGCATTAATGAACCATGTAAACACAAATGTATTATGCATATATGTATTCTAAACAAATTGATAAAATTGATGTGTTTATTCTAAACAAATTGATGTGTTTATTTTAAACAAATTGATGTGTTTATTCTAAACAAATTGATATGTTTATTCTAAACGAATTGATGTGTTTATTCTAAACAAATTGATGTGTTTATTCTAAACAAATTGATGTGTTTATTCAAAACAAATTGATGTGTTTATTCTAAACAAATTGATATGTTTATTCTAAACAAATTGATATGTTTATTCTAAACAAATTGATGTGTTTATTCTAAACAAATGGATGTGTTTATTCTAAACAAATTGATATGTTTATTCTAAACAAATTGATATGCTTATTCTAAACAAATTGATGTGTTTATTCTAAACAAATTGATGTGTTTATTCTAAACAAATTGATGTGTTTATTCTAAACAAATTGATATGTTTATTCTAAACAAATGGATGTGTTTATTCTAAACAAATTGATGTGTTTATTCTAAACAAATGGATGTGTTTATTCTAAACAAATGGATGTGTTTATTCTAAACAAATGGATGTGTTTATTCTAAACAAATTGATATGTTTATTCTAAACAAATTGATATGTTTATTCTAAACAAATTGATATGTTTATTCTAAACAAATTGATGTGTTTATTCTAAACAAATGGATGTGTTTATTCTAAACAAATGGATGTGTTTATTCTAAACAAATTGATGTGTTTATTTTAAACAAATTGATGTGTTTATTCTAAACAAATTGATGTGTTTATTCAAAACAAATTGATGTGTTTATTCTAAACAAATTGATATGTTTATTCTAAACAAATTGATGTATTTATTCTAAACAAATTGATGTGTTTATTCTAAACAAATTGATGTGTTTATTTTAAACAAATTGATATGTTTATTCTAAACAAATTGATGTGTTTATTTTAAACAAATTGATGTGTTTATTCTAAACAAATTGATGTGTTTATTCTAAACAAATTGATGTGTTTATTCTAAACAAATTGATGTGTTTATTCTAAAGAAATTGATGTGTTTATTCTAAGGAAATTGATGTGTTTATTCTAAAGAAATTGATGTGTTTATTCTAAAGAAATTGATGTGTTTATTCTAAACAAATTGATGTGTTTATTCTAAACAAATTGATAGGTTTATTCTAAACAAATTGATGTGTTTATTTTAAACAGATTGATATGTTTATTCTAAACAAATTGATGTGTTTATTCTAAACAAATTGATGTGTTTATTGTAAACAAATTGATGTGTTTATTCGACTGGACAGCATGGGTTCGCCTGTTTATGGGAATTTCATTTTCTTATTTTTTTTTATTTATGGTATCTATCATATTACATATCAGTGAAATATTTTTGTTTTCATTACTCATCAACCATATTTAAGGTTTACGGTTATCCAGGCTAGACGTATTAATATATATTATATAGTAGATATTAATAGCTCTGCGCATTGGGTTCTGTCTGATAGCTAAATTACACCTTAAAAGGAAGTGTGTTTCATCTTAAAACTACTGGGTTCAGTATTACATAGTTTACATATTCTGTTTTGTTTATTTAATGTCAAAGTAGCAACCCCTTGCTATTTTTACTTTGTAGGCATATAGATATGAGAACCGTACGGAGTCTTGTGAAAGCACACCTCTCACCGGTGAAATAGAAAATAAAATCTGAGTCACTGGCACAATTACACTGATTTAGGCTGACTGGATATTACTTGAATTGGTAAAGGATATGACTTAGCAACTATAGTTGACTCTTGTAAACATGTTTTATTTGCTAAATATAAAGTAAATCTGCTGCTCTTCAAGTAGTATGTTAAACTTGCAATAAATCAGCACAAATCAATTCAATTTTATTTTGAAATCTCAACTGGCTGAAGCATACATGTAGATTATATGAAAGCAATATACAATACAACAAAGGGAAACAACAACGTATGAATAAGAACAATAATGAAATAAATGTTTTTGTGACACAGTTCTTCACGGGAGACAACTTCAGGATTTAAGTTCACATCTAAAATATAATTGCAAATATATGCATACACGAAGCTCAGTTACGATACGATATTCCAGCGCTTGTAGTTCCTATCATGATTTCCTTGATAGAGGGTTACTGCTAACAAGGAAACTACTGAACCAAGGGTTCCTCTTGGTTAAGTTGAAGTCATCACTTCGGAGGTTTTACGGTCGCCACCATGACTTGGTTCACCGTTATAGAATATCTGTGTCACAAATGACAACGGATATGTTCCACTTGTCGTTAACACTTCCCGGTCCTTTCCTCATTCATGACTTATCACCGGGCTTGTAACTAGAGTAACACGACGGGTGCCACTAGTGGAGTAGTAACTGATTACCCTTCCGGAGCACCTGTGTTCACCCCGGTTATTAGTGAGGTTCGGGTTATTCGATCTTTAGTTTTATGTGTAATGTTTTGTAGATCGTTGTTTGTTCTTTTGTACTTTTTCATTTGGCCATTGTGTTGTCTGTTCTTCTTCGATATACGGATTCTGATTACCCCTTTGGTATCTTCAAATTCTTCTCATATGGATGAAGATGACATGACGAGTATAGTTGTTTTACCTATAAAATCTGTATGAACATATTTCCATGTAATATTTTTCTATACAAGTATAAATATTTGTTTTAAAACTATTGTATTTCACAATCAAAAAGAAGAAATTTGAAGATTACTGTCTAAACTCTTGATCTAAGAACCACATGCAGACCCAGAACATCTGTTCTAACCCCAGACAACCTTCATTTTGTTGCCATCTTCTTTTCTGTTTGTTTTTTTGTAACCAAATCTACATATTAAAAATTATCCGGTGTCATGTGAATTATTAGAGAAAACCCAAGTGGAAACTATAAAGATGAGCAACAATCATATTCCAAGAAATGTTGATTTTATATTTTAGTATATATATAGCGTATGTTTTTATATATTCCTATTGAAAAAATTATTCGGTTTAACCCAAATTCCAGACATTATCCCTTTAAAACAGAAAGTTAATTATAAAGAAAGATTCTAAATAACCTATTAGTAAAGATCTGATAAATTTTCGTAACTTCGACATCACCAGGGAGGACAGAAACGGACGTTGAAACAGGATACAGAGACAACGAAAACCTTAGTAGTCTAGGAACACAAGAACATATGACCTAATAAAAACATCGGTGAAAACTAAGTTGTGTAAGAGAGATAAATAAGTCATTCTCCTGTCATAGTATATAATTATTTTATTGTCTATTTAGCCGAAGTTACTAAAAGAAGATCACTGACTAACGTTGTTTCTCTATATATATAAACGTCCTGTTAGTGTACATGGGTGATTTTTATGATTTGTCTACATAATTATGTTGTACTGAAAAGTTCAGAGACATTAGTCTTTTCATCTCTATTTTTTGTGATGTAATGAGAAAAGCGATACGAATTGTATAAAAGGAACATAAAAGGGCAATGACCATATTCTCAATGAACTCTTTAAACAAAATTGGTATCATATTAATCTGTATGATGTGTATGCAAGCTTGGGTAAAATAAAAAGATTCAAAATTTCCTTTAATGGATAAACGTCAGCGGATATCCAAGACATTTTCATTCGTACTTGTGTTTTAAGGGTACAAAAGGTTTGTTTTACTTACTAGTTAAACATTTAAATTACTAGTAAAACCTTTCCGGAGCACCTGAGTTCACACCCGGTTTTTAGTGGGGTTCGTGCTATTCGATCTTTAGTTTTATGTGTATGTATTGTAGATCGTTGTTTGTCCTTTTGTCCTTTTCCTTTTGGCCATTGTGTTGTCTCACGCCGGGTATTCGGATACTTGGAACCGGGTCGAACACTAAGAACCGGGTCAGAAAAGTGACAACAACGTTTTCGGATGAGTATGCTATTTTTATCCTCAGCGACCGTCAGCGATATTAACAACAAAAATAAATTGACAATCGTCTTTGCTATGCCAAGTTTTAAGTATTATAAGTGAATCGACAAGAACGTTTTAATAGTGGAATTTTCAGAAAAAATATGTGAATCTTTAACTTTAGTCGCTTATATCTACTCACGGAGAGCGAGTTCCATGATTGTTTTGGTCGTTATACCTCCCATAATCTATACTAGACTATTCATTAAAAATTAGGCTTTTGACTTACGGTTTCTAGCGCAACATCTATCTTTTTATAACAAAGGGTGCATGAAATCGGACACACAGGACCGCGGGTAACCTTAAGTGAAAGATACTAAGAACGCGGGTGTCGGACACTAAGAACAAATCGCATGCAAGGGCAGGTCGGGGATTTAAGCCGTGGATGGCCAACATAGGATTATAATCCGGCGGTTGTCAGGCGAGACTGGTAAATTTAAGTCGTTACCCTATGAAATTTATTTAATAAGATGCCTGTTTTAAGGATGTTTGAATATGGGAAAATGTCCTAATTTATTTGAGATGGCTTGAATTTATCGCTGTTTTACCACGGGTCAGTCACCTTATTTCAAATATTTTAAAATAATTATGGGCGTAAAGCGACTAACCGTGGTAAAACAGATGTTCTCTCAAAGCCTTTAAAACGTCGTTTTAGGGAATTACTCTACACTCAAAACAGTTTTTTATTGTATATTCTTTTATGCCCAAAACCTACTAATGTAAGACTTAAAAAAATAACAAAGCAGTACTATCATTAAAAAAATCAAAGTAAATTTTGTTGTTCACTATTTACTCCACATCTCCGCTTGTGATAGTGCAATATTATAGCCTATCTTTTCCCTTTTTCAAACAGAAATGTCAGATGATATTGAACTGGAGGAGGCGGAGCCAGTTGACAGGTCCTTTTTGGACGTATCTCTTGCAGAAGAGGTGAACTCAAATTCACAAGAGAACTACTGCTGCGGTGTTTGTAATAAGGTTTTCAGACGTAAAGCCCATTTGGTACGGCACAGTTCACCTCAGATTTCAACAGATCAAAAAAACCTCTCTCCGATGTTCCATCCAAAACCTGTCCAAAGTTGCGGATCCCGGACATAAAGCGGAGGAATTTTCCATGAAATAACCGATATCCAATTTGCCAAAACTTAACGGTTTCGTGGCCATATCTCATATGTGTGGTTGAATCGCACGAAAACCATTCAACAATATCTAAGAAGAGAAGGTAGCATACGTTATGTAACGGAAATGTTCCGGATGCTAATAGTCCCATAAATTTTAAGAATGATTCTTTTTGTCCAACATCTTCAAGAGATTTCAATACCTTAGGCAACAAATCAATCATGTCATTGATCTCAATAGATTCTGAATCGCATTCGGGTATTTCTTTCTCTGAAGGACAACATACTTCCATTTGAATTTCATCGTTCTCAAAGTCATTTCCTTCATTTTGGTTACTTTTCGGAGTTTGAAAAAGATTCTTACAGAAGTTCTCCTTTACTGGAGTATTCAGATTCTTTCTTTTGGATTCCTTATCAAGTATGTAAGTTAAGCCATCATTAACGGTAATGCATTTGCCATATTTGGTTAAATTAGATGATACTACTCCTTCGTGTATTTTTGCTTTATATCTTTGTATTTCTGTGTTTTCGTCTAATATCAGTTGCCGATATTTTAATGTTTCTTCTCCGTGTGACAGTTTACAATGTTCAATAATACTCTGCAAGGAACTTTCTTTTATTCCACAATAATAACACTTGTACATGTTTTCTTCGTACTTCAACTTGTTGATTGGTGAGAAGCGGCATGCCTGAAAAAAATATATTTGGATAGCTAGTTCAACTTTGTTTTATGAATTGTGTCATTTTTATATATATAGAGAGAGTTTATTTCCTGTAAGATTTATTACGTTGTTAGTCTATTCAGCCTGCTACGTTGCTTTTTTGAAACAAAAGTACAATTTCATTGTTATAATTAGTGAATGTAATCCGCGTTCTTAGTATCCACGGACACACAAGATCCCACGATCCTTTGTGTCCGATTTCATGCACCCGTTGTTATAAAAAGATAGATGTTGCGCTAAAAACCGCTAGTCAAAAGCCTATTTTTTAATGAATAGTCTTAGTATAGATTATGGGAGGTATATCGACCAAAATAATCATGGAACTCGCTCTCCGTGAGTAGATATAAGCGACTAAAGTTAAAGATTCACATATTTTTTTTCTGAAACTTCCGATATTAAAACGTTCTTGTCGATTTATTATCCACTTATAATACTCAAAACTTGGCATAGACCTAGTACGTTAATAGCAAAGACGATGTGTCAATTTATTTCTGTTGTTAATATCGCTGACGGTCGCTGAGGATAAAAATAGCATACTCATCCGAAAACGTTGTTGTCACTTTTCTGACCCGGTTCTTAGTGTTCGACCCGGTTCCAAGTGTCCGAATACCCAGCGTGGTTGTCTGTCCTTTTTCGATTTACTGATTCTGATTGCCCCTTTGTTATCTGCAAACTCTTCTTACTAGAATATACGTGCGTTGGCTATAATTGTGTCCACTCCCGATTATGTGCATTGTAATCTGCATATTTTTAGTGTTATACCCAAACATTTATTTTTCAAGTTTATTGATGAATGAAAATCACGAATTTCACAATGCTATTGGCGAGGTGTGCTGGATACAACATTAAGCTATAAAGATTGTCAGTGACTTGCGACAGGTCGGTGGCTTTCTCCTGGTACTCTGATTTTCTCCACCAATATGATTGATTGATTGATGTTTAACGTCCAGCGTGCAATTTTTCAGCTATATTCAGGACGAGAACATGTTTACAATAAATCAATATGTAGGTTGAAAACGGGGGACGGATAGGCCAATGGGGAAACAAATTTAAGCGACACGGGACTCGAAACAAGGAAAGGTGATGGGTAGGGACGGAGAATTTAGCCAGTGCAACAGGTCTCCTACGGACCACTCATCACGAACATTATCATCATGAGCATAATGCTCATAATGAGCTGTTACCCTGTGTTCTTTAACGTGCGAAGAGGGCGCCAATCTCTCAACACGGGACCTCGGTTTTATTTGCGTCTCATCCGAAGGACGGGTTGGTTGTGAATTTATGCATCCCGCACAACCGACGGACGCCCCTTCAAGCCGAAGAAGCTCTCGGTCCCATTTCTATTCCCCGGAGTTGGCCCCTTTTAGAGGACTAGTGCCTCTAGGACGGAGAAACCTGGTGCCTATTCTATCCCCGGCACACCCTCTGGGAGGGGGGTTCTCCACCAATAAAACTGACCGCCACGATATAACTGAAATATTGTTGAAAGTTGCGTTAAGCACCACAACCCTATAACACAGACATTTAGTTTTCAAGTTTAACAATTAATGTAAGGCATGAATTTTACAATTAGTATCCATGAGTATATTAGTATTAGTGATTGCACCATCCATAGCTTAATTAGTCATTAGGTGAGTGAGTGATTGTTATTTAACCTCGAATTCATTATTCGTTTTTAGGGGAACAGGACAAAAGCCCCTCGGACAAAAGCCCCCGGACAAAAGCACCCCTAAGAATAAAGTTACAATAAAAAAAAAGGACAAAAGCCCCCTAGGACAAAAGCCCCTGACAAAAAAACCCCCAATAATGATGAAAAGTAAAATGTTTTTTTTTATACATTTTTAAAAAGGAAAAAAAATAAAAATTAATTAAATTTTTTTAATACTTAAAGAAAAAAATGTCTTCACATTTTGTTTATTATTATTAACATTTATATTTATAAAGTGTAAATTACAAAAGAAAAACTGATAATTTGTTTATAGATTAAAGTTACTTTTTGAATTATTCATAATTAACGTCAATCAGGTAAAATTAATTATACCAAACATGGTTGTTTTTATATCTACAATTGACAATTACTTTTATAACCTTTGAAGTTATTAAAATAAAAGATTGAGTTATTTTTCTCATCCTGTTTTGGATATACTATTAGGAATGTTTTCTTTTATATTTTAAGATAAAACAACTTTCTTATTGTTTTTATTTTCATTGATGGAGGCTATTATAATTCTTAACAAATACTTCAGTTGTTTAACATGCCTTCATGTTCCAGAAAAAGCTTAGAGTAAATTTTAAGTTCATTTATGGTTTCTATTCGAATGAGGTCATCTTTTGCAATAAAAGAAGACTGTAAAATGTTTACTTTTCATCATTATTGGGGGGCTTTTTGTCAGGGGGCTTTTGTCCTAGGGGGGCTTTTGTCCGGGGGCTTTTGTCCTAGATTTACGAAGCATAAACAATTATAAATCGTTAAAACAAAAACAAAAAAAATCAGTAAATCAATTGAATACATCATCAAAGTTTAATCAAGTACAAAAGATTACATCAAAAGACTATTTACAGATATAAATTGTGATACAAATAAATATTAACATAATAAAATTATGAACAGAAAGTTTAGACAGTGATGGTCATCAATTCCACCAATATCAACAAAACTAACAATAACCTCTAAAACTGAACTCACTAAATACAAAAATGACATATGACAGACAATGGCTTAGGACAGGCGCTATATTGTGGCGTGGTTAAACTGGTTAATGTGATCTAAACCACAATCTTGATAACTGGATCTCCAACGGCAATGCCTACAAAAACAAACGATAAATAAACTTGCACAAATTCGGATCCACACAAAAAGATCACATACGATCACAAATATTGAATGAAGACATACATATGGGCAGTACAATAGCAGGGTCAATGAATGCTCGTAGTTAACTGACTACTATCTATATTTTTAAATTCAAAATAATCATACAATATATACAAGGTTTATTTATAAGCCATATTATCCAAGAAAGGACCATACTAAAATATTCTAAGAAAAGCTTGAAAATGACACAGGGGTAATCACAAGCCGCTAATAGAAATGGAACAGACAATACAATGGCTACAAGAAAAAGTATAAAAGTACATACAACGATCCACAAAACACTACACAGAACGCCAGTTATTTCTTTTGTTTTTTTTGTATAATGAAACGTCTACCGCCATCTTAGGAGATGGACATCAATAATTGTCAACCTGAGATGGCTTGTTTCCATGTGCTAAAAGCCCAAGGAAAAACAAGACATCCCAGGTTGACAATTATTGATATCCAACTCCAAAGACAGACGTAATTGTATAATACAGTTCAAATATGAAACATGTATCATTAAACATGTGTTAATGTATTTCAGATATAATACATGCAGGGCATTATAGGCACCCGGGCAAATCAGTGCACTGGGGTCACTACCTACACAACCACTCACAGCAATAAAAATGTAAATGGTCGATAAAATTAAACATACATGTATATTTATTGTAATGGTACTTCTAACAAAATCAATGTTTAAACATTAAAAAACATGCCGTACATAACATACATAGATTAATATGGGGCCCATATGCTTGTTGGACCCCCGGACAACTGTCCAGTGTGCCCATGCATTAATACGGCACTGAATACATGCATAATTAATAGATATGTTCATGCATTTCACACATAAAATTGTATAATTTTATATCATGTATTTCACCCATGAAAATGTATAATTAAAACTATATATATACAATATACGTACATTATCGGTAAATATAAAATTTATTTGTACGAGCTTTAGAAACAGGCAGAATAGTGAGCCTTCGGCGAGCTTTTCATGCCTGTTTCGCAGCGAGTACAAATGAATTTTATATTTAACGACAATGTACGTATATTGTGTTTATCCTGCAATGTCAAAAAAGTCGGAAAACTTGTCAGATTTAAACAAAAAGGACAGAAACAAGCGTCATTCCTCGCCTTTCATAAATGTTGTCAAGGGTGTCTTCTTCGTGGTCCGCGTTAATTAGTACCAGTTTCTTGTCTGCGCCCTCCGCTGTACATAGCTACAGGGTACCAGGAAAGTTTATTCGTAGGCTGAAAAGTTTATTCGTATAGTACGAAAAGTTTATTCGTCTAGTACGAATAAAGCAAAACATTAATTCGTATAGTATATTTGTACAGCAAATGTACTGATTGCAGGATAAATTAATGTATTTTACACATATAGAATCACATGATTTTTTTGTCATAGATTAAAAGTTAATATTGATACATTATTACATGATTAGATTTTTACGCTCCAGTCTGTAGATTTTTCTTTCTTTATACAATCTGTCTTATAAAACACTGTCAACAGTCCTGTGGCAAATAAGCAAACACCGCCGGTTATATAAATCTTTATACTCATACACATGAAATGAGCATATCCAAAACCAAGGATATGTCCAAACGACCGGAACATCAGGTAAACAGCCATTGCAGGTTCTACTTTTGTTGGAAATAATTCCCCCATTAGTGCTGCAGAATAAACGAAATAAACATGAAGTTTCATTTTGTTTTGTTATAGATTTTTAAGGTTCTCATTTGTGTATTATAAAATGTGACAATATTGTTCTTTCATATCATTCATATACAAATAATAGCTTATTCACTTGTTCATTTCATATTATGTGTCTTTACGTACTTCTTCCCTGTTGTGATGTCCGTTACGATATCCCCAAAAAAACGATGTTCAATTCGTCTTTACCTCCAGTTGTTTTTAGGAGGGCTCATGTCTTATTTACGTTATTTGTGTTTGTTTGCGTATAATGGTGTCCAACACCTATTGCGTTGATATTTTGTCTTGTTTGTCTTCGTCTGGTATACCCCATATTGCCAGTTTCTCTGGATTGTCCATTTTCATTGCCCCTTCGATATTCTCTAACGTTTTCATAGGAATTAAGCATGATGATGACTATATTTATACCTGTTCCAAGCCAGGACATGCATTTTCATGGCCATATGTCGTGACATATTTTGTACTCAATAATTTCAAGTGAGAGGTAGTTTTTCACTTCGTTGATATTGGAGGAAATAATAGTGGTGGCATAATATTAAAACAATGGTCAACGTTGAACTATAATCTAATTGACAATACCATTCTACAAATATCCTTGATTTAATAATTTAGTAGCGCATGCGTTGTGAAAATAATAAAAACGTAGATATCTAATTTAGTGCACACGACACTTTTTTTTAAGACAAACTGCATCAGCAGCAGTATTTGTCATTCTACATAGTCAGTTTCAATCACATGACTCACTAGTAATAAATATATGTCAATAGAGGTCTATATTTACTGTACATGTAATCCGTTCCTATCGTCACTACTAACGTAGTGAGTTGTGAGGTTTACTTGATACATCATTATGTAATAAAGTTTGTCAGTGACGTACTACAGATCGGTGGTTTTCTCCGGGTACTTCACAGTGACGTACAACAGATCGGTGGTTTTCTCCGGGTACTTCACAGTGACGTACTACAGATCGGTGGTTTTCTCCGGGTACTTCACAGTGACGTACTACAGATCGGTGGTTTTCTCCGGGTACTTCACAGTGACGTACTACAGATCGGTGGTTTTCTCCAGATATTTCACAGTGACGTACTACAGATCGGTGGTTTTCTCCGGGTACTTCACAGTGACGTACTACAGATCGGTGGTTTTCTCCGGGTACTTCAACGTGACGTACTACAGATCGGTGGTTTTCTCCGGGTACTTCATAGTGACGTACTACAGATCGGTGGTTTTCTCCGGGTACTTCACAGTGACGTACTACAGATCGATGGTTTTCTCCGGGTATTTCACAGTGACGTACTACAGATCCGTGATTTTCTCCGGGTACTTCACAGTGACGTAATACAGATCGGTGGTTTTCTCCGGGTACTTCACAGTGACGTACTACAGATCGGTGGTTTTCTCCGGGTACTTCACAGTGACGTACTACAGATCGGTGGTTTTCTCCGGGTACTTCACAGTGACGTACGACAGATCGGTGGTTTTCTCCGGGTACTTCAACGTGACGTACTACAGATCGGTGGTTTTCTCCGGGATCTTCATAGTGACGTACTACAGATCGGTGGTTTTCTCCGGGTACTTCACAGTGACGTCATACAGATCGGTGGTTTTCTCCGGGTACTTCACAGTGACGTCCTACAGATCGGTGGTTTTCTCCGGGTACTTCATTTACTCTACCATTATAAACTGACCGCCACGATATAAGTAAAGTATTGTTGATAGTGGTGTTAAACACCATAAACCTAAACATTAACTGTAAAACTACAATGTGACTTACCATGACTCTGTGATAAAATTGTTCCACTTCCAAGTCCCCACAGAACAAATATTATATAAGCTAAGTTGATTGGATATGAAAACCAGAACATCATCATGATGCATGTTGATATATGCATGGTGCACGCTGTAAGAAATCATCAGAAAATATAACTGCATTATTAATTTTGAGGTAGAAGACAAAAAATAACGAGACGTGATAAAAAAGATCACAAATAAATATAGAAAGAAAAACATGTCGCCAAAAAGCATGAAAGTAAGTAGGCAAGAAAAGTGACGTTAAACAACAAAGAAAGCTGAAGGTGAGACGAGAGAGCATCAACTCCATCAATGACTCAGGACGGGCACACAGTTCCTTCTCCTCATGAGACATCGATGGTGGTATTCAGGGTAATGGCTAGAGTAAAGTAGACGAGCTAAAAGTAACGAAAAGAGATTACGACTGTGCAAGGAGAGTTTGAAGATACCAAAGGGATAATTAGAATCCGTAAATGGAAGAAGGGGAGACAATTTACAATGGCTAAAATAAAATGGGCAAAAGAACAACGAGCGATAAAATACTACACAGAAAAAGAAAGATTGAACAAAACACACCCCGCGAAAACACGAGGTGAACGCAGGTGCTACAGGATAAGCAGTTTATTTGCCACTAGTGACAACTATTGATAAAAATCCGATGATAAGTTACGAATGAGGAAAGGATGGTATTGTGATTACGATCAACATATCTGCGGTAATTTGTAATAAAACGTAGCTATCAAATTTAGTGCGCACGACACGTTTCTGGAATAACCTTCATCAGGTACGCTCAAAATCGAAAGTTTGGAAAGGCAAATAATTTAGAGTTTTGGGAGCAATAAAACCAAAGGACCTAACCAGGATAGCAAAAAATATGCCAAATCGTTGAAATATCATATAGAAATGTGTAGTGTTTGGTGGACTGTTGTTTATCTATTTGTCCTTATGTTTTCATTTGACCTTTCCTTATGTTTTCATTTGACCTTTGCTAAAACGATATGTCTTCATAAAAAGTGTCCCTTGATTTAACATAAATGGAATACCTGTCAATAGACTGCTCAATGTAAAGCGCTTACAAGCCAGAAAATTGATCACGTGATCATATTAATTTGAATATTCGTAAATGAAGACGAATCCACTGATCATAATGAAGTCGAACAAGGTAACATTAATGCGTTGCATACCATGATAAAGAGCGTAAGCAAACATTGCAACCCATATCAATAACGATTTAATATCAATTTCCCATAAACAATCTGTGGTATTTGTGACAGACCAGTCATAACACTGGTAAACAGCACATCTACAACACTCAAGAACATTAATGTAGGTAACAGAAATATCTACAAGTTTAGACATTTATTTAATAATACATTCACATCACACTTACCGAATATAAACAAAGAATATCGACCAATTCTAGGTTCAATGAATCCAGAAACAACAGATGAAATACATGTTGAAAAATGGTATGTAGCCACAAAGGTTCCGATGGTTTCTGCACCAAACACACAACCACCAAATGCCTATGTAAAAATATGTGACGACTTAAACACAGTATATAACTTTACAATGAAATATTTTCAGTTTCCATATAATTAAGAAATTCAGAAAAGTTGTAAGATACCAAAGGGATAATCAGAAGTCTTCGAAATCAATGTTTTTTTTAGCAGGGTTCGGGTTGCTGAATCTTTTGTTTCTGTGTAATGTTTTTTTAGTAGGGTTCGGGTTGCTGGATTCTTATTTTCTGTGTAACGTTTTTTTTAGTAGGGTTCGGGTTGCTGCTTTCTGCGTAATGTTTTTTTTTAGTAGGGTTCGGGTTGCTGGATCCTTAGTTTCTGTGTAATGTTTTTTTTAGTAGGGTTCGGGTTGCTGGATCCTTAGTTTCTGTGTAATGTTTTTTTAGTAGGGTTCGGGTTGCTGGATCCTTAGTTTCTGTGTAATGTTTTCTTTAGTAGGGTTCGAGTTGCTGGATCCTATTTTCTGTGTAATGTTTTTTTAGTAGGGTTCGGGTTGCTGGATCCTTAGTTTCTGTGTAATGTTTTTTTTAGTAGGGTTCGGGTTGCTGGATCCTTAGTTTCTGTGTAATGTTTTTTTAGTAGGGTTCGGGTTGCTGGATCCTTAGTTTCTGTGTAATGTTTTTCTTTAGTAGGGTTCGAGTTGCTGGATCCTTAGTTTCTGTGTAATGTTTTTTTAGTAGGGTTCGGGTTGCTGGATCCTTAGTTTCTGTGTAATGTTTTTTTAGTAGGGTTCGGGTTGCTGGATCCTTAGTTTCTGTGTAACGTTTTTTTTAGTAGGGTTCGGGTTGCTGCTTTCTGCGTAATGTTTTTTTTTAGTAGGGTTCGGGTTGCTAGATCCTTAGTTTCTGTGTAATGTTTTTTTTAGTAGGGTTCGGGTTGCTGGATCCTTAGTTTCTGTGTAATGTTTTTCTTAGTAGGGTTCGGGTTGCTGGATCCTTAGTTTCTGTGTAATGTTTTTTTTTAGTAGGGTTCGGGTTGCTGGATCCTTAGTTTCTGTGTAATGTTTTTCTTAGTAGGGTTCGGGTTGCTGGATCCTTAGTTTCTGTGTAATGTTTTTTTTTAGTAGGATTCGGGTTGCTGGATCCTTAGTTTCTGTGTAATGTTTTTTTTAGTAGGGTTCGGGTTGCTGGATCCTTAGTTTCTGTGTAATGTTTTTTTAGTAGGGTTCGGGTTGTTGGATCCTTAGTTTCTGTGTAATGTTTTTTTTTAGTAGGGTTCGGGTTGCTGGATCCTTAGTTTCTGTGTAATGTTTTTTTTAGTAGGGTTCAGGTTGCTGGATCCTTAGTTTCTGTGTAATGTTTTTTTTAGTAGGGTTCGGGTTGCTGGATCCTTAGTTTCTGTGTAATGTTTTTTTAGTAGGGTTCGGGTTGCTGGATCCTTAGTTTCTGTGTAATGTTTTCTTTAGTAGGGTTCGAGTTGCTGGATCCTATTTTCTGTGTAATGTTTTTTTAGTAGGGTTCGGGTTGCTGGATCCTTAGTTTCTGTGTAATGTTTTTTTTAGTAGGGTTCGGGTTGCTGGATCCTTTGTTTCTGTGTAATGCTTTTTTAGTAGGGTTCGGGTTGCTGGATCCTTAGTTTCTGTGTAATGTTTTTCTTTAGTAGGGTTCGAGTTGCTGGATCCTTAGTTTCTGTGTAATGTTTTTTTTAGTAGGGTTCGGGTTGCTGGATCCTTAGTTTCTGTGTAATGTTTTTTTAGTAGGGTTCGGGTTGCTGGATCCTTAGTTTCTGTGTAATGTTTTTTTAGTAGGGTTCGGTTTGCTGGATCCTTAGTTTCTGTGTAATGTTTTTTTAGTAGGGTTCGGGTTGCTGGATCCTTAGTTTCTGTGTAATGTTTTTCTTAGTAGGGTTCGGGTTGCTGGATGCTTAGTTTCTGTGTAATGTTTTTTTTAGTAGGGTTCGGGTTACTGGATCCTTAGTTTCTGTGTAATGTTTTTTAGTAGGGTTCGGGTTGCTGGATCTTTAGTTTCTGTGTAATGTTTTTTTAGTAGGGTTCGGGTTGCTGGATCCTTAGTTTCTGTGTAATGTTTTTTTAGTAGGGTTCGGGTTGCTGGATCCTTAGTTTCTGTGTAATGTTTTTTTAGTAGGGTTCGGGTTGCTGGATCCTTAGTTTCTGTGTAATGTTTTTCTTAGTAGGGTTCGGGTTGCTGGATCCTTAGTTTCTGTGTAATGTTTTTTTTAGTAGGGTTCGGGTTACTGGATCCTTAGTTTCTGTGTAATGTTTTTTAGTAGGGTTCGGGTTGCTGGATCTTTAGTTTCTGTGTAATGTTTTCTTTAGTAGGGTTCGGGTTGCTGGATCCTTACTTTCTGTGTAATGTTTTTTAGTAGGGTTCGGGTTGCTGGATCTTTAGTTTCTGTGTAATGTTTTTTTAGTAGGGTTCGGGTTGCTGGATCCTTAGTTTCTGTGTAATGTTTTTTAGCAGGGTTCGGGTTGCTGGATCTTTAGTTTCTGTGTAATGTTTTCTTTAGTAGGGTTCGGGTTGCTGGATCCTTAGTTTCTGTGTAATGTTTTGTCCACCATTGTTTGTCTTTCTGTCCCTTTTTTGTTGGCCATTGTATTCGCTGTCCTGTCACCGTCAGCCATAAATAAGTTCGGTAGGAAGGCGATGTGTATGAAGAAAACCTGCTTATGATAAAAACGAGAAAAAGACCTCGAGAAAATAGTGCGGATCTGACTACCCTTTTTTGGTATCTTCAATTTTTATTAATTGGGAATTGATGTAATCCCAAAAGTCTTACATCGGCGAGACTTATGACAATGCAACTCAATTTGTTCTTCAAGAAATATTTGTAATTACATGGCATGAGCTATTGGATGACATATTCCTTCAATTTAAAATTCTTGGAGTTCATTTCGATTAATACAGTCTGACTAGTGACACATGCTTTCTTAGTCTTCCTGAGCACATGAGTTCAACTCCCGCTTTTTGTGAGATGTCTGTGTAGTGTTTTGTAGATCATTGATTGTCTTTTTATTTTATTTTGGCCAATGAAATGTCTGTTCTTCGATTTATGGCTACTCTTTTGGTATTTGCAAACTTTTGAAACTCTTCTTTCATTGTAATGGTTATTTATACATAAATTCTTCAGAAATGAAAATTTATGTTTAAGCATAAGCATGCATACCAAGTTAATGGTATGTGGTTTGCAAATTAGAATAATGAAACGGACGATAGTTTTATTAAACGATGTAAATCTCGCTCTCCTATAAACAACACTCGCTTACCTATCAATAACATTCGCTTGACTATCAATAACACTTCTCTTCCTATCAATTACACCTGCTTGCCTATCAATAACACTCGTCTTTCTATCAATAACACCCGCTTGCCTGTCAATTACACTCGTCTTTCTATCAATCACATCCGCTTGTCTATCAATACCATCCGCTTGTCTATCAATAACACCCGCTTGTCTATCAATAACACCCGCTTGCCTACTAATAACACCCGCTTGTCTATCAATAACACCCGCTTGCCTGTCAATTACACTCGTCTTTCTATCAATAACACCCGCTTGTCTATCAATAACACCCGCTTGCCTATCAATAATAACACCGGCTTGCCTATCAATAACACTCGTCATTCTATCAATAACACCCACTTGCCTATCAATAACACTCGTCTTTCTATCAATATCACCAGCTTGTCTATCAATAACACCCGCTTGTCTATCAATTACACTCGTCTTTCTATCAATTACACCAGCTTGCCTATCAATAACACCCGCTTGTCTATCAATAACACCCACTTGCCTATCAATAATAACACCCGCTTGCCTATCAATAATACCCGCTTGTCTATCAATTACACTCGTCTTTCTATCAATTACACCCGCTTGCCTATCAATAACACCCACTTGTCTATCAATAACACCCGCTTGCCTATCAATAATAACACCCGCTTGCCTATCAATAACACCCGCTTGTCTCAATTACACTCGTCTTTCTATCAATTACACCCGCTTGCCTATCAATAACACCCGCTTGTCTATCAATAACACCCGCTTGCCTATCAATAATAACACCCGCTTGCCTATCAATAACACCCGCTTGCCTACTAATAACACTCGCTCATTAACAATACTTACCTTCATTATATCACCAACAACAAAAGCCCACTGAAAACCATTGTAAAATATCAGTGGTGCTACTATAAGGAATCGTTTCTGCTTTATAACATGAATAGTTGATCTTAGAACTTCGGACATACTATATTTCTGTTTTTCCTGTTTTTCCTGCTTTTTTGATGTTCTTTCCTCCATTCCAAATGAAAATACAAGAGTTGATGCAACCATGCACAAAGAGTAAAACCCGAGTAAACTGAATCGCACAATGTTTCTAATCTCCAGTTGAGACACTTCTGCCTTTTGATAAGGGCAAAAATTCGGACCACATATTAATGTGATATTGTTAATTGTTTCATTTGATAAAAATGCTTGTTCAATGTTTTCCGTTGTGTTGTGTTGCTGAAATACACTTTCACCAATGTTACTCGATAAAATAAATGTTGAGCATATCCCACCGATAGATGGAGCAAAACTCACTGACATGTAATATATGCCGAAAGCCATGCTTAAATACTGACTGGACGTATCACCCTTAGCATTGCTTAAGGTAGTTGATACCCAAACCAGATATGCTCCAGTCAAGGAAAATGCAACTGATTGAGCTATACCACCGATGAATGCTGTTGGTAGCACAGTATATAATCTCGGCATTGCATATGATAACACCAATGGTATTTGGGCCAGCGTAAGAACACACAGCACTTGTTTTGTTTTCCATCTTCTAAATATTGTAGCAGCAAACGGACAGATTATTGCCCCTGTATAGAAACAAGCCATTGAGAAAAATCCTAAACCTTCTTCGTGGTTAATACTACTGACTAGACCCTGCAGAGATCCAAAAGATACCACTAACAAAAACCAGCCAATGCAAACTGCAGCTAAATTTTTATAGCTTTTCATAATGCGTTTTTTGGTTTCTTTTTCCATTTCTTGCTTTGTGTTTACCATATTTTTCTCAATTAAATCCACTGATTCGTCCTATGAATTCAGATTTTGATTCTATGCTGTTAGCATCTGCAAAGGTGTACATATAAATTCAAATATTATTTTACAATGGATATTTTATCTTTAAACTCTACTGCACTATCAATCGTAATTGTCCCAACAATACACTATTATTATGATATTCCGCCTATATATGATATTAATATAACAAATCAGCGGTAGGGTAATTGACCACACATTGATGCCTCAATGATGATATCATTTATAGTTCATACATTATATTTAATATCAGGTGTCAAGGCTAACCCCAATACATCATCGCTAGAAAAGACAATATGAGAAGTGATAAAGTGACAATCAAAGTGTTAGATGAAGAGGTCATGGATACTAATGTATTCGGTAACTATATTAATAGATTGTCGAATCAACTATGCTATGAAAAATCATATTGAGACAGGCACATTAATTTTCCATTCGCAGTTAGTTTCTATAAAACACCTTGGAATTACACAATACCAAACTCTCCAAGAAGTACACGTGTAATAAATTGTACAATTAATTATTTAAAACAACTATGAATTTATCCAATAATATAATAATGCATTTGCACAATGTAAATTGAGTATTTTGAAATATTTTGTGTAAAAGATACGTACTGTTTGTTGACACCAATACTGTAAGAAATGCATTCTAAATTTAATTTACGAGTAAATACAGCTTTTCGTTGATATCTATAGACTGCATATATCATAGCAAGTTTTGCCAGTATAATGAATCAATGTACATTTTGTACATGTATCATAGAACATAATAAGAAAAGAATTCAGGTATGGTCTCATGAACACAACTTGATTAAATATGTCCAGTTATTCCAACTATAAATATATATAAGACGATATAGATGATAACCCTGTCTAACTTACAATGATTAACTTAGGCTTAATAACTATGATATTACTTTTTAAAGGCAAATACTTTTTTTTATTTCGATTCTACATTTACAAACATACCAGTATTATAGCCAATTAATATTTATTCGACTGTATTTTCGTACTTAGAAAGAAAATAAATAATGATTCACATATATTGAATTTCATAAAGATAAAATAAAAACTGAAATGTTATCAATAAATCAGTACAAATATTTGAATGAAATAAAATATCTTGCCTTTTAGACCATTAATTTCTTATATATAGACAAATAAGTCCAAAATAGCAAACTCGTCTTCTTTATATGTATTTACGATAATTTATTTGAAGAAAACATTAAAAACATTTTACTTATAAAGAAGAGTCAGCAAATCAAAAAACAGTAACGATTTCCTTTAATAAACACAGCAACTTTTATGTATGGATTACATGATATATTCATAGGATAACGACATTAATTATGATATCCTGTCCATAACTATGACATAGATACATGTCAAACATCTTGTTTTACTGCATAATTGAAAATCGCTTATTACCTTGTATACCCCATGTGGTAATAAATCTCTCTGTGAAGTGTTTTAGCTTTATTTTTCTAATTCATTCACATACATAACATTTATTAACATTAGTTTACATGAAGCGTCAATAATGAGTATGTTACCATTTCCTATTTTGGATACTATACATATTTTTTCCATTTAAGATGAGGATGACTGTACTTTATATCATAATGAAAGGATATAATTATAAACATGGCGTTTTGTCACGTTTGTCACGATGTGTATTTTGTTGAATGGTATTTCATTCTTGATAACTCAGATTTATATACATCAAATATACTTTTATTTATTTAATGCACCGGATGTCCATTTAATTTTATTTAACGTTGTGCATGAACAAAAACACTAAATTGAAAAAAAAAAGATTATTTGATTTTTTGAACATCGATAATTAATCATGGTTAATATTTTAATCAGAATTAATGAAGTAAAGCTTAAGCAATGTCTACCACTACCACAACAAGTTAGATAATTTGAAATAACTGTATGAAGACAGGAGAATAAAGCTTTATTCGTTTTGCTCTATCGACACCTGGGTCTGTATGCACAAAATCACCTTAATGTCAGTATTCATTTAACTAATATGCACAAATAATCTTAGGTAATCTATTCTAGTATTTCGTTCTGGGCTTCACATTTACTGTGACAGAAGGTACTACAAAAGTGATTTGAATTATATGTGGATTCCTAAAAATTCTAGTGATCTGTCAGAGTACATACAATCTAGGTACAAACTCATGCCATACCATTAAAACATTTGACTTCTCTACCCTTTTGATGACTATTCCCCGCTCAAAGCTTAATGACTGATTAAAAGAATTCGCTTAACTTTATTTCATAAAACGAATGGTCAACGTAGAGACAAATACCTTGCTTTAGGAAGGGACAATAAGAGATAATTACAATTTTCTCATTGTGCGCTTTAAATTTATATGTAGTAATATTGCAACAGCACCTGTATATGGAGTACATGTATATATCATCACTTCGAACGCTTAGCGATCGCCACCATGATAGTTGTTTGTCCTTTTGTCCTTTTGCTTTGCCATTGTTTTGTATGTCCTGATTATCGGATGGCTATGATTTTTACCATGTACCAAGTCAACTTCAACGAGGAGGCGGGGCAGCATTAATTTACAGCAACAGCCTTAGTTTAAACACAATCAAATCTGACACAATTTTCACAAGCTTCGAACATTTGGAATGCACTATTAATACACAAGCCTCAAATATGCGGCTTTGCGTCGTTTACCGCCCACCAGCATAAAAAAACAACAACATGAAGATTTCTGTATTTTTCGAAGAATGGTACAAATATATAAATAAACATGTGATTGCACGTGAAGAACTTCTTATCACTGGTGATTTGAACTTTCATTTAGATAAACCTACAGATCCAAGCTCACAAAAGTTCATGAGCTTACTCCATGAACATGGACTAACTCAGCATGTTAATGAACCAACACATGCTCATGGTCATATTCTAGATGTTGTTATCACCAGGGACAACAGTAGCATTTAACAATCATCTCCAAGCATAGATGAGAATTACTTAAGTGACTCAAAGGGAATTTCGTTTGTGGATCACAAAGGCATTAGTACCATACTGAATATCTCCAAACCTCCGATATCACGGAAAAGTGTGTCATACAGGAAATACCGCGCAATAGAACTCGCCGAGTTCGCGAGTGATAATGAGTCTACCATCACATTTCATTCTGAGGAAATGCCACTCGATGACCTTGTACGTTATTACAATGATAGTATCCAAGCAGCAGTAGACAAACATGCACCGGTACAAACTAAAGTTGTTACTTTGAGACCAAACACTCAGTGGAATTCACAGGAGCTCCATCGGCAGATTTTCAAAGAGAAATGTAATGCTAGTAGTAGACTTCTTTTCCAAAATAAGCATGACTAATACTCGACAAACATAATTGAATGCGGAAATGACACTAAAATATTATACAAACTTACAAACAAGTTAATGGGGAAAAATCAGGATGTCGTTTTGACGACTAGTGATAACGACACTGAATTGTCGAATAGATTCAGCAATTGTTTTCTAGGGAAGATCCAAACCATCAGAAATAATCTACAAAAGGCAAATGAAACTAATGACAATGTTGTAAATGTTCTGAGGGCGGATGTTAAATTCAATGGCCGACATCTTACACGACTCGCTCCAGCATCTAGTGACGAGATTAGGAAACTTCTCGTAAAATTGCCATCGAAATCATGTGAGCTTGACCCAGTGCCTACATATCTACTTAAACAGTGTTAACAACGTTCTACCAGTTATTACAGCTATGGTGAATAAATCACTGAATGGAATATCTGTTTCAACTGCATTCAAAGAAACCCGGATTGGATATGAACAACCTTAAGAATTATCGTTCGGTATCAAATCTACCTTTTGTGTCTAAAATCATCGAGAAAGTAGTAGCAACGAGGATTGGAGATCATTTGGACAAATATAAACTTCATGATAACTGACAATTGCTTAGAGTACATCATGAAATTGTAGCAGCGTTGGACAATAACAGTTGTTCCATTCTTGTCATGCTAGACCTATCAGCTGCTTTCCACGTTATTGATAATGGAATTTTTTACCAGCGTTTGGAATATACCTTTGGGATATCCGGATCAGCATTAGCATGGATAAAGCCATACCTAAGTGACAGGTCACAGCAAATAGCCATCCATTGGTTCTGCTTTGTCGGATTCCCGAGGAACTCACAATTGGTGTACCCCAAGGTTCAGTGCTCGGACCGAGACTCTACAGCATATTTTCGAAACCAATTGGTGACATTTGTGAAAGCCACGATATGGACTATCATTGCTACGCCGATGATACTCAAATTTACATCGTAGTAAAGCCACGTGACAATTTGAGCGATATGTCAATGAAGCTCATGTCCTGCCTCTCCGAGACACGCGAATGGATGTGTTCAAATTTACTAAAGCTGAACCAGGACAAAACCGAGCTTATGATTTTTGCTCCAAAGCACAGGGCGAAGGAACTGACAGATTTTAGGATATTATTTGTTGGTAACACTATACACGATACACCGTATGCTTAAAATCTTGGTGCATATTTCGACAGAAAAGCAATATATTGCTATAGCTAGGTCATGCTATTTCCACATTCGGAACATTGGATGCATCGTCCTTTCATTTCTGAATATGCATGCAGAATGCTTGTGAATGTGCTAGTGACATCCCGACTGGATTATGGCAATGCTTTGTTATATGGTATTACTAAACATTTAACAGATAAACTCCGGCGAGTGCACAACACAGCTGCCCGACTCATAGCACGGACAAAGAGGACGGATCATATCACACCCGTACTGATCCGCTTACACTGGCTTCCAGTAGAATATCGAAGTCAGTACAAACGTATCCTCTATGTATTCAAGGCTCTTCATGGTTTAGCTCCAGTATATTTGACTGAACGTGTGAAACCGTACGTTCCATCACGTTCTCTGCGTTCCCAGTCAACTTCACTTCTCCAGGTACCTACCACCAGAACACCGACCTATGTTAACCGCCGTTTAGACAAGACTGCGGTAACTTTGTGGAACATTTTAAATCGTGTCTCAAAACATATCTTTTTAAACAAGCTTTTCGTTTGTAAATATTCAATTTGACATCTATATGTATATGTAGATTATTATTAATGATTTTATGATATCTTCCCTATCTTGATCCCTTGACTTTCTCTTTTCTGCCCCTTTTTGTATCACCTCTCCCAACTCACTTCGGCCTCAATCTCCCTTTACCATTGCTGCACCTACCATAATCCTGTGACATTCTTATTCCCTGCCCTCTCTCGTATCTCCTCTCCCAACTCACTTCCGCCTCAACCTCCCATTACCATTTCTGCACCTACCATAATCCTGTGACATTCTTATTCCCTGCCCTCTCTCGTATCTCCTCTCCCAACTCACTTCCGCCTCAACCTCCCATTACCATTTCTGCATCTACCATAATCCTGTGACATTCTTATTCCCTGCCCTCTCTCGTATCTCCTCTCCCAACTCACTTCCGCCTCAACCTCCCATTACCATTTCTGCACCTACCATAATCCTGTGACATTCTTATTTCCTGCCCTCTCTCGTATCTCCTCTCCCAACTCACTTCTGCCTCAACCTCCCTTTACCATTGCTGCACCTACCATAATCCTGTGACATTCTTATTCCCTGCCCTCTCTCGTATCTCCTCTCCCAACTCCAACGCCTCTTTACTGCCCCAAACTCCTTATCGGCCTATTTCTGCACTCACCCCTCCCCCCTTTTCCATTTCTTTTCTTCTTCCGTCTACTATCAACTACATTCAAGATTATTATTCTTTAATTTTATCATTGTTATATATATGCATAGGGTTTACTTTTATTTTATGTTTTGTTACTTTTATCTAGTATTTTATGGTTTTTTTTATCTATGTAAAGCGCCTTAGGGTAATTGTTTTAGATAGGATGCTATACAAATTCTGGTATTATTATTATTATTATATTACACTTTTGGTAACTTCAGACTCTTTTTAACAGTTACGGAATGTATGTGTTACAAATTACCACAGATGTGTAACGTCCTTTTCACATTCATTGTAACAATATAAGGCAATGGGCTAAACTAGTGGAGCAGGACCGTTCACCTTTCCGGAACAACCGAGTTCACATATTGCTTTAATAGGATTTTTGTTGATCAATCTTTAGTTTTCTGTATGGTGTTTTGGCTTCGGATTACCCCTTTGGTGTTTTTTCAAAAGTATCTTAAAATTGCATTATAGTCTGTTTTTATCCGTAAGAAGAAATCTCCAATCATAACAACAAAAGCAGGTTTTATTTCTAGGATATTAGGTCAGTGGTTTTGTTGACCGACATATAAACAGCCTAACTCATCTTTAGCAAGCATAACCACAACTATTATTGTAATTACAATGTTTGTAACAGATAAATCATTCTTTTTGATTTGTATATGTATGATAAACCACAAGTAATAAATATAATGCGCAATAATTATTTCTTTGTTTTATTGCTCTTATGATTGCCATAATATAAAATGTAATTTTATAGTGTCGTCTGCTATCTACATGCATTTCACGTATCGATTCTGCCTCTTTCTACGATTTTGATATTTGATTCAGGAATTGTTCCCATTTATTTTCCATTTTATTACATTTGTTCCTTTTTTTAATAGGCTGTCACTGCTTTGGGCGCTTAATGTAAGTTTCATCAATATTTCAGTCAAATCTTGGGGTAAATTTTGTTTTGTCTTAGGAAACCGGGATACCCCACCAAACACTGAAGTCGAACTTACACACGCATTAGTTGTACATAGGTACTGATTGTACTTATGGCTGTACATCTAATTATCACGTGATCGTGGGTACGACGATTGTTGTGTTCCGATGGTGCAAATGATACCACACACCAAGGAGTGATATAAACCAAAGGAAAATCCGGGGGAAATAAGATAAACTTGTTGTGATGGCCGTTATAACCTCTAGTTGTTTGTAGGATAGCTCATGTCATATTTACATTATTTGTGTATGCTTGCGCATAGTGGTGTCCAACAAATGTTAAGTTGTGTGTTTGCTTTGTTTTTCTTCGTTTTGCCAGTTTCTCTGGATTATCCATTGTTGATTGCCCCTTTGGTATTCACTAACGTTTATTCAATATTCTACAACAAGTTAAAACCAGAAAGTTCAGAATGGTAACTAGATATTGATTGATAAATGTCATCCATCACAAAGCGAATCGTGCTTTCCCAGTACACAAGGTTCAATGGAAAATGCAGTTGAAATATATATGATCCCTTCAATATTGTCACAATTATTTATATAGTTGGAATCCTAGAAAGGATGAAGATGGTGGTAATAGTCAAATAGTTGGAGTTCGTAGTGTTACTGATCGAGTAATGACAGAGTAATATCACGCACACACACACGCATGCATACACGTACGCGCACACACAGGCACACACGCACGCCTCCAATACAGACACATTGTTATGAATGTAAATAAAATACTGTTTTCTTGACATTTAGCAAACAATCTACCAATAGTGAAATAAAGAACACTGTTGATAGACAGGTACATAACATGAAATATAGGAACATCCGATGAACAATATCCTTTGAATGTAACTAAAATATCACCTAAATTCTCGCTATTATGCTTCAATTCGATTGGTGATGTATTCCTTTACTAAAGACATTGATTGGGTTATTAACCAAATGTAAAGCTATTTGTTTGTAATTTGTTCCAAAAATATTCGCTTTCCCAGTGCTGCGTTTTTAGGTAATCTAACTGTTACAGAAATACTAGGTAACACTTACTATATGATTGTATAACTTTGGATTTTTAAAAAGAAAAAAAACAACACCATGAACTTGAAAATAAATATAAAAGTGGATTTTTAACAAGTAAATAGAAAGTACAGTCATCCTTAGGTGAACATCGTGAGTAATAGTATATAAAGATATATACTGAAATAAATAACACATTATTTGTCAATATCCTGTCCTAATAGTGTCAAATTTATGACCATTATGCTAAAAAAGAAGGAACGCAGGCTTATGGTTAATTATATTAATCTTTTTGTCAAATATGTACTGATATGGCTATGTAAAAATATCATGGAGATATTGGTGTTTAAAGCCACTTTCAGCAGTATTTATTTTTACCGCATCGGTGTTGTAATGGTTAGCGTGCTCGCCTCGAGTGCGGTAGATCGTGGGTTCGAGCCCCGGTCGGGTCAAACCAAAGACTATAAAATAGGTATTTGTTGCTTCTCCGCTAAGCACGCATTAAGGAGTAAGAGCAAAGACTGGTTGGCTCGAAATCAGAATAATGTTTTCGAGTGGAGCGACATGTCTATCCGCGGACAGTTGTTTCAGTGAGCTAGCACTATTAAAACATCCAACTCATCGTGTTGGTCTAGTACAAAGCGGACCTCATCATCATCTCATTGAAAATTAACTTGTTGTCGCCATGAAAAATTGCTGAGTTGGCGTTAAGCAACAATCACTCACTCACTCAACAGTATTTCAGTCACATTTATGGCTGCTAGATTGATTGATAAAATGTCCGTAGAACACCATCAATCTACAGCAGGCTTAAAAAAGTATCTAATTCACCACCTCGAGTGGGAACCAAAGCTACAACGATAGTAGGCATTCATTTTATTGGTAGATGTTGCCAATTCTTAATGATGTTCGTGTTGCTCTACAGTTTTCTTTGTAGTATTATGTCGACCATTGTTTATCTTTTTGTCCCTTTTCTTTTGACCATGGTATTGTCTGTCCTTCCTCGAATTACGCTTCTGATTTCCCCTTATATATCTTCAAACTTTTCTAAATTTAACTACTGTAAATTACCATTAGAGACAATTCATGTCCACTGTGTTAAGATGGTATTCCTATCTTAATAGCGATGAAAATAACGTTTATATTTCACAACCCATTCGTTACGTTCGAGTTGGTAGTTTGTATATTTACTTTTACGAAACTATACGACAAAATAGATGACTTCAATTTTCCAATTGCGAACTTCTATATAGCATCATTGAAATAAAGCCCACATAGGAATATAGATCTCTCAATTGATACGATATTCCAGAGCCCGGGTTTCCTATCACGATTGACTGGATAGAGGGTTGCTGCAAGCAAGGAAACCACTGAACCAAAAGTTCCTAGTGGTTAAAGAGAAATTTGCGGTAGTGCCTACCGACAAAATGTGTGGTCGGAGCTTATCATTAAAAATCCCGTTGATATGAACAGCATATTTATGAAACTATGTCTCATGACCAACGTGACCTGAAGGTCACATACCTCAGAAATGTGAATTTTCGAAGTGATTTTTGTAGTTTTTAGACTGATGAAGAATATTATTTTTAATAAAACTGAAAGTTTCGTAGGGAGGAACACTAGTGACCATGCCTGTCAAATATTTTGCTCCAAAAGTAGCTGTGAAACTATGTATCATTGATGTTTCCTCCTCGAGATAACCGTGGTCAAAATAATGAACAATCTGACTGTTTGTTCCACCCACAGCTATTTATACCCACGTTCCCGGTTTTTAAAGTTGAAGTCATCACTTCAAAAGTTTTACGGTTGCCACCATGACTTGGTTAACATTTACGGAATATCTATATCACAAATGACAACTGATATCTTCCGTTTGTCGTAATCACAATACGGTCCTTTCCTCATTCACCGAGCTGGTATCAAGAGTAGCCGACGGGTGCCACTAGTAGAGCAGGAACTCCTTACCCTTGCATCTGAGTTGACCCCCCGTTTTAACATGTGGGGCTAGTGTTATGCTGGTTGTTGTGTCAGTTCTTTATTTCAGGTTGATTGGATATATGCGACCAACTTGGTCATCAAGAAATGAATTATTTAGTGAGAAGGCATCATCAATATTGTTGAACGCGCAATGAATTATAGGACCGGGTTAGTCTCTGCATGACGTCTGCCTCATACGGATGTCGGCGAGAAGAGGAACATCTTTGGAACCCATAGGAATGCCGACTGTTTGTTGAAAATATGGCAAACGAATATAATAAATATGTTGTCAATGAATAACTCAAGTAGTATTTTGATGATGTCAGTTTCAGAGAACCTTTTGTCCCTTCCTACTTCCTAAAAGAAGATATTTTTAACTACGTTGACCATTCTGTTTTTTTAAGCTAAAGTTGAATTAATTCTTGTAATCTATCTTTTAAATTTTAAAAATTAAAGAATAATTGCTTAAGGAGTAGATAAGTAAAATATTTTAATACTATTGCGTTCACAAAGGGACAAAGAATGTATGTAGTGTGTCATATCTTTAGATGTTTTTTAGAATCCACATCTGATTCACACTACCATTTGAGTAGCTACTATCGCATTAGCACTGAACCCAGGTTTTGACCGTTGATATAGAAGGTTTTAAATCGGGATAATTTTTCGCCTAAATAATATTACATCAGTATTGTCCTTTACAAACAATGACAAGTACATTTTTGTACATATTATTTTTATTTGTGCAACACTTGCAATAATATTAATTACTATAAAAACATAACCACAAATATTCAAACAAACAAGATGAATGTTGTTTTATTTGTAAAGTCATATTATTGTAGGTGAAATCAACAACTTTTTCACAAAAGGTCAGACACACACTGTCTGTTTATCCATGTTTATATACGGCAGTGGTACATTACAGACACATCAAGTTTATTTATCTATATTTCACAACAACCATGGTACGTGATAGAGACACACTAAGTTTGTTTATGGTTATATACAGCCGTATTATATTGCTGAGACACACTAAGTTTGTTTATGGTTATATACAGCCGTATTATATTGCTGAGACACACTAAGTTTGTTTATGGTTATATACAGCCGTATTATATTGCTGAGACACACTAAGTTTGTTTATGGTTATATACAGCCGTATTATATTGCTGAGACACACTAAGTTTGTTTATGGTTATATACAGCCGTATTATATTGCTGAGACACACTAAATTTGTTTATGGTTATATACAGCCGTATTATATTGCTGAGACACACTAAGATTCTTGCACCCTATAGCTAAGATTATTCAATTATTTGGCTTTCTATGTTTTGATTATGACCGTACTTGATGAAGGTGATTCCATAAATGTGCCGTACACACTAAATATGATATCTATGTTTTATATAACAGTCAATATCTGAAATCTTATTACATGCAGAAGTCTAATGCATGCATATTCAAATCAAAATTATTCTGATCGTGAAATACAAAATGCAATAATAAAATACAATTAATTATTTATAATTAAATCTTAAAATAAAAATCAATCAAGAAAGTAATATTAAATGGCGTACTGAGTAATACAAATTAGAGTACAAGCAGATGTTATAAGTTACTTTGTATAATATATCATTTATAATTATGATCAATTTTAATGTTACGTTACAATGGATGACACTAACAATATGGCACTCTTCTGTTGAGCAATGTTTTTTCTCTGGCATTTTTGATAACTTTTTGATCAAATGAAAGCGTAAACAGTAATGGTCAACAATTTTACCAATATCAACAAAACGCACAACCACCTCTCACTTCAAACCATTCAACGACATATGGCGTTAATAGTCCATGGCGAGGTGTACACGATACAACATTATATGATAAAATTTGTCAGTGACTTGCGACAGGTCACTGGTTTTCTCCGGGTACTCCGGTTTCCTCAACCCTATAACACTGATCACCACGATATAACTGAAATAGTGTTATACCACGACGGCCTCCTACATTATATATTAATTATGACACACAGAATATATATGTAAGGTATTAATACACAAGATAATATCATACTTGCCAACATCTTTTGAATAGAATTCCTGAGAAATTTCGGTGACGATTTTGAGTTGTTTAACTGGTTTTTGGATGTGTTTTCTATGTGCAAAATATAAAATGAAATGTCACTTGTAAAAGCAAATAAAGGCTTAACCATCAAAATTTATGTAATATACCCAAGAATAGAAATCCATATCTATGATAAGTACCGGAACGTACATATAGAAGTTCGTTGTCGTCTGATATAAGATATACATGTATACAATATATAAATTTACTAGACAAATCTAGAGTTACAAAACATCACAAATGATATCATCGTTTGAGTAAAAAAAATTAACAATATATTTTGGGGTATTTTTGTAGAGAAAAAATATGCCGTTTTGGTAAAAAACAATTGGAGGCGTTTTGGTAAAAAGTGGGGGCGTTTTTTTTAACTGTTATCATCTTAAGTACATGCACATGTACAACCAGAGTAGATTAACTTTTTGTTTTGCTTGTTTGAGAGAACAATATCAAACTCATGATTATTTATTTCTGGTACAGTGGTATAAACACCATCAAAATAGTGAAATTAACCAGATAAAGTAGTTTTCAGACTAGATTGACTTGCAAATTTGGTGTAATTTTAAGTTTCATGTAAACAGTCTAATATCTGGAAGTCAAGTTTTTGTATGGAATAGAATAGAATAGAATAGAATAGAATAGAATAGAATAGAATAAAATAGAATAGAATAGAATATGTTTATTTGTCAATTAAAGACGCCCATGATAGGAAGTATAATTACATGAAAATCACAATATTTACATTAATTGGTATGATTACATTGATTGGATTTAACATACAAGACATACAAATACATGTAAATATACAATTTGTAATCAATAATTTTGACAAGTATAGTGATCCCTGTAATAGATTAAGAGACAGTGCATCATCCACAGTGTATGTTACACTGTGTGCTTTCTGAAGGAGGCCTTCTGTTGGTCTCCATTCATCACATTTAATATGGCTGAACATTTTAATCTTCCACATCAACAATCCACACAATGTGTTTTTAACTGTTACGGTTCACCATTTCAAATAACAATGAATATCAAAGTTCCATGACAGAGTTTATAGGGACCCTTGAGGTCAATATAAATCACAGCAGTTGCATGGGTCAGACTTTGGAAATTGTAAATAATTCTTATCAGTCTAGACCAGAGTCTGTTTACTTAGCCTTGGTCAAAATAGCTATACACTTGATTTGTCAGCTTTTGCTGTTGTGCTATGTAAGCACTTGTTAGATTTTATGTTAGTTAGTTTTATGTTGTAGTTCAAAGAATAAACATGTAATAGTTATTAGTAAGTTGAGTTAGTATCAAAGCCCTAATACTAGTTCCAGTGTTGTGAAGAATATAACAAAAGAAACCAAGTACGCAACACTAACATTAGTTTCCCCCAAATATACATTATCTACTGCTCGTCCTTCTTTGGTATTTTTACCAAGTTGCGATCTATTATCTGTTTGAACCTTTTTACCCATACTGAATATTGTTTCACAATAAACATTTGAATAAGGTATTACTAAAACATCAGATTCTGCCACAATGTCACAGTGTTAACATCACCAAGACTGTTATGGGCACATGATAATAATGGTTGCTTTAATACATCAGATCCTGCCACAATGTCACGGTGTTAACATCACCAAGACTGTTATGGGCACACGATAATAATGGTTGCTTTAATACATCAGATCCTGCCACAATGTCGCAGTGTTAACATCACCAAGACTGTTATGGGCACACGATAATAATGGTTGCTTTAATACATCAGATCCTGCCACAATGTCACGGTGTTAACATCACCAAGACTGTTATGGGCACACGATAATAATGGTTGCTTTAATACATCAGATCCTGCCACAATGTCACGGTGTTAACATCACCAAGACTGTTATGGGCACACGATAATAATGGTTGCTTTAATACATCAGATCCTGCCACAATGTCACAGTGTTAACATCACCAAGACTGTTATGGGCACACGATAATAATGGTTGCTTTAATACATCAGATCCTACCACAATGTCACGGTGTTAACATCACCAAGACTGTTATGGGTACACGATAATAATGGTTGCTTTAATACATCAGATCCTGCCACAATGTCACGGTGTTAACATCACCAAGACTGTTATGGGCACACGATAATAATGGTTGCTTTAATACAGGGGTATTGGCTTGTCCAGCATTGTTTTTATTTCGAAAGAAATTGTTGTTTCTTTCTCGGTTTATCTGGCGTGCGAACGTTATATTTTCGTCCGAAGAATAAGACAAGCAATGGTTCATAAAACATTATACAGAAAACTAAGAACAGAACAACACGAACTCCACTGAAAGACAAACAGGTCCTGCTCCACTAGTGGTACCTGTCATGTTACTCACGTTAAATATCCAGTGATAAGTTGTATTTGGATATGAATGAGCAAAGAAGTATGGAATAATGACAATGACAACCAGGATATATGTTCTGTGACCAATGACAACCAGGACATATGTTCTGTGACCAATGACAACCAGGACATATGTTCTGTGACCAATGACAACCAGGACATATGTTCTGTGACCAATGACAACTGGGACATATGTTCTGTGACCAATGACAACCAGGACATATGTTCTGTGACCAATGACAACCAGGACATATGTTCTGTGACCAATGACAACCGGGACATATGTTCTGTGACTAATGACAACCAGGACATATGTTCTGTGACCAATGACAACCGGGACATATGTTCTGTGACTAATGACAACCAGGACATATGTTCTGTGACACACCATTTTCCGTAGCGGTTAACCAAGTCACGATGGCGGTCGTAAAGCCTTCAACAATACCAGTAAGCATATATTCTGATAAGAAGCACAAACTCTGGAATGTCGTATGAACTGTGAGGAATATGCGCCCTAGGCGATCTATATAACAGAATGACATATGTCCTCTTATCAACTAAATACAGAGTAAATGGCTAAGTTCTCTATCAATTAAAGGTTAGAGACAGCAGACGGACTCAAAGTGATACCAAAAGCTCACGTTTGAGACATAACACCTTCATATTAAGCTTGCGTGGAACTGCTGAACTTTGAAATATGAAGCTAACAGACAACAGACAGGCACAAAGAGATGCTATGAATAAGCATTCGAACATTCATATTAAGTTTGAGTTCAACTGCTGCATTGGATAACAAAAAACTGAACTTTGTAATATAAAGCTAACAGACGACAGACAGGTATAAAGAGATGCTATGAATAAGCAATCGAACATTCATATTAAGTTTGGGTTCAACTGCTGCATTAGATAAAAAAAACCCACGAACTTTGTAATATGAAGCTAACAGGCAACAGACAGGTATAAAGAGATGCTATGAATAAGCAATCGAACATTCATATTAAGCTTGGGTTCAACTGCTGCATTAGATAAAAAAAACCACGAACTTTGTAATATGAAGCTAACAGACGACAGACAGGTATAAAGTGAGGTTACGAATAAGCAATCGAACATTCATAGCAATATTAGGTCTATATCACTCAATGGTTTAAAAGGAAGTTTCAAGTGTGACGTTATCTACGTTTGTAAGTACTATCACCGTGTCGATACCTCTGACATATATTAGACTCCCAGGGCATCCTCCACCCAGTAGTCATCACTGACATTGGTTATTAGATATATTGTTTTATCGAAAATTACAGTTCCTAAATCATGTAATTATTATTAAAACTAAGGTTCTCCTCCCTCAGGCATGAGTCACCTTAACCGATTTTGGTTAGCCTGTTTGACGCTTTAGTTTGCTTGCTCCCAAAGATTTTAAAATTATTTGGTCTGTATACAATTACTTATTATTAAAAACAAATGTCAACCTCCCTCAGGCTAAGTAACATGATTTTGACTGTCCTGTTTCAGCCCTTTAGCTTGTTCCCAAAGACTTGAGAATTATTTGGTTTTCAAATATTTGTTTTTCAGCGTACCTGATGAAGGTTATTCCAGAGAAGCGTCGTGTGTACTAAGTTTGATTATCAGAGAACAGACATATGCAACGTGATATCAATAGTTCACCGGCTCAATTGGCACAGTAGGGAATACATCAATATTTTTGTATTTGTATGTATATGCTTTTTATGAGAGATTTATTTTATACTGATCTTATATCAAGAAGGATAACTCTAATATTCTGCGATTGCATGACAAGCAAATGAACAAACAACATAAGAGGTGAAATAAATTCAATCATTTTAAAACAACAACATTACATAAAAAGTCACTATTAATGATCTTGTTTCAACAGTATTTGATTTCAATGGTGATTTTTAATGAAACGAAAATAAATAATACCCATTGATGATAAATAATATCCGTTGATGATATTAAAATATCATATTCAGTAATAACAAAATGTAGAAATTAGAAACACATTTCTGGAATAACCTTCACCAGGATACGTTCATAATCAAAAGATTGGAAAGCTATGGCAACATTTCCGGAGTACAGAACGATTGGCTGACACAAAGTTACCTCACTGTAGATCTGTTAGAATGATGTTCAGTTCTGGAGTATAAACTCCAGACTGGTTTGTAGGAATTCTTGGAATATGGTGCTATGCATGAATTAATCTATCTATAACTTATATTAGTAATTACTGAAAAAATAGCGATTTTCTCGTGTCCGCTTGAACTCCTGAGCATAGCCAAACGTTTGTGATGTGAGGATCAATTCTTAGGTTAGATTTATATTTCAAGCTTAGGCCGCAAAATCAATTGACCTTTGATTTAAGCATATTTCATTGATAATTAACATATAAACTTTTTTCCATAATACAATAAACCATAGGATTCAGAAATAATCGTAACGCTTATATTAATCCGTTTTCTAAAAACACATGAACAATTTAAAATAGTCATTAAAACATACTCAATTCATTTAACATTGTTTAGATAACAGAAAATTAAAGGAAGGTAAAAAATGGGGAAATTGTAGGTTGCACTCTAGATATAAAATCACATGATGTATCTGAGTTTTATGAAAATCGTTTACTTTGCGAAATATATGTATGCACTGTCGTAAAAACAATAATATTTGAATCGATATCAAGGTCAGGACTACCAAATAATAGTAAATTTTCCGAAGGTCGAATGCTCAGTAGCTGAAATAGCTTTTGAAAAAGACTATTTCGTTGACGAGTATATTTCGGACATTTAAATAAATAATGATATGTAGATTCAATCTCTCCACACAAACAATTAGGATTATCATTAATATTTTTTATATACATATGTTCTTTTAGAGAACTACTTCTCATACGAAGACGAGCGTGTAATATTTGTGTCAGTCTTGGACCGTAATAATAATATTTAGGTACAATATCATGATCAACTCTAGAAGTAAGTCTAGATTTGAGAATTCTAAGGGATGGTCAGTCTTTTATTTCTGGCGGTAGAGAATTACATAATTTTAAAGCAGATGGTAGAAAATAACTAGCATAGAGTGATGTTCGGGTTCTTTGCAACGGAAACGCATTGTTATGTCTGGTGTTGTATGTGTGCACATCCTGAAATGACCTTTGACTCTGTCCAACCGAACAATGTCGAAATTAATGGACCTGATAAGTTAAATTCCAACTACCTTACCATAAGAATATGTATACATGCATTCATTTTCTTGATATCAGGATTATATTGAAACCTGAAATGTTGTATTTTATGTTACATGAAAACTGAAATGCAAAAGAAACGAAACGACACATTTGAATTATACAGAGCAGCATCTTTGATCTTAAGCGCATAACGTATTTATCTACAAAAGTTTGAAGATATCAAAGGGATAATCAGAAGCAGTAATTTACAGGACAGACAATATAATGACCAACAGTAAAGGGATAATCAGAAGCAGTAATTTACAGGACAGACAATATAATGACCAACAGTAAAGGGATAATCAGAAGCAGTAATTTACAGGACAGACAATATAATGACCAACAGTAAAGGGATAATCAGAAGCAGTAATTTACAGGACAGACAATATAATGACCAACAGTAAAGGGATAATCAGAAGCAGTAATTTACAGGACAGACAATATAATGACCAACAGTAAAGGGATAATCAGAAGCAGTAATTTACAGGACAGACAATATAATGACCAACAGTAAAGGGATAATCAGAAGCAGTAATTTACAGGACAGACAATATAATGACCAACAGTAAAGGGATAATCAGAAGCAGTAATTTACAGGACAGACAATATAATGACCAACAGTAAAGGGATAATCAGAAGCAGTAATTTACAGGACAGACAATATAATGACCAACAGTAAAGGGATAATCAGAAGCAGTAATTTACAGGACAGACAATATAATGACCAACAGTAAAGGGATAATCAGAAGCAGTAATTTACAGGACAGACAATATAATGACCAACAGTAAAGGGATAATCAGAAGCAGTAATTTACAGGACAGACAATATAATGACCAACAGTAAAAGGACAAAAAGACCAACAAAGACATACAAAACATTACACAGAAATCTAAAGCACACTAAAACCGGAGGTAAACGCAGGTAATCCGGAAGGGTATTAAGTTCCTTCTGCACATGTGGCACCCTTCTTGCTACACATGTAACAATCCTGATGGTCATGAATGAGGAAAGAACCGTCTTGCTACTCTTGTAACAATCCTGATGGTCATGAATGAGGAAAGAACGGACTGTCATTACGACAAACGGTGCATATTAGTGGTCATTTATGACACAGATATTCTGTAATTTTCATTGGTTCAGTGGCGTCCTTGTTAGCAGTAACCATGTATGAAGGAATTTTGATCGGAACCACAAGCTCTGGAATATCGGATCAACTGAGAGATATATATTCCACATGTAGGTGTTACTGGAATGTTGCTACACAATCATTTTTATTTGGCAATACCCTTTAATCTAACGACATTCCGCGAGGGGTCATATCGGCTAACCTTTCATTCATCTTTCCACCTCCAATCATACGTCATACATCTAAATATATTGACCAATCGGACAACAGGTTCTGTTTTAATACTGATCTGTCCATCGCTTATTGGTTTGTTGAAAATATGAGCCCTAATGTGACTCCATTCGCGGTGTCATAAAACAAAATTTAACAAAGCTTCAACAAACATCTCATTTTAATTAAAGTACATGTATGTAATTTGAAGTCTTTAATGCTTTCTTCATCTCATGTTACATCAGTTTTACAGATGCTATGAATTGCTGTAACATGACTTACAAGATGATTAATTTAGATTTAGTTTTATGCAGCATTGATAGTTCAGTTAAATACTGTCGTTTCATCTATTTTCGCTGGTGTCAATTGCCGTGGATTGGCATCAAGTGAAATGTTCGTTGAATTCATGGTTTTGATACTGGCTAATGACTTCTCTTGTTATGCATGCTATTCGTTGTGCACTAAATTTCGTGGCTTGATTGAATCAACCAAAACTATGAAAATTAGTATTCATCGAATACAAATGAATTTGTAGTATTAGATAATAGCTAGCTCAGTCAACAAATGTCTAGAAATAACACCTTAATCTATCTAACTGTAAATTTCAAATACAAATATGTCTAATAAACCATATCAGTGTCGAAGCACTAACTACTAGGCAGATTATCCTCTCGAGGACTAATAGTCCACCAGCAGAGGTATCTCACCGGACGCTGCCCTAGAACCAATGCTGGGGCTTAGACTACTCTTCTACAAAACGTGCGTGCTTTCGTACATAAAATCCTATATACGAGCAGGTTATTAAAGTGTTGAATACAGTTGTTACGAGATTGAATTTGAGCTGAAATATGTCTAAGCTTGAGGTGATTGGTTGCAAGTGACTTAGATGTTAAGCATAACATGAAATGCTAATTTCAAACTGTCCAGTCATTCTATGAATAATATCATCTAATCCTAGTGCTTGATACAATAAGGTTAGCAATTTATATGATGGCCAAAACCACATAATTCGCAAGATTTTGCGAGATCATGGTTATCCCCCCTGTAAATATTGACTATTAGTTTGAACAGTCATTGTACAATACAGTTGTAAACGTTTGCTTAAAATTTACCTTTAACACTTTTTGAAGGGCCCGGGTGGCTCAGTGAGTTAGGTAGTTGGATTACCTAACAACTCATACAAGCCTATCACCAATATGGCGTGTGTTCGCGCCCGACTTTGTAAATTACAAAAAGGGTGCACTCGACTCGTAAGTGATAAAGTTTACCAGTTGCTTGCCCATGGTCGGTGGTTCTCTCCGGGTACTCTGGCTTCTTCCACCACTAAAACTGGTCGCCATGATATAGCTGAAATATTGCTGAAAGTGGCGTTATAACACCAGAAATTAAAAAAAAATCAATCTTGAACACTTATTGTATACTAGTATTATATGTATTATAGCTAATTTACGAGATTCGAAAATTTGGTCATGAGTGACGTATTTTTTTTATTATTATGAAAATCGTCAATTAGTTAGAGTATTTATTTTATATATAAAAACTGTGGTCGTAAAACACACACAGAAAAAGTAGTTCCGACAACGATATGGCGGAAAATATAGCGAGACTGAAAATAAAAACGATAAGTTCACTGTGAAATTTTCATTTTTATTTAACTCGGAAATTCTGTAAATCACAACTATCTATATACTAAATCTCTATTATATATAGTATAACTGATCGTAGATAAGACCACGAGTGACCTAAGTACGCATTATGATTAAACGAGTGGGCGGAGCAAGTTCCGTCCACGAGGTTTTGAATTTTGAATTTTCTCTTTCGGAAATTACTTATATTATTTCTTTTTAACTTGATCAAACCCACAGAAATGCCTTAGTTCAATTTTTTCTGAATTTTTCATTTCTGCAGAGAAACAATGTATCAAATCAATAATATATTTTATAAGGTTAATTCTCACGTTTTTCATTCAAAATGATTATTTTTGTTGTTTACATTTTTTGTATATTGTTATCTTAATGGTAGATATTTTATGATTCCTAAAATTTGTTAATTTATTTTATTCAATAAGAACATAACATTTTGAAGCTTAAAAAGAATAGGAAACAGCTATTTACTTTGTGATATAAAATTTAGTAATTTCGGCAGTCTTAAAATTAAAAGTTTCTCACTTTGCCGATAAAGAACAATTTTCTTTGAGGGATTAGGAAATAGACACTATTGACTTTGGCAGGTGACAAACAGTGGCATTAACATTCAATTAGATTCCCTCTGTATTGCTAATGCCAAGGTTTGGTAATTTTATTAAAATACATGTCTGACCAAGCCACGCTAACGGTAATCATAGATTCATACGCAAGTTCCAACTTTTTACAAAGACTTTCAAATTTGATTGGATGAACCTGAAAATTGTCCAAATTCAAAATTGTAAGCTTAGTGTTGTGAAGCAAATCACTAGAAAACTTCACAGTTGAGTTTTGGATATTTTCAGGTGAGTCTAACTTGAGACTGATTGGCTCGGAATCAGGATAATGTGTCACAGTGGGTCGACATGCAATTATAAGGCTAAAAAATCATATGTCGTTAAAACAATCATACGTTCTGTCAGCAATGGTTTCATATGAACTAATGACCCCATTATTGACTTTTTGAAATTTTGAATTGTTTGAAAATTTTGAACTTTAATTTTTTTTTTTTAAATAATTTTGAAATTTTTGGCGCATCCTTGCGGAGTCGAATTTCACCAGTAATTCCACCCTGTATTGGTTTCCGGTTGTGTCATTTCCGGTGCAAGGAATTTTATCCATTAGTGCTATGGATCTGGAATCAAAATATTGCTATTTCTACCATACTTGGGACTTCGTCCCATATTACGGATTTAGTTTGTTACACATATTCTCATTGGTTCTTCAACCATGAATGTCAGCAGATATTCGGAAAACAGACGGGGTATATATTTTAGTCTCCCCAAAAAAGTAACATGGACGACAAAAACACTACGCTTCACTGAATCAAAAGCCTAATACGGAATAATAATTGTATTTTTGCCAAATTAAATGTAGTTTTTATACTCAAAACCGCTGTATGAACAAAAAAATATTACAGCAGATAATTCCGTCACAAATACCTGATCGATTCAGCAAACTCCTCTCGTCCACGGCTGTACCATAACGTGATGAACATCACAGTTTTAAACGTTGAGCCTTGAAAACTTTCGACGTCATGGGGCCACACCAAGGTTTTGTTTATATGATATTAAAACAGTCAGCAATGGTTTCATGTGAACTAATGACCATCATTGACTTAATCCTACTTATATGCATTGTCCCAGTAACTCCTTCAAAATTGATTGTTTAATAATCAGTAGTATTAGTTAACCACGATATAGCTGAAATACTGCTAAAGGTGGCGCTAAACACCAACGAATCAAGAATTATTAACAGGTTATTATATAGCAATTTTCACAATGCAACCCATCATATAACACCCATCGCAATTAGCCAGAGGTGAAAAGGCTAATATGGGCGTCTGTGGTTAATATGGAGTGTGATGTGATAATTGCAATTTTACAACCTATTTATCACATTTCTGTAATTTCCACAAAATACATATCTTGACTTCTGCTATCTGCAAACGTTTCGTTCTACAACAAAGACATGCAGTTTAATTTAAGATTTTGCTGGAAACGGATAATAGTAACCTGTGATTTATTAAAGAAATATAATTTGTTTTTGTTTGAAATTGTGATGATCACATCTATCCGTTTGGGATTACATATAGTTATACACATGACTGAAGTGTGACCTATGGTAATCATATAATAGGGACTGAAAAAGCAACTTGGAAGCAAATGATCTCATTAAATATATAAATTATCAGCAAACACAAATTAAAGCTGTATCTAACTAATATATCTTGTGGAATAAGTCAAATTATTTTACAACAAAGTAGTTTATTTTCACATTCAAATGTAATATATTAGGTAAGAAATGGTTGAAGATACGAGACAAGACCACGACGAAAAGATAAAAGACAAAATGACAAACAATGATCTACAAAACACTATACAGAAAACTAATTATTGAACAACGCGAACCCAACAAATACCTGGGTGCCTCGGAAGGATAAGAAGTGGCACTCATCGTATTTTTCGTGTTATAAACCAGGTGATAAGTCATGAATGAGGAAAGGGCGACGGGATTGTTGTGATAACGATAAAGGAAACATATCCCCGCTTAATCAAGGAAACCATGATAGGAAGACAAGCTCTGGAATATCGTATCAACTAAGAGATATATACTCCATATGCAGGTGCTGTCAGAAAGGTGCTACATATAAATGGAAAGTTCACAACGGGAAAATTTAAGAAATCATCTCTTTTGTTGTAAAGTTTCGTTATTAACCGGCTCGCTATGTCAATGTACAGGTGTAGGTGAAAAACTAGGAAGACAATATAAAACCATCTCATCATAAATACATACTAGTATATTAATAAACGTAATTTGTACACTCAATGTAAATACACTAATATATTTTGTGGAACAAAAGTATAATTGTACAAAAATGTTTTTTTATTGTCATATACAAATGTATAGTAGTATATTGTACAATATACTAGTGAAATCACACACATTTATTGCCGATCACAAGTAAGGCTTTCCGTTATAAAACTTTTTAACTTATGACAAGGGGCCGCCGCCGTCGTCGTGATCGCATGATAGTTGGATTTACAACTATCCATGGAACAAATGACCACCACCACCATTGTTGTCAATTCGAATCTAACTCAGGCGAGGCGTACTCGATACAACATTATGTGATAAAGTTTGTCAGTGACTTGTAGCAGGTCTGTGGTTTTATCCGGGTCCTCCGGTTTCCTCCTTCAATAAAACTGACCGCCACGATATAACTGAAATGTTGTTGAAAGGGGCGTTCAATACAATCAATCAATCAAGCAAAAACACAAAATTGTTATGTTTGCATATACGACAAAAATATATTCCGTTTATATTGAAAAAAAAACTGGTGATCACTTTAACTGTGATATATACGGAATGTTAACACTACATATGTACTTGATTTATTGAATGATTATTTGTACGGTGAAATAGAAGTTAGAGAAAAGAGAAGAGGATTTGTAACAGTACAGAAAGTTCATTACAGTGTACTTATGTCATTGTAGTCAGCAGTACAGAATGTTCATTACAGTGTACTTATGTCATTGTAGTCAACATTACAGAATGTTCATTACAGTGTACGTATGTCATTGTAGTCAACAGTCCAGAAAATTCATTACAGTGTATTTATGTCATTGTAGTCAACAATACAGAATGTTCATTACAGTGTACGTATGTCATTGTAGTCAACAATACAGAATGTTCATTACAGTGTACTTATGTCATTGTAGTCAACATTACAGAATGTTCATAACAGTGTACTTATGTCATTGTAGTCAACAGTACAGAAAATTCATTACAGTGTATTTATGTCATTGTAGTCAACAATACAGAATGTTCATTACAGTGTACGTATGTCATTGTAGTCAACAATACAGAATGTTCATTACAGTGTACTTATGTCATTGTAGTCAGCAGTACAGAATATTCATTACAGTGTACTTATGTCATTGTAGTCAGCATTACAGAATGTTCATTACAGTGTACTTATGTCATTGTAGTCAGCAGTACAGAATGTTCATTACAGTGTACTTATGTCATTGTAGCCAACATTACAGAATGTTCATTACAGTGTACTTATGTCATTGTAGTCAACATTACAGAATGTTCATTACAGTGTACTTATGTCATTGTAGTCAACAGTACAGAAAATTCATTACAGTGTATTTATGTCATTGTAGTCAATAATACAGAATGTTCATTACAGTGTACTTATGTCATTGTAATCAACAGTACAGAATGTTCATTACAGTGTACTTATGTCATTGTAATCAACAGTACAGAATGTTCATTACAGTGTACTTATGTCATTGTAGTCAACAGTACAGAATTTTCATTACCGTGTACATATGTCATTGTAATCAACAGTATAAAATGTTCATTACAGTGTACCTATGTCATTGTAATCAACAATACAGAATGTTCATGACAGTGTACTTATGGCATTGTAACCAACAGTACAGAAAGTTCATTACAGTGTACTTATGTCATTGTAACCAACAGTACAGAAATGTCATTACAGTGTACTTATGTCATTGTAACCAACACTACAGAATGTTCATTACAGTGTACTTATGTCATTGTAATCAACAATACAGAATGTTCATTACAGTGTACTTATGTCATTGTAATCAACAGTACAGAATGTTCATTACAGTGTACTTATGTCATTGTAATCAACAATACAGAATGTTCATTACAGTGTACTTATGTCATTGTAATCAACAATACAGAATGTTCATTACAGTGTACTTATGTCATTGTAATCAACAATACAGAATGTTCATTACAGTGTACTTATGGCATTGTAACCAAAAGTACAGAAAGTTCATTACAGTGTACTTATGTCATTGTAACCAACAGTACAGAAAGTTCATTACAGTGTACTTATGTCATTGTAACCAACAATACAGAATGTTCATTACAGTGTACGTATGTCATCGTAATCAACAATACAGAATGTTCATTACAGTGTACTTATGTCATTGTAATCAACAATACAGAATGTTCATTACAGTGTACTTATGTCATTGTAATCAACAATACAGAATGTTCATTACAGTGTACTTATGTCATTGTAATCAACAATACAGAAAGTTCATTACAGTGTACTTATGGCATTGTAACCAAAAGTACAGAATGTTCATTACAGTGTACTTATGTCATTGTAATCAACAATACAGAATGTTCATTACAGTGTACTTATGTCATTGTAATCAACAATACAGAATGTTCATTACAGTGTACTTATGTCATTGTAATCAACAATACAGAATGTTCATTACAGTGTACTTATGTCATTGTAATCAACAATACAGAATGTTCATTACAGTGTACTTATGTCATTGTAATCAACAATACACAATGTTCATTACAGTGTACTTATGTCATTGTAATTAATTAACACTTAATGGTGTATAACCTAACTGTACTTACTTCTTTACATGATATGACAGACAACTTAAGCTAAGGTAATCTTACCTCAGGCATAGGTGACCTTAGCCGATTATAGGTATCGATCCTCTTTAGGCAGTAATTTTACCTCAGGCATAGGTGACCTTAGCCGATTGTAGGTATCGATTCTCTTTAGGCCTTTTGCTTTTATTTCTCACAAAATTTTAATTATTTGGCCTTCCAATCTTTCGATTCCAGAAAAGCGTCGTCCGCACTAAATTTGATATCTACGTTTTTAAATATCATTTACTCGAGAACATTAAAACAGAATAACATGCAATTGGTTACAATTTGCACCAGCAATTTTCATAAGTTTCATTTCTTTGAACAAGTCAGCGAAAAATCTAATTATTATTATTATCATCTTTGTTTACCAATGTCATACAGCATATAGGCATATATTACGAATTTCTTGAACCCTGAATGTCAGCATATATTCGGAAAACAGACGGGGTATATATTTCAGTCCCCAAAAACGATTAAAACATGGACGACAAAACATTACGCTTCACTGAATCAATGGTATAATACGGAATAATAAATGTATTTTTACCCAATTAAATGCTGTTTTTATACTCAAAACGGCTGCATGAACAAACAAATATTACAACGGTTAATTCCGTCACAAATACCTGATCGATTCAACAAACTCCTATGTTCCACGGCTGTACCATAACAAATAAACAAAACGTTGAGCCTTGAAAACCTTTGACGTCATGGGGCCACACCAAGGTTTTATTTACATGTTGTTAACATTTAAATTATTGAAACTGTTTCGCAAACCCGTTGTTTTGTTATGTGATATATTAATGTTATATTTATAAAGTTTATAAAATTTACTACATATGAAACTGTATTGATTTAGAAATTTAGTACAGTATTTTCCTTCATGAGACACCCTATACATGAAATATGACGTGGCACATATATTGACGTCACTGAAGAATGACGTCAAAGGTACGGAAACGGACATCTAGAGATACGAAAAATGAAAATAAAAGAGGCAAATTTATTTAATACAGTTGGATGTTGTATTTTAAAAAAAAGGTTAAATCCGTAATATATCTGTTATTTAGCTATCAGACAGGGTATATAATGTGACATTCCCGGCTTATGATTTATATTCCCTTCGGCTGCGCCTCAGAGAATATGGATCATACGCCGGGAATGTCACATTATATACCCTGTCTGATAGCTGAATAACATATAACATATATACAGTAAATAATTCATCAGATCATTATACAATACAAATACAATAAATGTCTATAACACAAAAAATAAACATACAAATACAATAAACAAAAAGAATTAAATAAACATACATTAATGATTAAGACAGAAGTTTGAAAATAAAGTTATTATATGTTTTAGAAATTTCAAGACCAGACATTTCTGAGTTTTGTAGCATTAAAAATATATTTACCAAGATTAAATAATTCTTTGGTATTGGTAACACTTAATCGTTGCAACATTTTATAAACAGACGGCTTTTTCCAGTAATACGATTTGATAAATTTTTTCCGTAAATTTACATATGATGGACATAATAAAATAACATGCATTTCATCTTCAATTTCATTTATACATAATTTACAGGTTCTTCTGTTTCTGTTAGTTTTATTATACTTATCCAATTGGAAGTTTATGTGATGACAATCTAATTTTAGCTATACATTTTTTGTACAATTCTGGTATAGGTTTGCATAAATATTCTTGTAAGCACACATTTGTAACAATATACTGATCAAAATAACATTTTGATGAAACATTTAATGCAGCATCAAATTCCTGCTTGGCAATATTGAGCAGTCTTTTATTAATAAAAAATATGACATTCTTAGACAGCATTGCTTGTGAATTCCACAAATCATTTAAACCAATATTACACAATTCATTACGTATATTACAAACCCAGTTATTCATATTATTTGGATTTTTTAATTAATGAGCTTTATATCTTTGAAGTAGTATGTCTATAAATATAACAATATTAATTAAACACACCAGATAATTATTTCGGAAATCAACTTTATCAATGGAGCTCAACAGGGATAGACAAATTAAAATACCAATCACCTCTGATTTTTGGTGGTGTTTGTGTTGCTCATCTTTTTAGTTTTCTGTGTTGTGTTTTCCGCTTTGCTTGTCTTCGTCCTGTGTCTTGTCTGCCCGGTGTTGCCAGTTTCTCTGGATTGTCCGTTCTTGATTGCCCCTTCGGTTTTATCCAATGTTTATACAGAGCAATATAAAAAATAAAAGTAACCATCTAGTAACCATCTAGTAACCATCCAGTAACCATCTAGTAACCATCTAGTAACCATAGTAACCATCTAGTAACCATCTAGTAATCATCTAGTAACCATCTAGTAACCATCTAGTAACATCTAGTAACATCTAGTAACCATCTAGTAACAACATAGTAACCATCTAGTAACCACCTAGTAACCATATAGTAACCATCTAGTAACCATCTAGCCCCAGATTAGATTCAAACCATCCCATCAACTCTAGTTAAAACGACAAAACATCCAGTTATCCTCAGCTAAGTCGTGATAACTTCCAATCATTCACAGATGGCGCGTCAAAAAACCAAGCCAGATCTAGTTAAATCGTCAAAACATTAATCCAAGTCCAATTAAAGAGACAAAGCATCCAGTCATCTAAGTTAAGGCGCTAAAACATTCAGCTGGTCACAGATGACGCTCAACACATCAAACCCAAACACAGTCATATCACTCAACCATCCACAGATAAGGAATCAAAACATCAATGCGTCACCATATACAAAATCAAACTAGCCAGACATTCCTTTCTAAAGCGTCAAAGGATCAATCCAGCCCCAGTTAAAGCATCATATCATACAGTCAACACCGGCTAAAACGTCACAACATCTGGTCAGCACATATAAAGCTATTTATTCCCGAGGACAATAAATCTTTACTTTTATAATACTTTCTCAATACTTTCTTGACGAACAATTCCATAATACAGTAGACATGTCATTTAAAGTGTATCGAGGTGCATAAAAGCTGAAATATTAATACAATTTTATGGCAGAATGGAAAATAATTCTACACATTGATTTTTAGGAAAAGATAGAAAATAAAACTTTACCTAAATTGCACATAATCTATAATGAAGAGAATATATAAATATCATCATGTGATGGAGTCTTTCCAGTAATCTCTGACGATATATTGAAGAAACTTTAAAATGAAGCTTCCAATTTAAAGGCATATTGTCTACCACAATCGTAATTTTTTCATACACAAAATTATTGTCGTAAATGATTTGTTTAAGCTATCATTAAACAGTTATGCAGCAAAAGATACCATTTGTGTTATTTTTTTTGACAAAAAAGACCCAAAACTATCGTTATCGGAATTATTGTCCATGATGACAAGAATTCAATTTAACCCGACTCTATTCATATGACCTTCTATGTGAATCCGTCTTGAGCATGCGCACTGCTTAGAAACAATAAACAACATGTGGTTCTTGGGCAAAAGAGAAAGTGTCAACGCGTGGAAGAAAGCGGACTTTGACGGATTCAGAGAGAAAGAGGAATAGAAGTGCAGTATCTTCTAAATGGAACAAATGCAGGATATATGTAGGGGATCAGTTGGACCGTTGGAACGAACTGAAGGAAGTGCTACGCGTCCAAACTCACGCTGAAGTGGCAAAGATTTTGCTTGATAGGTAAGTCGAGACATGTTGCCTTCTTTTCTCAATCGTTTTTCATATTTTATGAATTTGTGATGATGCCTATAATCATTTTCGGTAGATATTATTCAATATATGTAATTTTGCACCTGGCAACAGCAAATTATTGTCAATGAGTAGCATAAAACGGCCGTATTTGCGAGGTAAGCAAACACGACATGCTACAGCATCCGGGCTACTGGCATAAAAATAGATAAAAATAGATTTGGTCTCGCTCAGGTCAGTGCATAATTAATTAGCTTCCAGTAACAATGGTCAGCTTTTTTAAATCGAAAAAAAAAACGTTTCGTAGCGTATTCGCCAATAATTCGGTGCTTAATCTTCATTTTATGAAGGTCAGTACGGAAAACGACAATAATTTTGGGTATGAAAAAAATACGATTGTGGTAGACTTTCAGTCCTAAAATGAATATTAAGTTAAAACTTTACTAGAATTGTATGCTATTGTATGAATTCGTGATGTAATTTAAGTCCTTAATGTTTTATATCGCTTCAATAGTATACTAATTTAATAATAATACTCATAACAACGTAGATATAAAATTTAGTGTGCAAGATGCGTTTCTGAAATAACCTTCATTGTTTTGTATTTTGTGACTTTTCTAAAGCATTTGATGAAGTTTGGCATCGATGTCTTTTACATAAAGTGAAAGCATATGGGATAACTGGAAATTTGATTGATTGGATTAGTAGTTATTTAAAAGGTAGACGACAAAAAGTTGTTATTAAAAATGATTCGTCAGCATATTGTGAAATATCTGCAGGAGTCCCACAATCTCAGTCCATTGTCCTCTCTTATTTATTATCTATATAAATGATATTGCTGACAAACTTGTCTCACTTAGTAGACTATTTGCAGATGACACGTCGTTCGGTTATTCAAATCAGGATACAATGGAGTTGAAAAATGTTATTGATCATGATTTGAATGAAATAGACCCATAGTCAAAAAGGTGGCTTATGTCATTTAATCCTGAAAAAACAGAAATCATGATTTTTTGTAATCGTAGCATTCCAGTGAAATCTTGATTTCTCTCTTTTAATGGAAAATCAGTGCCCATTACTACTTCTCATGAACACTTAGGTGTTACATTTTGTAACGATGCTAAGTGGAACACCCATGTTGATAATATTCAGAGTAGTGTATCTAAACATTTGAATATTCTACGTAAATTGAAGTGCCGTCATAGTCGCACTAATTTAGATAAACTATATCTTGTGTATATTAGACCACTTTTTGAATATGCATGTGAACTATGGGATAACTGTGGGATTGGAAATTCACAAAAACTGGAACAACTTCAACTGGAAGCTGCCAGGATTGTTACAGGTTTACCTATTTTCACAAAATCTGAAATGCTATATATAGAGACAGGTTGGGAATTACTATCTGTGAGACGGAAGAGAATGAAACTTCAACTTTTTTTTTATAATATAGTTAGTAAAAATACCTCTAAATATCTTTGTACATTGATTCCCCCCACTATACAAAATACATCAGTGTACCCGCTGAGAAACTGAAAAGATATTATTTTACTCCGTAGACTGTCTTCAACTAGAAATTCTTTTATCCCCTCCACTATAAAAATGTGGAATAGTTTAAATAACAATATTCGAAACGTTGATACCTTATCAAAATTTAAATCAGAATTAAAGAAAATTGATGAAACTGAAAATCATGCTGTTCCTAAACCTTATTTCTATGGTCCTCGGAAATTGAATATTATTTTAACCCAGCTAAGAAGTTCAGCTTCATTTCTAAATTATGATCTATTTCGAGTAGGAATTGTATCTGACCCATCTTGTCGATGTGGAGGTGCCCTTGCAAATTTAAAACATTTCATTTTGGATTGTCCAATATACTTACAAACCAGAACTACATTGATAGATAATATCAACATGGTTACAACCTGCTATGCTCTAGACATCAAAGTTCTGACATGTGGCAATGTATATTTAACTTATGAACAAAATCGTATGATATTTAGATATGTTTTTGATTATATTAAATGTTCAAAAAGATTCCTTATCGTATAACTGGTATAACTGGAATTGAATTGGGTGAACATGCACATCATATGAATCCATCTTAATTTTATTTTTCCTTCTGTTTGTGAATATTCATCATTGATTCGTTATTAGTGTTATATATAGTAATCGCATGCCTTTTATGTACTTATTTAATGCAACAAATTGTAATTTGGAGAAGACTTCATAAGTTTGTTTAACTTGTGTCTAATCCATTTTGTCTATTTAATTGGCAAATAAAATAAGTTTAAACTAATAACCTTCATCAGGTAACTCAAGGCCAAAATATTTGAAAGCTAAATAATTTAAAAGTGTTTGGGAGCAAGAAAACCAAAGGACTTAAACAGAATCGGTGAAGGTCATCTATATCTGACGGAGGAGTAACTTAGTCTTACATAACTATATATTTTACTATAAACACAACCTGTGTTTTATTGAGTTAAATTAATACAAGAGATAACAACCATACTCGGTGGTTTTATTTTTTACAATGAAGTCTGATATTTCATATACATCTTCATACACAATAGCTGCTACATAAACAAAAAAATCTAAGGAAAATCATGCAAGAGATGATATTATTACAAATTCAAAAATGTATAAAGAAGATAATTTCTTCATTTTACCCCTAAGGTCTGGCAATGTCGTTTATATTTGTTGTTAAATTGGATTCAATAATTACTATTCTCTCAGGATCTCCATTTTAAGATTATTTAAAGATATTTAAGAATTATTAAAGTTTGATGATACCAAAGATGTAATAATAAGATGTAATAATCAGATGTAATAATAAGATGTAATAATAAGATGTAATGATAAGATGTAATAATAAGCCGTAAATCAAAGAAACAGTGGTCTACAAATAAGGGTAATAACAAAATTACCGAACTCCGAACAATCTTACAAAGGGAAAGCCAAAACTCATAATTATATAAACAGACAAAATCAGTCAACAACCGGAAAACTGTGAAAACCGTAATGACCCCGACCTGGTATAGGCATTTCTAAAGAAATGGTGGGTTGAATCAGATTTAACAAAAAGACAGTTTAACACTGAGATAATAATCCCACCATTATTAACATAACGAACAAGTACATATGTACTTCTCACCCACATTCAATGAACATCAAGAAGATGACGACATATGCCGATGAATATCCATGGCGTTGATTGAGACAGGTACACACATGTGGCGGGGAAAATATATTTAAACCACTATTTCCGCTTCAACCATTTAATATGTGCTGTCCAATGTAATTGTACAAAAATATTAAATCAAGTAGATCCCATTTATATATTGAAACTTGAAGTAAAATATTATTATGTTACTTGCATTTATTGACGTATTGAGGAGTCTGGATGGTTCAGAAGTTAAAATCTGTGACCTTTGACACCAAGCCCTAACAGCAAATAGAGAGTTCGAGCTCCGATTCACACATGAAGTGTCAATGTTTAATATCGAAATTGCTTAAATCATTTTACTTCCTGGTAGCTGTCAGAACTTTCCCCTATTAATCTAACAGTCACGATATACTATAGTAAATAAACGTTAGGGAATACTTCCCTGTAAGTAATGATAAAACCTAATAACCGAACATTACATTGTGTCAAAGCCAGGTAAAAATAATTGCCTATACAAATATCCATACAATGGTTATTGAAGTAGTTTGTCTATAAAAAGTAGATTATTATTTTTTGGTAGGATGTGACATAATGCACATGAAAACAAATGAACAATTCTTGATACATTTAGTCATCTATTTTATGGATATTCATATTTTGGAAAGGAGAAAAAAAAGCACGCAAATACACATAAAGATAAGCCAGTATTCCTAGAACATGACTTCAACGTATATCTAGATAATAGTCATAGTATTGTGGTGACTTTATCCTGAACATTATATAACCGTATCTGTGGCGTAATGGTTAGCGTGCTCGCCTTGAGTGCGGTAGATCGTGGGTTCGCGCTCCGGTCGGGTCAAACCAAAGACTATAACATTGGTATTTGTTGCTTCTCCACTAAGCACGCAGCATTAAGGAGAAAGAGCAAAGACTGGTTGACTCGGAATCGGGATAATGTGTCCGAGTGTGGCGAACTATTGTTTCAGTGAGCTAGCACTATAAAAATCCAACTCAGCGTGTTGGCATAGTACAAAGCGGACCTCATCATCATCTCATCGAAAATTAACTTGTTCTCGCCATGATATAGATGAAAAATTGCTGAATTGGCGTTAAATAACAATCATTCACTCACTCCTGAACATTATACAAAGAATTTCTATGTTGTTTATCCTGCCTGTTGTGTCCTCATCACATTTATGTATTTATGTTTGGGTTAAATACATGTAAAAGGCCGAATACCTATCAATATGCTTAATACAATAATTACAATATCATAAACAAAAACTGCTACGATATCATTTACTTTGAAGAACTCTGTTAATTAATAGTCTTAAATCTCGTAATCCCTAATATTATACCTCATTTAAGATTTTTCCCAACATTATCTGTTTGTCATTTAAGGATTGTTCACGTTTACATCCGATCAATAGTTGATCATCAATTATTACGTTGAACTAAATGTAGTGTTATTATCAAACTATCTACTGATATCTACAGGTAAGTGTTGATCACATCTATATACTTCTAATATTTTGAACATTTATAACAGAACATAAGGACCTGCATTTCAAACCTTATATGTCGTGGTCTTTTTTTTAGGTGAGAGGTGATTCTTCGTTTTGTTGATATTTGTCGAATTGTTGACCATCATTGTTTAAACTTTATTTTCATAATCTATGGCCTTAGAGTACTAAATTGATCGTATTAGTAGTTTTAACATTGCTATATATTAATTAGCTGGAGGAGTAAACTATGGTTACGGTATTTGAAGTAATATGGAATAGGTGTTACCTAACTTGGGACGAAGTCCAATCATTTTTTTTAAACAATTTTAAAAGAGATATATGAACCAATTTTTTTTTTCAAAGTAGACTGGGGGCGGATCCAAACTTACTCAAAAGAGGGGGCAAATTTTCCGTCGTTTTTAAAGGATTTTCACCAAAACGGGGACCTGCCCCCTCCTGTACGGCTGTAGACTGTGCACTCAGTCCGATGTTGTATAATCCGGTACTCGACCCTCTCAATTTCATAAAAAATATTATTTCGGACAGGAGGAGGAAGAAATGAAACTCTATTTAATGATATTGTCAGTTCCATGGTATATGTTTAATTGTAAACATCTGTAAAATATATATACAGCCGTGTATTGGACCTTTCAGAAACTAATGCATTGTGGATAAAACATACACCAAAATTGAAAGCAAATTTTTGTTCAACATTTAAAGAAGAAATATTAACATCTGGAAGTGATAATTCATTTTCCAAATCTTCCTCAGTATTCTTTAAGTTATCCAAAAAATTAACCCCCAAGTTATCGGGATACTGATATTGACTTGAAGACCAGTCATAATCAGCACCCCCAATCATCAGATTTGAACTCCGAGTCAACATGAAAATCAGCACATGGCTAGACTAAGTCAACCCACTCAGGTTGTTCACCATCATCATCATCATCATCAACATTTTCCTCATCAAAATGTTTTACATTGTTGTCCCCTAATTTTGCTCTTTCAATGTCTGCCTTTACAAAATTTGGACATGAATCATTTAATAAACAATCCTGAAGTTTGTCAGACCATGACTTCTGATAGATTCCTCCAATTTGGCCAGTGAAGAAGAAGAATGTTTTTACAATAGTATTCTGTCAATGGCCAAGAGGCACGCAAGCTTCCACCTGAAATAACGGGTACCTTGCGTTATTTACAAATGAAACTATACCATGATGATATATCATCTTCTGAACGTGATAAATATTTATCTAAAGGGGTGATTTTTGTTACAGTCAAGCCATTGTTTTTAAGGATTCTTGCTCCAGTGAGACTTAAATTTTGGAAGGTATGACTTGATCTGTACAATGGTAAGGAAGATAATTCAAATGAAGTTTCCACTGCTGAAATGTCACGTTTAACTGTGCCCATTAAAAGTTTTGTACAAAGTGACTTAGTAGTAGACCCAGAATTTTCATCTGAACAGTTCACCATGACATTGAACAAATCTGCAATTGCCCCTGTTGGCTCATTACCCTTACATGCATAGCCAGTTATGTATTTTTCAACTGCAATGATTGCATCAACAGATAGGTTTTCAGGTCCATATTTTGATAAAATAAGGGAAATGTCTCCATTTGCTCTCTATGCCTGAGTATGATATTGGGAATGTTGGACCAATGAAGGGTGATCTCTTGGCATCTCTAACCTAAGTGAACCATTTCTGTCTCTTACTATTGCCGGGTTTTCCCTAAGAAGCTTACCAGGATTTAATGAAGTACCGAATTTCATTCTACATTGCTTTAATGAAGATGAGGGGCTATTTTTAGGAGCACGTAAACAATAATCAGAACACCGGTGTAAATTAATTCTATTGCAAAGGAGCAAATAATCCTCAAGAATAGATTCTTGGGATTCAATTACATCCATAAGGAATTATACAAGGGATTTTTTTTCAGCAGGTGGGGCTGGACAAGTTCCTTCAGGAGGTGCCCAAAGATTTTTATTAGGATTCCCACTCTCATCTCCACCTGCTGGATGAGAGGCTGTCATTTTAAAGGTATTTTTGGCCCATTCTGACAAAAGGGCAGCACATTCATCAGATGTTTTTCCTTGAGAAAACCCTTCATGTAATAGGCTATGTGGCTCATGATCAGAACGCCAGCATAAACCATGCCAATGAATCATACCCCTGGACTTGGAGAATTCATGTCTATACCAATAGGTATCTACCCCAAAAACTGGTGCCATAACCTCTGTAAAATAGTTTGTGTTCTACGATCAAAGAAATCAGCAACAATGTGGCTGTTTTCTTGAACCGCAGTAAACATCTGATTGTGATCATCTAAATTCACATTTTTGCCAGTAGTTTCTTTAATATACATAGATAACAGTCTTTTGAGGGGTTTGAAATAGAACTATGCACAACTGCCAGTAGTGAAGAATGAGGGTAGACCATGACCTTCATGTATTTTAAATTGAATTAGTGCTCTCAAGTCTTCTGAGCGCTGATTCCAATATTGGGATGTTCCACGAAGACTTGCACTAAAATATAATATTTTATTAGCTATAGATTGATCTCCAGTTTGTAACTTTTCCTTTAAATCTGAAAGTGTCAAATGTGAATCCCCTAACTTTTGTTGAACAATAAAAGTACTTTGTTCTAATACTCTTTTTCGCATAATGATATTATGCACTATGAATTTAAAAAAAAATTTGGTTTGCAAATCGTCCGTCTTTAAGCCAAATTAGATGGTTAGCTCAATCAGAAAGAGAGGTACAAGTCCTAGCTCAATTTAAGTGAAAATCACCATTGCCGTATGGAAATAAACAAGGGAAAGCCAGAGAAAAGAATTGTCTAGTTGTAAATTCTGACATAGCCTCATTTTTCCTAGTAGGCCAAGGATTGCAGACTTGACCTTTTTATTAACAGTAATAATTATATTTTCAGATATTTCCTTAACTGCATTTTCTATGCTTTCTTTTATATTTATATTGGGATGCGGAAGGCTGGCTCCAGAAACTGTTTCACCCTGAATTTCCCCAGGATCAATTTGATCCACAGCAGGGCCTTGGTCATTAAGATGTTGTGTTTCTTCTCTATATTCTAAAGTACTTATGTCTTCCAGCTCACCATCAAGGGGTAATAAATTTATTCTGTCCTGGCTTATTATAATATCAGAGTATACAGAGTTATTTTCTTTTAGCCAAATAAGGGCATTTTGAATTTAATACCGCCTAACATTAAACTCTTTAGAGGTGTCATTTTCCCCCTGTTTTCGTACCCTTATAATGTTGACTTCAGATGGAAGTATTGGAAACATTTTACCAGGCTCACTTACTTCCTGTGGAAAAGCAACACAATGGCCATTTGCAGCAAGCCCACCATGTTTTAACATATCTAGATTTATACATGGAGAAATTCTTGATATTAACTGTTGCTCTACAATAGTTAAATCTTTTAGTTCAGGGGGGACAACACCTGGGTCCATGTTGTTTTCTTTAGAAAACATTTTGATTGGCAATTTGTCTTTTGTACATCTGTCACATATGTTATTTGTTATTTTCATGTCAATTCTAGTTTCATTACAAATAGAACAAGAGTAAATGTTGTAATTCATTTCTTTCAGAAAGAACGAATGCAGTCCACTGCTTTATTAAATTGCTCATCAGTTATTTTTATCAATGTGTGACGTAAAAAAGTTTTTGACATTTACTTCACTGAGTTTGGTACTGTTATGACAACTGTTTTACCTGTTTTGTTCAAGTATTGTTATAAATACTGTTATAGTGACAGCCGTTAACTTTGATCCGTAATGAAAGGGGGAGGTTTGGCGCTTTAAAATCTGATTCAACCCACCATTTCTTTAGAAATGCCTGTACCAAGTCAGGGTCATTACGGTTTTCACAGTTTTCCGGTTGTTGACTGATTTTGTCTGTTTATATAATTATGAGTTTTAACTTTCCCTTTGTAAGATTGCTCGGAGTTCGATAATTTTGTTATTACCCTTATTTATTGTGAAGGGAGGTGGGTCAGGTATATTTTCAAATGCCAAATTCATGTTGTTTATTTTCCTAATTTTATCACTGTTTCTCCTGCATCTTTTTCTAGTTTGTTCTTCTGTTTCATTGTCTAAAGGTGGCTCAAAAGTAATACTAAGTTTTCTACATTTAGAATGCAGTTCTTTTTCTTTTTGAGATTTTTTTTTTCATTTTCTGATTTTTTATGACCTGGCTCTAAATTGTCATTTATTTGCTCAGAATCATTGTTTTCATCAGCTGTGTGGAGGGATTCAATAGGTATTTGAACATGGTTAGTGTTTTGGTTATTGGATTTTTGGATCATTGCTTTGCAAAATAACTTTGGAGGCAGGGAGTAAAACAAAATCTTCATTTTCATTTGAATGTTGCTCAGAATTGTCTAAAGTGTTTTTCAATTTCATGACATTTTTTTTTATTTCTATTCTTTTTTGAGCGTTTCGGGGAGATATAAGTAGTTTTGGTGGTTTGTCTTCTCTTTTTTGTGTTCCTAATTACTTGACCTTGTTGCAGTGAGTTTTGCTCAATATTTTTCTTTTCATTCTTGTTTTCATTTGTATGTCTTTGGTTGAATAAGATCGGATAAAGATATTGGAAATGATGATTTTTTAACAATAAATGCAAGGTTATACCATCAGCAGAATGAATGAATTCCTGCTTTGTGTAGCATGTATTGCCAGATTGGTCTACTCCCTGTACCCAAATAAATGAGAACCTACTACCATACAATTCCAGTATTGCAGTGGTGACAAAATGTTATCATGGCAAATTTGAACCATATTTCTGTATGTATCAAATTAAGAAAAAATGGTTTTGCAGATCAATCCTCTGTATTGTATAGTTTTTGAAAAGTTGCTAACAAGGCCTAAGCTTAATGCATGAAAAAAACAGGATCCATCTCCTGGAACATTATATAACGAACAAATTGAATTGTCAATACTAGCATTGCCACTTGAGGGGAAATTTGGGACTGCAGTTGATTGTTGAATTAATTGGGGATGAAGAGGAGAACTTGGCTCAGTAGGTTGCTCTTGTACCGAATCTTCACTTTGATGAACTTGAACAGGAGAACTTATCAGTTCAGCAGTGTAAATCTTTTTACACAGAGGAGATGTTTGACTTGTACCATCTTCACAAAGCAAAGAAATGTCAGGTTCAGATTCTGTTTGTGACAGATTGGATATTAGCACCTGCGCATAAGATGGCTTTCCTCTAATGTAATCATTTTTTTCTACTGGATTTGAGTTTTTTTTGTTAATTGAACTGACATAGGAATGATCAGAGTGAACAAATGGTATGGATAACTGTTTTGGCTGAGACCTAATATTTGGTAATTGTTTGGGTTTAGACCTTGTGTATGAGTGATCATTATGAATAAATTTTCTTTTATTCATATTTCTTAAGATTATTTCAACTATTTTGTGTGAGGCCGAGTGCAGGTAGGTTTAAAAGACAAAATTTTCAATTCCACGAAAATGCAGAAAATTAAATATACTTTGCTATACTGCAGATATTGATAATGTGTAATTGTGTGCAAGTGTGTTTACATTGATTTTACCTGTAATTTCTAAATAGCGGATAATGCTCTAACTGTAAAACAAATTCAGTTGACAAATTTGTCCTGGTTCGTCTGGAACAGGGGCTAGCAGACGATTAAGCTTTTGCGTTTGCGTCAACTACATGTAGCATCTTGGGTAATCCTCCCATAATGCATTAATTACCATATTTTATATTTTTTTCTTAGAGTTAGGCGAAAATAAACTTTATTGTGCTATAGCTTTAGTTTGCACATTTTGTTGTTCATGTGCGATGCTTTATTCACGAGAAAAGCCGTCATTAGTTTTATACATTTTTGTACATCATAAAAATTATAAACATTGTCGGCCATCGTCGTTTATGGTTGTCAAGGACTACTTCACGCTCTATCTGGCGATACTTTGAGCGGGTTCCACTTCTCACGATATTTAGAGCTAATGCGTAAGCAATTTGATTTTTTCTTCTACATCCTTGTACCCGTTCTTGATTTTATTTATACAATATATGTCGTTTTTAGTACTTTGGTACTCGTGGCCCCTTCGTTTAATGGGCTAGAACAGACTGCGATTTACTGCGCATCCGATTTTATGCAGATTCATCCATGTATTGGTTTCCGGTGTGTCGTTTCCGGTGCACGGAATTTAAGCCATTAGTGATATGGATCTGAAATCAAAATATTGGTATTTCTACCATAGCTGGGACTTCGTCCCATATAATATTGACACCCAATATCTTATTATCAGTAAAAATCATACTTGAAATATTGTATTAATACAATTTAATTGTCATTATATCATTTTACCAATAAATTAGTAGTTTTAAAAGATCCGAACTGTTGCAGTTGATTGTATAATTATAATGTAATGGTGATTGTGGTTCAGGACTTGGTCATAAATTTTCTTTTATAAAATCCGATGAAATATGCCGAGATGTTTAAATATGTACTACATCAGTATGTGGTACCAACATTCAACAATATTCGAATTTCCCCTTTGACAACAATGGTAGATAATGGCTGAATAGAACATTTTCAAGTCATTCATATATACATGATAAGAAATAAATATATCCATAGGCATTTCCTCTTTCAAGAATTATTACCTGGTTTGTAACAAGCCAAGTAACACAACAGGTGCCACCGATGAAACAGGGATTACTTACCTTTCCAGAGCACATGATGAGCTCATCCTCGGTTTTTAATGGGGTTCGTGCTGGTCATCGTTAGTTTTCTGTGCAGTGTTTTGTAGATCACCATCTATTCTTTTTCCTTTGGCCGTTATATATTTTGTATTTCGATTTGCGGACTTTAGTTTCACCTTTGGTATCTGAATAGTTTCTCAGTTGTTTTTGCCTTGCCTCAAACTTTTCTTCCGTTTCCTCTCGAGTAACCAAACACACAACAAAGCCATTGCTGCCACCCTTCCGGAGCACCTGAGTTCACCCCCGGTTTTTAGTAGGGTTCGTGCTGCTCATCGTTAGTTTTCTGTGCAATGTGTTGTAGATAATTGTTTGTCGTTTTTCTTTTGGCCAATCTTTTCTGTCCTACGAATCACGGCTTTTGGTTACGCCTTTGGTATCATAGATTCACGGCTTCTTATTGCGCTTTTATCTTATATTTACGGCTTCTGGTTACGCCTTTGGTATCTTAGATTCACGGCTTCTGGTTACGTCTTTGGTATCTTAGATTCACGGCTTCTGGTTACGCCTTTGGTATCTTATAAGTTTGTCAGTTGTTTTCGCCATACCTCAATACATGACAACATTTCTTCTTCAGGAAGCAAACACACACAACGAGACCATTGCTGAATATTATTAGAATTATCTAAAATGTTTGATTAATTAAGTATTGAGAAACGGTATATTTTCACTAGGTTTTTAGTTGGTGTTTTAATTAAAGAAACTCAAATAGTTTTGTGAATCTCGGAAATGGAACCCATGCCACAGAATTTATCAAGCAAATAAACCAATTGAAACACAACTGTTCACACATGCTTATTGTTATATTTATTCTGATGTATATACTGATTTCTTTAACTATAGTTTTAGTTATTTCATTCCACTTAAACTCTGAATGACCCCAAGTGTCCTAATTGTCAGTATGATTAAGATAGCGATGTTTGGGTCGTTTTTACCCCTCCCCAGTTCGTATGTCTTAGTTGTGTTGCTTGTTCTATTGCACATAGTGGTGTCCTACAAGAGACAGGAACTGTTTACTCTTCGCAGGTACCTGTGCTCACTCCCGTGTTTTTCGCGGCCTTCGTGTTGTACATCATTTTAGTTTTCTATTGTATGTTTAATTGTTTTATTTGTATCTAACATTTATATAACATAAAGTTTTACGACAAATTTCCTTTGGTTAGAATTAAGCTTTGGCTTTTTAAAATGTTAGATGTTAGAAGACGCTTGTGTCAAGCCGTCCCCCCACCTTTTTATATCTTCTCACTAATTATACAATTCCATTTACTACTAATTGTGTTACGTATCCTTTCCGATCCCAATCTCCTTTTTATTGGTGTGGAATACTTCAAACCATTACTTGATTAAAACCTAGTTTTCCTGTGCCATATTCAGTGGTTTTTATAACAATCACAAAAGCTGCTTTTACCAAGGTAATCTCAGATTTTAAGTGACAGATGTTTCTGTTTTGTATGTATGATATTTAAATGCCAAAGGCAATATTTAAAATAGTTGTATGAAGTTTTTTTTTATGAAGTGTGTCATGAAAATAGCGATCAAACTATTGACAGAAAACTGCAGAGCCATCGGCGATTGGACTACATAAATCTACGAACATTAACGGAAGCTGTCGATCCTGGAGATTAAACATGCCGAGTATACAATGATAAGTCCCCGTAAGGATTCCAATAACAGATGTGTATCAGTTACAAATAGAACAACCAGTGTACATTTAAATGATAATTAAATGCAATGATAAAATAGAGAATAACGGTAGAAACAAACGAACTAAAATTATGCCGCTTTAGGGTGGACAGCATGACCTGACCGCTTTAGGGTGGACAGCATGACATGACTCAATCTATATTGATTAATTTTGTTGTACGAACATTCAGTTAGATCTTTACATGTTAAGAGCAGAATCAATTTGTTCAACGTTTTATCTCTCCCCCTCCCCCCGTTCGACTTCTGTATGAAAAGTTTTACCAGTACTGCATTCCTCATGAAAGTAAAAATTTTTAATTGATTTAATTTATATTTGACCAGATGGCTTGAATGATATGAGCATAATAATCGTTTATTGGAATATTTTGCTGATTTTCCTATATTTTCCATTTTGTGTTCCATTTCAGTTTTATTGGGGACAGTCGTGGTCGTTATCGTGCCTATCACCACTAACCTTGTCAGTTTGAACTCCGCTCAGGCGAGGTGTTCTCGATACAACCTAATGTCATCAAGTTTGTCAGTAACTTGCGACAGGTCGGTGGTTTTCTCCGGGTACTCCGGTTTCCTCCGCCAATAAAACTGACCGCCATGACATAACTGAAATATTGTTGAAAGTGGCGTTAAACACCATAAATCCAACTGAACCATCAATTGTATTAACACATTCCCATTGAAAAACAAAATGCTGCTCTTTGAGTAACCGGTTATTTATAATTTGTAAGATTAACTTCATTTTATAATCTTCAGACATATCTACTATTATATAAACATAATCACATTCAATCTATATCTTGATCCTGGTATTTGACTCTTTATCTTAAATCAAGTTTCTATAATGAGACAACGGGGAATTAATCTGTCACAGCTACGAGTAATTATTCGTTTTATGGTTAATAAGACATTTTAACATGGTCGTATTACATCGATATTAGGATTTAATAATTTTATGAACACGTTTCTAGGTGTGACTTCATTTTATGTTTACTTTAACTGATCTGGTCGTCTGGTATTTTTTATTTTATTATTCTTATTTTATTATCTGTGATGTATTGTCAGCGAGACATGAGGTTTTGTGATGATGTTAATGCAATGACCTTGGATAAGTGTTAATATAGTTTTCACCGTTTACGCAGTAGTGATTGGCTACTTTATAATACAACAACTGACCAATTAAACGTAGCAATATGTACATGTAATATACATGTATAATTTCTAGCTGATTCGAAATGTGCGTGACTAAGATTTGTTAATGGAAAAAAATCAACGTAGGTATGTGGATAATGAGATAAACCTATAGCACCTGTCGTTTTACTATTATTATCTACCCATGATGTAGATCTGACATGACTTTGCTTTACTATTATTATCTATCCATGATGTAGATCTGATATGACTTTGTTTTACTATTATTATCTATCCATGATGTAGATCTGACATGACTTTGTTTTACTATTATTATCTATCCATGATGTAGATCTGACATGACTTTGTTTTACTATTATTATCTATCCATGATGTAGATCTGACATGACTTTGTTTTACTATTATTATCTACCCATGATGTAGATCTGACATGACTTTGTTTTATTATTATTATCTATCCATGATGTAGATCTGACATGACTTTGTTTTACTATTATTATCTATCCATGATGTAGATCTGACATGACTTTGTTTTACTATTATTATCTATCCATGATGTAGATCTGATATGACTTTGTTTTACTATTATTATCTACCCATGATGTAGATCTGGCATGACTTTGTTTTACTATTATTATCTATCCATGATGTAGATCTGGCATGACGTTTTACTATTATTATCTATCCATGATGTAGATCTGACATGACTTTGTTTTACTATTATTATCTATCGATGATGTAGATCTGGCATGACTTTGTTTTACTATTATTATCTATCCATGATGTAGATCTGGCATGACTTTGTTTTACTATTATTATCTATCCATGATGTAGATCTGACATGACTTTGTTTTACTATTATTATCTATTCATGATGTAGATCTGACATGACTTTGTTTTACTATTATTATCTATTGATGCTGTAGATCTGGCATGACTTTGTTTTACTATTATTATCTATCCATGATGTAGATCTGGCATGACTTTGTTTTACTATTATTATCTATCCATGATGTAGATCTGGCATGACTTTGTTTTACTATTATTATCTATCCATGATGTAGATCTGACATGACTTTGTTTTACTATTATTATCTATCCATGATGTAGATCTGACATGACTTTGTTTTACTATTATTATCTATCCATGATGTAGATCTGACATGACTTTCTTTTACTATTATTATCTATCCATGATGTAGATCTGACATGACTTTGCTTTACTATTATTATCTATCCATGATGTAGATCTGACATGACTTTCTTTTACTATTATTATCTATCCATGATGTAGATCTGACATGACTTTGTTTTACTATTATTATCTACCCATGATGTAGATCTGGCATGACTTTGTTTTACTATTATTATCTATCCATGATGTAGATCTGACATGACCTTGTTTTACTATTATTATCTACCCATGATGTAGATATGACATGACTTTCTTTTACTATTATTATCTATCCATGATGTAGATCTGGCATGACTTTGTTTTACTATTATTATCTATCCATGATGTAGATCTGACATGACTTTGTTTTACTATTATTATCTATCCATGATGTAGATCTGACATGACTTTGTTTTACTATTATTATCTATCCATGATGTAGATCTGACATGACTTTGTTTTACTATTATTATCTATCCATGATGTAGATCTGACATGACTTTGTTTTACTATTATTATCTATCGATGATGTAGATCTGACATGACTTTGTTTTACTATTATTATCTATCCATGATGTAGATCTGACATGACTTTGTTTTACTATTATTATCTATCGATGCTGTAGATCTGGCATGACTTTGTTTTACTATTATTATCTATCCATGATGAAGATCTGACATGACTTTGTTTTACTATTATTATCTATTCATGATGTAGATCTGACATGACTTTGTTTTACTATTATTATCTATCCATGATGAAGATCTGACATGACTTTGTTTTACTATTATTATCTATCCATGATGTAGATCTGACATGACTTTGTTTTACTATTATTATCTATCCATGATGTAGATCAAACGTGACTTTGTTTTACTATTATTATCTACCGATGATGTAGATCTGGCATGACTTTGTTTTACTATTATTATCTACCATGATGTAGATCTGACATGACTTTGTTTTACTATTATTATCTATCCATGATGTAGATCTGGTATGACGTTTTACTATTATTATCTATCCATGATGTAGATCTGGTATGACGTTTTACTATTATTATCTATCCATGATGTAGATCTGACAGGACTTTGTTTTACTATTATTATCTATCGATGATGTAGATCTGACATGACTTTGTTTTACTATTATTATCTATCAATGATGTAGATCTGGCATGACTTTGTTTTACTATTATTATCTATCCATGATGTAGATCTGGCATGACTTTGTTTTACTATTATTATCTATCCATGATGTAGATCTGGTATGACGTTTTACTATTATTATCTATCCATGATGTAGATCTGACATTACTTTGTTTTACTATTATTATCTATCCATGATGTAGATCTGACATGACTTTGTTTTACTATTATTATCTACCATGATGTAGATCTGACATGACTTTGTTTTACTATTATTATCTATCCATGATGTAGATCTGACATGACTTTGTTTTACTATTATTATCTATCCATGATGTAGATCTGACATGACTTTGTTTTACTATTATTATCTATCCATGATGTAGATCTGGCATGACTTTGTTTTACTATTATTATCTATCCATGATGTAGATCTGGCATGACTTTGTTTTACTATTATTATCTACCCATGATGTAGATCTGGCATGACTTTGTTTTACTATTATTATCTATCCATGATGTAGATCTGACATGACTTTGTTTTACTATTATTATCTACCCATGATGTAGATCTGGCATGACTTTGTTTTACTATTATTATCTATCCATGATGTAGATCTGGCATGAGTTTGTTTTACTATTATTATCTATCCATGATGTAGATCTGACATGACTTTGTTTTACTATTATTATCTATCCATGATGTAGATCTGACAGGACTTTGTTTTATTATTATTATCTACCCATGATGTAGATCTGGCATGACTTTGTTTTACTATTATTATCTATCCATGATGTAGACCTGGCATGACTTTGTTTTACTATTATTATCTATCCATGATGTAGATCTGGCATGACTTTGTTTTACTATTATTATCTATCCATGATGTAGATCTGACATGACTTTGTTTTACTATTATTATCTATCCATGATGTAGATCTGGCATGACTTTGTTTTACTATTATTATCTATCCATGATGTAGATCTGACATGACTTTATTTTACTATTATTATCTATCCATGATGTAGATCTGACATGACTTTCTTTTACTATTATTATCTATCCAAGATGTAGATCTGGCATGACTTTGTTTTACTATTATTATCTATCCATGATGTAGATCTGACATGACTTTGTTTTACTATTATTATCTATCCATGATGTAGATCTGACATGACTTTCTTTTACTATTATTATCTATCCAAGATGTAGATCTGGCATGACTTTGTTTTACTATTATTATCTATCCATGATGTAGATCTGGCATGACTTTGTTTTACTATTATTATCTATCCATGATGTAGATCTGACATGACTTTGTTTTACTATTATTATCTATCCATGATGTAGATCTGACATGACTTTCTTTTACTATTATTATCTATCCAAGATGTAGATCTGGCATGACTTTGTTTTACTATTATTATCTATCGATGCTGTAGATCTGGCATGACTTTGTTTTACTATCATTATCTATCCATGATGTAGATCTGACATGACTTTATTTTACTATTATTATCTATCCATGATGTAGATCTGACATGACTTTCTTTTACTATTATTATCTATCCATGATGTAGATCTGACATGACTTTGTTTTACTATTATTATCTACCCATGATGTAGATCTGGCATGACTTTGTTTTACTATTATTATCTATCCATGATGTAGATCTGACATGACTTTGTTTTACTATTATTATCTATCCATGATGTAGATCTGACATAACTTTCTTTTACTATTATTATCTATCCAAGATGTAGATCTGGCATGACTTTGTTTTACTATTATTATCTATCCATGATGTAGAACTGACATGACTTTGTTTTACTATTATTATCTACCCATGATGTAGATCTAACATGACTTTCTTTTACTATTATTATCTATCCATGATGTAGATCTGGCATGACTTTGTTTTACTATTATTATCTATCCATGATGTAGATCTGGCATGACTTTGTTTTACTATTATTATCTATCCATGATGTAGATCTGACATGACTTTGTTTTACTATTATTATCTATCCATGATGTAGATCTGACATGACTTTGTTTTACTATTATTATCTATCCATGATGTAGATCTGGCATGACTTTGTTTTACTATTATTATCTATCCATGATGTAGATATGGTATGACTTTGTTTTACTATTATTATCTATCCATGATGTAGATCTAACGTGACTTTGTTTTACTATTATTATCTACCCATGATGTAGATCTGACATGACTTTGTTTTACTATTATTATCTATCCATGATGTAGATCTGGCATGACTTTGTTTTACTATTATTATCTATCCATGATGTAGATCTAACGTGACTTTGTTTTACTATTATTATCTACCCATGATGTAGATCTGGCATGACTTTGTTTTACTATTATTATCTACCCATGATGTAGATCTGGCATGACTTTGTTTTACTATTATTATCTATCCATGATGTAGATCTGACATGACTTTGTTTTACTATTATTATCTACCCATCATGTAGATCTGACATGACTTTCTTTTACTATTATTATCTATCCATGATGTAGATCTGGCATGACTTTGTTTTACTATTATTATCTATCCATGATGTAGATCTGACATGACTTTGTTTTACTATTATTATCTATCCATGATGTAGATCTGACATGACTTTGTTTTACTTTTATTATCTATCCATGATGTAGATCTGGCATGTCTTTGTTTTACTATTATTATCTATCCATGATGTAGATCTGACATGACTTTGTTTTACTATTATTATCTATCCATGATGTAGATCTGGCATGACTTGGTTTTGCTATTATTATCTATCCATGATGTAGATCTAACGTGACTTTGTTTTACTATTATTATCTACCCATGATGTAGATCTGGCATGACTTTGTTTTACTATTATTATCTACCATGATGTAGATCTGGCATGACTTTGTTTTACTATTATTATCTATCCATGATGTAGATCTGGTATGACGTTTTACTATTATTATCTATCCATGATGTAGATCTGACATTACTTTGTTTTACTATTATTATCTATCCAAGATGTAGATCTGGCATGACTTTGTTTTACTATTATTATCTATCCATGATGTAGATCTGACATGACTTTGTTTTACTATTATTATCTACCCATGATGTAGATCTAACATGACTTTCTTTTACTATTATTATCTATCCATGATGTAGATCTGGCATGACTTTGTTTTACTATTATTATCTATCCATGATGTAGATCTGGCATGACTTTGTTTTACTATTATTATCTATCCATGATGTAGATCTGACATGACTTTGTTTTACTATTATTATCTATCCATGATGTAGATCTGACAGGACTTTGTTTTACTATTATTATCTATCCATGATGTAGATCTGACATGACTTTGTTTTACTATTATTATCTATCCATGATGTAGATATGGCATGACTTTGTTTTACTATTATTATCTATCCATGATGTAGATCTAACGTGACTTTGTTTTACTATTATTATCTACCCATGATGTAGATCTGGCATGACTTTGTTTTACTATTATTATCTATCCATGATGTAGATCTGGCATGACTTTGTTTTACTATTATTATCTACCCATGATGTAGATCTGGCATGACTTTGTTTTACTATTATTATCTATCCATGATGTAGATCTGGTATGACGTTTTACTATTATTATCTACCCATGATGTAGATCTGGCATGACTTTGTTTTACTATTATTATCTATCCATGATGTAGATCTGACATGACTTTGTTTTACTATTATTATCTACCCATCATGTAGATCTGACATGACTTTCTTTTACTATTATTATCTATCCATGATGTAGATCTGGCATGACTTTGTTTTACTATTATTATCTATCCATGATGTAGATCTGACATGACTTTGTTTTACTATTATTATCTATCCATGATGTAGATCTGACATGACTTTGTTTTACTATTATTATCTATCCATGATGTAGATCTGGCATGACTTTGTTTTACTATTATTATCTATCCATGATGTAGATCTGGCATGACTTGGTTTTGCTATTATTATCTATCCATGATGTAGATCTAACGTGACTTTGTTTTACTATTATTATCTACCCATGATATAGATCTGACATGACTTTGTTTTACTATTATTATCTACCATGATGTAGATCTGGCATGACTTTGTTTTACTATTATTATCTATCCATGATGTAGATCTGGTATGACGTTTTACTATTATTATCTATCCATGATGTAGATCTGACATTACTTTGTTTTACTATTATTATCTATCCATGATGTAGATCTGACATGACTTTGTTTTACTATTATTATCTACCATGATGTAGATCTGACATGACTTTGTTTTACTATTATTATCTATCCATGATGTAGATCTGACATGACTTTGTTTTACTATTATTATCTATCCATGATGTAGATCTGACATGACTTTGTTTTACTATTATTATCTACCCATGATGTAGATCTGGCATGACTTTGTTTTACTATTATTATCTATCCATGATGTAGATCTGGAATGACTTTGTTTTACTATTATTATCTACCCATGATGTAGATCTGACATGACTTTGTTTTACTATTATTATCTATCCATGATGTAGATCTGACATGACTTTGTTTTACTATTATTATCTACCCATGATGTAGATCTGGCATGACTTTGTTTTACTATTATTATCTATCCATGATGTAGATCTGGCATGACTTTGTTTTACTATTATTATCTATCCATGATGTAGATCTGGCATGACTTTGTTTTATTATTATTATCTATCCATGCTGTAGATCTGGCATGACTTTGTTTTACTATTATTATCTATCCATGATGTAGATCTGACATGACTTTGTTTTACTATTACTATCTATCCATGATGTAGATCTGACATGACTTTGTTTTACTATTATTATCTATCCATTATGTAGATCTGACATGACTTTGTTTTACTATTATTATCTACCCATGATGTAGATCTGGCATGACTTTGTTTTACTATTATTATCTATCCATGATGTAGATCTGACATGACTTTTTTTACTATTATTATCTACCCATGGTGTAGATCTGGCATGACTTTGTTTTACTATTATTATCTATCCATGATGTAGATCTGACATGACTTTGTTTTACTATTATTATATATCCATGATGTAGATCTGGCATGACTTTGTTTTACTATTATTATCTATCCATGATGTAGATCTGACATGACTTTGTTTTACTATTATTATATATCCATGCTGTAGATCTGGTATGACTTTGTTTTAATATTATTATCTATCCATGATGTAGATATGGCATGACTTTGTTTTACTATTATTATCTATCCATGATATAGATCTGCCATGACTTTGTTTTACTATTATTATCTACCCATGATGTAGATCTGGCATGACTTTGTTTTACTATTATTATCTATCCATGATGTAGATCTGACATGACTTTGTTTTACTATTATTATCTATTCATGATGTAGATCTGACATGAGTTTGTTTTACTATTATTATCTATTCATGATGTAGATCTGACATGAGTTTGTTTTACTATTATTATCTATCCATGATGTAGATCTGACATGACTTTGTTTTACTATTATTATCTATCCATGATGTAGATCTGGCATGACTTTGTTTTACTATTATTATCTATCCATGATGTAGATCTGGCATGACTTTGTTTTACTATTATTATCTATCCATGATGTAGATCTGACATGACTTTGTTTTACTATTATTATCTATCCATGATGTAGATCTGACATGACTTTGTTTTACTATTATTATCTATCCATGATGTAGATCTGGCATGACTTTGTTTTACTATTATTATCTATCCATGATGTAGATCTGGTATGACTTTGTTTTACTATTACTATCTATCCATGATGTAGATCTGACATGACTTTGTTTTACTATTATTATCTATCCATGATGTAGATCTGGCATGACTTTGTTTTACTATTATTATCTATCCATGATGTAGATCTGACATGACTTTGTTTTACTATTATTATCTATCCATGATGTAGATCTGACATGACTTTGTTTTACTATTATTATCTATCCATGATGTAGATCTGACATGACTTTGTTTTACTATTATTATCTATCCATGATGTAGATCTGACATGACTTTGTTTTACTATTACTATCTATCCATGATGTAGATCTGACATGACTTTGTTTTACTATTATTATCTATCCATTATGTAGATCTGACATGACTTTGTTTTACTATTATTATCTACCCATGATTTAGATCTGACATGACTTTTTTTTACTATTATTATCTACCCATGGTGTAGATCTGGCATGACTTTGTTTTACTATTATTATCTATCCATGATGTAGATCTGACATGACTTTGTTTTACTATTATTATATATCCATGATGTAGATCTGGCATGACTTTGTTTTACTATTATTATCTATCCATGATGTAGATCTGACATGACTTTGTTTTACTATTATTATCTATTCATGATGTAGATCTGACATGACTTTGTTTTACTATTATTATCTATTCATGATGTAGATCTGACATGACTTTGTTTTACTATTATTATCTATCCATGATGTAGATCTGACATGACTTTGTTTTACTATTATTATCTATTCATGATGTAGATCTGACATGACTTTGTTTTACTATTATTATCTATCCATGATGTAGATCTGACATGAGTTTGTTTTACTATTATTATCTATCCATGATGTAGATCTGACATGACTTTGTTTTACTATTATTATCTATCCATGATGTAGATCTGGCATGACTTTGTTTTACTATTATTATCTATCCATGATGTAGATCTGGCATGACTTTGTTTTATTATTATTATCTACCCATGATGTAGATCTGGCATGACTTTGTTTTACTATTATTATCTATCCATGATGTAGATCTGGCATGACTTTGTTTTACTATTATTATCTATCCATGATGTAGATCTGACATGACTTTGTTTTACTATTATTATCTATCCATGATGTAGATCTGGCATGACTTTGTTTTACTATTATTATCTATCCATGATGTAGATCTGACATGACTTTGTTTTACTATTATTATCTATCCATGATGTAGATCTGACATGACTTTGTTTTACTATTATTATATATCCATGATGTAGATCTGGCATGACTTTGTTTTACTATTATTATCTACCATGATGTAGATCTGGCATGACTTTGTTTTACTATTATTATCTACCCATGATGTAGATCTGACATGACTTTGTTTTACTATTATTATCTATCCATGATGTAGATCTGGCATTACTTTGTTTTACTATTATTATCTATCCATGATGTAGATCTGGTATGACGTTTTACTATTATTATCTATCCATGATGTAGATCTGACATTACTTTGTTTTACTATTATTATCTATCCATGATGTAGATCTGACATGACTTTGTTTTACTTTTATTATCTACCCATGATGTAGATCTGGCATGACTTTGTTTTACTATTATTATCTATCCATGATGTAGATCTGACATGACTTTGTTTTACTTTTATTATCTACCCATGATGTAGATCTGGCATGACTTTGTTTTACTATTATTATCTACCATGATGTAGATCTGGCATGACTTTGTTTTACTATTATTATCTATCCATGATGTAGATCTGGCATGACTTTCTTTTACTATTATTATCTATCCATGATGTAGATCTGACATGACTTTGTTTTACTATTATTATCTATCCATGATGTAGATCTGACATGACTTTGTTTTACTATTATTATCTACCCATGATGTAGATCTGGCATGACTTTGTTTTACTATTATTATCTATCCATGATGTAGATCTGACATGACTTTGTTTTACTATTATTATCTATTCATGATGTAGATCTGACATGACTTTGTTTTACTTTTATTATCTATCCATGATGTAGATCTGGCATGACTTTGTTTTACTATTATTATCTATCCATGATGTAGATCTGGCATGACTTTGTTTTACTATTATTATCTATCCATGATGTAGATCTGGCATGACTTTGATTTACTATTATTATCTATCCATGATGTAGATCTGGCATGACTTTGTTTTACTATTATTATCTATCCATGATGTAGATCTGGTATGACGTTTTACTATTATTATCTATCCATGATGTAGATCTGACATTACTTTGTTTTACTATTATTATCTATCCATGATGTAGATCTGGCATGACTTTGTTTTACTATTATTATCTATCCATGATGTAGATCTGGCATGACTTTGTTTTACTATTATTATCTACCCATGATGTTGATCTGGCATGACTTTGTTTTACTATTATTATCTATCCATGATGTAGATCTGGTATGACGTTTTACTATTATTATCTATCCATGATGTAGATCTGACATGACTTTGTTTTACTATTATTATCTATCCATGATGTAGATCTGGCATGACTTTGTTTTACTATTATTATCTATCCATGATGTAGATCTGGCATGACTTTGTTTTACTATTATTATCTACCCATGATGTAGATCTGGCATGACTTTGTTTTACTATTATTATCTATCCATGATGTAGATCTGGTATGACGTTTTACTATTATTATCTATCCATGATGTAGATCTGACATGACTTTGTTTTACTATTATTATCTACCCATGATGTAGATCTGGTATGACGTTTTACTATTATTATCTATCCATGATGTAGATCTGACATTACTTTGTTTTACTATTATTATCTATCCATGATGTAGATCTGACATGACTTTGTTTTACTATTATTATCTATCCATGATGTAGATCTGACATGACTTTGTTTTACTATTATTATCTATCCATGATGTAGATCTGACATTACTTTGTTTTACTATTATTATCTATCCATGATGTAGATCTGGCATGACTTTGTTTTACTATTATTATCTATCCATGATGTAGATCTGACATGACTTTGTTTTACTATTATTATCTACCCATGATGTAGATCTGGCATGACTTTGTTTTACTATTATTATCTATCCATGATGTAGATCTGGAATGACTTTGTTTTACTATTATTATCTACCCATGATGTAGATCTGACATGACTTTGTTTTACTATTATTATCTATCCATGATGTAGATCTGACATGACTTTGTTTTACTATTATTATCTACCCATGATGCAGATCTGGCATGACTTTGTTTTACTATTATTATCTACCCATGATGTAGATCTGACATGACTTTGCTTTACTATTATTATCTATCCATGATGTAGATCTGACATGACTTTGTTTTACTATTATTATCTACCCATGATGTAGATCTGGCATGACTTTGTTTTACTATTATTATCTATCCATGATGTAGATCTGGCATGACTTTGTTTTACTATTATTATCTATCCATGATGTAGATCTGACATGACTTTGTTTTACTATTATTATCTATCCATGATGTAGATCTGGCATGACTTTGTTTTACTATTATTATCTATCCATGCTGTAGATCTGGCATGACTTTGTTTTACTATTATTATCTATCCATGATGTAGATCTGACATGACTTTGTTTTACTATTACTATCTATCCATGATGTAGATCTGACATGACTTTGTTTTACTATTATTATCTATCCATTATGTAGATCTGACATGACTTTGTTTTACTATTATTATCTACCCATGATTTAGATCTGACATGACTTTTTTTTACTATTATTATCTACCCATGATGTAGATCTGGCATGACTTTGTTTTACTATTATTATCTATCCATGATGTAGATCTGACATGACTTTGTTTTACTATTATTATATATCCATGCTGTAGATCTGGCATGACTTTGTTTTACTATTATTATCTATCCATGATGTAGATCTGACATAACTTTGTTTTACTATTATTATATATCCATGCTGTAGATCTGGTATGACTTTGTTTTAATATTATTATCTATCCATGATGTAGATCTGGCATGACTTTGTTTTACTATTATTATCTATCCATGATATAGATCTGACATGACTTTGTTTTACTATTATTATCTACCCATGATGTAGATCTGGCATGACTTTGTTTTACTATTATTATCTATCCATGATGTAGATCTGACATGACTTTGTTTTACTATTATTATCTATTCATGATGTAGATCTGACATGACTTTGTTTTACTTTTATTATCTATCCATGATGTAGATCTGGCATGACTTTGTTTTACTATTATTATCTATCCATGATGTAGATCTGGCATGACTTTGTTTTACTATTATTATCTATCCATGATGTAGATCTGACATGACTTTGTTTTACTATTATTATCTATTCATGATGTAGATCTGACATGACTTTGTTTTACTTTTATTATCTATCCATGATGTAGATCTGGCATGAGTTTGTTTTACTATTATTATCTATCCATGATGTAGATCTGGCATGACTTTGTTTTACTATTATTATCTATCCATGATGTAGATCTGGCATGACTTTGTTTTACTATTATTATCTATCCATGATGTAGATCTGGCATGACTTTGTTTTACTATTATTATCTACCCATGATGTAGATCTGACATGACTTTGTTTTACTATTATTATCTATCCATGATGTAGATCTGACATGACTTTGTTTTACTATTATTATCTATCCATGATGTAGATCTGACATGACTTTGTTTTACTATTATTATATATCCATGATGTAGATCTGGCATGACTTTGTTTTACTATTATTATCTACCATGATGTAGATCTGGCATGACTTTGTTTTACTATTATTATCTACCCATGATGTAGATCTGACATGACTTTGTTTTACTATTATTATCTATCCATGATGTAGATCTGACATGACTTTGTTTTACTTTTATTATCTACCCATGATGTAGATCTGGCATGACTTTGTTTTACTATTATTATCTACCATGATGTAGATCTGGCATGACTTTGTTTTACTATTATTATCTATCCATGATGTAGATCTGGCATGACTTTCTTTTACTATTATTATCTATCCATGATGTAGATCTGACATGACTTTGTTTTACTATTATTATCTATCCATGATGTAGATCTGACATGACTTTGTTTTACTATTATTATCTACCCATGATGTAGATCTGGCATGACTTTGTTTTACTATTATTATCTATCCATGATGTAGATCTGACATGACTTTGTTTTACTATTATTATCTATTCATGATGTAGATCTGACATGACTTTGTTTTACTTTTATTATCTATCCATGATGTAGATCTGGCATGACTTTGTTTTACTATTATTATCTATCCATGATGTAGATCTGGCATGACTTTGTTTTACTATTATTATCTATCCATGATGTAGATCTGACATGACTTTGTTTTACTATTATTATCTATTCATGATGTAGATCTGACATGACTTTGTTTTACTTTTATTATCTATCCATGATGTAGATCTGGCATGAGTTTGTTTTACTATTATTATCTATCCATGATGTAGATCTGGCATGACTTTGTTTTACTATTATTATCTATCCATGATGTAGATCTGGCATGACTTTGTTTTACTATTATTATCTATCCATGATGTAGATCTGGCATGACTTTGTTTTACTATTATTATCTACCCATGATGTAGATCTGACATGACTTTGTTTTACTATTATTATCTATCCATGATGTAGATCTGACATGACTTTGTTTTACTATTATTATCTATCCATGATGTAGATCTGACATGACTTTGTTTTACTATTATTATATATCCATGATGTAGATCTGGCATGACTTTGTTTTACTATTATTATCTATCCATGATGTAGATCTAACGTGACTTTGTTTTACTATTATTATCTACCCATGATGTAGATCTGGCATGACTTTGTTTTACTATTATTATCTACCATGATGTAGATCTGGCATGACTTTGTTTTACTATTATTATCTATCCATGATGTAGATCTGGCATGACTTTCTTTTACTATTATTATCTATCCATGATGTAGATCTGACATGACTTTGTTTTACTATTATTATCTATCCATGATGTAGATCTGACATGACTTTGTTTTACTATTATTATCTATCCATGATGCAGATCTGGCATGACTTTGTTTTACTATTATTATCTATCTATGATGTAGATCTGACATGACTTTGTTTTACTATTATTATCTATCCATGATGCAGATCTGGCATGACTTTGTTTTACTATTATTATCTATCTATGATGTAGATCTGACATGACTTTGTTTTACTATTATTATCTATCCATGCTGTAGATCTGGCATGACTTTGTTTTACTATTATTATCTACCCATGATGTAGATCTGACATGACTTTCTTTTACTATTATTATCTATCCAAGATGTAGATCTGGCATGACTTTGTTTTACTATTATTATCTATCCATGATATAGATCTGCCATGACTTTGTTTTACTATTATTATCTATCCATGATGTAGATCTGGCATGACTTTGTTTTACTATTATTATCTATCCATGATGTAGATCTGGCATGACTTTGTTTTACTATTATTATCTATCGATGATGTAGATCTGACAGGACTTTGTTTTACTATTATCCATGATGTAGATCTGACATGACTTTGTTTTCCTATTATTATCTACCCATGATGTAGATCTGGCATGACTTTGTTTTACTATTATTATCTATCCATGATGTAGATCTGGCATGACTTTGTTCAATGTAATAAATATTAATTACATGAGGCTACATGTTAATAATTATACGTGCATGTATGATATGATGTAGCACTAAAGAGTATGAGCGAAGACATGTCAGGTCGGAGTCATGCTAAGATGTCTAAATAGAGCAACATGTCTAACAGCGGACTGTGGTTTCCACGAAATGGTACACAATGGTCTAGTACAAAAAACAAGAATACTCTTGTTCTGGTCATGATACAGCAGCAAACAGGTTCATCTACTTGACGCAAAACAACAACCACTCACTCACGAGATATAGTATATATATATATTACACAATCGATTTTTAGAAATGTTGTTAAAATTCATCATTTTACCATGGTACACCAATGTCACAAAAATGAGAAATAGAAAGTTCCATAAATTTCATATATTTGTGACTATCTCGTTCAAAATTAAATTCGAACCCAACAAGTTTCGTTTATTTATCACACAAGCACTGTATAGCTGTGTCTACCGGTATTGTATGAACCCACGATTTCAATCATATATTTACTTAAAGATAGAACGACCCTTTCCGATAATGGCAATTCATATTTCTGACAACAAAACCTAATACTACTACCGCCATATGAAATATCACCCGAAAGCCTCTTTCAACTAGATTTCCTTTGATATTTTTCTCTACCCAACAAATAGTCTTGTTCTATGTCGTATATATGTGTTAGCGATATCGATTTTGCTTCTTTCCAGGATTTTGTCTATTGAATTTTGGAATTGTTCCTACAGTGTGATATGTTTTGTTTTTCATTATATATACGGCTATGTTAAAAATAAGAAGAGTTTGAAGATACCAAGGGGGTAATCAGAAGCCGTAAATCGAAAAAGAACAGACAACACAATGGCCAAAAGAAAAAGTACAACAGGACAAACAACGATCTACAAAACATACACATAAAACTAAAGATCGAGTAACACGAACCCTACTTAGAGTGTGCAATGTCTTCTACCTGGTGACAGTTCTGAAAAAATTGGTGTCATGGTTAATATATAGAGATTAATACATGACCTTTTCTATATCAGCCATGGCATAATCTCGAGGGATAATAGCCGGGATGATATGGAAAAGGTCATGTATTAATATTTTTATCATATAATTCGACAAATTATTTTTGCGAGGCAAATAAAAAAAAAATTAAAAGTCATTTGCAAGTCTAATTGTGAATTCTAAGGATAAATATTCAGAACACTGTTGTTAAAGCAAGAGGATCTCTACCCCCATAAATATTAATGCCACTTTTTCTATTTCTAAAATAGACAATTACAAAAAAATATATTAATGCCAACATTTGAACTGTATTTGGTAATTCAGCAACTTTTCGGCATTGTCGATTGCGTAGGCTCACTTTACGACCAATGAAGTCCCATATGTCCTCAATTGGGTTCATATCAGGGGACATGACAGGCAACTGAAAATTGTCAATCGCCTCTTACTGTCTGAATTCTCTTGCCAGGCTAGGTCTGTGCGGTCTGGAGTTATCGTCCCTCAAGATCGGCATGTTAGACACTGGTTGATTATCAAAATGGGGTACAACGTAGGCAACGCCATTGCGGATACATTGTAAGGCATGTGAGTCTAATATGCAATTAAAAGAAAAACACCCCGGACAGTAACACCGCCGCCACCGAACGCTGTTTTACTCACTACGTTCCCGTCGTGAAATGCAGTGTTTCCATGCTTCCAGACTCGAACGCGGCCATCAACGGGGAGAAAAACTATCGCATGACTAATTGACTCGTTTCCAATTACGAATATTCCAACGGTGAAGGTAACGTAGTACATCGAGGGCGTGTTATGGGTCGTCTTTCTCTGCATAGTGAACCGTCTGTTAACAGTCCTTACAGATACATGAACCCCACAGTCAAATTAATCTCTAATACGAGTTGATGTAGCAAAACGATTTCTCCTGGCACACCGGGTTATTAGCCTATCCTCTCTTGGGGTGTAGTTCATCGGAGCCTGCCAGATCGCGGACGTTCATCAACATTCCCAGTCACTTGCAAGCGCTGCATAAGACGATCAATTACAGAATGATGTACCCCTACTTACCCCATCAGCCCTCGATTGCTAAAACCTGTTTGTGACATGTCAAAAGCCACCTCTATGCTGAAGTCAATTTTCGACAAATCATAACTTATCGACGAAAACACTCTATATGAAAAACTCTACAACCTCAACCTGCAAACACACTTTGTGTAATCAGGTATGGCACCAATTTTAAATCTGTTTTATTCGAACACGATTTTATTGATCGATGATGTCTTACTGATTTAATTAAAGATTATGTGTACATATATTTTTTTTACAGCAATCGCATTGTAAAAACGTTTATAAAAAAACCAAGTGGCGAAGTGTATATTATATGTTATTTCAAGATTATGACACAGTTTCTGGACAAAACGCTGCACACACAGTTATATGTGAGGGCTGACATTTTACTCAAATGTGGAAATCACATGACTGCATCATTTTACTAAGAGGGCATGTTTGAGCCCATAAAATTAGTGAAACAAGGCCCATTTTTATTGTAGTACATGTGTCTAGCCAGGAAAGTGAGCGATAATGTATGTGTTTTCTACGGGTTTCTTCCCCTCTGTTTCTACGGGTTTCTGCCCCTCTGTTTCTACGGGTTTCTTCCCCTCGGTTTCTACGGGTTTCTTCCCCTCGGTTTCTACGGGTTTCTTCCCCTCAGTTTCTACGGGTTTCTTCCCCTTGGTCTCTATGGGTTTGTTCCTCTCTGTTTCTACGGGTTTCTTCCCGTCGGTTTCTACGGGTTTCTTCCCCTCGGTTTCTACGGGTTTCTTCCCCTCAGTTTCTACGGGTTTCTTCTTCTTGGTTTCTACGGGTTTCTTCCTCTCTGTTTCTACAGGTTTCTTCCCTTCGGTTTCTATGGGTTTATTCCTCTCTGTTTCTACGGGTTTCTTCCCCTTGGTTTCTACGGGTTTCTTCCTCTCTGTTTCTACAGGTTTCTTCCCCTTGGTTTCTATGGGTTTGTTCCTCTCTGTTTCTACGGGTTTCTTCCCTTCGGTTTCTATGGGTTTATTCCCCTCTGTTTCTACGGGTTTCTTCCCCTCAGTTTCTACGGGTTTCTTCCCCTTGGTTTCTACGGGTTTCTTCCTCTCTGTTTCTACAGGTTTCTTCCCCTCGGTTTCTACGGGTTTCTCCCCTCGGTTTCTACGGGTTTCTTCCCCTCGGTTTCTACGGGTTTCTTCCCCTCAGTTTCTACGGGTTTCTTCCTCTCTGTTTCTACGGGTTTCTTCACCTCGGTTTCTACGGGTTTTTTCGCCTCGGTTTCTACGGGTTTCTTCCCCTCGGTTTCTACGGGTTTCTTCCCCTCAGTTTCTACGGGTTTTCTACGTGTTTCTTCCCCTCGGTTACTACGGGTTTCTTCTCCTCGGTTTCTACGTGTTTCTTCCCCTCGGTTACTACGGGTTTCTTCTCCTCGGTTACTACGGGTTTCTTCCCCTCGGTTTCTACGGGTTTCTTCCCCTCTGTTTCTACGGGTTTCTTCCCATCGGTTACTACAGGTTTCTTCCCCTTGGTTTCTACGGGTTTCTTCCCCTCGGTTTCTACGTGTTTCTTCCCTCGGTTTCTACGGGCTTCTTCCCCTTGGTTTCTATGGGTTTCTTCCTCTCTGTTTCTACAGGTTTCTTCCCCTTGGTTTCTACGGGTTTCTTCCCCTCGGTTTCTACGTGTTTCTTCCCTCGGTTTCTACGGACTTCTTCCCCTTGGTTTCTATGGGTTTCCTCCTCTCTGTTTCTATGGGTTTCTTCCCCTTGGTTTCTACGAGTTTCTTCCCCTCGGTTTCTACGGGTTTCTTTCCCTCGGTTTCTACGTGTTTCTTCCCCTCGGTTACTACGGGTTTCTTCCCCTCGGTTTCTACGGGATTCTTCCCCTCTGTTTCTACGGGTTTCTTCCCATCGGTTACTACAGGTTTCTTCCCCTTGGTTTCTACGGGTTTCTTCCCCTCGGTTTCTACGTGTTTCTTCCCTCGGTTTCTACGGGCTTCTTCCCCTTGGTTTCTATGGGTTTCTTCCTCTCTGTTTCTACAGGTTTCTTCCCCTTGGTTTCTACGGGTTTCTTCCCCTCGGTTTCTACGTGTTTCTTCCCTCGGTTTCTACGGACTTCTTCCCCTTGGTTTCTATGGGTTTCCTCCTCTCTGTTTCTATGGGTTTCTTCCCCTTGGTTTCTACGAGTTTCTTCCCCTCGGTTTCTACGGGTTTCTTCCACTCGGTTTCTACGGGTTTCTTCCCCTCGGTTTCTATGGGTTTCTTCCCCTCGGTTTCTACGGGTTTCTTCCCCTCTGTTTCTACGGGTTTCTTCCCCTCGGTTTCTACGGGTTTGTTCCTCTCGGTTTCTACGGGTTTCTTCCCCTCGGTTTCTACGGGTTTCTTCCCATCGGTTTCTATGGGTTTCTTCCCCTCGGTTTCTACCGGTTTCTTCCCCTTTGTTTCTACGGGTTTCTTCCCCTCGGTTTCTACGGGTTTCTTCCCCTCGGTTTCTACGGGTTTCTTCCCCTCGGTTTCTATGGGTTTTTTCCTCTCCGTTTCTACGGGTTTATTCCTCTCGGTTTCTACGGGTTTCTTCCACTCGGTTTCTACGGGTTTCTTCCCCTCGGTTTCTATGGGTTTCTTCCCCTCTGTTTCTACGGGTTTCTTCCCCTCTGTTTCTACGGGTTTCTTCCCCTCGGTTTCTACGGGTTTCTTCCTCTCGGTTTCTACGGGTTTCTTCCCCTCGGTTTCTACGGGTTTCTTCCCCTCGTTTTCTGCGGATTTCTTCCCTTCGGTTTCTACGGGTTTCTTCCCCTCGGTTTCTATGTGTTTTCTACGTGTTTCTTCCCCTCCGTTACTAAGGGTTTCTTCCTCTTGGTTTCTACGGGTTTCTGCTCCTCGGTTTATACGTGTTTTCTACGTGTTTCTTCCCCTCTGTTACTACGGGTTTCTTCCCCTCGGTTTCTACGTGTTTCTTCCCCTCGGTTACTACGGGTTTCTTCCCCTTGGTTTCTACGGGTTTCTTCCCCTCAGTTTCTACGTGTTTTCTACGTGTTTCTTCCCCTCGGTTTCTACGGGTTTCTTCCCCTCGGTTTCTACGTGTTTCTTCCCCTCGGTTACTACGGGTTTCTTCCCCTCGGTTTCTACGGGTTTCTTCCCCTCGGTTTCTACGTGTTCTCTACGTGTTTCTTCCCCTCGGTTTCTACGGGTTTGTTCCCCTCGGTTTCTATGTGTTTCTTCCCCACGGCTACTACGGTTTCTTCTCCTCGGTTACTACGGTTTTTTTCCCTCGGTTACTACGGGTCTCTTCCCTTCGGTTTCTACGGGTTTCTTCCCCTCGATTTCTACGGGTTTCTTCCCTCGGTTACTACGTGTTTCTTTTCCTCGGTTACTATGGGTTTCTTCCCCTCGGTTTCTACGTGTTTCTTCCCTTTGGTTACTACGGGTTTCTTCCCCTCGGTTTCTACGGGTTTCTTCCCCTCGGTTACTACGGGTTTCTTCCCCTCGGTTTCTACGGGTTTCTTCCCCTCGGTTACTACGGGTTTCTTCCCCTTGGTTTCTACGTGTTTCTTCCCCTCGGTTTCTACGGGTTTCTTCCCCTCGGTTAATACGGGTTTCTTCCCCTCGGTCTCTGCGTGTTTCTTCCCCTTTGTTTCTACGTGTTTTCTATTGTATTTTAGGTTCATTCATTGTTTTAAAATTAAATCTTATGCCAATTTGTAATCCATGTTGCTCATCTTTTTAGTTTTTTATGTTGTCCTATTATATGTCTTTACTCTCTGAGTTCCGTGTTCTGATGTCGGTTACGATTTCCGCATAAAAACAATGTTCGGTTTGTTTTTATCGCAAGTTGTTTGTAGGAGGACTCATGTCTTATTGTGTTTTTGTGCATGCTTGCGTATAGTGATGTCCAACATTTTGTCCTATCAAATGTCTTTACATTCTGAGTTCCGTGTTGCGATGTCCGCTACGATTTCCGCCTGGGAACGATATTCGGTTGGTCTTTTCCCCAAGTTGTTTGTAAGATTGCTCATGTCTTATTTATGTTATTTGTGTTTGTTTGTGAATAGTAATGTCCAACACACATTGACTATATGAGTAACATGGCGGGTGCATTGAGAGAAACATGACTGTTTGATATTGGCGGCGGGTGCATTGAGAGACAGGGACTTTTTGATCTTGGCGGCGGGTGCATTGAGAGAGGCAGGGACTGTTTGATCTTGGCGGCGGGTGCATTGAGAGAAGCAGGACTGTTTGATCTTAGCGACGGGTGCATTGAGAGAAGCAGGACTGTTTGATCTTGGCGGCGGGTGCATTGAGAGAGGCAGAGACTGTTTGATCTTAGCGGCGGGTGCATTGAGAGAGGCAGGGACTGTTTGATCTTAGTGGCGGTGCATTGAGAGAGGCAGGGACTATTCGATCTTGGCGGCGGGTGCATTGAGAGAGGCCGGGACTGTTTGATCTTAGCGGCGGGTGCATTGAGAGAGGCTGGGACTGTTTGATCTTGGCGGCGGGTGCATTGAGAGAGGCAGGGACTGCTTGATCTTGGCGTGCGCCTGGAATCAGTCCCGCTTTTGGTGGGACCCGTGTTGCTCATCTTTCAGTTTTTCTGTATTGTGTGTTTTGCTTGTTTGTCTCTGTCCTGTGTCTTGTGTACACAATGTTGCCAGTTTCTCTGGATTGTGCATTCTTGATCGCACCTTCGGTTTTCTCTAACGCTTATTTATCACTACATTACACCCATCGATTGTTTTAAAAGTAAACTTTTTTTCCCGGTTAAATCATCATTTAAATACGCCATCCATTGTTTTAAATTTAAATATTTAGTCTGATACTTTAACATTTAAATATGCCATCGATTGTTTAAAAATTAAATCTGAAGCGGATTAATTTAGTAACTATATAGTGCCTGTTGAAGCACGAGGATTATTGTAAGTACGTATCATTTCATGAATAATATAATGTATTAATTAAAATTTTATACTGTAATGATATATATTCCATTGTAGTCGTCTGTTGGGGATGGTATAAGTAATATTAAAGCATTCAAGCCTCTGGTAAGGTTAAATAAGTGTATTTGTACTACTCGAGTCGACCGTAAAATTTTTGAGTTTATAATCAATAAATTGTATTCTTATTATTTATTTCTAATTAAATTCATCGTATTGATAATAGAAAAATATCACACAAAAAAAATAAAAAATATACTGTACAACTGAAACAAAAATAATTTTATTATAAAAAAACACGGAATTAAAAACCTGATGTCAGGAAAATTTTGAAAATTAATTTGTGTAGATATTATATAGCGTAACTCAAGTCTATCAATAAACCATTCCTGTTGTGGTTAAGAATGTCGTTATTGTGTGGGATCTGTGTCATTCATTTTCTGTGTTGTCGTTTTTGCTTAGTTTGTCTTTGTTCTGTGTCTTATGTACCCAATGTTGCCTGTGTCTCTGGATTGTCCATTCTTTATTGTCCCCTTCGGTTTTCTCTAACATTTATTCGTCCTGTGTCTTGTGTACCCAATGTTGCCTGTGTCTCTAGATTGTCCATTCTTTATTGCCCCCTTCGGTTTTCTCTAACATTTATTCGTCCTGTGTCCTGTGTACCCAATGTTGCCTGTGTCTCTAGATTGTCCATTCTTTATTGCCCCCTTCGGTTTTCTCTAACATTTATTCGTCCTGTGTCCTGTGTACCCAATGTTGCCTGTGTCTCTAGATTGTCCATTCTTTATTGCCCCCTTCGGTTTTCTCTAACATTTATTCGTCCTGTGTCCTGTGTACCCAATGTTGCCTGTGTCTCTAGATTGTCCATTCTTTATTGCCCCCTTCGGTTTTCTCTAACATTTATTCGTCCTGTGTCTTGTGTACCCAATGTTGCCAATGTCTCTGGATTATCCATTCTTGATTTCCCCCTTCGGTTTTCTCTAACATTTATTCGTCCTGTGTCTTGTGTACCTAATGTTGCCTGTGTCTCTGGATTGTCCATTCTTTATTGCCCCCTTCGGTTTTCTCTAACATTTATTCGTCCTGTGTCTTGTGTACCTAATGTTGCCTGTGTCTCTGGATTGTCCATTCTTTATTGCCCCCTTCGGTTTTTTTAACATTTATTCGTCCTGTGTCTTGTGTACCCAATGTTGTCTGTGTCTCTGGATTGTCCATTCTTGATTGCCCCCTTCGGTTTTCTCTAACATTTATTCGTCCTGTGTCTTGTGTACCTAATGTTGCCTGTGTCTCTGGATTGTCCATTCTTTATTGCCCCCTTCGGTTTTCTCTAACATTTATTCGTCCTGTGTCTTGTGTACCCAATGTTGTCTGTGTCTCTGGATTGTCCATTCTTTATTGCCCCCATCGGTTTTTTTTAACATTTATTCGTCCTGTGTCTTGTGTACCCAATGTTGTCTGTGTCTCTGGATTGTCCATTCTTGATTGCCCCCTTCGGTTTTCTCTAACACTTATTCGTCCTGTGTCTTGTGTACCCAATGTTGTCTGTGTCTCTGGATTGTCCATTCTTGATTGCCCCCTTCGGTTTTCTCTAACATTTATTCGTCCTGTGTCTTGTGTACCCAATGTTGCCTGTGTCTCTGGATTGTCCATTCCTGATTTCTCCTTCGGTTTTCTCTAACATTTATTCGTCCTGTGTCTTGTGTACCCAATGTTGCCTGTGTCTCTGGATTGTCCATTCCTGATTTCTCCTTCGGTTTTCTCTAACATTTATTCGTCCTGTGTCGTGTGTACCCAATGTTGTCTGTGTCTCTGGATTGTCCATTCTTTATTGCCCCCTTCGGTTTTCTCTAACATTTATTCGTCCTGTGTCTTGTGTACCCAATGTTGCCTGTGTCTCTGGATTGTTCATTCTTTATTGCCCCCTTCGGTTTTCTCTAACATTTATTCGTCCTGTGTCTTGTGTACCCAATGTTGTCTGTGTCTCTGGATTGTACATTCTTTATTGCCCCCTTCGGTTTTCTCTAACATTTATTCGTCCTGTGTCCTGTGTACCCAATGTTGCCTGTGTCTCTGGATTATCCATTCTTGATTGCCCCCTTCGGTTTTCTCTAACATTTATTCGTCCTGTGTCTTGTGTACCCAATGTTGTCTGTGTCTCTGGATTATCCATTCTTGATTGCCCCCTTCGGTTTTCTCTAACATTTATTCGTCCTGTGTCCTGTGTACCCAATGTTGCCTGTGTCTCTGGATTATCCATTCTTGATTGCCCCCTTCGGTTTTCTCTAACATTTATTCGTCCTGTGTCTTGTGTACCCAATGTTGTCTGTGTCTCTGGATTATCCATTCTTGATTGCCCCCTTCGGTTCTCTCTAACATTTATTCGTCCTGTGTCTTGTGTTCCCAATGTTGCCTGTGTCTCTGGATTGTCCATTCTTGATTTCTCCTTCGGTTTTCTTTAACGTTTATATACCAATTTTTGTGATTGGCGACTGAAATCGTCTTCTGGCGATTTTTTTGGCCCCTAGATTTCCTTGTGTAAATTTAGATAATCACTGTGTACCATAACAAAAATCAATAATCCGTAAAATACAGGTAAGTTTTATCGTTTGCTAGCGCGTGTCGGTATTTAAATGTCAAAGGAAAACAGGTAAACAATTTATCGAGGTGTGAAATCGTGATCGCCAATTATGATTTATGTTCGTATTATTGTTGTTAATTGAAGTGTAATAAGATGATCATGTTTTGAAAAAAGTTGTTTTACATGAATTATAGAGAGAAAAATCGGAGATGACAGACACTTATTTCCAGTTACGTTATATTAAAACACAGGAACTTGACGTTTTATCAATAAAATAGAAACAAACAAAAAATTGTCCTGTTCCATATATAAAAATACTACAGGATTGAAACGCGATTTTTGGGGGTCTGCTAAATTCAACATTTTTGGCCATAATTGGCCCGGTCAAAGTATATAAATGAGCACCGGAAGGTTAAATCTGCTCAATTATGTCGATATTTGTGCTTGCCGGGCTTTTACTCAGTCTTGAGGACGGATTTTTCCAGTTTGAGCCCCATCTGAGAATCCATGACGTGAAACCAGAAGTTGCAGTGAATATATATGTGAGTATGAATGAATGTTTTGATGAAAAATATCAACAATGTTTTACAACCATGCAATGAGTTATTTTTAAATACTTTAAATTAAGCAGCATCAATTAGTAAGACAGCATATTTTTTTTCAACCAAACATTCATTTATATTCACTGCAACTTCCGGTTTCACGTCATGGATTCTCAGATGGGTCTCAAACTGGAAAAAATCCGTCCTCACGAATGAGTTAAAGCCCGATAAGTACAAATATCGACATAATTGAGCAGATTTAACCTTCCGATGCTCATTTATATACTTTGACCCGGCCAATTATGGCTAAAAATGTTGAATTTAGCAGATTCCCAAAAATTACGTTTCATTCCTGTAGTATTTTTATATATGGAACGAGACAATGTTTTTTTAATTTCTATTTTATTGATAAAACGTCAAGCTCCTGTGATTCAAACTAGTAGCCGAAATGCAGTCAATAAAAAGTTATTTTTAACTTTCTTGCTATTTTTAGCACGTGATGTACAGCATACAAATTTTCGAATGTCATTAAAAATAAAAATTGTACGTCAATGACATAAACAAATGTGCCATATTTTATTATATCGGCACTTATTTTTCACTTTATTAACTAAATAAACAACTGCTGTAGTACGGAATGGAATCTGTGTTGAAGAACGATCTGATTCTGATTGCTTAGCGATCTTCTCCTTGTCGCATGTCAGCTGAGATAAACGACGTTTCTGTGAAGGCATGTTTGAAACTGATGAAATATACTTTATTGTTATGGATATTTATAACAACGAGCGGCTGTGACACTAATCCTGAGTAGCTTGGGAATGAGTAGTGTACGAAGCTGAACACAACAAGCCGCTGACACTTCAATTATTTCATTAATTTCTTTCACCAAAATGAATGATCGCTAATTAAGGTTAATTGCTTTTGAATTTGATCACCTGTAATTAACTACTCAGACCATGCAACTAGTGTCAAATTTTGTGATGTAATCTGTTGATTGACAGATCAAACACATCGATCGATATTTTTAACAAGAGCAAGGCAGTTTTAGTATAAATCTGTTAAAAAAAACTTACGAAAAATGCACGAGGGAGTTTTAGTGACAGTTCTGAATGCAGGGGCGGATCCAGGGGGGGGGGGGGGGGGGTGGGGGCGCACCCGGCGCGCGCCCCCCTAAAATTGGAAAAAATATGATTTTTTGGGCGTAAAATCGTGATTTTTCAGACGAAATACCCCAAAAATTTTCCCGCCTCCCTCCGCTCGGCGCAATTTTTTTAAGTGCGCCCCCCCTAACTTGAAATCCTGGATCCGCCCCTGGAATGTATGTCTGTATCATATTGTATGTTAACTGTTGTTATATGATGATGTCTATGTTGTTATTTATTGTAATAAATTATATAAATCTTTTTGTTTGTGATGATGAAATCGAAATGAAAAACAGAAGTACAATACAGACATTAACATTTGTACAAACAAATCCAGACCATTTTTACATGAAACTGAACATTCCAGGTACATTGCAAGCATCCACAGTTTCGGTTCGAAAAAATTGGCTCCTTGTAAAAGTTTTAGCTGGCTCCTAACTTTCAAAACTGGCACCTGGCGATTTTTCTGGCTCCTATTTTTTGGGAGCCAGAGCAGCCCCTGTACGTCTTAGAATTTTTACTTCAGATTTTCTTTACCTTACTGTTTCAAACATCGTTAACGGCGATGACATATAACTTATTAGCCAAGATATTTAATGTGGGTAGTTTTTTTATCAATTGTTGTATGTACGAACATAAAAAAACTACCCACATTAAATAGCAACCTCAAGTTTGTTTTGTAAACCAATCTTTGAAATGTAATATTTTAATGTTGTCTTCTGCCGATTAAAGTTTACTCTCTATTTGAGAAGGAGAGAAATAGATTTATTAAAATTGTTGACAACATACGTATTCCCTAAAGGCCAGTATAAATTGCCGCCATTTGTGGAGTTAACATTTTCATTTAGACATATTTCACAGCTGTATCGCTGGGAAATTATTTGTATAATTGCGTTTGTATCGATTATTGTAGTATTGCAAAATTATACAAAACGAATAAATCCCTTGTAAATTGTTTTATAAATATACATGACCGAAACGTGAAAAACGGACATAGCATGAGAGACTTTGATATGAGTATGAAAATGGTGACACGTGTAACATGGTGAGTAGCTTATTTTAATTCTGTGAATTTCAAATGTAGAACAGCAATGAAAGCAGTGTTCCTTTCCTTTAATTTGTTTCTAAGTGTAATATTGGATAATCTCTCATATTTATTTACGTCCAAACTGTTTTATTACTAATTCAATTTTGGAACTGTTCCGACAGTGTGGTATTTATTTTTGGAACTGTTCCGACAGTGTGGTATTATTTTTGCAACTGTTCCGACAGTGTGGTATTATTTTAGAACTGTTCCTACAGTGTGGTATTATTTTGGAAATGTTCTGACAGTGTGGTATTATTTTAGAACTGTTCCTACAGTGTGGTATTATTTTGGAAATGTTCTGACAGTGTGGTATTATTTTGGAACTGTTTCGAGAGTGTGGTATTATTTTAGAACTCTTCCGACAGTGTGGTATTATTTTGGAACTGTTCCGACAGTGTGGTATTATATTAGAACTGTTCCGACAGTGTGGTATTATTTTGGAACTGTTCCGACAGTGTGGTATTATTTTGGAACTGTTCCGACAGTGTGGTATTTATTTTAGAACTGTTCCGACAGTGTGGTATTTATTTTAGAAATGTTCTGACAGTGTGGTGTTTATTTTGGAACTATTCCGACAGTGTGGTATTTATTTTAGAACTGTTCTGACAGTGTGGTATTATTTAAGAGCTGTTCGGACAGTGCGGTATTATTTTAGAACTGTTCCGACAGTGTGGTATTATTTTAGAACTGTTCCGACAGTGTGGTATTATTTTGGAACTGTTCCGACAGTGTGGTATTATTTTAGAACTGTTCTGACAGTGTAGTATTTATTTTAGAACTGTTCCGACAGTGTGGTATTATTTTAGAACTGTTCCGACAGTGTGGTATTTATTTTGGAACTATTCCGACAGTGTGGTATTATTTTCGAACTGTTCTGACAGTGTGGTATTATTTTGGAACTGTTTCGAGAGTGTGGTATTATTTTAGAACTCTTCCGACAGTGTGGTATTATTTTGGAACTGTTCCGACAGTGTGGTATTATATTAGAACTGTTCCGACAGTGTGGTATTATTTTGGAACTGTTCCGACAGTGTGGTATTATTTTGGAACTGTTCCGACAGTGTGGTATTTATTTTAGAACTGTTCCGACAGTGTGGTATTTATTTTAGAAATGTTCTGACAGTGTGGTGTTTATTTTGGAACTATTCCGACAGTGTGGTATTTATTTTAGAACTGTTCTGACAGTGTGGTATTATTTAAGAGCTGTTCGGACAGTGCGGTATTATTTTAGAACTGTTCCGACAGTGTGGTATTATTTTAGAACTGTTCCGACAGTGTGGTATTATTTTGGAACTGTTCCGACAGTGTGGTATTATTTTAGAACTGTTCTGACAGTGTAGTATTTATTTTAGAACTGTTCCGACAGTGTGGTATTATTTTAGAACTGTTCCGACAGTGTGGTATTTATTTTGGAACTATTCCGACAGTGTGGTATTATTTTCGAACTGTTCTGACAGTGTGGTATTATTTTGGAACTGTTTCGAGAGTGTGGTATTATTTTAGAACTCTTCCGACAGTGTGGTATTATTTTGGAACTGTTCCGACAGTGTGGTATTATATTAGAACTGTTCCGACAGTGTGGTATTATTTTGGAACTGTTCCGACAGTGTGGTATTATTTTGGAACTGTTTCGACAGTGTGGTATTTATTTTAGAACTGTTCCGACAGTGTGGTATTTATTTTAGAAATGTTCTGACAGTGTGGTGTTTATTTTGGAACTATTCCGACAGTGTGGTATTTATTTTAGAACTGTTCTGACAGTGTGGTATTATTTAAGAGCTGTTCGGACAGTGCGGTATTATTTTAGAACTGTTCCGACAGTGTGGTATTATTTTAGAACTGTTCCGACAGTGTGGTATTTATTTTAGAAATGTTCTGACAGTGTGGTGTTTATTTTGGAACTATTCCGACAGTGTGGTATTTATTTTAGAACTGTTCTGACAGTGTGGTATTATTTAAGAGCTGTTCGGACAGTGCGGTATTATTTTAGAACTGTTCCGACAGTGTGGTATTATTTTAGAACTGTTCCGACAGTGTGGTATTATTTTGGAACTGTTCCGACAGTGTGGTATTATTTTAGAACTGTTCTGACAGTGTAGTATTTATTTTAGAACTGTTCCGACAGTGTGGTATTATTTTAGAACTGTTCCGACAGTGTGGTATTTATTTTGGAACTATTCCGACAGTGTGGTATTATTTTCGAACTGTTCCGACAGTGTGGTATTTATTTTAGAACTGTTCCGACAGTGTGGTATTTATTATAGAAATGTTCTGACAGTGTGGTATTTATTTTGGAACTATTCTGACAGTGTGGTATTTATTCTAGAACTATTCCGATAGTGTGGTATTATCTTAGAACTGTTCCGACAGTGGGGTATTATTTTAGAACTGTCCCGACAGTGTGGTATTATCTTAGAACTGTTCCGACAGTGCGGTATTATTTTAGAACTGTTCCGACAGTGTGGTATTTATTTAGAACAGTTCAGACAGTGTAGTATTTATTTTAGAACTGTTCCGACAGTGTGGTATTTATTTTGGAACTATTCTGACAGTGTGGTGTTATTTTCGAACTGTTCCGACAGTGTGGTGTTTATTTTCGAACTGTTCCGACAGTGTGGTATTTATTTTAGAAATGCTCTAACAGTGTGGTATTTATTTTGGAACTATTCTGACAGTGTGGTATTTATTTTAGAACTGTTCCGACAATGTGGTATTATCTTAGAACTGTTCCGACAGTGTAGTATTATTTTAGAACTGTTCCGACAGTGTGGTATTATCTTAGAACTGTTCTGACAGTGTGGTGTTATTTAGGAACTGTTCCGACAGTGCGGTATTTTTTTTCTTCATTTTATATTTTTCAATCTGGTGACAATTTTACATATCATTAAAATATATCAATACACACTGTTGGTTAACATATAGATGTTAAAATAAAATAAAGTTTGTAAATATTAGTAGCTGGAATCTAACACAGATTCTTACATCTACCTTTGATATGAAGCATTTGATTGAGCAATTTCAAGTTTGTGAGGGTTAGAGGGTATGGTGTTTAACGCCACTTTCAACAATATTTCAGCTATATCGTGGCGGTCAGTTTTCATGGTGGAAGGAACCGGAGTATCCGGAGAAAACCACCGACCTGTTGCAAGTCACTGACAAACGTCATCACATGATGTTGTATCGAGTACACCTCGCAGTGAGCGGGATTCGAACGCACAACTTTAAGGGTGGTAGGCACTGATTGCAAAGGTAGTGGTAAAATCAACTACCATACGATCACGACCACGACAACAAACATAGAGCTTGTGCCCAGTACAGTGATTATCTGGAGAGAACATAGAGCTTGTGCCCAGTACAGTGATTATCTGGAGAGAACATAGAGCTTGTGCCCAGTACAGTGATTATCTGGAGAGAACATAGAGCTTGTGCCCAGTACAGTGATTATCTGGAGAGAACATAGAGCTTGTGCCCAGTACAGTGATTATCTGGAGAGAACATAGAGCTTGTGCCCAGTACAGTGATTATCTGGAGAGAGCTCAGCTGCTAGTCAAACATGGTTACGTTGCTCCTAGGTTGAAGTCATCGCTACACAAATTATGGGGTTATCATCACGTACGTAGTCTTGTCATCCATCACTGACTTTTACCTTAACACACAATGTGATTATAGGACAGAAAACCTACGTCAGTAGTGTTAGACCTGTGGTTTGAGGTCAAGGACATTAACCCTTTTTTATATCATATATATCTTTATTCTCAGAAATCACTCGGCAACCTAAGCCCATTATACCTGTGTAGATAATTGTCCTTTCTGAACATCAGAACATCATATTATACATATAACTTTATTAAAAAATCCTTCATAAATTAGGAATATTCTTCAATTATGCACAATAGAGTTATTTGTACTGTTCCCCGGCGGCTACGCAGTTCTATTTTGCTACCCTTTGAAGGCTGCTGTTTTTTGTTCATATAAATCATTTAGTTCAATAAGAAGCAGATATATTTCATTATAAAGTCATATCATATATATATCACGACTGATGTCGCAGTCTATGTCAATTTGATTAAGACTTCAAGCAATTAATTCCTTTGCATAATGCGTATATTTGCGTCCTGGAGCCAGATAATTTATTTTAGACACATGGAGACGAATCCAGCTTTTAATAAATGAATGTCAAATACAAGCTTGATTTGTTGTCATTTTATACGAGAATAATTATTTTTTTATTGAAATTAAATTCAAAGGGTTAAAGAGAAGCATAAATGAAGAAGGGTGCGGTGCACTTAATTGCGACTTGTATGTTTTGTTGATGACAAATTTGGAAAAATGAGTATATAATGCCATAAAATAGACAAATGATCCCCTAGGGGATAGCTTTCCAACATGACATGTATTGACTAGAAGGCAATATAATAAACATAGTCATGAGAAAGTGCTATCTTGTCTTTACTGCTTACTCCTAAATCTTGAGGAAACCACAATATTCTTATTAACTTAGATCACTACTCAAATACAAAATATTTTCAGCGAAATTAGTAATTAGCACATAAAAATGTCAAAACGTTAACAACCAATATCTCTATCGCCAGCTTTGGCATCCATGCCTTTCTAAGAAACATTCCCTCAAATATTGGGAAAGACGTGACATTCTATTGATTATCATTCAGTTTTTTTATGAACTTTGTGCTAAACAGATGCATAACGTTCTAAAGTCATTACAAGATTTTCAAGATTATGCGCTATAAGAACATTATGCTTTAAAGTTTATAGTAAATATCTAAATTAGTGCGCACGACGCTTTTCTGGAATGACCTTCATTGGGTCAAAGTCAAAAGATTGGAAAACCAGGCTAGTCAAGGTTAAGGTCACCTACAATATATGTCTGAGGTGAAGAGTTCTTTAGGTTTAGTAAGACTTATTAAAGAAGTGTAAATTGCAATGATCATGCATACTCACAATCAACAAGTATTCAAGCAAAGTTACTTTGCTCTTAGGTTGAAGTCATCGCTACAAAAGTTCTCCGATCGAATTGGTTGTCAGTTACGTTGGTTGCCGGTTACGAAATATCCCTCAAATGACAATGTATCTTTTCCTTTTCGTAGATTTCTACTTTCCGTTATCACCCAAAAGACTTTTATTGAACTTAACCATATAAAGGAACACTGCGGACGTCTTGTAACGAGACTCGAATGAATGATAAGTTTTACAGTAAAAGAACGGGAGATAACTCCCAATACAAAAATACACTTCTACCCAGGAGATAATAGCAAACTAGTGCAAACAGGACAATATCATCACATGAAGTAATACTCAGATATGACCGCATGCTCTCTAAGGTCTGTTAACAGGAAATTCGTAGGCAGATTAAAAGACAATACAAATAACAAGCTGAACCGAAACAAAGCGTGTTTACTAACTCTACAGATATAAAGACATAATAATGACTAGAACACAAGCAGTAGGTCTATCCTTCCGTCGGAGATGAAGATTTAAACAATGAAAATAAACACAATAAATATTACCTATCCCACGGATACGAAGACTTAAAATATACTTTCTATTGTGTGAGTTGCTATGGAATCACAATAAAGTTCATGGAATAAAGTAAGTCCACAATTAAGAAATACACACACTTTAGATAATAGATAACTAAATTGTTTTATTTTTTATAAAACCCAAATATTATAATGCTGGGTGTTGAATTTTAGACATATTTCACACTAGACTATGATATATATCTAGTAGCTTGAATATTGATCATTTGTTCCGTGGTAGGTTGGCTATTGATCCAGGCTGTATATGTGGTTGTACATTTGAAGATGCAATTCATTTTATTCTAGAATGTAGACTTTATAACGAGGCAATGGAAGAATTGAAATTAAGATACATTTTTCTGAATGTATTTACAATTGAAGCTCTACTCTTTGGCGATGACACCTTAACTGATATCAAAATTTTCAATTTTCAAATCTGTACATCAAATAAACAGAACATTTCTTTTCTTAAATAATTTTCTGTTACGTTCATATCACACAAATTAAAAAAAAATACATGTTTGCATTGTATAATTTCATGTGTTTTGTTCTTGTCTTATTTTCATTTTTCACAAGTAGTATACACAATAAAATATTACTACTGAAATGAATATTTAAAATCAAATATAGAATTAGTAGTGAAATGTTCATGTGACAAGAATTTGTTATGTTGTATATTCTACTATTGCTGACGTATGTATTATTGTTATAATTTATTATGTGGAGAGGACCTTTGTACGTTGGCACAACACGTGTTCAATCCTTTTGTTATAATATTTAGCAATAAAATATGTTTAATCTAAAAAAACGTTCCATTCTCATCGAAAATTTCTTTTTAATCAGCAGAATTGGCTGAACATATATTTATTAGGTTTTTAGTGGGGTTCGTGATGCTCGAGCTTTTGTTTTATGTTTTGTAGATCGTTTTTTTTGTCCCTTTTCTTTTGACCATTGTGTTGTCTGTTCTTCTTTTGGCCATTGTGTTGTCTGTTCTTCTTTTGGCCATTGTGTTGTCTGTTCTTCTTTTGGCCATTGTGTTGTCTGTTCTTCTTTTGGCCATTGTGTTGTCTGTTCTTCTTTTGGCCATTGTGTTGTCTGTTCTTCTTTTGGCCATTGTGTTGTCTGTTCTTCTTTTGGCCATTGTGTTATCTGTTCTTCTTCGATTTAGGGATTCTGATTACCCCTTTGGTATCTTCAAACTCTTCAGTCGCCATCATGATTTTCTTAGCCGTTACGATATATCTGTGTCACAGATGACCATGGCTATGTTCTGTTTTTCGTAGTCACAATCCGGCCTGCCTTTCCTTTTTCATCACTTATCACAGGATTTTTAACAAGAGTAGTATTGCTACTAGTGGATACGGAACTGCTACCCTTCCGGGATACCTGAGTTTACCCCCGTTATTTGTTTGTTTATTTGTTTGTAGTGTTTTGTGGATCAGTTTGTTTTTTCTTTTTGGCCATTCTGTCGTTCTACTATTAAAGGCTTCTTATTCTCACTTATGAGATAGGAACGACACTTTCTTCAGATGCTACGCCATTAAACGAAAGTCAAAAGATACATAATAAATTACTCTTGTTGTCGTGACGTCATTCAATTGTTTGATTAGAAAAATCTTTCTATCGTCATTAATAATGATAAATATTGTACAAATAAATAAAATGAAAAAGGAGGTATTGAAAAAAAATAAAGTAAAAATTAATTAAATTCCATTCCGTTCTATCTATAAACCATTCCTTTTCATATTCATCTGTTACACGAGTGAAGCATTCATCTTAATAAAGGAAATTGTAAAATAGAGTTATATGAGCAGATAATATCACTGAAACTGTAAACATAGTAAACATATTGTTAAACATACACAATTCTTGTTCGAAACTTGGTAGGAAGGATCTATGGAACGTCCTCTATAAAGTTGCTCATTTCGTCCCGATCTGTTAACGAACATGGCCGCTATAGGCAATTCTTGTTTCTGGTTTGTCAATTTCTAAGAAATAGTTTCCTCTGAAACCGCTTAGCCAGTACAAGATTTCCATGGCCGCCATAGGCAGTTCTTGTTTGTGATTGGCCAATTAATGAAATCGTCTCTAAAACCATTTGGCCAAATTAATTGAAATTTGGTAGGAAGCACCTACATGTATGGAAGATTCTGTATAAAGTTTCCTTAAGACATAATTAAAGGTGAGAGATACAGGCTAAGCCCCATGAGTCTCTAGTTTAATTCATGTTCCATCTTAATATTAGAATACGGAATATTTATTCTCTGTGATACTATCTTCATTGTCAACATTATTATTAACTTTCATGTATAGGTTTAATAGATGCTTTTTAAGTTGTATGAACATTTAAAGCCCAGAGAGGAACCGAGATACTTAAATGTTCAAACATGGATAATTTGTGCTTGACTAATTTATAATATAATCACTTCTACAAGATGTATATTTGAAATCAATAATAACTTGATTAAAATTACACACTATATGTAATTTAGAATGACAATATATCGTAGAGAGACAGAATAAGTAACGTTGTAATGGAGATGATGATGATGTCTGTTTTGTACTACAGTCGGATGTTTATTGCTTGCTGGATGAAACAACAATCCGCGCGTGGACATGTCTCCGCACTTGTAATCATTGTCATAATTAGTCTTAGTTTCATCAAACTATTTAAGTGAATGTTGGTTATTTGCTGAACATCCAGTGGAATATATATCATGTCTAATTCATGACGAGAATATATTCAACAATAAATACGTATTATATAGAAAGGAAGAAGGAATGGGATTATGTGGTCAGCGAAGTTTGACTGCGAGTGTGGAAAGTTGAGTAGGGAACAGAAATGTTATTTGTGTTAGCGGCTACAATCTTCACACTCTTAACGAAGTCTACGAAAGAAGTATTTAACGTGTATGGATTGTACCAACACATTACTCACTGCCATCCATGGTCAGGCCTACTGTATTATAACCTGAAAATCCCCACCACACCGAGAGAACATCTCTTTTTCCACTAGCTTGAGACGCACTGGAAAGCTCTGTAGGCTGAGCACTATCACCAATATATAGTTCTTACTATATAATGCTGCTAGCTTAGTGAAGAGGCATTGAATGCCAATAGTGTAGTCTTTGACTTGACACGATCGGAAAACCAATGCACAACATACTACAATAGAGGCGAGAACGTTTATCATCTTACCACATAGTCATTCGTGGACGAAGAGGTTCTAATGCACCAAGGGTGTAAGCAGAAGCTCTTATTCGATGTACAAATAACACAATTGCCGACAGTAAAATGACAATGATCTACAAAGCGCTACACAGAAAAGAAAGCTAACGACTGAGCAACATGAACAACAGAAGCGTAACATGAACAACAGAAGCGTAACATGAACAACAGTAGTGTAACATGAACAACAGGAGCGTAACATGAACAACAGAAGCGTAACATGAACAACAGAAGCGTAACATGAACAACAGAAGCGTAACATGAACAACAGAAGTGTAACATGAACAACAGGAGCGTAACATGAACAACAGAAGCGTAACATGAACAACAGAAGCGTAACACGAACAACAGAAGCGTAACATGAACAACAGAAGCGTAACATGAACAACAGAAGCGTAACATGAACAACAGAAGCGTAACATGAACAACAGACAGCAGAAGCGTACTTCTAAATATTAATGCTAAATGATACTAATGATTTTTTTTATGACGTTGAAATATAACGCATAGATATATGACCTGTGGTATATATATTTTATTTTGCGCAACTTAACTTTCTCGATTAAATATTAATCCTCTCAAACTGATTGTATGAATTGCTAGGTAAAATCGATTTTTTATGCACGAGATTCGTCAAGTCTCGTATGAATGTGCGATAAGAGATAATGAATTAACAAGCTCAAGGTCCTGTTTAGCATAATATCTGATAGTAAATCGTGAGTTTTATCAATTTTATATTTTATGCATAGGAGAATGTCCGAGTAACTCTCTATTCCTTAAAAATAATGGAGCCGAGGCCCATTGTTTTTAGGGAATGGAGAGATACGAGGACATTCTCCAACTTAAAATCCACCCATTGTAATTTTATTAATTATTAATCTTGTAACAAAAAAAAGTCTGTGTATAGTAACTAAAGTACAAAGAGAACAATAACTCTCCATTCCTTAAAAATAATGGAGAGTTTTGACAATAGATTTACATAACAGGTGGATTTTAATACAGGTTTATATAAGCTGTTACGTATATAAATGTCCGTTAAAGAATTTGTACTTCTGGAATAATGACTTTACTTAAAATCCGATAGAAAGATAATACAAATCTCACCAAGAAAAGCTCGTTTCCGCATTAATAATGATCAAGATGGGTTAGATCACTACTGTATTAGATGACTTCATCACTTTCAATTACTATGATAAAGCAACTAAATAGGAAACAATTTAATATATATTTATTGTCTATATATAAAAAAAATAAAAAATGATTGATTGGTGTCTAACGTCAAATGAGCAGCAAAATTCGCAGAGAAAAACGATGATATTGGAGAGGATGAGGAATGTTTACCTTGACACGGTTCATCAACTACTACTCGTCATCACTGATATTATAGTATTTGTACGTTTAATACGATTCTGATTAAATATTGTCTGATAAATGATGAATATATAACTAATAGGGAATCACGGAGGATAGACATAATATTTTTCTACTAGCTCGATGCGGGGTACAACTCCTCCTAAGGGGGGAGGGCGTACTCTGGTGGTAAGAAGCCAATCAAATACAAATGTACATAACTCGTCAGAAGGACTGGACACAAATGAGTGTATGAATTATGACACGTTTTGCTAATAAAAGATGACGACCCGTAGCAGCTTTCAATTAGCCACAGGAGTAGTTCGTGCAGACAATATTTCCCGACCCTATAAATTAGATTCTCTTTAACTTGTGGTGATCAATATGTTCAATCCGTGATAGCTTTGTTCGTGCTAGGCGGGGTCAATTCTTATTGTACAAGAGTGTCCGTATGTAACATTATACAGACAGGGAGCGACGCTATTAGTTATGAATCATACTCCACACCACGCATTGTATCTGCGCAGTGTCTCCAGATGTGATGAATATTTCATTGTTATTGTTGACGTTTTACAAGTACATGCCGGGAGAAAACAATCTAACGAAAACGTCATAATTTCTAAATATAGCCCCATTTCAAATAGAAAGAAGGTGCTCCATCTTACCTGTCTTGATATAAGAATATTCATGAACTATATCTAGTCAGTGAACTGGTCTATTTCCGTGCATGTTTATTTGTTGTTTGTAGACATGTTTTCGTGGTGAATACACCTACAATACTCAGTTGACGTCTTTAGATATACTTACTTATCTTGCATCGAACACTTATAATAATTAAAACAAATGTAGTCATCAAACTTTATTTCTGAAATTGACAATAATCTTGATCACAGTAATGGCATTAGTAGCAACATATAGGTCATAGTGCATTTACTAAATAAGAGTCATGTGGTTGGTTGTTTTTTTTTGGGAGGGTGTGTATATGTTTATGGGTAATATCGTGTAGACTAATGACAATAAAGGCCATTTTATTACCCTCCCTACTCTACTTGACCAACGGTCACAGTGGCAATGAAAAGTCTTTGCTACAATTTTCTCATTTCTGTTTCTATATCCTCGTCTGACAATAAGTCGGTCAGTCATTGGATAATGTTTGATTATTTTTTTCATGTTTGAAAAGTAAACATTTTTTTCTTTTTAATTATGTTCCTCATCTATTCTTGCTCACATGTGTAAAGTTCCATGGAAAAAAGATCGATAATAATAACACACTGACCTGTATTTGTTTACCATCCATTTTCCAAATGGCGTCGTATGACGTCACATAAAGCCGGTCAAAGCACATGATTTTGTCATAGGCCAACCAAACTTAAAAAGTAAACCAGATTAAGAAAGTACAGTATTTTAGCTTTTTCAGTGTAATTGATTTGTCTGAAAAATTTTAAAAGATTTTTTTTAAATAGTTTGAAATTGAAGTATTTAAAAATTAATTATTTGATGCAAATATTAAACTTGCTTACCCACATAAAAAGTATTTAATCCAGTGAATTTGGTGTTTTTGCTTTTGTCAATACAATCTATTAGACCAACATATTTTGGTAAAACAATTAATGACTGATTTCAATTTATTTTAATCACATTTATTATCACAGAGTGGTAACAATACAGTTTTGTTGATGCTATTTGTAATAATGACAGGTTTTTTTTACCCAGACAATCTCATTTTTCTGTCTGGTTTAATTTAATTCTCTGTTCAATCTATGTTATAAATTTTGATTATTGCTGTTAAATTAATTCTTTTTCTATCTTCTCTGTGAATTTCATTTCATTACCCCAAGAAGTAAGGGGTATATTTGTTATTAAAGCAGCAGTGGAAATGCAAAATAATCTGCCATTTTGTGACTAATGGAGAGCACTTGCATGTATTTTCCCGGTAAAATCGGCCATTTTCTAGAAAATGGTGAAATCTGAATGATCAATCATCATATTTTCAAAGTATTTTAAAATACAATTTGCTTGGCCTACATTCCAGAAACGGTCATGAACTGTGATGTTGATTATGTCAACAAACCGGAAAAATACAAATGTTTGGGGAATACCATCGATGGAAACATATTTAACAAGCATAATGATCAGGAAAAAAAGACATTAGTAAAAAGGATCTTTTTTACTTGCATGGAATTTATTCAATTCAAACTTCTCTGTTTTAATCTCATCTTGTAATTTTGACGCTGAAAAGTATTCCCTCAGTGTTTATGTACGCTATAAATATACAACATGACGTCATTGGTCTCGTGCTGCGCGAGAATTGTAAATCAAAACAAATGACCGACATTATTGCATGACCGAGCAGATGTCACGGTAGGATATATATTTTATTTCAATATCTGGCAAAATAATGACACTTTATTGTCCTAAATCTACTCCACATGCTTTCCTAGTGGCAATTAAAAGTCGTCACCACATATATTCCATTTATGCATTTATATTTTGTTCGCGTTTTAAATATACCTGGAATATTTGCTGGACGACAGTATACATTAAACAATCATTCAATGACGGTGCTTGAAATATAACGCTACCCGAAATGGTTGCCGCCGAGTATTACTGATATACATGTATATATATTAAAGATAGACCACGACTTAATCAAAACATAGATATCAAATTTAGTGCACACGACGCCTTTCAAGATAACCGTCATCAGGTACACTCAAATTTCACATGATATGATGATTTGTGTACATAAAAAATATATGGAATACAGAAAATAATTAATTTCCATTTAAATCATCTTAGTGAAGTTATTTTCTTTTAATAATTATTCTTCTGTTTTACCAAAACATGTACTATTGTTGACATATACATCTTGTTTTCGAGGTGAGTTCATGGAATGTTGAAACAGAGCCAAAATCGATACCCCTAAAATACAAATATATGACCGATCACTTTCATGGAATCTTCAAATAAAGGAGAGGGTGTTAAACTAGTTTTATTGGCCAACATCTCCCTTGTTAGTGACATGATTCGGTCATGGAAGTGTTCTCCACGTGTGTGGAAATTCCAAACCCTTACATATAACTGGGAGAGCAACGTTTTGTTTTGACCACATTATTGTTTGTCCTTCTTCGATTTATAGCTTCTGATTATCCCTATACTATCTTCTGATTATCCCTTTGCTCTCTTCAAACTTTACCTGTCATAAAGAACGCTCTAACCTTAAATTTAGACATAGTGTCTTTCATTTATACATAGTGTTTTTAATTTATACATAGTGTCTTTAATTTATGCATAGTGTCTTTAATTTATACATATTGTCTTTAATTTATACATAGTGTCTTTAATTTATACATAGTGTCTTTAATTTATACATAGTGTATTTAATTTATACATGGTGTCTTTAATTTATACATAGTGTCTTTAATTTATGCATAGTGTATTTAACTTATGTATAGTGTCTTTAATTTTCGTCACACGGAAGATGTCACGTATATAATATCATTCATATAAAATGAGTGGTAACGATAATTATAAATTTAGAAATGAAGATGTTTCAGTCTTATTGCTTTCCTGAAACAGATATTTATCTCTATCTCAATGTAATATTTGATATAGAGACAAGGAAATAGCAATGTAAGGAAGTTTGGATGGTCTTACAAAAGATACAATTACATTATGACGTCATACTTCGGTAGGAATGTCCACCGAAGAGCTGTTATCTGTCCCTTAATTCAAGAATATGTGGTAATAAGTCGCAATGCTTTCCTGATTGGAAATTTATAAATACTAGAGGGAAACTTTATGTTAGACGGAAACAATTAATTATTTGTCGACAATATTAACGTCTTTTAGACGGAAACAATTAATTATTTGTCGACAATATTAACGTCTTTTAGAGGGAAACCATTAATTATTTGTCGACTGTTAACGTCTTTTATCTTACTCACATGTAGAAAGCACATACAGTGAACGCATCAATTCACTACGAGGCAAGTTTTGGGCTCATAAAACTAGGTTAGCCATCCACCTATTATTGACCTGCTTGTACCAAGGCAGGACAGTGAGAGGTCATGCTTATATGTGTTAGGTGGTATTTTTCTTTGCTTTTGGATTTGCGATAGTTCGATTGTTTTTTGGAATTGTTCCGACTGTGTTCCCCCCCCCCCCCCCCATTTTATTCATCCAGGTGTCACTGAGGTTAAACTTCCTTTTCGTCCAGGAAGTTTACTTGCTAGTTAAGTCTAAAATGAAGGAATGTTGAACTTGTTATCTCCAAGATTTCTTGAAATAACCTATCATAAGATATGTAATGCTTTATATGTACTGGTATTATAGTGCATTCACACGTCATATTAAGAAAAAAAGTGGGCGGAGCTAAATGTGATAACTATACAGATAATTTAGTGCGCATGACGCGTTTTTGGAATAACCTCATAGTTAATGTGTAATACATGCATTATTAGTTAGATATGAAATATTAATGAAATATTATGATGTAGATGTCAGTTGAATGTCTGAATTTCTAGATTTGATAAATAAAACATCATGGATGACATTTGGAAATAATACACCAGGGATTGGAAAGCTATCAATTGATTTAACAACATCTGATATTATTAATCTATACTAATGATATATTTTGAATTTCCAGCTGATAATCATCAAATCACAATTAGCTTTAGTAATAAATTGAAAAACAAAGAAATACCACACAATCGGAACAGTTTTAAAATCCAAGGAAAATTGTAAAAACAAATCCTGGAAAATTTATTATCTTAACACACAAATACATGACCGCTCTTCTCATTTTTCTGACTTTGTACAGGCACTTCAGTAACACGTGGCGGGATGGAACTAGTTTGATGGGCCTAAACCAAAATAATACGGTAATGGAAGTGTTTTGCATATAAATTCTAGTAATATGTGTATTCTTAATATATTTTGATTAATTGTTGGTAGATTAACGTCTAGTGGCAAACATTCCTTGGTAGATTAACGTCTAGTGGCAAACATTCCTTGGTAGATTAACGTCTAGTGGCAAACATTCCTTGGTAGATTAACGTCTAGTGGCAAACATTCCTTGGTAGATTAACGTCTACTGGCAAACATTCCTTGGTAGTTTAACGTCTAGTGGCAAACATTCCTTGGTAGATTAACGTCTAGTGGCAAACATTCCTTGGTAGATTAACGTCTAGTGGCAAACATTCCTTGGTAGATTAACGTCTAGTGTCAAACATTCCTTGGTAGATTAACGTCTAGTGGAAAACATTCCTTGGTAGATTAACGTCTAGTGGCAAACATTCCTTGGTAGATTAACGTCTAATGGCAAACATTCCTTGGTAGATTAACGTCTAGTGGCAAACATTCCTTGGTAGATTAACGTCTAGTGGCAAACATTCCTTGGTAGATTAACGTCTAGTGGCAAACATTCCTTGGTAGATTAACGTCTAGTGGCAAACATTCCTTTGTAGATTTACGTCTAGTGGCAAACATTCCTTGGTAGATTAACGTCTAGTGGCAAACATTCCTTGGTAGATTAACGTCTAGTGGCAAACATTCCTTGGTAGATTAACGTCTAGTGGCAAACATTCCATTGATGTCGAGGACAAGAACAAGTTCAACTATATAGACATATTGTTAAGAAAGGATGGAGGAATGAGACAATCAGGGAAACGAATCTTGACCCCCAAGGGAAAAGAATGGCACATACAATGTAGCCTTTTTGTAAAAATACAATAATGGTCGGCTATGTGCAAGGAGAGTTGTACTCCCTACAAAGCACCCGGTATGGTCCTAAATCAGGGTTTCTGTATGACGACCTGCCAACACCACACAAGAGGGTATCACCTATCCATCACCTCAGAAAGTACATGATAGATATGTAGGTTAAGCCATTTAAATTGTTGCCAGTACCTATACTAGCATTTGGATATAGTTTTTAATTGAAGCTTAAATTTTAAAGGCACATCAATGTGTTGCACTTTGTAAAGATACGTTTTCAGACAATTGACATTAATATAATGTTAAACTTATAACAACCAAAACGAACTACAATTTGGAGGACTTTAAATGAACTACAGACAAATCTGTATTTGTACGGCGGCAACATGAGGTCTAAGTAGGTGAGAGCATATTTGAAGCTCTCGATGTTTCTTGTGAAGACTAATGTGTGTTATAGGTGGTTACAACCAACCAGTGTTTGCCTAGGGGTATATCAAAATACTTTGAGTTGTTCCTCATTGATTTGTCAACAATGTTGGTAAACTGTCTTTGTCGTAGCGATCTCTAATTATCTGTTTGGTGGCGGTAACCAACCCTTGACCTCTCTGTACACAAATACATGTTCTTAAGAGAGTTTCTGCAGGTTTTGTATATTTAGATTGTTCAGCATGTTTGAGACGCATTCCTCCAGTTAACGATTTGTATGACTCGAGATGCTTAATATTGGATTATTTCAAGTTTGTAGATGCAATTAGCCATGTGACATTTGTTGTGGATTATTTAAAGTTTGTTGATGCTATTAGCCATATGGTATTTGTTATTTTTTCATTTTATTGTGCCATAATTAGGAAAACCTATATTAGTATTGTTTTGTTTAACTGTATTGTGGTCTGTATATACCTTTCATTTGTAGGTAATTAACTTCTATCTTTTAATGCCACATATAAATATAGAAAGTCTAGCAATAATAGCAGTTTTATTTATATATAGAATAAATCATCAGAGTAAATACACCCACGGAAAGAAGCATAACGTAAATATCAAAGTTGTATGTTTGTTCGTATCATTAAAACTGGAGACAACCATACACAAAGTAGGTGTTTTACCCTTAATCTTTTTTCTGATTACTTTCATAAACGTTTGAAAATATCAAATGAGCAATCAGATTACGTAATACGAACAATAACAGGAAATACTATGGCCAATAGAAAAACACTAAATAGACAGACAAAATAAGATCGACAAAGCGCTACATAAAGAACCCAAGATCGAGCCACACGAACCTCAACAACAAGGGACATGAACTCATGTGCTCCGGAGGGGTAAACAGATCATTCTTCAGTATTTGCATTCGTTGCTTTACTATTGTTACAAATCCGACGATAAATCATGAATGAGGAAATGACAATATTTATTATGAACATATTGATAGCTATTTAGGACAACTATATTCCGTAACGGTTAACCAAGTAAAATATAACTAGTTCATTGCTTTTGCCTTTCGGAAATCTGAGGTTTGATCTTACAAAATTATAGTAATTGTGAGTTTCCGTCTACGTAGATTTTGCAACAATAAAGATGTAATAATAAAAATCTTGCCGCCATTGACTCGATGTTTACTCTATAAAACAAAGGAGATTTTTCGTTTTGTTGATATTGATGGAATTGTGGACCATCGCTTTGTTGATATTGGTGGAATTTTGGAACATCGTTTTGTTGATATTGGTGGAATTGTGGACCATAGTTTTGTTGATATTGGTGGAATTGTGGACCATCGCTTTGTTGATATTGGTGGAATTGTGGACCATCGTTTTGTTGATATTGGTGGAATTGTGGACCATCGCTGTGTTGATATTGGTGGAATTGTGGACCATCGTTTTGTTGATATTGGTTGAATTGTGGACCATCGTTTTGTTGATATTGGTGGAATTGTGGACCATCGCTGTGTTGATATTGGTGGAATTGTGGACCATCGTTTTGTTGATATTGGTTGAATTGTGGACCATCGTTTTGTTGATATTAGTCAAATTGTTGTCCATCTTTTTGTTGATATTAGTCAAATTGTTGTCCATCACTGTGTAAGCTTTCTTTTCATAAAAAACTGTAAATGGAGATATCTGGATACACGTGGTCTTACTAACGAGTTTGTGATACATGTAGTCATGTTTCTTACATCCGGGTTTATTATAGTTCATGTGCCTTACTTTCGGGTTTGTGATAGTTCATGCGATCTAACTTTGTCTTTTGTGACAGGTCATGAGGTCTTACCTCCAGCGTTTGAGAACTTTCATGTTATCTTGCTCTCGGTTTTGTTAGAGTTCATATTGTCTTGTTTTATACCAAATATTGATTATATCTATCGTGTTCTTTTGTCTACCCGGAATATGTTTTGTTGCAACCCTGCTCAACTGTCCAATTGATCATGTACTTTTATCGCACAATAGTGGAACACAGAGGACTAAGCAATTAAGAAAAACATATTTTAGTTGGGTTCGTGTTACTCGATCTTTATTTTTATGTGTATGTTTTGTAGATCGTTGTTTGTTCTGTTGTACTTTTTCTTTTGGCCATTGTGTTGTCTGTTCTTCTTTGATATACAGATTCTGATTACCCTTTGGTATCTTCAAACTCTTTTTAATTGGTCAGATACACGTTAATGTAAGCAAAAATCTGTTCATACAATATACGTGGGTTAATCCGCTTATAGTATTTGTCCTCAGATTATTTAGATACGACGATCTGCCTTAGCATGGAATTCACATGTGAAAAAACGTCCAGTAAAAATGCTGGTAGATTTGGTTTTAGTGCAATTATTTAAATCCGCCATTTTGAAATGTATATTGTACACAGAAGATATTTTGTCAAGCTTTATAGTTCACAGTCCTATGAATGTACTTTCAGAACTGACAGTTTGTGCTGATGAAAAAAGTTGCTGAGAGCAAAGATGTTTTCTGAAAATGAACTTATTTCTGGAATGAAAAGTAGGACTCGCCGCTTAAGTAAGTATTTTTTCTTCTTAAACCATTTTGGCAAAATTATAATATGTTTGTCAGAATTGTTGTTTTCATCATTTTAATTAACAAATGACGAAAATTATAATAATTGTAATATAATGATTAATATTAACTCTACCCATCAAACTAATTTAATAACGCCACTTTTCATTGAAGTGTATATGCCAAACCAAGAAAGAGAGCGGCCATGTATATGCGTTGTAGGAATATCGATTTCGCCTTTACTTCTGATTGGATGACATCTGACTATGGTATGTTTTGTTTTTCCTTTTATAATCGCTCGATTTAATTTGGTCCGTTTTGTCGTGTCTTACAACAAGATATTGTAAGCGAGTTTAATGCGAAAGTACATCAGACTTTTCATCTAACGTCTTTAGTGACAATTATTTTTATTTGCAACATTGGAAATAATTTATTGAGAACACTCTGCTTGCTTTCCTGATCTTTCTAATTGGAGGGTTACTGGTACTTCATCACATCAATTCGCTTGGCAACCGACGCCACTTAGGAAAGCGAAAATCCAGGACAATCATAATTCTGTTTTGTGTTCCTTTGGCATTTTAACCAGAAATGAAGAACAGGATTTTCCGTCATTCTACTGCATACATTCCTCATATAAATGTCCTTGCAAACCTCTGTATATTTGCAAATGCTCAAATAAACTTCTACTCTATAATCTGCGGTCAAACAACGGGCTTCAGAGCTTTACTGTGATACTAGCTACACCAGGGTTGTGTGAATCAGATGTGGATTCTGCATTATTCTACAGCTGTGTTAGAGTACGTACAACAAAGATTCCGTCTACTCAAGTAATATCATTAAAACCTTTGACTTATCTACCCTTTACATATTTATTCCCCACTCAAAATTAAAAGACAGACTAAAGAAATGAATATAAATACCTTGTTTAAGAAGAGACATTGTGGTATTTAGGTTTTTTTCATTTTATCAGTAAAAAACCGTCTGATTCTAACATTCAGCAATAAATATGATAGGAAAAAATCACATGTATTCAAAGACTACTTTAGCCTCTCACACTCTCTTGATTGGTCTACTCCCCTAAGAAAGACAAAAAAATATATATATTTATATATTAATCAAAGTACATAAATAGAATTGCAGTTTAATATTGCATCTCATCGTTACATTAGTCTAGTCCATATCGTTTTATCACATGACTTCACAAACATCGATGTGTCTGATAAACATATATAATCTCCACCAGATACAACATATTTATGTGATAATACGATATTTTTATTATCATTATATTAACATGATCTATCGTGGAATGCCGGTTTTAGCACAATGAATGCTAATTAGTTGTTAAATGATTTATATTCACTATTTATCCTCCTGGCTATGTAATTTATTGTTTCGATCATATTGGAGAAATGACTTCAATAAACTTTAAAAACAGAACAAATCATAATGTTCTGTTAGTAACAACGCTGTACGACCAGTTATATATTAGGATGGGTAGGATTCACCCAGTTTATAGTGGGTTCATGTTGTTCAGTCTTTAGATTTCTGTGTAGTGTTTTGCAGCTTATTGTTTGTACTTTTTCTTTTGGCCATTGTATTGTCTGTCCATCTTCGATTTACGTCTTCTGATTACCCCTTTGGTATCTTAGATTAACGTCTTCTGATTACCCCTTTGGTATCTTAGATTTACGTCTTCTGATTACCCCTGTGGTATCTTCGATTTACGTCTTCTGATTACCCCTATGGTATCTGTGATTTACGTCTTCTGATTACCCCTATGGTATCTGTGATTTACGTCTTCTGATTACCCCTTTGGTATCTTAGATTTACGTCTTCTGATTACCCCTTTGGTATCTTAAATTTACGTCTTCTGATTAATTCTTTGGTATCTTAGATTTACGTCTTCTGATTACCTCTTTGGTATCTTAGATTAACGTCTGCTGATTACCCCTTTGGTATCTTAGATTTACGTCTTCTGATTACCCCTTTGGTATCTTAGATTTACGCCTTCTGATTACCCCTATGGTATCTTAGATTTACGTCTGCCAATTACCCCTATGGTATCTTAGATTTACGCCTTCTGATTACCTCTATGGTATCTTAGATTTACGCCTTCTGATTACCCCTTTGGTATCTTAGATTTACGTCTTCTGATTACCCCTATGGTATCTTAGATTTACGTCTTCTGATTACCCCTATGGTATCTTAGATTTACGCCTTCTGATTACCCCTTTGGTATCTTAGATTTACGTCTTCTAATTACCCCTATGGTATCTGTGATATACGTCTTCTGATTACCCCTATGGTATCTGTGATTTACGTCTTCTGATTACCCCTTTGGTATCTTAGATTTACGTCTTCTGATTACCCCTTTGGTATCTTAGATTAACGTCTGCTGATTACCACTTTGGTATCTTCGATTTACGTCTTCTGATTACCCCTATGGTATCTGTGATTTACGTCTTCTGATTACCCCTATGGTATCTGTGATCTACGTCTTCTGATTACCCCTTTGGTATCTTAGATTTACGTCTTCTGATTACCCCTTTGGTATCTTAGATTTACGCCTTCTGATTACCCCTATGGTATCTTAGATTTACGTCTGCCGATTACCCCTATGGTATCTTAGATTTACGCCTTCTGATTACCTCTATGGTATCTTAGATTTACGCCTTCTGATTACCCCTTTGGTATCTTAGATTTACGTCTTCTGATTACCCCTATGGTATCTTAGATTTACGTCTTCTGATTACCCCTATGGTATCTTAGATTTACGCCTTCTGATTACCCCTTTGGTATCTTAGATTTACGTCTTCTAATTACCCCTATGGTATCTGTGATATACGTCTTCTGATTACCCCTATGGTATCTGTGATTTACGTCTTCTGATTACCCCTTTGGTATCTTAGATTTACGTCTTCTGATTACCCCTTTGGTATCTTAGATTAACGTCTGCTGATTACCACATTGGTATCTTAGATTTACGTCTTCTGATTACCCCTTTGGTATCTTAGATTTACGTCTTCTGATTACCCCTTTGGTATCTTAGATTTACGTCTTCTGATTACCCCTATGGTATCTTATATTTACGTATTCTGATTACCCCTATGGTATCTTAGATTTACGTCTTCTGATTACCCCTATGGTATCTTAGATTTACGTCTTCTGATTACCCCTATGGTATCTGTGATGTACGTCTTCTGATTACCCCTATGGTATCTTAGATTTACGTCTTCTGATTACCCCTATGGTATCTTAGATTTACGCCTTCTGATTACCCCTATGGCATCTTAGATTTACACCTTCTGATTACCCCTTTGGTATCTTAGATTTACGCCTTCTGATTACCCCTTTGGTATCTTAGATTTACGCCTTCTGATTACCCCTTTGTTATCTTAGATTTACGCCTTCTGATTACCCCTTTTGTATCTTAGATTTACGCCTTCAGATTACCCCTTTGGTATCTTAGATTTACGTCTTCTGATTACTCCTTTGGTATCTTAGATTTACGTCTTCTGATTACCCCTATGGTATCTTAGATTTACGTCTTCTGATTACTCCTTTGGTATCTTAGATTTACGTCTTCTGATTACCCCTATGGTATCTTAGATTTACTTCTTCTGATTACCCCTTTGGTGTCTTAGATTTACGTCTTCTGATTACCCCTTTGGTATCTTAGATTTACGTCTTCTGATTACCCCTTTGGTATCTTAGATTTACGTCTTCTGATTACCCCTATGGTATCTTAGATTTACGTCTTCTGATTATCCCAATGGTATATTAGATTTACGTCTTCTGATTACCCCTATGGTATCTTAGATTTACGTCTTCTGATTACCCCTATGGTATCTTAGATTTACGTCTTCTGATTACCCCTATGGCATCTTAGATTTACGCCTTCTGATTACCCCTATGGTTTCTTAGATTTACGTCTTCTGATTACCCCTTTGGTATCTTAGATTTACGTCTTCTGATTACCCCTATGGTATCTTAGATTTACGCCTTCTGATTACCCCTATGGCATCTTAGATTTACACCTTCTGATTACCCCTTTGGTATCTTAGATTTACGCCTTCTGATTACCCCTTTGGTATCTTAGATTTACGCCTTCTGATTACCCCTTTGTTATCTTAGATTTACGCCTTCTGATTACCCCTTTTGTATCTTAGATTTACGCCTTCAGATTACCCCTTTGGTATCTTAGATTTACGTCTTCTGATTACTCCTTTGGTATCTTAGATTTACGTCTTCTGATTACCCCTATGGTATCTTAGATTTACGTCTTCTGATTACTCCTTTGGTATCTTAGATTTACGTCTTCTGATTACCCCTATGGTATCTTAGATTTACTTCTTCTGATTACCCCTTTGGTGTCTTAGATTTACGTCTTCTGATTACCCCTTTGGTATCTTAGATTTACGTCTTCTGATTACCCCTTTGGTATCTTAGATTTACGTCTTCTGATTACCCCTATGGTATCTTAGATTTACGTCTTCTGATTATCCCAATGGTATATTAGATTTACGTCTTCTGATTACCCCTATGGTATCTTAGATTTACGTCTTCTGATTACCCCTATGGTATCTTAGATTTACGTCTTCTGATTACCCCTATGGCATCTTAGATTTACGCCTTCTGATTACCCCTATGGTTTCTTAGATTTACGGCTTCTGATTACCCCTTTGGTATCTTAGATTTACGCCTTCTGATTACCCCTTTGTTATCTTAGATTTACGCCTTCTGAATACCCCTTTGGTATCTTAGATTTACGTCTTCTGATTACTCCTTTGGTATCTTAGATTTACGTCTTCTGATTACCCCTATGGTATCTTAGATTTATGCCTTCTGATTACCCCTTTGGTATCTTAGATTTACGCCTTCTGATTACCCCTTTGGTATCTTAGATTTACACCTTCTGATTACTCCTTTGGTATCTTAGATTTACGTCTTCTGATTACCCCTATGGTATCTTAGATTTACGTCTTCTGATTACCCCTTTGGTATCTTAGATTTACGTCTTCTGATTACCCCTATGGTATCTTAGATTTACGCCTTCTGATTACCCCTATGGTATCTTAGATTTACGCCTTCTGATTACCCCTATGGTATCTTAGATTTACGCCTTCTGATTACCCCTTTGGTATCTTAGATTTACGCCTTCTGATTACCCCTTTCGTATCTTAGATTCTCGCCTTCTGATTACCCCTTTGGTATCTTAGATTTACGTCTTCTGATTACCCCTATGGTATCTTATATTTACGTCTTCTGATTACCCCTTTGGTATCTTAGATTTACGTCTTCTGATTACCCCTATGGTATCTTAGATTTATGTCTTCTGATTACCCCTTTGGTATCTTAGATTTACGTCTTCTGATTACCCCTATGGTATCTTAGATTTACGTCTTCTGATTACTCCTTTGGTATCTTAGATTTACGTCTTCTGATTACACCTATGGTATCTTAGATTTACGTCTTCTGATTACTCCTTTGGTATCTTAGATTTACGTCTTCTGATTACCCCTATGGTATCTTAGATTTACGTCTTTTGATTACCCCTTTGGTATCTTAGATTTACGTCTTCTGATTACCCCTTTGGTATCTTAGATTTACGTCTTCTGATTACCCCTTTGGTATCTTAGATTTACGTCTTCTGATTAGCCCTTTGGTATCTTAGATTTACGTCTTCTGATTACCCCTTTGGTATCTTAGATTTACGTCTTCTGATTACCCCTTTGGTATCTTAGATTTACCTCTTCTGATTACCCCTATGGTATCTTAGATTTACGTCTTCTGATTACCCCTATGGTATCTGTGATTTACGTCTTCTGATTACCCCTTTGGTATCTTAGATTTACGTCTTCTGATTACCCCTTTGGTATCTTAGATTTACGTCTTCTGATTAACCCTTTGGTATCTTAGATTTACGTCTTCTGATTACCTCTTTGGTATCTTAGATTAACGTCTGCTGATTACCCCTTTGGTATCTTAGATTTACGCCTTCTGATTACCCCTTTGGTATCTTAGATTTACGCCTTCTGATTACCCCTATGGTATCTTAGATTTACGTCTGCCGATTACCCCTATGGTATCTTAGATTTACGCCTTCTGATTACCTCTATGGTATCTTAGATTTACGCCTTCTGATTACCCCTTTGGTATCTTAGATTTACGTCTTCTGATTACCCCTATGGTATCTTAGATTTACGTCTTCTGATTACCCCTATGGTATCTTAGATTTACGCCTTCTGATTACCCCTTTGGTATCTTAGATTTACGTCTTCTAATTACCCCTATGGTATCTGTGATATACGTCTTCTGATTACCCCTATGGTATCTGTGATTTACGTCTTCTGATTACCCCTTTGGTATCTTAGATTTACGTCTTCTGATTACCCCTTTGGTATCTTAGATTAACGTCTGCTGATTACCACTTTGGTATCTTAGATTTACGTCTTCTGATTACCCCTTTGGTATCTTAGATTTACGTCTTCTGATTACCCTTTGGTATCTTAGATTTACGTCTTCTGATTACCCCTATGGTATCTTAGATTTACGTATTCTGATTACCCCTATGGTATCTTAGATTTACGTCTTCTGATTACCCCTATGGTATCTTAGATTTACGTCTTCTGATTACCCCTATGGTATCTGTGATGTACGTCTTCTGATTACCCCTATTGTATCTTAGATTTACGTCTTCTGATTACCCCTATGGTATCTTAGATTTACGCCTTCTGATTACCCCTATGGCATCTTAGATTTACGCCTTCTGATTACCCCTTTGGTATCTTAGATTTACGCCTTCTGATTACCCCTTTTGTATCTTAGATTTACGCCTTCTGATTACCCCTTTGGTATCTTAGATTTACGCCTTCTGATTACCCCTTTGGTATCTTAGATTTACGCCTTCAGATTACCCCTTTGGTATCTTAGATTTACGTCTTCTGATTACTCCTTTGGTATCTTAGATTTACGTCTTCTGATTACCCCTATGGTATCTTAGATTTACGTCTTTTGATTACTCCTTTGGTATCTTAGATTTACGTCTTCTGATTACCCCGATGGTATCTTAGATTTACGTCTTCTGATTACCCTTTTGGTGTCTTAGATTTACGTCTTCTGATTACCCCTTTGGTATCTTAGATTAACGTCTTCTGATTACCCCTTTGGTATCTTAGATTTACGTCTTCTGATTACCCCTATGGTATCTTAGATTTACGTATTTTGATTACCCCTATGGTATCTTAGATTTACGTCTTCTGATTATCCCTATGGTATATTAGATTTACGTCTTCTAATTACCCCTATGGTATCTTAGATTTACGTCTTCTGATTACCCCTATGGTATCTTAGATATACGTCTTCTGATTACCAATATGGCATCTTAGATTTACGCCTTCTGATTACCCCTATGGTTTCTTAGATTTACGCCTTCTGATTACCCCTTTGGTATCTTAGATTTACGCCTTCTGATTATCCCTTTGTTATCTTAGATTTACGCCTTCTGATTACCCCTTTGGTATCTTAGATTTACGTCTTCTGATTACTCCTTTGGTATCTTAGATTTACGTCTTCTGATTATCCCTATGGTATCTTAGATTTATGCCTTCTGATTACCCCATTGGTATCTTAGATTTACGCCTTCTGACTACCCCTTTGGTATCTTAGATTTACGTCTTCTGATTACTCCTTTGGTATCTTAGATTTACGTCTTCTGATTACCCCTATGGTATCTTAGATTTACGTCTTCTGATTACCCCTTTGGTATCTTAGATTTACGTCTTCTGATTACCCCTATGGTATCTTAGATTTACGCCTTCTGATTACCCCTATGGTATCTTAGATTTACGCCTTCTGATTACCCCTATGGTATCTTAGATTTACGCCTTCTGATTACCCCTTTGGTATCTTAGATTTACGCCTTCTGATTACCCCTTTGGAATCTTAGATTCTCGCCTTCTGATTACCCCTTTGGTATCTTAGATTTACGTCTTCTGATTACCCCTATGGTATCTTATATTTACGTCTTCTGATTACCCCTTTGGTATCTTAGATTTACGTCTTCTGATTACTCCTTTGGTATCTTAGATTTAAGTCTTCTGATTACCCCTATGGTATCTTAGATTTACGTCTTCTGATTACCCCTTTGGTATCTTAGATTTACGTCTTCTGATTACCCCTATGGTATCTTAGATTTACGTCTTCTGATTACCCCTATGGTATCTTAGATTTACGTCTTTTGATTACCCCTTTGGTATCTTAAATTTACGCCTTCTGATTACCCCTTTGGTATCTTAGATTTACGCCTTCTGATTACCCCTTTGGAATCTTAGATTCTCGCCTTCTGATTACCCCTTTGGTATCTTAGATTTACGTCTTCTGATTACCCCTATGGTATCTTATATTTACGTCTTCTGATTACCCCTTTGGTATCTTAGATTTACGTCTTCTGATTACCCCTATGGTATCTTAGATTTACGTCTTCTGATTACCCCTTTGGTATCTTAGATTTACGTCTTCTGATTACCCCTATGGTATCTTAGATTTACGTCTTTTGATTACCCCTTTGGTATCTTAGATTTACGTCTTCTGATTACACCTATGGTATCTTAGATTTACGTCTTCTGATTACCCCTTTGGTATCTTAGATTTACGTCTTCTGATTACCCCTATGGTATCTTAGATTTACGTCTTTTGATTACCCCTTTGGTATCTTAGATTTACGTCTTCTGATTACCCCTTTGGTATCTTAGATTTACGTCTTATGATTACCCCTTTGGTATCTTAGATTTACGTCTTCTGATTACCCCTTTGGTATCTTAGATTTACGTCTTCTGATTACCCCTTTGGTATCTTAGATTTACGTCTTCTGATTACCCCTATGGTATCTGTGATTTACGCCTTCTGATTACCCCTTTGGTATCTTAGATTTACGTCTTCTGATTACCCCTTTGGTATCTTAGATTTACGTCTTCTGATTACCCCTATGGTATCTGTGATTTACGTCTTCTGATTACCCCTTTGGTATCTTAGATTTACATCTTCTGATTACCCCTTTGGTATCTTAGATTTACGTCTTCTGATTAACCCTTTGGTATCTTAGATTTACGTCTTCTGATTACCTCTTTGGTATCTTATATTAATGTCTGCTGATTACCCCTTTGGTATCTTAGATTTACGTCTTCTGATTACCCCTTTGGTATCTTAGATTTACGCCTTCTGATTACCCCTATGGTATCTTAGATTTACGTCTGCCGATTACCACTATGGTATCTTAGATTTACTCCTTCTGATTACCTCTATGGTATCTTAGATTTACGCCTTCTGATTACCCCTTTGGTATCTTAGATTTACGTCTTCTGATTACCCCTATGGTATCTTAGATTTACGTCTTCTGATTACCCCTATGGTATCTTAGATTTACGCCTTCTGATTACCCCTTTGGTATCTTAGATTTACGTCTTCTAATTACCCCTATGGTATCTGTGATATACGTCTTCTGATTACCCCTATGGTATCTGTGATTTACGTCTTCTGATTACCCCTTTGGTATCTTAGATTTACGTCTTCTGATTACCCCTTTGGTATCTTAGATTAACGTCTGCTGATTACCACTTTGGTATCTTAGATTTACGTATTCTGATTACCCCTATGGTATCTTAGATTTACGTCTTCTGATTACCCCTATGGTATCTTAGATTTACGTCTTCTGATTACCCCTATGGTATCTGTGATGTACGTCTTCTGATTACCCCTATGGTATCTTAGATTTACGTCTTCTGATTACCCCTATGGTATCTTAGATTTACGCCTTCTGATTACCCCTATGGCATCTTAGATTTACGCCTTCTGATTACCCCTTTGGTATCTTAGATTTACGACTTCTGATTACCCCTTTGGTATCTTAGATTTACGCCTTCTGATTACCCCTTTGGTAGCTTAGATTTACGCCTTCTGATTACCCCTTTGGTATCTTAGATTTACGCCTTCAGATTACCCCTTTGGTATCTTAGATTCACGTCTTCTGATTACTCCTTTGGTATCTTAGATTTACGTCTTCTGATTACCCCTATGGTATCTTAGATTTACGTCTTCTGATTACTCCTTTGGTATCTTAGATTTACGTTTTCTGATTACCCCGATGGTATCTTAGATTTACGTCTTCTGATTACCCCTTTGGTGTCTTAGATTTACGTCTTCTGATTACCCCTTTGGTATCTTAGATTTACGTCTTCTGATTACCCCTTTGGTATCTTAGATTTACGTCTTCTGATTACCCCTATGGTATCTTAGATTTACGTATTCTGATTACCCCTATGGTATCTTAGATTTACGTCTTCTGATTATCCCTATGGTATATTAGATTTACGTCTTCTAATTACCCCTATGGTATCTTAGATTTACGTCTTCTGATTACCCCTATGGTATCTTAGATTTACGTCTTCTGATTACCCCTATGGCATCTTAGATTTACGCCTTCTGATTACCCCTATGGTTTCTTAGATTTACGTCTTCTGATTACCCCTTTGGTATCTTAGATTTACGCCTTCTGATTACCCCTTTGTTATCTCAGATTTACGCCTTCTGATTACCCCTTTGGTATCTTAGATTTACGTCTTCTGATTACTCCTTTGGTATCTTAGATTTACGTCTTCTGATTACCCCTATGGTATCTTAGATTTATGCCTTCTGATAACCCCTTTGGTATCTTAGATTTACTCCTTCTGATTACCTCTATGGTATCTTAGATTTACGCCTTCTGATTACCCCTTTGGTATCTTAGATTTACGTCTTCTGATTACCCCTATGGTATCTTAGATTTACGTCTTCTGATTACCCCTATGGTATCTTAGATTTACGCCTTCTGATTACCCCTTTGGTATCTTAGATTTACGTCTTCTAATTACCCCTATGGTATCTGTGATATACGTCTTCTGATTACCCCTATGGTATCTGTGATTTACGTCTTCTGATTACCCCTTTGGTATCTTAGATTTACGTCTTCTGATTACCCCTTTGGTATCTTAGATTAACGTCTGCTGATTACCACTTTGGTATCTTAGATTTACGTATTCTGATTACCCCTATGGTATCTTAGATTTACGTCTTCTGATTACCCCTATGGTATCTTAGATTTACGTCTTCTGATTACCCCTATGGTATCTTAGATTTACGCCTTCTGATTACCCCTATGGCATCTTAGATTTACGCCTTCTGATTACCCCTTTGGTATCTTAGATTTACGACTTCTGATTACCCCTTTGGTATCTTAGATTTACGCCTTCTGATTACCCCTTTGGTAGCTTAGATTTACGCCTTCTGATTACCCCTTTGGTATCTTAGATTTACGCCTTCAGATTACCCCTTTGGTATCTTAGATTCACGTCTTCTGATTACTCCTTTGGTATCTTAGATTTACGTCTTCTGATTACCCCTATGGTATCTTAGATTTACGTCTTCTGATTACTCCTTTGGTATCTTAGATTTACGTTTTCTGATTACCCCGATGGTATCTTAGATTTACGTCTTCTGATTACCCCTTTGGTGTCTTAGATTTACGTCTTCTGATTACCCCTTTGGTATCTTAGATTTACGTCTTCTGATTACCCCTTTGGTATCTTAGATTTACGTCTTCTGATTACCCCTATGGTATCTTAGATTTACGTATTCTGATTACCCCTATGGTATCTTAGATTTACGTCTTCTGATTATCCCTATGGTATATTAGATTTACGTCTTCTAATTACCCCTATGGTATCTTAGATTTACGTCTTCTGATTACCCCTATGGTATCTTAGATTTACGTCTTCTGATTACCCCTATGGCATCTTAGATTTACGCCTTCTGATTACCCCTATGGTTTCTTAGATTTACGTCTTCTGATTACCCCTTTGGTATCTTAGATTTACGCCTTCTGATTACCCCTTTGTTATCTCAGATTTACGCCTTCTGATTACCCCTTTGGTATCTTAGATTTACGTCTTCTGATTACTCCTTTGGTATCTTAGATTTACGTCTTCTGATTACCCCTATGGTATCTTAGATTTATGCCTTCTGATAACCCCTTTGGTATCTTAGATTTACGCCTTCTGATTACCCCTTTGTTATCTTAGATTTACGCCTTCTGATTACTCCTTTGGTATCTTAGATTTACGTCTTCTGATTACCCCTTTGGTATCTTAGATTTACGTCTTCTGATTACCCCTTTGGTATCTTAGATTTACGTCTTCTGATTACCCCTATGGTATCTTAGATTTACGCCTTCTGATTACCCCTATGGTATCTTAGATTTACGCCTTCTGATTACCCCTTTGGTATCTTAGATTTACACCTTCTGATTACCCCTTTGGAATCTTAGATTCTCGCCTTCTGATTACCCCTTTGGTATCTTAGATTTACGTCTTCTGATTACCCCTTTGGTATCTTAGATTTACGTCTTCTGATTACCCCTATGGTATCTTAGATTTACGTCTTCTGATTACCCCTTTGGTCTCTTAGATTTACGTCTTCTGATTACACCTATGGTATCTTAGATTTACGTCTTCTGATTACCCCTTTGGTATCTTAGATTTACGTCTTCTGATTACCCCTATGGTATCTTAGATTTACGTCTTTTGATTACCCCTTTGGTATCTTAGATTTACGTCTTCTGATTACCCCTTTGGTATCTTAGATTTACGTCCTCTGATTACCCCTTTGGTATCTTAGATTTACGTCTTCTGATTACCCCTTTGGTATCTTAGATTTACGTCTTCTGATTACCCCTTTGGTATCTTAGATTTACGTCTTCTGATTACCCCTTTGGTATCTTAGATTTACGTCTTCTGATTACCCCTATGGTATCTTAGATTTACGTCTTCTGATTACCCCTATGGTATCTTAGATTTACGTCTTCTGATTACCCCTTTGGTATCTTAGATTTACGTCTTCTGATTATCCCTATGGTATCTTAGATTTACGACTTCTGATTACCCCTATGGTATCTTAGATTTACGTCTTCTGATTACCCCTTTGGTATCTTAGATTTACGTCTTCTGATTACCCCTTTGGTATCTTAGATTAACGTCTTCTGATTACCCCTTTGGTATCTTAGATTTACGTCTTCTGATTACCTCTTTGGTATCTTAGATTTACGTCTTCTGATTACCCCTTTGGTATCTTAGATTTACGTCTTCTGATTACCCCTATGGTATCTTAGATTTACGTCTTCTGATTACCCCTTTGGTATCTTAGATTTACGTCTTCTGATTACCCCCTTTAGTATCTTCATACTTTTCTTGCATCATTTGAATGAGAACAGGGATTTAGGCCTATGATCCCGCCACTTTTAACTGAAGCGATTGTACCATGCCAGGATATCAATTTTGCCTCGGACTGGATTTAGAAACTATTCAGAATGTGTTATATTTTTTGATATCATCATATAGTATTATTTTGTGCCAATGCAGGTTTGTTACTGATGATATACCTAGTATATGTATCTATAATACATTTCTCTGACGTCACGCTATTGTTCGAACAGTGGATTATTTCTAAGAATCTAGTTTATTCTTTTGTTCTTGAATATATGAACTTTGACCTTTCATTGTTTTAGGCTTAAAAACTTGATATACATATTTTGGGACTTTCGGGTACCGAACCACTGCTGGACCTTTTAAAGTCTACATTGACTTTCAAAACTTCCATCATACCTCTCGGCTAGGGTCTCGTTGATTATATTTACGAATCTGCAGTTGAAGTGTATTCTCCATTACTGAATTATTTGTAACATTTATAACAGTTTAATTAATTAGGATAGGCAGTATTAGACAATAAAGTTGTGAAGAAAAAAAGAAAATCAGAAAATACGTCCTGTAATTTAAACGTAGATATCAAATTTAGTGTACAAGACGCGTATCTGGAATAAACTTCACCAGGAACGCTCATAATCCAAAGATTGGAAAGTCAAATAATATAAAAGTGGTTATATATAGTTGTTTAAGGTGAACGTGAATGATGAATGAAACAGAGAAACAAGGTATCTTAAAATTCACTACATCTAGTTTTGGCAATGAAACAATGATAATTGTGTGATCATGATTGACTACGAAAAATAAAAACGTAGATATATAATTGAGTGTACATGACGTCACGTGTTACCTGAATTATCTTCTTCAAAAGATTGACAAACAAATCACATAATAAACAAGTGTTACCTATAGCATGACTGAAGTCTGCACGTTTTCACTAATAAATTAGTCTATACTTTTATGCAAATGTTGGTCGATTCAATGGTGTTATGGTGAGTTCAAATGCACAGGATTTGATTTAAAAAAATGGATTCAGGATTTATCATGGATTCTACGAAATAAGATGTCATATTGTTATGAAATATTGCTGTGATATATGTTACAACAACTCTCAGCAGACAAAATGAAGAATACTTGTGAAGAGAATTTCTAAAAGCGAGCAAATATATGGTGTATGTATTTAATCCAGACAATAGCTCAGTGTATGTGATGGATATTTTCATATCCGCCCCGGACATACATGAAGATATGATTGATAATCGTCATTATACATCACCTATACTCCATGATGTTTCTCTAAATGAAATTCTACCATTTTTACATATGCTGTGTGGCATGCATTATATTCGATTCAAACTAATTGCACCACCGCTTTCAAAACTGCATTCCTTGTATTATGATTCATGTTTGGAAAATCCAGTTTTAAACCCAATTCACACCAATAATAGCTTATAGCAATGGCATAGAAATATTACCCATCACATACTTTTCTTCAAACGTGTTGGCAATATGAATGACCCATATAAACGTTTATTTCTTAAACTTCAGTTTGCCAAGAAAGATCTTGATGTCACTAACCTCGACAATATCCTTAATATGAATATGTCATATACAAGATTTATCCATATCAATGGTTCATACATATATTGTTTTTGTATGGACATCACGATATATAGATTCCTTGATAGAAGATTTATTTATCGACAATTCAATTGACAACAAGTGTTCAGCATATTTAAAAGACAATTTTAGAAAAGTGAACGAACACCAGGAATATAACTCTAGATCAAGTCAATTCATTTTCGAAGTTCTATAAATTAAAGATGTAGACTCTTCAGCTTATTCTTTAATGCCAGTAAAGATTGTAAACCGCTTCAAATTGTATAAAATCAATAAATGAACAATAAGTAAATGTGTATATTTTAAGATCATTAATATCTATTAAATGTTTCATCTTATCATTCACTTAATTTAAGTGACATACTCTTCAAGGACCTATTGGAAATAAGCTGAATTATTATACCTCGCATAATAAAGAATCAATTATATTGGTTAAAAGATAATCACATGACATAAAATAATCTGGATAGTTTTGCTTCTAATCGCCGCCAACGGTGAAAAACCTCAAGAATTACACACGTCCATTGAATAACCCTATTATTCAACGGTGTAATAACCCTCGAAAATTACAACGTCCAGTGAATAACCATAATGAAATAATACTTTAACAATTCAAATATTAAACAGTATATTTCAACTGTTTGTTCGGTATAATAAAACAGTTTTGGTCCTCTGCATCGGTGAATATCCAAAATTGTGAACCCCACTATGGAAATAACCCTAGTGGGGTTGATAATTTTGGATATTCACCTCTTCCGAGGGCCATAATTGTTTATTGTTTTCATGGGCCATTTCTTGGAAGGATATCAAGTTGTTATTGAATTTTAGCCTTGATATACTTGTTTTAAGCTACATTTATATATAGTTGATATCGATTCCTGAATACATTTTACGTTAACCCTACATATACATCGACGACGCTTACGAAAGAGGAACTCCTGGACAATCATAGATCTGTCTGTGTTCTTTTTTATACCTGAATTACATCTTTGTCCTTAGAAACAGCGCTATATCTCTATTTAATTCATCAATATCTAGTCCATCAGCATTCAAAGCCAGGGTTTATTTACTGTGACACTAGATACTTCAGGTTTGCCATGAAACAGGTGTGGATTCTAAGTACATGCAACCAAGGTCACTCTCCTAGTGCAATACACTTCTCTGTTTATTAAATAACAATTCTCCACTGTGAACTAATAGATAAATCATTTGGTGCCACAAGTGGAATAGGAATTAGTTTCCCTTCAGGAACAGCTGAGTTCACCCTCGGATTTTATTTGGGTACGTGCTGCCGAATCGTGTTTCTGTGTAGTATTAATTTACCATTGTTTGTCTTTTTTGTAATTGTTCTTTAAGGCTTGCCTTTTCTTCGATTCTGCTGAAAACCTCTTTGGTTTCCTCGATGTATAATGTTATAGCGATGTGATATTTCTTTTTCCATTTTATTCGTAAATTCATAAATGTGAAACCATTACTAGAGTATCACAGGCATCAGAGATGCTCGAATAAAATTATGGTTTTAATTTCTTGATATTTTCCCACCATCAGTAAATCCCACGGTGTCGGAACCAATCAATATACCTTAAAGCGTTAATGTTACTGATTATAGTTAAACAATTGTAGATATTTAGATAGAAATTTATATCTTAATTACAGTATGAAAACGAAAGATTGCACATATATCTCAAGCGTAGTGATACAAATCATTTGTAGTATTATTGCAGAGTCTTATTCTAAAGGGGTACAACGAAGATAATAATTCATTCTCTGTTCTAAAAAAACTAATCTTATATTCAAGATGTGTAATATAGTAATGATGCTATGCATCATCTCCAGTTCGTATTTTTTTGTAATTTATTGTAACAAGCATGATGTTTATATGTTATAAATCACAAATTATTATCGTTTTATATGGGAATAAATTTCATAAAATGAAAGCCAAACATACCAGATTGTCGGAACATTTCAAAATCAAATCGTTAGATTGTAAAAACATAGACAACATGGATACCCCTAACACACATACATATGACAAATCATTAGCCTGGGGTGGTACATGTACTTCAATAAAAATATGTAGACCTTATGCTAGTTTTAAACCTCGCATTTTCGGACGGAATGTTGCTTCTCGTCGATCTTCAGCACAGGCGTTAATACAATACTTCTTGCTTTGATGTTCGTTGTCGGTTCTTATCTGTTCGGACTCTCTTTCTTGTTCTTATCTGTTCGGATTCTCTTTCTTGCCTGATGGGAAATGAGAGTTGCAAAACTCAAAACCCTTTCATATTAAAGATAGTTGAGATATATAATAGCATTGTTTCTATCAGTAAAAAAGTCATTTTTATATGGATCCTTAATCATATATGTATCCATGGCAACACCTTCGTTGACTTGGAAGCTAAATGGCGCATTGAGTAACACAATATGCAATTGTTTTATTCCATACAATGAGTTTAAGTGTATACTAAAACGCTGACAGGAAGTTGTGACCAGCAAAATCATTGCAAATTGCACAAAATACATTGGCAAGACTTTGTTCTTACGTTCAAAATCGCACGAAACAGTTAGTCTTGACCAGATGTCGTATTGATCATGCTGGATTTAAACAAAGACTATTATTAAAATAATGAGGAACGGCCAGAATGTTTTCCGTATAATTCCAATTATTCACTATCTTATAGGAAGCAAGAACTACTAACCATTCGCGAGCAGATGCATTCATCTTTTTAGTTTTCTGTGTTGTGTTTTTGCTTTGTTTGTCTTCGTCCTGTGTCTTGTGTGTCCAATGTTGCCAATGTCTCTGGATTGTCCGTTCTGGATTGCATCTTCGGATTTCTCTAATGTGTATTTAATCGAATGCGTGGATGTTGCTAATGTTCATCAGACATTCTACAACGTCAACACGTTGCCTAATGTGTTAAAATGATTAAAAAAGAAATTGGTTTATATACTAATATATATATACGTTCTGCATATATGGTTTTATCTTTTTTATTTTATTTTCATTATTGGTACGTGCACATTTAACCGAATTGTTTTATTCACAAGTATGTCTCATTTCTAAGAGTCTTGTAGTTGAGTAAATTAATTGACAAAATTTGTTCACGCCACGATATAGCTGAAATGTTGCTAATGTTGGTGTTAAACACCAATGAATCAGTCAAACCCAAACATCCCCTGATTTAATTTTATCATATATGTCATCTTATACACCCATTGTGTTGTGTGTCCTTCTTTGATTTACGGATTCTGCTTACCCCTTTGGTATCTTCAAACTCTTCTTAATGTCTTACTGTTTGAAACCATGTTCTTAATTACACGACTCATTTTTAATAGGTGTCTGTGAACAAATACCGAACCAATGACACCCAAACGAAGTCTATAATTATATATATTTTCCATTTGCCGTCACCTAATAACTAAAGGGATTTTTTTTACACATTATAAGTAGTTCCTATCAATTGTAGTAGACAATCAAAGAAATATTTAGCATTGCATGGGATTTCCGGCGAAAATATTTATGGCAGTTAGCTATTTTAATGTTTTGTAGCAAGTACTCGAGTCTGCGTAACTTACATAAAGGATGGTAAGTTGTGGAGCAGGAACTACTTACCCTACCTGATGACCCGAGTTCACCTCTGGTTTTTTGTGAGCTTCGTGTTGCTCAATCGGTAGTTTTGTGTTATTGTTTTGTAGATCATTGTTCGTCCTTTTGCCGGTTTTCGTTTGGTATTGTCTATCCCTCGATTTATGGCTTCTTTTTAATTCTGTGGTATCCTCAAACTTTTCTTCATCAAGTCAATCGGTTACTATTACGAACGTTTTCGTCACTCAACTACAATCTTGTACATCTATGAAACAGCACAAACGTCCATATAATTATTTTACCACTAACACGCTCCAAAATATCTATATATTTGATATATTGCTTTATATAACCCACGGTAATGTCTGACGTTAGAACTTATGTTTGATGATATAGACAATTTAAATGAAAAATAAGTGCGACGAGGTTATTTATAGAACATAATAAAACGAGATATACAGCTGAATGTTGAAATGAAACACCACATAAATAAATAACTGTCTGAACAGTGCTTTATTATTTGTATTAGTTCTATAAAAGGATAACAATACTCTTTTTTTAAAGATATATTAATATGTTAGGAATATTTTATGGAAAAGAAGATCTTCTTTTTGAAATTTAGCTGAACATGATACGAATATAAGTGAAAATATACCAATATAAAATCCTGATCAAATACAATCCAAGGTACAACAGTTTATTGTTATTATGGAAAGAAATCTCAAACAATTATGGTCAACAATTGCCTTTTTTCATAATGTGAACAATGCATGTGATATAGCCTCAGAATGTATTCATAATATATGAAGAAATGATATGGCTCTAGATGAACATGAGAGAATATTCATAAGCCATTCTGGTTTTTGTTTTGGATTAGCAGATTTACTGTGGATCCATTTGTTTGGTTTATATTATTGCATGTCTTAAATTTCCCTCTGATGTATATCCTGATTGTGACACATTCATGTCCATGTATTTCTAGACAAAACAGTAAAATATTAATATACTATGCGAGTTAGATGGCGGGTGCTTTATAAAAAGCTGGAACAGCCTACCATTGGCGAGCACCTTCTTTCACCCTGGTATATTATTGGAGTCGATGTTGCTAATTTGGGGCCCGGGTGGCTCAATGAGTTAGGTCGTTGGATTTAACAACTCATACAAACCTATCACCAATACGGCGTGGGTTCGTGCCCAGCTTTGTAAATTACAAAAAGGGCGCACTCGACTAGCAGCAGCAAGTGATAAAGTTTACCAGTTGCTTGCCCATGGGTGGTGGTTCTCTCCGGATACTCCGGCTTCCTCCACCACTAAAACTGGTCACCATGATATAGCTGCAATATTGCTGAAAGTGGCGTTAAACAGAAAAATTATAAATTCAAATTCAAGATGCTTCTAATCTTCTTATATTTCTGTGTAGTCCACTCTTGATTGTGTCTTCGGTTTTCTATAACGTTTATTAAAAACAACAATTAGCACAAGTGCATAATGGCAATAGTGATTGAATAGATAATAACAACGTAGATATATAATGCAATGTGCTTCTAGAATAACCTTCATCAGGTACGCTGAACACCAAAACACTGGAAAGACAAATAATGTAAAGGAAGAGTTTGAAGATACCAAAGGAGCAATCAGAATCCGTAAATCTAAGATACCAAAGGGGCAATCAGAATCGTATGTCTAAGATACCAATGGGGCAATCAGAATTCGCAAGTCGAAGAAGAACAGACAACATAATGGCCAAATGAAAAAGTACAAAAGGACAAACAACGATCAGCAAAACATACATATTTAAAACTAATGATCGAGTAACACGAACCCCATTAAAAACCGGAGTAAACTCAGGTGCTCCGTAATATTAAAATATTTTGGAGCAGGAATACCAAAGGGCCTAATCAGAATAGCCAATTTTGATTGAACCATATTGTGTTTTTCTATAACTGATTACCAATTACCATATTGTTTACGGTTTTCTTTTTGATATTTTATTTTCTGTTATTCAATTTCCTGCTTCTGATTACCAGTTTGGTATCTGCCAACTTTTCTATTGATGTAATGTTAATAATTATATGTGTTCTACCTATAAGGATATGTGTTTGTAAATTGTCTATATAATTATACGGAACGGAAATGTAAACTGTGTCTATAATTTAAAATCCAATTAAAAAGAAACAAAAAGAGGAGAACAATCAATAGCAGTTTTATATAATGTCAGATTGGCTATGTTTGATATAATGTCGGATTGGCTATGTTTGATATAATGTCAGATTGGCTATGTTTTATATAATGTCAGATTGGCTATGTTTTATATAATGTCAGATTGGCTATGTTTTATATAATGTCAGATTGGCTATGTTTGATATAATGTCAGATTGGCTATGTTTTATATAATGTCAGATTGGCTATGTTTTATATAATGTCAGATTGACGATGTTTGATATAATGTCAGATTGGCTATGTTTGATATAATGTCAGATTGGCTATGTTTTATATAATGTCAGATTGACTATGTTTGATATAATGTCAGATTGGCTATGTTTGATATAATGTCAGATTGGCTATGTTTGATATAATGTCAGATTGGCTATGTTTGATATAATGTCAGATTGGCTATGTTTTATATAATGTCAGATTGGCTATGTTTTATATAATGTCAGATTGGCTATGTTTTATATAATGTCAGATTGGCTATGTTTTATATAATGTCAGATTGGCTATGTTTTATATAATGTCAGATTGGCTATGTTTTATATAATGTCAGATTGGCTATGTTTTATATAATGTCAGATTGGCTATGTTATATATAATGTCAGATTGACTATGTGTTATATAATGTCAGATTGGCTATGTTTGATATAATGTCAGATTGGCTATGTTTTATATAATGTCAGATTGGCTATGTTTTATATAATGTCAGATTGGCTATGTTTTATATAATGTCAGATTGGCTATGTTTTATATAATGTCAGATTGGCTATGTTTGATATAATGTCAGATTGGCTATGTTTTATATAATGTCAGATAGGCTATGTTTTATATAATGTCAGATTGGCTATGTTTTATATAATGTCAGATTGGCTATGTTATATATAATGTCAGATTGACTATGTGTTATATAATGTCAGATTGGCTATGTTTGATATAATGTCAGATTGGCTATGTTTTATATAATGTCAGATTGGCTATGTTTTATATAATGTCAGATTGGCTATGTTTTATATAATGTCAGATTGGCTATGTTTTATATAATGTCAGATTGACAATGTTTTATATCATGTCAGATTGGCTATGTTTTATATAATGTTAGATTGGCTATGTTTTATATAATGTCAGATTGGCTATGTTTTATATAATGTCAGATTGCCTTTTTTTTTATATAATGTCAGATTGGCTATGTTTTATATAATGTCAGATTGGCTATGTTTTATATAATGTCAGATTGGCAATGTTGTAATCGTCTTACCGATAAGAAACTCAATTTCAACTTTGGAAAGATATGTAACTTTTATTACATCATATAACGAATTATTTCCAGTGATTTAATTTTGTTTGATAAAAAGAAAGTCCCGTTTCGTTTTACAATCAATATCAACTTCTCATTAGACCTCTGATAAACCATTCTTACATTTAATTTGATATCTAGAGCTTACACAAAAACCAGCATGTATGTGACATCCTATAAATGTTTTGATATTGTCACAGTCGTTCAAGATAAAACACATCGATTCTGCCTTGTAAAAGCATTTATATTAAGCATGAAATGTTGTTATCAGTCGCTGCTGACTACTGTCACATTAAAAATGAACTCGCAATTTTTGTAGCAGCTTATCTTATGCCCTATGTCTCTACTCACTACAACAGCTCCAAGTAATACAAAGTATATCATCAACAAGTAATACAAAGTATATCATCAAGGTTTGGCGCTTTAAAATCTGATTCAACCCACCATTTCTTTAGAAATGCCTGTACCAAGTCAGGGTCATTACGGTTTTCGCAGTTTTCCGGTTGTTGACTGATTTTGTCGGTTTATATACTTATGAGTTTTGACTTTCCCTTTGTAAGATTGCTCGGAGTTCGTTAATTTTGTTATTACCCTTATCAAAGCACTGGTTAAAAGTTTGTGTGAGGCGGATTGTCGTTGCTGTCGTTAGGCTTTGCTAAGTTCTATTAATAAAAAGTTTGAAGATACCAAGGGGATAATAAAAGAAATCGTAAATCAAAGGACGAATAACAATACGATGACCAAAGAAAAATGACGAAAGGACAAACAATAATGTACATTTTGGTGGATCCGGTGCTCCTCATCTTATTAGTTTTCTCTGTTGTGTTGTATTTGTGCGGTTGTTATGTTTGTCTTGTGTACATAATGTTGACAGTGTCTCTGGATTGTCCATTTGTTATTGCCCCTTCGGTTTTCTCTAACGTTTATCAAACTAAAGATTGACTGATCCCTTTGATATTTCAAGACAATGATTCATGTCACAAATAAAGATTTGGATGGAGGGATTCTATCCTGACCAGATTCTAATAAAAGACACAAAGGTACCAAAAAGGGTTTTCCTCTTGTAGTCGTCCTATCACATAGCCGCTATACACAGCCTTTTCTTCTATACAGTGTGCTCTTTTAGTGTATTACAATTACTTGTTTCTCCTACAGCAGACTGAAATAAACTTTCTCTTGAATTCAGACATCATTAGTGAGAAGTAGAATTTACTCTTTAGAAGCCTCTAAGCACCAGATGTCTATCTTAGTTTTTTTTAGAAGATTGTCCATGCTATGGTCTTTGTTGTGACGTATGTTTGTGTGTGTCATGTTTATGCTGGTGTAAGTGTTTGTATTTAAATGAACTGAGTTGGGTATATTGTGTGTTCGACTTTTAGATACCCTTCCATTGGTCCTTATTAAAGTAGTGTTCTGACCTCAATCCGGATTGGGACGAAGTGTTTATTGACGTATACTAGAAGTTTTACCATTAGACATTTCTACCAAAAAAATGAACAAAATATATACCACACTGTGTGAACAGTTCCAAAATATATACCACACTGTCTGAACAGTTCCACAATCCAAAGGAAAAATCTTAGAAAGAGGCAAAAGTGATACCCCTTACACACAAATACATGACCACTCACTGTCCTGGTTTGGTCCATACTTCTCCTTTAAGTGAAATGATGTTTTCATGGAAATCCTTCCCATTTGTGTATAAAATGTCAACCCTCACACATAGCCTAATTAACACCGTAGGTATAAAGAAAGCTATAATATTGAACAGTATGCATAGCATATTTAATCTTCGTCACACAGAAATGGTCACCTATCCATTAAAGAGAACTTAATCCTATTAGTGATGTCTATGCATATTAATGTGACCCCGGTTCATGATTTCCTTGTTGGCCATTAGTAATGGCATTAGACATACATATTTTATATGTCATGAACAAATATCAATGAATATATATAAATATATTACTGTAATGTGATCGACAACAATATTTTCAATTGATCAAAAACCAGATTTTTTAAGTTTGCAGAATTGAATGAAGTGATAAATTTGGAGAAATTGACAAAATACATAGGATAGTGTCATTAAAAAAATATGCTTATTTTATTTTTATGAACCTTTGCCACCTGGTATCAAGCTAAGTTACAGAAAACTCTAAACTTGATACATTTCATATTCTGTCTAAGTAGAAATATTATGGGAAATTGTGTATGTCACATGTACAGTGTCTTGACGTATTCTGTTTATGTATTCTATTGTATGTATTGCGAGTAGAAAAATGGAAAATTACAAAACAAAATCATCTATATTTCAAAGTATGAAATAATATTTTTTCTCTCAATGTTTTCAATCACTGTTAAGCTCTTCATGACCACTGCCTCGCTAACAGACAAATCGGAAAGTCTGGATGAACAGAAATGTCATTCATCTCACCCAACTCTCCTCTGTCAATCAAACAAACGACCAGTTTCTTCGATATAAAAATTAAACACAGTAAGTTTTCTCTCTTCTCAGAAATAAATAATTCTATCACCGTGTACCACTCATGGTTTTCACTATTAATCTGTATTATTTGTTGTAAGTAAGTATTGTTGTGTAATTGTGTGTGAATCATTTCTAATTTCACAACATCAATACTTATTTAACAATGTTCCTTATTTGATTTAAACCATTTTCATGACATATACATTATATACAACAGCATTTCATGAAACACAAATTATATCTGTTTACAAAGATTCATGCCATATTTGCATTGCTTCCCTTTCCACATATTCTTATCATCCGTCACAGAACATGTATACATTTACTTGCTGAATAAGATATAGCTGCAAAATAAATCTATGTGAACATAAATGCAATATACAAATGTATGCAGTAGATGAATAATTCCATAAAAGGTAACTCATCAGTAGTGTTAATGTCAGAAGTATGGAAAGCATAAAATGTCACTAACTAGTAAAACTTACTATTACTCCTAATAGCAAAAGGATGATAAACCACAACTCCTTAAATAGGAACTCTCCAATACTACAAATTCCTAAACTGATGGAAAGCCAAAACTGGTAATAACTAATGACTCGCTATACTACTACTGTCAAAATGATGGAAGGCCAAACCTATCACAATCTAATAACTCAACAATATTGTTAATGGCAAAATGATAGAAAGCATAAATGGACATTAATTAATAAATCACCAATAGTTATATTTGAAAATGTGTTGAAAGCAAAACTTTTATTTGAAAATGTGTTGAAAGCCAATCTTCTATTTGAAAATGTGTTGAAAGCCAATTTGTCACTAATTAATAGCTCACCAACAATGCTCGTTGCAAAAGGGTGGAATGTCAATTTGTCACCAATTTTAACTCACCAATAGTGATAATTGCAAAATAATGGAAAGCCAAATCTCACTAAATATCCAGGTAGTAACTCACCAACACTGCTCATTGGAAAAGCATGGAGATCCACAACTTTAACATTTGAGATCATAAACCCATCCAATTAATCACTTACATGCAGCCGATACATAATGTTGATAAGTTTGTAAGCATATATATTTTGTTGGTTCACTCCACATATCTTACTCCGTTATTAATGAACGTCTTGATCAATTCTCAACAAGAAATCAATAGACATGATACCAAATAAAATAAATGTCACTGTCAATTTAATTGATTAATTACTATTGCTTAACGTCATGAGAGCAATGTATCAGTTATAAGTCATTCCAAAAATAAAAACAATAGATGTAGGTTAATAATGTTGCACTTGGATGAACATTTGAATGCATCAGGCCGAACATCATTGTCTTGAATAGACTACCAAAGATCACTCTATCTTTGTTTTTCTGTGTAGTGTTTTGCAGATATAAAGGATCTAACACGGTAAGAGGGCAAGACGGAAAAATCTCAGACACACAAGGGAAAGATTACTGGTCTCCAACGAGGCTCCGCTGAGTTGGAGACCAATAGAAATCTTTTCCGCGGGTGTCTTAGATTTTTCCGTCTTACCCTCTTACCGGTGTTTGATTCTTTTTCTCACTAATTTTCCCATCTTGTACGCTTTTCGGTGTTTGATTTTATTTCTCACTAAACATTTTTGTTTTGATTACATTCCATCGAGTGTTTTCCCGCAAAACTGTTTTCCGTTGGTGAAGTTAATTGTCGATTTATCGATATACATCCGTGTATTAGCAGTATTTTAATTGTATTTCATAATAAAATACAATGTATTTAATAAATATATTATATATACTACTACAACAGCGATAAATACCTGTAACAAATTATTTGACTTTGGTCAAAGGGAGGTATTTTCTTTCTTTACGTTAGTTACTAACAAGGGAGAGCACTCGATTGTTTGCTCAAAGGAAACAAATATTGACACGGTAGAAAGGGGTGAAAAAAAGTCAAACGCAGTGAAAGGTGCAATATTGTTAAATCGTTAGAAAGCAGAATAGTATACAGACTAATAAAAAAAATACTTATGTGGTAGAATCATGGTTTTATTGATGAGAACAAAGACGGAACCGTGGTGAAGAGCTATTTTGCGAAACGTAACATTGTTATGGGAAAAGTAGCGTGAAATTCTTATCTCACCCACGGGTTGAGACAAGGATATCTCACACGGCTAAAAATAGTGAGACAATTGTTTGTCATTTTCTTTGTTATCTTTTGGGCATTGTTTTGTTTGTTCTTCGATTTACGACCAAGTTAGTCTTTGTCATCACCTGGCGTCCGTAGTACGCCGTAAATTAAACATTTACATCTCCTGCTCGGAACTCACTGGCCCAAATTGAACGAAACTTATAAGGACAAACAACTATCTACAAAACATTGCACACAAATCTAAAGATCGAGTAACACGAACCCCACTAAAATGATTCTTTCAGCCGATTTATACCGTTGCAAATTAGGCATATTTGATGAAAGAACACGTTTAAATTTGTTCCTCTGAAACCGCAAAATTTGACTGAGATGGTTTTTCGGTGGTCCCCTTTCAAAATTGTGCCGACAATCCTGCCCTCCAATTAAACGCGTCTATTGCTGCTTTATTATAAGTCATAATGAGCCCAAAATGCAACTGTAGCTACAAGTCATTTTGTAGTTCAAGAAGAGTTTGAAGATACCCAAAGGGGTAATCAGAATCCGTAAGTCGAAGAAAAACAGACATCAGAATGACCAAAATAAAAGTACAAAAGGACAATCAACGATCTACAAAACATACACATAAAACTATAGATCGAGTAACACAAACCCCACTAGAAACTGGGGGAGGTCAGATGCTCCGGAAGGGTAAGCAGTTCCTGCTCCACTAATGGCACCCGTCGTGTTAATATAGGTACAAACCCGGTGATACATCAAGAATGAGGAAAGGACTGGGAAGTGTTTTCGATAAGTGGAACATATCCATGGTCATTTATGACACAGATAGTCCACAACGGTCAACCAAGTGATGACTTCAAGAAGGGTTTGGAGATACCAAAGGGGTAATCACAATCCGTAAATCGAAGAACAGACAACACAATGGCCAAAAAAAAAAATACAAAAGGACAAACAACGATCTATAAAACATACACACAAAACTAAAGATCGAGTAACACGAACATCACAAAACCGGGTGTGAACCCAGGTGCTCCGGAAGGGAAAGCAGTTCCTGCTCCACTAGTGGTACCCGTCGTGTTAACATAGTTATAAACCCGATGATAAGTCATGAATGAGGAAAGGATCAGGAAGTGTTTATGACAAGTAGAAAATATCCGTGGTCATTTGTGCACATATATTCTATAACGACCAGCCAAGTAATGGTGGAAACCGTAAAACGTTCGAAGTGATGACTTCAATGTAAGCAAGAGGAACCATTGGTTCAGTAGCGTCCTTGTTAGCAGCACTCCTCAATCAAGTAAATCCTGATAGGAACCACAAGCTCTGAAATATCGTATCGACTGAGAGATATATAATCCATATGCAGGTGCTGCTGGAATGTTGCTCCATATGAATGAAAAGCTCACAATGAGAACATTGAAATAATCTCTTTTGTCAATTTCGAGTTGTTGGTCAAGGTATGGAGCAGACGTATCTGTATCTGTGGTATCCTTTATTTCAAGCTCAATGGGATAGATGTGATCAATGAAATCACCAAACCTACGTTGTATCGTCCGTGTGTTTCTGTTATTTGTTTGATTCAGCCAATTTATACCGATTAAACATTATTTTTGAGAAATAAATCACATAAACATCTTCTCCTCAGAATTTTGACCTGATATGATATTTGGTTGACCCACTTTCAAAATCATGTGTGATTTTCTACCCCTCCATCCACAATCCAAGATGGCTGGCATTATCATTAGAAGAAATTTGATTAAATGGCAAAAAAGAGGGGGAAAGAAATCAGCTGAAATGTTTATATGCAAATTAGAAGTCAAATTGAAAACCAGGCGAGCGGCTACAGGCTCCGACGAGTATCTAGTGTTAAGCTAATTAAAAGTAGAATGCGATATTAAGATATAACAGGTCTATGTTGATGACGTAGCATGTTGTTTTTATTAGAGATTCATACAGGAGACAGTTGTGAAAAACAAAGTCTATATCTATAATAATGTAAATACTAAGCTTTACGCTGTTTGTAATCTAATACAAACATCATGTTGATATCCTACTATTAATATATAAGCTATAGGAAATAATAATACGTAGCTGGATAGATCACATATTTATTTCTCATCGTCAAGTTGCAGTTGATAGCTCACCATAAAAATATCCAATATGTCGAAATTCGAACTTTAAAATAATAACTTGTATAAAATTGCTATTATTAGTGTAAAGAAAAATGAGATATAGCACCGTTAAATTCTTAACAGGATCGAACAAAATATTAATATAATTTCCTTATATTGTGATTTCACCCGTTCTATAACAAGTCAGCTGATTTACAATGGCTGACATTTATGTAATAGTATAAAAGATTCCATCATGCACTATAACAACATGATTATAACACATCTAATTTTCTTATAAAATACAGTATAAGCGACGCATCTTAAGCTGTGACATTTAACAAGACAGTATTGATAATAAGTAGACTGAACGGTATGTACTTCTATAAATGACTGTAGGGTGAGGTTATTTAAAGTCAGGTCAGCCAGTGACTCTGTACTTTTCACAATAAGATATTAGAAGGTCCAGTAATGAAGGTAATTGTTATATCAACACGTCTTTGCAATTTATCTAATGGAAGCTAATGAAAGATTTCATAAAATGCACCTTATAATCAATTCTATATATATATATTTTAAGACATATATGTATATACCAAAGGGGCAATTGGAAGCCGTAAATCAAAGACAGACAATACCATAGTCAAAAGCCAAAAGGCGAATAATGATCAACAAACCACTGCACAGAAAGCTAAACACTGCGAAACACGAACCTACTAAAATATGGAGACAAGCCCACATGCGTCTGACGGAAAAGTAGTACCTGCTCCATGAGTGGCAACCGTTGTATTTTACTTGTGTTAAATGTCCGTAGTGACAAGTTAACACGACGAAAGGACGTTATTTTACTACCACAAACGGAACATATTCCCAGTCATCTGTGACACATATCATGGGCAGGTTGGGCAAGTGATGACTTAAAGTTTCCCATTAGCAATCCCTTGTGGCTACATACATATATAAAAGGAAAGTTCTCAATGGGAAAACTATCGATTAAATAATTATTCAGTTTGTGTGGATTGTGCCTATCGTATTATTCCCTATTTACTCTTACACAATTGGAATGTTGTAAATTTCAAATTATTTTGCAAATAAAACATGAGCCATAATTAAGTACGATTGACAGTGCAATGAATTAGCTAACGATATCCATATTAACATACAGTGTTTTTATTTGCATAGAAATATTTCTTTAGAAATGCCTGTACCAAGTCAGGGTCATTATGGTTTTCACAGTTTTCCGGTTGTTGACTGATTTTTTCTGTTTATATACTTATGAGTTTTGACTTTCCCTTTGTAAGATTGTTCGGGGTTCGGTAATTTTGTTATTACCCTTATTCAGAATCATAAAACAGAACAATTTTTTCTACCGCATTACAGATTTTAGTTTGTTTTTCACGCTTAATTCCTAAGACAAATATGTCTTTGTTATCCTTCATTCGACTGTCAGAATAGTTTTAAGTCTTACCCATGAGAGGACTAAAGAAGCTTTTCGAAATCGACTTATTATATTAGACAGTAGAGAGAGAGAGAGTTTACATATGGACTACATCTCCCTACAGACAAGGATTTATAGAATTCAATACCATAGATATATGGCTGATATTTCGTCTAGTTTTACTGTTGTATTACCATAAATAACACACACCCGACAAAACTGGTTCCACTATGAAAATTTAATCTAATATTTGCATGAACAATGGCATTTAAAAAGGCAGTTCTGAAATCTGTACATACTACAGGAGATAATAAATCATTGTTCAATATCGGTAAGTAATCAATTTATATAATTTTCCTCATTTGATATTCCATTGATTTTTGTTTTATCTTCCATATGCTAAAAAAATAAATACATAAAAATGGATAGTTATATACAGTACGAATAAGTCAGAAATCAAATATAACCAATTCTGGTATTTTGGACAAAACACATCATCTATGTTTATGATTTGTATACGATACTAATTGGTGATATGGACTTATGATTAACATTTTATTCAAATTTAAATCCCTCAGACATAGAAAACATTAGCTGTAAGGTAACATTAGCTGATGTTAAATCCCTCAGATATAGATAACAATTTCTGATTTAAATCCCTCAGACATAGATAACATTAGCTGATTTAAATCCTTCAGACATAGGTAACATTAGCTGATTTAAATATCTCAGACATAGGTAACATTAGCTGATTTAAATCCCTCAGACATAGGTAGTATTAGCTGATTTAAATCCCTCAGACATAGATAACATTAGCTGTAGGTAACATTAACTGTTTAAATATCTCAGACGTAGATAACATTAGCTGATTTAAATCCCACATACATAGATAGCATTAGCTGTTGATAACATTAGCTGATTTTAAATCCCTCAGACATAGATAACATTAGCTGTAGGTAACATTAACTGATTTAAATCCCACATACATAGATAACATTAGCTGTAGGTAACATTAGCTGATTTAAATCCCTTAAACATAGAAAACATTAGCTGTAGGTAACATTAGCTGATTTAAATCCCTCAGACATAGATAACATTAGCTGATCTAAATCCCTCAGACATAGGTAGTATTAGTTGATTTAAATCCCTCAGACGTAGATAACATTAGCTGATTTAAATCACTCAGACATAGGTAGTATTAGCTGATTTAAATCCCTCAGACGTAGATAACATTAGCTGATTTAAATCCCTCAGACATAGATAGCATTAGCTGTAGATAACATTAGCTGATTTAAGTCACTCAGACATAGGTAGTATTAGCTGATTTTAAATCCCTGAGACATAGATAACATTAGCTGATTTAAATCCCTCAGACATAGATAACATTAGCTGTAGGTAACATTAGCTGATTTAAATCACTCAGACATAGGTAGTATTAGCTGATTTAAATCCCTCAGACGTAGATAACATTAGCTGATTTAAATCCCTGACATAGATAACATTAGCTGTAGGTAACATTAGCTGATTTAAATCCCACAGACATAGGTAACATTAGCTGATTTTTACTATTCTGCTTAGACCCTTTTGGTTTATTTTGCTCCCAAAGACTTTTAAATTATTTCGTTTTCCAATCGTTTGATGAAGGTTATTCCAGAAAGGTGTCGTGTGCACTAAATTAGATATCTACGTTTTTAATAACATTAGGTGGTTTTATATTCTAAAACAACATTTATATGGATTCAAACTATGAGTGTAATTATCTGAGTCTACACCAGGACGATGAATGCTCAGTTATCTGTGTACATCTCATATTTCTGTTAATAAATTTAGATATCAAAGTTAGTGCTCACGACGCGTTTTCGGGAAAAACCTGCATCAATTCAGGTACGTTTAAACCGGGATCGGGGGGTATAAATAGATGTGGGCGGAGCAAACATTCAGATTGTTCATTATCTTGACCACGGTTATCTCGAGGGGGAAAATCAATGAGTATCACATTTACTTTTGGTGCAAAATATTTGACAGGCATGGTCACTAGTGCTCCTCCCTCCGAAACTTTCAGTCTTATTAAAAACAATATTCTTCGTCAGTCTAGAAACTACAAAGATCACTTCGAAAATTCAAATTTCTGAGGTAGGTGACGTTGGTCATGTGACATACAGTTTCATAGCAATGCTGTACATATAAACGTGGAATTTTGTTTATCATTCTATTAATAACACAATACCCTGAGTGATCTGATGATAAGCTCCGCCCACAAATTTGTCGGCAGGCACTACCGCAAATGTCGCTTTAAAGTAAAAATAATAGTAAGCCAAATTATATAAAAGTTTTTGAGAGCAGGGGTCTAAACAGGACATTCTAAATATACTATGGTTATGAATGATTGAAGGAGGGTAACCGTAGTTTTTCAAATATTTATTGATATACATTTTGTATGTATGAATTGTACATATAACAGGTGATTATAATCATGAGCACTACATTCTATATCTACATTTTATACTGGCTAATTCAATTCGTAATTTGATTAAAACGTATTCCTTGTCAAAAGATAATTAATTGATTGATTGGTGCTTAGCGCCAACTTTAGCAATATTTCATCCAGAAAACACTAAGAAATAAAAGATACTTGTCTATAAAACAATCGGGTGATATGTACAAATAAAAGAAACATTAAAAAGACAATTAATAAGATATCCTAGTCATAATCACGTGATGTAGTTTACGTCGCCATGTTTTAACTGATTTATGTGTTAGTCCATTGTTTACTTCCTGTCTAGGGAGAGTAGATCATGTTTGTTTATGTGATATAATCTTTGTCTATATAAATAGCAATAAACACTGGTATAAAAACAAAGGACGTTTTTACAGTAAAATAAATTGTTTTATTTTCGGTATTTTGTGCCCAGTATTGTAATATGTAAAACAATATAAATGGACGTGTCTTATTCTAACGCAATTATTTTATACCGATTGTTATCACGTTTATGTGCTAAATTCGTCGACATTATATCGCGTGATTTTAATTTGGGTAATTTGTAGACCATTTCTTCCAAGTAAAAATAATCTATATTGCATGAGAAAATACATAATAACAGCACTAAATGATAAGAGTTGTCGGCGTCGTTTGGGGATTTGACGGTCTCAAATATTAGTTTTACTGGCTCCGCTACGCGTCTACAAGTACAACTGCATTTCGACCCAATTTACCCAGTGCATGCACACTTGCTTTTTAGTTTTTCCATTGACAATCTTGTTTACATTTTAATCAGTACATATTTATTTTGCTATGTTGTAAATTGTAGGGAGAGGGCGTTTATAATGTTGTTATGACTTATGCCCAAATCCCATTGTTTATATTAGAGCAATAACATATGTTTAATTCAACATATATATATATATAGAGAGAGAGATTAAACAACATAGCTACCATGAGCCTCCCTAGGTGGCAGATAAGGCTGTCCCTGTCGATTGAGGGTAGTCAGGTTGTAATACCTGACAGTGGACCATAGTAGGTATCGTATTTTGAGTGATATGTTCTTTGTACGTTACATTAAAAAAAGAGTCGGCGCAGTGTAGCCGCAACAAAAGACTATTTGTGTCACCCCTACTCTCCATATTTTACAAGTTGCATTCGTTGTCCCGGTTTCTCAATCCCTCGTTCATTTCGTTGTATATATGTTTATATTTCCGAACTTCTTCACGTCCTGATGAAGTATTTATCAGAACCAATAATTAATAACTTAAATAATTATTGACTGTTATTTCCTTTGTTTCTTTTTATTTGCATAAAACATACGTTTTCACCATTGTTGTCTTTCTATGTGGGTCACCATGTAGTTAATTACCTCATTCTATGTGGGTCACCGTGTAGTTAATTACCCCATTCTATGTGGGTCACCATGTAGTTAATTACCTCATTCTATGTGGGTCACCATGTAGTTAATTACCTCATTCTATGTGGGTCACCATGTAGTTAATTACCTCATTCTATGTGGGTCACCATGTAGTTAATTACCCCATTCTATGTGGGTCACCATGTAGTTAATTACCTCATTCTATGTGGGTCACCATGTAGTTAATTACCTCATTCTATGTGGGTCACCATGTAGTTAATTACCTCATTCTATGTGGGTCACCATGTAGTTAATTACCTCATTCTATGTGGGTCACCATGTAGTTAATTACCTCATTCTATGTGGGTCACCATGTAGTTAATTACCTCATTCTATGTGGGTCACCATGTAGTTAATTACCTCATTCTATGTGGGTCACCATGTAGTTAATTACCTCATTCTATGTGGGTCACCATGTAGTTAATTACCTCATTCTATGTGGGTCACCATGTAGTTAATTACCTCATTCTATGTGGGTCACCATGTAGTTAATTACCTCATTCTATGTGGGTCACCATGTAGTTAATTACCTCATTCTATGTGGGTCACCATGTAGTTAATTACCTCATTCTATGTGGGTCACCATGTAGTTAATTACCTCATTCTATGTGGGTCATCATGTAGTTAATTACCTCATTCTATGTGGGTCACCATGTAGTTAATTACCTCATTCTATGTGGGTCACCATGTAGTTAATTACCTCATTCTATGTGGGTCACCATGTAGTTAATTACCTCATTCTATGTGGGTCACCATGTAGTTAATTACCTCATTCTATGTGGGTCACCATGTAGTTAATTACCTCATTCTATGTGGGTCACCATGTAGTTAATTACCTCATTCTATGTGGGTCACCATGTAGTTAATTACCGCATTCTATGTGGGTCACCATGTAGTTAATTACCTCATTCTATGTGGGTCACCATGTAGTTAATTACCGCATTCTATGTGGGTCACCATGTAATTAATTACCTCATTCTATGTGGGTCACCATGTAGTTAATTACCTCATTCTATGTGGGTCACCATGTAGTTAATTACCTCATTCTATGTGGGTCACCATGTAGTTAATTACCTCCAATTCTGACCACAAGCTCAATACTGGCGTGGGTTAGTAAATCATTGAACACAAAAAGACGTCGGCGTATATCGATGATCATGGAAGTGGCGGAGTCAAACCGTTGAAGGTGAATGCGATTCAAAGCGACCACACACTATCTAAACAATGACAACATAAACCTGGACAATATAATCGTGGGGTCAATGGATACTCGTAAATGACAACTGGCTAAGAAGATAGAATCTGTCGGTTACAGAAAACATGTTAGCATATATTTTCTGCACATCTAAGTTTAACTTGAGCATGAATTTGAAGTATATATAGGAATATATTTATCAACAGTGTACATTCTCAAGAGATTTCTGCGATGTTTTCGTATTGTACATATTACCTGCTTGACAAAGATTATTATTTTCTGAGACATTTAACATTTCCATATTGAGATTACTATATATTCTCTTAAAACATCAAATATAATTCGCATACCCTTCTGATTTATAATAACCAAGCATTGAGTTTTGAAATTTTCAAATGTCGATCTGTCAGGTGTTATTTATCATACTCTATGTTATATTATTAGATTTATTTTATATATCTATTTGATGAGTCATGTGGGAAAAAACACAGTCGTAACTAATATCGATCAAACTGCTCGTGTAATATAAATCACTATCATTTATTGTATAATAACATTATTACATTGAAATATTTTCTGTGTTAACGATTAGATAAATTGTACACGACTGAACCTCTAAATGAATTATCTTTGACACTTCGTATTGATATTTACTATTAGATTTAATGGTGTATGTTTACTGGTGCAAGTATCGCATGCTTTAGCAATTTATTATACATTTTTCTTAATTCAAGTTCAAAATCCTTCAAGGTTTTCAATATATGTAAACGTGGTGTCTTCTTATCAGCCATATACCTGAAGACGAAATATAATACCATATAGGGAACCACGGAGCATAAAAATGGGACCTAACTCTTTGTGTGTCTTCATTTTGTGTACCCAATGTTGCAACAATTTGATGTATTCTCAAACGTTTATTTCCAATACCATGTTGTTATCAAGCAGTTATGATATCATAACAGCAGAAATAAATATTCCTTATTATTGGAAGAAAGATTAATTAGAAAAGGTCAACGATTCAAACAAAACGAACAACTATATCTCACTTAGAATAACTGAATACGAATGAGCCACGACCTATTCCGATGAAAATCCACTTCAATTATTAATTCATTTGTTAAGCTGAATTCATCACTACGAAAGTTTTACGGTCGCCTCAAAGACTACGGAATCTCTGTTACAACGGCTACAGAAAATCCATAAAAGCCGTTAGACGGCAGAGGAATCTCGGACTAAGTAGTGAGTAGTCACGCACATGTGGATGAGGGTTACCGAGGATACTTCTGTTTCTAAGATTTTCAGAATTGATTATGGAACTGTTCTCACAGTGTGTGTGGTTTTTTTTATCACATGAAATCAAAAGTTACTACCTGTACGAATGAAAGGAAAAACGAATTATTTCACTTTCGGAACATTTCCATATCCAATAGAAAAATCGTAGAAATAGGCAAAATCAATGAACCCTAACACAAATATTACGTTTTAATTCATTTTCAGCTATGACAATATAAACCATACTGGAACCTCAATTTCATTATGTATAACGTGCACATATTTAACCTGTGTAAACTGGTTCAACTAACACTATATTTGTATACCACATGTTGTTTGTTTCTATGATTTGTTGTTAGTCATAAGGGAATTCGTTTTCTACAATTCTATCTATTTTGTGTAAACATAAAGCTAAATTAAAAAAGCTATTGGAAGTTGTAAAACAAACACGATTTATGTCGCTATGATAAAAGTTAAACGTAGACAGTATTCCTTCCACGTGGTATTCTATAAAGAATTTAATGAGAATATAAGATTAAACATGTTGTATAAGTAAATTTGTAACTGACATCATGCAGCATCTGCGGCTTTTATGAGGAAATGATATATTGTGAATGGGCAACAAAATACGACTTTCTTAATGCACCGAACAAAAGCTGCATAATGTTTGTCAACATAGAGTGTGTGGTCTTTTTGAGCGGAAGCGAGTCTGGTCTATTTTCAGGTTGTTTGGTGGAATTGTTTACCATCACTGCTATTAGCTTTATTTTCATAAGTATGTCTAGATATTGTGGATACAACACAAATGAATATCTCACTTAAACATAGATTTGATTACAAGCAAAAAAAAAAATAAAAAAAAATCCCTATATATGCATAGATTTTGTGCAAATAGCAAAACGAAAATCGTTTGTGCATGCAGTTTATTTTGGAAATTGCAAAAGCATCCTAATTACATCAATGTAAAATACCATTTAACATAAATGTTATACATGAAGGAATTGGGAGTCAAGTACCACGATATACAATGTACCACGATAACATGATAAAGTATATAACATTGGTAGGAAAAGTACATGGATATCAAGCTCCATTATATACAATGTACCATGATAACATGATAAGGTATCTATACCATTGGTATAGAAATGTACAATTGATCTGGGAATTAACATTACATCGTTCTGTGTAAGTAAAGACTAATCTTCTTGTAATTGAGATCGTATCCATGCGTCAATCTATCAAGCTTAGCCAGTTTTTCTTCCCATATGACATTGGTTATTGGAAAAATTCGTATTACAAGTGATCATTGTAGCTATTGTTTAATGTAAGACTTTCGTTTTGTGAATTTATGCAACATTGTCACAAAGATTATATGTTGGTTGATGTAAAGACTCGTTTTGTGATTAATAACATTTAAAAAATATATATATCATTTTACAATAAGAATCCACTGTTTTAGGAAATAGTTCGATATTGACCTCAATAAACACGGACAAGAGTTTTATATCCGACAAAACATATGTCGACCCAAATCGAAGATAAATATAGGTAGATACAATGCAGCGTTGCATGATGAAAATTGGTAAGAAGAGTTTGAAGATATCAAAGGGGTAATCAGAATAAGTAAATCAAAGAACAGAAAATACAATGACCAAAAGAAAAAGTACAAAAGGTCAAACAACGACCTACAAATTATACACATAGATCAAAAGATCGAGTAACACGAACCCCACTGAAAACCGAGGGTGAATTCAGGTGCTCCGGAAGGGTAAGCAGTTCCTGCTCCACTACTGACACCCGTCGTGTTAATCTAGTTACAAACCCTATGATAAGTCATGACTGAGGAAAGGTCCGGGAAGTGCTTACGACAAGTGAACAAATCTGTGATATGAAAGAAACAAACTCACTCTGTCGGAACTGTTCTAAATTCTAATGGAAAAATCTTAGAAAGAGGAAAAATACCCCTTACACACAAATACATGACCGCTCACTTTTGTTTGATACAGACATTTCAGTGAAAAGTGACGGGGTTAGACTAGTTTTTGTTTGCCCAAATCTCCCCTCTTAGTGAAATCATGCAAGTCTTTTGCATCTGTGAGTAAAATACCAAGCCTCACATATAACCGAGCGAACAGACTATATAAGGAATGCTATATTCTTGAACGTTATACGTAATATATTAAATTTTAATCTTTATGACACAGTTAATTTGTCATATGTATAATAACACTTATGTTGAAGAGATGCGATGGTTTAAACCACCATTGATATATTACGATAGTTATACAAGGCCATGGTAAGACATAATAGTAAAACAATAGTCAACTTCGAAACATAATATAATTACCATCTTTCGTCATTGATACAGCAAGTGGCATACATTAATTTATATATTTGAGCATAGATTATGTTGCAGTTCCTCATTTTATAGTCAAAACAGAGTCATGACCCACTCGACTGTTGTAGACCAGTACTCTGTACTTCTTTACAAATTAAAAAAACCACATATTAATTAAAACGTAAATGTATAATTTAATGCGCACGACGTGTTTCCTGGTATAACCCTAATGGGATATTATGCTCATAGTATAGCTAATCGAAAACCAAATAATTTAAAAAATAAAATTAGCTAAGGTTACTTATGTCTAAGGGATATTAAATCCAGTTGTAATACAGTACTTAATGTAGCTACTGAGTCTAGTGGTCAAATTGGCCATCACTTCGAAAATTTCGTCTGTCGTAATCACAATCCGGTCCTTTCCTCATTCATGATTTATCACCGGGTTTGTAACAAAAGCAATACTACTGGTGTGACATGTGGATCAGGAACTGCTTAACCCTCCTGACAACCATAATTCATCCCGTTTTTAAGTTGGGTTCGTGTTGCTCGATCTTTAGTTTTCTGCCAAAAGTTTTGTAGATCAGTGTTTGTCCTTTTTCTTGTGGTCATTGTATTGTCTGATTACCCCTTTGGCATCTACAAACTGTTCTTCATATATAACGTCGACTCGAGGCTTATTCTCTTCTATTTGAGAGATTTAAATAATATGACACTGAATTATTTTTACCATGTAAGAAGATACCAACAACCGTTTATATCGACCATCAAAATATTATGGACATTTAGTATAGATGACTCACCATAACTACAGTAACGAGGATCATGTTTCTATAAATTGATGATCATGCGCTGTACAATGACGTCTAACATCTGATATATGACATTCATTGACGTCATGTGAGAACAATTTTAGTTCTATAGTCATACAATGCAATTAGCAAAACAGTTAAAACGATGACAATGGGGAGAACCGAGGGCGGAACATTATATTCATCGTATGTTGCAAACTTCATTAAGGGTCTTCTCAATACAAGCTAAGCGTCATTTCATGTCACGCTCTGCTACATATTTGAAGAACATGACAAAGACTCCCGAGGACAAAAGAAATTTTTCCTTCTCAAGAACATACATCATTTAGGACCAAGACCACAATGGCCATCACCATGGAATTGATTGTGAGTGCCAGTTGAGAACGAAAGTTGGTGACAAAATCGATTATTTCCATTTTGTCATGATGCAATTTCCACTTATAAGTAGCAACATTCCAGATATTGCTCGGCGTTTTATTCAGATTTCTGCTAACAAGGAAGCGTAAATCAATGGTTCCTACAAAGTTGAAATCATAACTTCGGAAGTTTTATGGTCGACATCATGACTTGGTTAGCCATGGAGAATGTATGGGATATGTGCTGTTTATCCCATGAACGATCCAACCCTTCTTTTCTCCTTCATGACATATCGCCGAATTTTGCATATCATCGGATTTGTAGCATGAGTAATGTCACACGAGTAGGACAATGGATGCCACTAGTAGAAGAGGAACTTCGTGGGTAATTGTGTCCACTCCAGTTGGTTTATAAACATGTTTCGTGCTGTCCGATTTCTCTGTGGTCATTTTTGGACCATTGTTTTACCTTTTGTCATTGTATTGTCTGTCCCTCTCTTTACGGCTTATGATTATCCCGTTGGTGCCTTAATGTCTTGTATGGTGTTCACATTAATTTACCCAAATAATATGACTTATGTTTTATACCCAATTAAATAACCAATGCCCAAGTTGTTTTCATGGATTAAGCCAATGATGTGGTCTGGGTTTTACACACAATCAAATCACCAATAACAGAGTTGTATGGCTATTACTATGATCTACTTTTTTGGTAAATTGCTAAATATACACCATATTGACATTCTACTCGCAAGAATTAGGCTGTAATTTTATACTAACATACTGCATTCAAGCATCATCTTGATATTTTGTGTGGGTTTTAAGATAGGATCGTACATTTGAACTTTAAATTTTAGTCTGTGGAATTGAAAATACAAAAGCCGTATTGTTTGTGTTCATATTTAGATTAAACAATCACAAAAGGAAATTATTGTTTTCTAAATGCCAGTCAAGAAACATTACAATAATTCTGAAATATTATACATCATCGAATGGGTTTTCATACGATATTATAGAAACAATCAGTATTAATGTGGGATGTATATTTTATAACACCACAAGACGGAAAACAGAAACTATGATAATCAGCTGAACAATTCATTCCAATGAGACTAAAATCTACATAATGGCTACTACACGCCAGAGAACTCATCGAATAAAAGAGACAAATCTACATAGATAGTTAATTTTCTAGTATTGGAAGATCATCGTGAATGCTTCCTGTAAAAACTCAATTAAGAGGAAGCAGAGGTCACAAAAACTTACACCAAGAAACAAACAAAATATGTTAGAAAGTGACTTTAAATCAATTGTGGTAGAAAAACAACGATTGCTTCAAAAACGCTCAAAGCGACATTGGAACATTAGTATCCAAGAAAATTTCAATCATCCCTAAGATCTGGATTTAACTGCTCGCTGAATTACACTTGCAGAAATGACATATTTCAATATTACGTCGATGATATATGTATTATTTCCGAGGAAAAGGATAATTATTGCTCTGTTTCTACATATTATCTCCGTCTTGTAAAAACAATAGACTACTTCAATCTTCACTTGACAAAATGAGTCGAAAGGGAAATGATAGACAAAACGTCGGTGAATATAAATATAGTCTTCTACATAGAACGTCTTCAGAGCCATTATGTATACGTGAGTAATTTGCATGTCAAATCTTAAATATCCTCTAAGAATACGTCATACCTTCATTTTAACGTAAATTGACTTTTAATTATACATATAATTATAAATATTTATATAAATGATATGCAACATGATATGATTACCATTTTGTGTGGTTTTAAGACTAATACTTAATTAATAAATGTTTCTATTTTGGACGGATTCCGGTAGTATTGAAAATTACGAGGAAAATCGAACCTATAAAGATATATAAATATATCGTCTCGTTTCTATAAATACCTACATCAGGTATTCTCAAAGTAAAATAAAACCGGAAAGCTAAATATAAGTGTAATTTATGACGTTGCTTTGCGAGCAAGCAAACAAGAGGAGCTAAAGACGGCTAAGGTAACATATTCTTATTAATAAAAACGGCTAAGGTAGCACATTCCTTATTAATAAAAACGGCTAAGGTAACATATTCCTTATTAATAAAGACGGCTAAGGTAACACATTCCTTATTAATAAAGACGCTAAGGTAACACATTCCTTATTAATAAAGACGGCTAAGGTAACATATTCCTTATTAATAAAGACGGCTAAGGTAACATATTACTTATTAATAAAGACGGCTAAGGTAACACATTCCTTATTAATAAAGACGGCTAAGGTAACATATTCCTTATTAATAAAGACGGCTAAGGTAACATATTCCTTATTAATAAAGACGGCTAAGGTAACATATTACTTATTAATAAAGACGGCTAAGGTAACATATTCCTTATTAATAAAGACGGCTAAGGTAACATATTCCTTATTAATAAAGACGGCTAAGGTAACATATTCCTTATTAATAAAGACGGCTAAGGTAACATATTCCTTATTAATAAAGACGGCTAAGGTAACATATTACTTATTAATAAAGACGGCTAAGGTAACACATTCCTTATTAATAAAGACGGCTAAGGTAACATATTCCTTATTAATAAAGACGGCTAAGGTAACATATTCCTTATTAATAAAGACGGCTAAGGTAACATATTACTTATTAATAAAGACGGCTAAGGTAACATATTCCTTATTAATAAAGACGGCTAAGGTAACATATTCCTTATTAATAAAGACGGCTAAGGTAACATATTCCTTATTAATAAAGACGGCTAAGGTAACATATTACTTATTAATAAAGACGGCTAAGGTAACATATTACTTATTAATAAAGACGGCTAAGGTAACATATTCCTTATTAATAAAGACGGCTAAGGTAACATATTCCTTATTAATAAAGACGGCTAAGGTAACATATTACTTATTAATAAAGACGGCTAAGGTAACACATTCCTTATTAATAAAGACGGCTAAGGTAACATATTCCTTATTAATAAAGACGGCTAAGGTAACATATTCCTTATTAATAAAGATGGCTAAGGTAACATATTCCTTATTAATAAAGACGGCTAAGGTAACACATTCCTTATTAATAAAGACGGCTAAGGTAACATATTACTTATTAATAAAGACGGCTAAGGTAACATATTACTTATTAATAAAGACGGCTAAGGTAACACATTCCTTATTAATAAAGACGGCTAAGGTAACATATTACTTATTAATAAAGACGGCTAAGGTAACATATTACTTATTAATAAAGACGGCTAAGGTAACTTATTCCTTATTAATAAAGACGGCTAAGGTAACACATTCCTTATTAATAAAGACGGCTAAGGTAACATATTCCTTATTAATAAAGACGGCTAAGGTAACATATTCCTTATTAATAAAGACGGCTAAGGTAACATATTCCTTATTAATAAAGACGGCTAAGGTAACATATTACTTATTAATAAAGACGGCTAAGGTAACATATTACTTATTAATAAAAACGGCTAAGGTAACACATTCCTTATTAATAAAGACGGCTAAGGTAACATATTCCTTATTAATAAAGACGGCTAAGGTAACACATTCCTTATTAATAAAAACGGCTAAGGTAACACATTCCTTATTTATAAAGACGGCTAAGGTAACATATTCCTTATTAATAAAGACGGCTAAGGTAACATATTACTTATTAATAAAGACGGCTAAGGTAACATATTCCTTATTAATAAAGACGGCTAAGGTAACATATTACTTATTAATAAAGACGGCTAAGGTAACACATTCCTTATTAATAAAGACGGCTAAGGTAACATATTACTTATTAATAAAGACGGCTAAGGTAACATATTACTTATTAATAAAAACGGCTAAGGTAACACATTCCTTATTAATAAAGACGGCTAAGGTAACATATTCCTTATTAATGAAAACGGCTAAGGTAACACATTCCTTATTAATAAAGACGGCTAAGGTAACACATTCCTTATTAATAAAGACGGCTAAGGTAACACATTCCTTATTAATAAAGACGGCTAAGGTAACACATTCCTTATTAATAAAGACGGCTAAGGGAACACATTCCTTATTAATAAAGACGGCTAAGGTAACATATTCCTTATTAATAAAGACGGCTAAGGTAACATATTACTTATTAATAAAGACGGCTAAGGTAACATATTCCTTATTAATAAAGACGGCTAAGGTAACATATTCCTTATTAATAAAAACGGCTAAGGTAACATATTCCTTATTAATAAAGACGGCTAAGGTAACATATTACTTATTAATAAAGACGGCTAAGGTAACATATTCCTTATTAATAAAGACGGCTAAGGTAACACATTCCTTATTAATAAAGACGGCTAAGGTAACATATTCCTTATTAATAAAGACGGCTAAGGTAACATATTCCTTATTAATAAAGACGGCTAAGGTAACATATTCCTTATTAATAAAGACGGCTAAGGTAACACATTCCTTATTAATAAAGACGGCTAAGGTAACACATTCCTTATTAATAAAGATGGCTAAGGTAACATATTACTTATTAATAAAGACGGCTAAGGTAACATATTACTTATTAATAAAAACGGCTAAGGTAACATATTCCTTATTAATAAAGACGGCTAAGGTAACATATTCCTTATTAATAAAGACGGCTAAGGTAACATATTCCTTATTAATAAAGACGGCTAAGGTAACATATTCCTTATTAATAAAGACGGCTAAGGTAACATATTCCTTATTAATAAAGACGGCTAAGGTAACATATTCCTTATTAATAAAGACGGCTAAGGTAACATATTCCTTATTAATAAAGACGGCTAAGGTAACACATTCCTTATTAATAAAGACGGCTAAGGTAACACATTCCTTATTAATAAAGACGGCTAAGGTAACATATTCCTTATTAATAAAGACGGCTAAGGTAACACATTCCTTATTAATAAAGATGGCTAAGGTAACATATTCCTTATTAATAAAGACGGCTAAGGTAACATATTCCTTATTAATAAAGACGGCTAAGGTAACATATTCTTATTAATAAAGATGGCTAAGGTAACATATTCCTTATTAATAAAGACGGCTAAGGTAACATATTCCTTATTAATAAAGACGGCTAAGGTAACAGATTCCTTATTAATAAAGACGGCTAAGGTAACACATTCCTTATTAATAAAGACGGCTAAGGTAACACATTCCTTATTAATAAAGATGGCTAAGGTAACACATTCCTTATTAATAAAGACGGCTAAGGTAACATATTACTTATTAATAAAGACGGCTAAGGTAACATATTACTTATTAATAAAAACGGCTAAGGTAACATATTACTTATTAATAAAGACGGCTAAGGTAACATATTCCTTATTAATAAAGACGGCTAAGGTAACATATTACTTATTAATAAAAACGGCTAAGGTAGCATATTACTTATTAATAAAAACGGTTAAGGTAACACATTCCTTATTAATAAAGTCGGCTAAGGTAACATATTCCTTATTAATAAAGACGGCTAAGGTAACACATTCCTTATTAATAAAGACGGCTAAGGTAACATATTCCTTATTAATAAAAATGGCTAAGGTAACATATTCCTTATTAATCAAGACGGCTAAGGTAACATATTCCTTATTAATAAAGACGGCTAAGGTAACATATTCCTTATTAATAAAAACGGCTAAGGTAACATATTCCTTATTAATCAAGACGGCTAAGGTAACATATTCCTTATTAATAAAGACGGCTAAGGTAACATATTCCTTATTAATAAAGACGGCTAAGGTAACATATTCCTTATTAATAAAGACGGCTAAGGTAACATATTCCTTATTAATAAAAACTGAAATATTTAATTTAGTAAATAAGGGTAATAACAAAATTACCGAACTCCGAGCAATCTTACAAAGGGAAAATCAAAACTCATAAGTATATAAACAGACAAAATCAGTCAACAACCGGAAAACTGTGAAAACCGTAATGGTACTGGTATTTCTAAAGAACGACGCTTTTTTTTCAATAACCTTCATCAGGTATTGTCATAGGCGATTTATCTTATTTTTTCTTTATAATACTTACATTATTTAGGAACAATCGTAAATTTCAATAATTCAGATAGGTGTTCAAACACAGACTACTTGCGAATTATTCCTTCTCGGAAAAAGTAATTTCTCAGTTGCAGGACAACCCGTTGAAGTGGGACTTTTTAGCAGATATTTGGAACATGACGGGTGCCACTAGTGGAAAAGGAACGGATACCCCATCGGAACACCCAGGTTCACTTCCATTTAACTGGTGTTAGGTTTTTATCTAGTGTTTTGCGAACCATTTTATTTTGTCTATTCGTATTTTTCCTATCGGAATTGCAACAGCTTGTGATTACACCGCTTTGTATCCTCAAACTTTTTCTGATTATGCTTAATGAATCTAATACATAACTCCTCCCGAGGTCGTGTCGGAAAGGTGGCCTCTTCTTTGAAGAAAATAACGTGCAGGAGATTCAACTGAGCAATAGAATGTTAGGGGCCATCGGTTGTTACCCTCTGCAAGGCGCATTTTCACGATCCTATCCTTTTTTTCTTTTTTTTTAATATTTTTTTTTGTAATTTTTCATTTTTTTTTTTACCGACACTATATTTGCCATATTCACCACATCACATGCACCGAACAAGACAAACATATTATAAGTGTAAATGACAGTTATAACAACTTTTTTTCTGAAATCAATTGTAATTGTAATTACCACCCTATTCCCCCCAAACCATTATTTATTTATAAATATATAAATTAATCTAAAAATTAAGTTTAATATGATCAGAATGATAAAACTGTTACAAATAGTTTATATAATTTATTTCTGCTAAGGGTATAAAACAGCAATAACAGTGCTAAATTACAGTAATTTCAGCCACCTATCCTCATGGTCTTTTAACTTATCCTTAAATATTGAATTTGATCTCTCCATTTTTTTCCGTACCTTTTAATTTTGCTTTAAGCACTTCTATTGTTAGCAAATTATTTGACCACTTACAGCAATGGATATAATATTTTGTGAATAGCATCACAAATTCGATGATCTCGAATGGACATTCATTGACATTTGTAATAAACACTATATTTGCCATATTTAACTCAATAGGAATATCAAAAATTTCTTCTTACCAGGTTTTTATCCGATTCCAAAACAGTTTTACTATAGGGCAAAGCCAGATATAATGAAGAATTGAGTCAGAGGCATTTTTACAAAAGTTACAAATGTCGGAATTCTTAATCCCAATTTTAACCAAGAATGTGTTTGTCGGTAGAGCTTTATGAAGAAGTTTGTACTGGAATTTTTTTAGTTTCGAATCATTTGTGACAAGATATAAATTACAGAAGACGTCACTGAAATTAATATCTGTCTCCATATCTGATTTCCACTTAGAAATGCCTTTTATTGAATCAATTCTAAATCTTCTAATGGGCTAAGTTTGTTATATATTTCCTTTGATAAGCTCTTGGAATTCAGAATTGTGTTAATTAAATGGCTTCTATATTCTGCATTTGTTATGTTGGTTACATTCTTACTTTTAATCATGGATATTAGACTAAAGTACTTCAAGAGGTTAAGTTTGCAATTAAACTGATTTTTTAATTCATCATAAGTTTTAAATTTATTTTCTTCATCTAGGATATCTTTGATACATATGATATTATCACCAAACAATTCTTTGTAAAAAATTGTTTTTCCTTCAATTTTTAGAGATGAGTTATACCATATAATACTGTCAACATCAAGAGGTATCTTTTCTTTTGATTTTAATTCAAAGACAAATTTCAACAAATCTGTCCAAAATATATCTTGCATTGTTATGTTGTCAATATCAGATGTATTTAGATCACAATTAAAAATAAAATGTTGATTAAATATGTGATATCGCAATTTTATAATATCCTTCCAAGAGCTTTCAAATGAACTATCCAACAGATTTTTGACCCACTGAAATTTCACAGATTTGCTGTAAGTATATATATCAGTGATGTTTAAACCTCCTTGATTTGTCTTTTGTAAAATTACTTCCCTCTATAATTTTGGTGGTTTATTATCCCACAGAAAATTGAAAATTAAGCTATCAATATCTTTAAGGTAGTTTTGTCCTGGATTTGGTAGTACAGATAAGAGATATGTTAACTGTGGCACAATTAAACTTTTTATAATTGTTACCTTTCCAAATAAAGTCAAGCTTCTTTTACTCCACGACTGAATGATATTTTTAATTTTTACCTTTTTCTCATAATAATTTAACTTGATCAAGTCTTCATATTTCCCATTTGTAGGTATAGTGATTCCCAATATTTTTATTATATCAACTGTAATTTTCATACCTGGTGAGAAATTATGTGTGTAAATTTCCATTCCAGATCGACCCAGTGGCGCTAATTCTGATTTATTATAATTGACTTTGAACCCACTAATTTTTGTAAAATTATTTAATAAATTTGCTGTATTGTGGACCGATTTTTCGCTAACGTCTAATAAAATTTGTGTATCGTCTGCATATTGAGACAGTTTCATCTCTTTTGTTTTATAACAAAACCCTTTTATATCGGATCCTTGTTCTCTCTGTTCATTTACACAATTCAGACCATGCGTAAGTTTGGCCTACATGTATCCCTTTGTAAGATTGTTCGGAGTTCGGTAATTTTGTTATTACCCTTATCTACATGTATCCCAGTGTCGAGTCTTTGAATAATTTGAATTTTAAAAATAAGAATTTTCTCAAATGTTTTTCTTTTATTAATATTTAAATTTGAGCTCATAAAACTAGCATAACCCCGCCATTTTCGAACGAAGTGCATGTAACAAGCCATGGAAGTGTGACCATGCATATGTGTGTTAGGGGTATCGATTTTGCCTCTATTTTAACGAATTTGATAATATAATTGTTCCGATAGTGTGGTATTTGTTTTCTTGTTCATTTGATCATAACATGTGCTTCGCGGTTTCAATATATCCATCCTTGTGAAATATATATATGTTTAACATGTGTAACATATAATGATAGCGTGTTTTGTGTTGATCGCCTGAGATTTTATGGTTTTAAAGGATATTTTATTTGAACATGGATAATTTCCCACAAGTATTATTCTTTGTCCATGAAATTATGTTTCCCAACATAATATTAATAAGAAGCTAAGACTGATATACAGTTTTGAACTTTGGCTAATCACAGGATTCTCCTTAGAAAATAACGAACAAGATTCCAAGATGAACTTCTTTCTGAAAAAGTGAACAATTCTTGACCACAATTAAAAATAAAATATGTGAAATCATCAAGAAACCACTGTTTATGTTTTTGACTTCAACACTGTTGTTTCTGGCACCCGAAGCGATGCGGTAATTAGCTCTCTTGCTCGAAAAGGTCAATGCAATTTATTGACATCATTGTGGCCCTTTTGTCGTCATTAATACCCTCTCATTACTAGTGACTAAAATAGAAACAAACTATTTAAGAATGTGATTACCATAGCAATCTGATATTCAACATGACTGCTAAATCCTAGACGGCAATTTAATTGGCATAGTTTCAACGATCCTGTGTTCAAACATTGCTCATTGTTTTCAAATGTAATATGTAAATGCATACCGAGTTGTTTTGTGAAATGTTTAAAATCTTGTTCCCATGGAAAATTCAAGATGGCCACCACCATAGAAAAAAGTTTAATAAAGGACATTATTGGAAATCAAGTAATAAACGTTTGAAGATACAAAAAAAGAACAGACAACACATTGACCGAAAGAAAAGGGACAAACATAAAATCTATGGTCCATAAGACACTACACCGATATAAAAAGATACACAAACCAACTGGGGAGGGTGGTCCTCAGATCAGTCAGTATGGAAAGCAATGTACACTCCACTGGTTTATCCGTCGTGTTACGCGTGTTAAAAATGCACTGATAAGGCATGACAGAGGAACGCGGGACGGGGTTATGACTACGACAACGAGAACATATATGTGACAAATGTTGTTCACATCTTCATAGTAATATATCTCACATGGAGTTTATATTTCACTACTCGTACGTTACGCTCGAGGTTGGTCTTTGTATTCATAATGTGTATTATTGTTTAAAGAGTCGTTTCATATATTACAAAAAATATCGGAATATATCAACAACTTATTGACAATTGTTCTTGTTATTCTCGAGAGATGGCATTGGGAATTAGATTTTTGTTAAAGATTTACTCTTTTCCACAGATACGCTCAATGTTAAAATATGCCATATAATTTTGAGCAAGTAAACCAAATAGCATAAGTAGGATATCTAAACTCAGCTAAAGTTACCTGAATCTAAGGGCTATTGACCTTAGCTTTAATAAATTGTAAATGTAAGAAAGCAGAGGTATACAATGAAGGACAACTGATCTCTTTGATAGAGCGAATATGTATATAATCACATGAGATAAATGGTCCATTGAAGTGTGCTGTAGTGTATCAACAGTGTGGAGTAAAATCCTGCTTACTGACGAGGGGGAAAATCGATTATGCATGATCGTATCATTTCACTAATTGGGGAGGTTTAGGCCCCTAAAACTAGTTTAACACCGGCATGTTTTATTGATGTGCCTGTACAAAACCATTAAAGTGGTCAGTCATGTATTGTGTGTTAGAGGTCATGTATTGTGTGTTAGAGGTCATGTATTGTGTGTTAGAGGTCATGTATTGTTGTGTTATGGTTATCTATTTTGCCTCTTTCTACGATTTTTCTATTATATTTTTGTAATGTTCTGACAGTGTGGTATATTTTTGTAATGTTCTGACAGTGTGGTATATTTTTGTAATGTTCTGACAGTGTGGTATATTTTGGTAATGTTCTGACAGTGTGGTATATTTTGGTAATGTTCTGACAGTGTGATATATTTTGGTAATGTTCTGACAGTGTGGTATATTTTGGTAATGTTCTGACAGTGTGGTATATTTTGGTAATGTTCTGACAGTGTGGTATATTTTGGTAATGTTCTGACAGTGTGGTATATTTTGGTAATGTTCTGACAGTGTGGTATATTTTGGTAATGTTCTGACAGTGTGGTATATTTTGGTAATGTTCTGACAGTGTGGTATATTTTGGTAATGTTCTGACAGTGTGGTATATTTTGGTAATGTTCTGACAGTGTGGTATATTTTGGTAATGTTCTGACAGTGTGGTATATTTTGGTAATGTTCTGACAGTGTGGTATATTTTGGTAATGTTCTGACAGTGTGGTATATTTTGGTAATGTTCTAACAGTGTGGTATATTTTTGTAATGTTCTGACAGTGTGGTATATTTTTGTAATGTTCTGACAGTGTGGTATATTTTGGTAATGTTCTGACAGTGTGGTATATTTTTGTAATGTTCTGACAGTGTGGTATATTTTGGTAATGTTCTGACAGTGTGGTATATTTTTGTAATGTTCTGACAGTGTGGTATATTTTGGTAATGTTCTGACAGTGTGGTATATTTTGGTAATGTTCTGACAGTGTGGTATATTTTGGTAATGTTCTGACAGTGTGGTATATTTTGGTAATGTTCTGACAGTGTGGTATATTTTTGTAATGTTCTGACAGTGTGGTATATTTTTGTAATGTTCTGACAGTGTGGTATATTTTGGTAATGTTCTGACAGTGTGGTATATTTTTGTAATGTTCTGACAGTGTGGTATATTTTGGTAATGTTCTGACAGTGTGGTATATTTTTGTAATGTTCTGACAGTGTGGTATATTTTGGTAATGTTCTGACAGTGTGGTATATTTTGGTAATGTTCTGACAGTGTGGTATATTTTGGTAATGTTCTGACAGTGTGGTATATTTTTGTAATGTTCTGACAGTGTGGTATATTTTTGTAATGTTCTGACAGTGTGGTATATTTTTGTAATGTTCTGACAGTGTGGTATATTTTGGTAATGTTCTGACAGTGTGGTATATTTTTGTAATGTTCTGACAGTGTGGTATATTTTGGTAATGTTCTGACAGTGTGGTATATTTTGGTAATGTTCTGACAGTGTGGTATATTTTTGTAATGTTCTGACAGTGTGGTATATTTTGGTAATGTTCTGACAGTGTGGTATATTTTGGTAATGTTCTGACAGTGTGGTATATTTTTGTAATGTTCTGACAGTGTGGTATATTTTGGTAATGTTCTGACAGTGTGGTATATTTTGGTAATGTTCTGACAGTGTGGTATATTTTTGTAATGTTCTGACAGTGTGGTATATTTTGGTAATGTTCTGACAGTGTGGTATATTTTGGTAATGTTCTGACAGTGTGGTATATTTTGGTAATGTTCTGACAGTGTGGTATATTTTGGTAATGTTCTGACAGTGTGGTATATTTTGGTAATGTTCTGACAGTGTGGTATATTTTTGTAATGTTCTGACAGTGTGGTATATTTTGGTAATGTTCTGACAGTGTGGTATATTTTGGTAATGTTCTGACAGTGTGGTATATTTTTGTAATGTTCTAACAGTGTGGTATATTTTTGTAATGTTCTGACAGTGTGGTAAATTTTGGTAATGTTCTGACAGTGTGGTATATTTTTGTAATGTTCTAACAGTGTGGTATATTTTTGTAATGTTCTGACAGTGTGGTATATTTTGGTAATGTTCTGACAGTGTGGTATATTTTGGTAATGTTCTGACAGTGTGGTATATTTTGGTAATGTTCTGACAGTGTGGTATGTTTTTGGTAATGTTCTGACAGTGTGGTATGTTTTTGCTTCATTTTATATCAAATCTGATAAACTTTTCTGATGAACTCCAGAACATGGTGTCATTGTGTGTAAGATATACATAAACAATGTACAGAATTCAACATAAATGAGATTATCTCTCGAGTTACCAGCAGTGTAAACATCCAATGTCTTACCGAACGATCCATTACTTTAATAGTCTGTTGTGTATTATTTCTATCCTATTCTGTTTCTATCTAAAGAAGATACAATTTTAATGTTCCTCTTTTTTGTAAATACATGACCTTGTAACAAGAGTAACACGACGGGCACCACATGTCGTGAATAAGCTGCTTACCCTGCGGAGCGCCTGAGTTCACCCTCTGGTTTTAGTGGGGTTCTTATTACCCGATCTTTAGTTTTGTTCTTTTTCTTCTGGCCATTGTAGTGTCTGTTCATCAAGTTTGCATTATTATGGCTGTTAAGTCGAATTACTTATCACTTACCACCTCCATCTAGTAGGTAGATACAAGTAAACGTTAGAGAAATCCAAAGGGGTAATCAAACATGGACAATAAGTTGTATTTGCATCATCAAGCAAGGGTCATTATGGATTGGTACGAACGTCACATGATTTATGACATGATGTATTACATATGTCTTACATTCTGTCTGTCTATGGGCCTTGTATGTTTCGGAGCATATGTTTTAATCCGTATGCATACCGGTCTTATATTATTCTGGCCAAAGACAAATTTAAATAAGATCTTTTTGAACGATATAGCATTATCATCATCATTTTCTATACTTGATTTGATTCGGTTTCTTATAGGAATAAACGCATTTTTTCCGGAGTTTATTTATGTATAACCTGCACCAATTCACTCACATTATGCATTTAGCTACTCAAACAAGTAAAATGCCCACACAATCGTAAAATAAATCAGTAACCAGCTTGTGTCAATCAGCGTCCCTTGGAAACAACGTCACAGGATGACGATATATTACAAAAGTCAAAGTCGATAGATGGTTGTCTTAAGTATTTTTTCTGGAATTTGTTTTTTATGTCAACAATACAAGCTTTTTTTTTCATTGGCATTAATTATTTTATTTCATATCTAACAATAATTGTCGATTATTAACAATAAACATTGTTTCTTTTATCTTTTCTTATTACCGGGAATCCAAGCCGCCATTTTGTTTACATTACGAAAACAGTAGTCCGGTGAACATCGTCTATCGAAAAATAAACTGACAAAATCCCGCCTCCATAAGCGCTTATACCCAATCAGAGTATAGGATTTCTAATTATGTAAATCATATAAGAATTATCTTCCAATGACCGTTCAACACACGTATTTCTTTCAGCCTAAATTGCTTCGGATATTATCTTTTTCAACGAGATTTTTAAGTATTTGATAGAAATGAGACAATTATTGTTCAGTAGTAACTAATTATCTAGAGTAAGATAATAACAACGAACTTACATGAATAAATTGTGTGTGTGTAGTCAACAGAATAAAAACTGAAAGATCAATGGCAATTTTACTGATGATATCCAATAAAAGGTCAATGACATGGTTAACCGTTATGGAATATATGTGGCACAAATGACCACGTATATGTTCCACTTGTCGTAAACACTTTCCTCATTCATGACTTATCACTGGATTTGTAACTAGAGTAACACGACTGGTGTCACTAGTGGAACAGGAACTGCTTACCTTTCTTGTTCTTGTTACTCTATCTTTAGTTTTATGTGTAATGTTTTACAGATCGTTGTTTGTCCTTTTTCTTTTGGCCATAGTGTTGTCTGTCCTTTTCATAATTTATTCCACATTTACATCGGTTGTATCTATTGATGCCATAGCACAATTATAATGAATTTGTATTAGAAAATCATTATTGTTATGCTTAGGCATTTTGGTTTAATTCATCAAAGAGAATTTTAAATTATTTGGCTTTACATTTTTATACTATATGAGAGTACATTATGAAGGTTATTCCTCAGAAAGGCGTCAAATAAATGAGATAGCTATGTTTTTATTATCACCATTTGATATTAACAGCATGATTTTATTTTATTATTGTATATTTATGAAAATAAAATTCTGACATCTACTATTTCTATTTATCAAAATATAAAACAGCAATATGTATGCGAAAAAGTCATATATCTATTTTTGGTAAGAATTGTGTATTTAAGTTGGGTACCCGACGAAGGTTATTCAAGAAACACGTCGTTCGCTCTAAGTGTTTTCACAAAGACTAATGCATCAGTGTTAAACGTTATTGTATATTTTCTTCTATGATTAGCAATTGAACATGGCCGTCGATGCCATGGAAACCATAAAATGACAAAATTGGTTCGAAGTCTGGACTACTAATGAAGGTTCAGCTGTTTGTTTTTAAAGAATCTCTTAAAATTATAAGATATATAAACTTGGAATTAGTTATGATGTTAAAAGTGAATGTGAAAAACAGCTAAGTCATCAATTTTATAATCTGGATAACTTTTGTATCAGTGGTCACTGCATACCCTCCCGAAATTCATGTCTGTTTTTTAGTGGAGTTCGTGTTGATTAATCTGTAATTTTCTGTGTAGTATTTTGTCGAACGTACTTTCTACATCTTCTATTTGCTATTGTATAGTCCGTAGTTCTTCGAATTACGGCTTCAGATGACCTCTTTGGTATCGTTTCATACAATATTACATTGTATTATGTAAGTTGCCTCAAGTGTGAGACTTCAGATTTTTGCATCGTTTCTGATTTTTTATGGGTTTATGGGAAAAGAGCAGAACTCATAAGCGGTAAATCGAAGGACAGATAATCGAATGGCCAATTTAAAAAGGAGAAAAAGACAAATAATGGTAAGCACGTAAAACTACAGATTGAGCCACACAAACTTTACTAAAAACAGGGAGTGAATTCGTGGAGCAACACATACTCCACTACAAACAGGGAGTGAACTCGTGGAGCAACACAAACTCCACTACGAAAAGGGAGTGAACTCGTGGAGCAACACAAACTCCACTACAGAGAGTGAACTCGTGGAGCAACACAAACTCCACTACAAACAGGGAATGAACTCGTGTGGTCTGGAAGCATTGAACAACACAAACTTCACTACAGACAGGGAGTGAACTCGTGTGGTCTGGAAGCATTGAACAACACAAACTCCACTACAAACAGGGAGTGAACTCGTGTGGTCTGGAAGCATTGGGCAACACAAACTCCACTACAAACAGGGAGTGAACTTGTGTGGTCTGGAAGCATTGAACAACACAAACTCCACTACAAACAGGGAGTGAACTCGTGTGGTCTGGAAGCATTGAGCAACACAAACTCCACTACAAACAGGGAGTGAACTCGTGTGGTCTGGAAGCATTGAACAACACAAACTCCACTACAAACAGGGGGTGAACTCGTGTGGTCTGGAGGCATTGAGCAACACAAACTCCACTACAAACAGGGAGTGAACTCGTGTGGTCTGGAAGCATTGAACAACACAAACTCCACTACAAACAGGGAGTGAACTCGTGTGGTCTGGAAGCATTGAGCAACACAAACTCCACTACAAACAGGGAGTGAACTCGTGTGGTCTGGAAGCATTGAGCAACACAAACTCCACTACAAACAGGGAGTGAACTCGTGTGGTCTGGAAGCATTGAACAACACAAACTCCACTACAAACAGGGAGTGAACTCGTGTGGTCTGGAAGCATTGAGCAACACAAACTCCACTACAAACGGAGTGAACTCGTGTGGTCTGGAAGCATTGAACAACACAAACTCAACTACAAACAGGGAGTGAACTCGTGTGGTCTGGAAGCATTGAACAACACAAACTCCACTACAAACAGGGAGTGAACTCGTGTGGTCTGGAAGCATTGAGCAACACAAACTCCACTACAAACGGAGTGAACTCGTGTGGTCTGGAAGCATTGAGCAACACAAACTCAACTACAAACAGGGAGTGAACTCGTGTGGTCTGGAGAAGCATTGAGCAACACAAACTCAACTACAAACAGGGAGTGAACTCGTGTGGTCTGGAAGCATTGAGCAACACAAACTCCACTACAAACAGGGAGTGAACTCGTGGAGCAACACAAACTCTACTACAAACAGGGAGTGAACTCGTGGAGCAACACAAACTCCACTACAAACAGGGAGTGAACTTGTGTGGTCTGGAAGCATTGAACAACACAAACTCCACTACAAACAGGGAGTGAACTCGTGTGGTCTGGAAGCATTGAGCAACACAAACTCCACTACAAACAGGGAGTGAACTCGTGTGGTCTGGAAGCATCAGCAGTTTCTGCTCTACTATTAACCTTCATCGTTCTACTCATGTTACAAATCCAGAGTTAATTCATCAAGGAGGGAAGTAGAACAGCGGAGTAGTGGCAACGACCAACAGAACATATCACGGGATATTCCCTAACGACTAAACAACTGTTATACGTAGACACGTGCCGGGAATAATACATACGCTTAATCTCTTGTCCATTTCATTGAATAATGGTTTGTTAAAACAAACATGCGACTACGTAATGTGTGGTCCACATCTGTCAAAAATACAAATAGCATGGAAGCCAACTAATGTTGAATGACAGTTAATTAGTACTGCAGTAATAGATGATCAATCAAATTGCGTTTTGTCTTTTTAAGTGATATGGGGTTCACATCCCATAAATGCACAATTACTACCATTACAAAACAAATAAAATAATTCAATAGAGAAAATTTCCATTTTAGGATGAATGAGTGATATTTTGAATTTGACCAACGAGCATGTATGGACAATCTACAACTGACTGATGGTTAACGTCCAAAAACAATATATGCCTCTCAAAATAGTTATTAACACTTAAATGTACTTACATTGCATACAACTCAAAATTGGAAGCATTACTTAAAATTTTAAATACAGCTACATGACTTATTGATTTTGTTTGTGTTCTTTCATTAAGAGATATTATCTGTCGGATATGCACACTATATATTTATCGGGCATATTCAGGGCCGTCTATAGGACCCCGGAAAAAGAAGTGCACTGGGGCCTCTACAATCACAACCACTCACAGGTATAAACATGTAAATAGTCGATAAAATTGACCATTATATGTATTGTATTGGTACTTCCAACAAAATCAGTGTTTAAACATTAAAAACATGCTATGCACAACATACATATATTATAATGAGACCCCTATGATTATGGGACCCCCGGGTTACTTCCCAGGGTGTCCATGCGTTAAGACAGCACTGGGCACATTCTGTAGTCCTATCCATATCTTCTCGCCATTAATTTTTCCGAATACAAAATTTTCTTTTGAGAATGATATCTATTTTGACAACCGCGCCACAATTTCATTGTATAGAAATAGGACTTAGTTTCCCCACTGAAGGATACTATCCCCACACAAGGACGTCTACTAGATGTGCGGGACGAACCAAATACAAAACTCACCTTTCGGACTGACATAAATGAGTGTTATGTTACATACATGTAAAACAACTTGGAGTGTCTCATAATGAGTAACCGTCTGTTATCAGTAGTTGTTGGTGGTTCGTTGCAAGGCATGATAATATGACGTTATTTTAATAAACGCTACTTTTCTGTAACAACCTAAACTTCACCAATATATTTATCCTAGGGCCTCCCATGAATATAGCTCAAATATCGCTCACTTTATATTAAACAATAACGAAATCAATAACAAATCTACCAATATTGACAGGAAATGAAATTATTAAAATGTACTCTAAAAATATCTAGATAATTTACAAGAAAAGGGTGAAGATATTTACTATTATCACAAGCCGTATATCGAAGAACAGACAATGCAATGGCCAACAGAAAAAGAACAAATAAAACACTACACAGAAAACTAACAAATTGAGCAACATGACCCCAACAAGATAACCGTGGGTGCACCCAGGTGCTAAATCATACATATTTAGACATCATAAAATAATTTACAAAATGTTTTCCTCTGAAACTACCATGACAATTTAAAACCATAATTACAGTAATACCCCCTTTTGAACCTCTATTTCAAATGCATCTGGCAGTCACGTGCTCAATCCAGTATACATTTCGGAACAAAAACAGATATTTCATCACTTTACAGAAGACGTCTATATTGTTTAAAGTTAGAATTATGTCAAATATATAAGATAGGAAAATTGTATGAGATAAACATAATGTATTAATAGCTTGACATACAACAGCTGTACATTTCTATAATTAATACAATGTATCTCATTACTACTGCTAATAAATAATGGTCTGAAGCATGTGTTCCAGAGTTGTACAGCTAAATTTTCCCTAAAAAATGAAAATGTTTAATTGTATCCTGCAATTGTGTGATTTTGAGTACTAATAAAGGTGTTAAATAACCTGTGAATAATGAAGCACTTCTTGTACCTGATTTATGTAGATCTACGGTACACAAAAAGGTAAGCGCTCATGTCATAGGGGAAACCATTGAAAACAATTAGAACTACAATTTGACAAGTGTATTGGACCTTTTGTCATTGCAGGAGAAAAACAATATAATTTCATTGTCAGTAAATATACATTCAATTTGCACTCGCTTCGAAACAGGCCAAAACAGCTCGCCAAAGACTCGTTTTTCTACATATTTCTAACATTCGTACAAATGAATGTTATATGTTTCGACAATGTATGTATATTGCAGGATGCGTAACTGGAATAACTCCTATCAGGTACGATCAAAAGCAATACATTGAAAAGCGATATAATAAAATATTCGTTGGGAGAAATTAAATTAAAGGGCCAAGCAAATTAGCTAAAATCGGCTAATTATATAAGGTTACAAATGATGGTGGGAGATGAAGTTTCAGTAATTACATAATGAAAGAACTGTAAATTGTATTAATACATTTTTAAGAACTAATGGTCAAATAACACAATGTTTCTGTAAATTATCAGAGTTTGCAAATTATGCCATTTAATGTGTTTGTGTTTGGTCTACCAACCTGGAGACTTTATTGATCGCAACATAGACATCTATAATTACATAGCAATTAACTATTATTTCCTGTTCGTAGTATAAATATGTCGGGAATATGAATAAGCATATATATGAAGGAACTCTCTGCGCAAATGTAAACCAATAATAAACGTTATTATACAGTATATAGTCACCAATGTTCTCGTCTTACTGATGTTAAGAAAACCGGAGCCAAGATAATCACATTTATGGCACATATCAAATTAATGTTGACATAATGTATGTACAGATATAATTATTCTGCTTTCATTGGGAATGATACTTCTCCAAAAATAAATATGTTATAAACAATATGCACTTACACTCTCTTGATAATTGATCACCTCTGATACACTGTAGCTTGTTTTTTTGGAAAATAAAATGAATGTCATTGACATTTTGTCTGTCTTATATTCATGTGCAAGTTAATGAAAATAGTGACTGTATTTTTTAATATTGTAAATTGAAATTGTAGAATAATGGTAGGTAATATTTCATTCTTAATACAGAAAAAAATACAGTCAAATTAGAACCAATGTTTTTTACTTATTAAAATCCATACGCTTCCATTCTCTGCAATGTACTACAGAGCATATTTCTTGTTGTATTTCACCCTGAAAGGGTAGTTTTCAATAAGTTGTATCTGATAGCCCATCGTCTATTCAATAAGTCTCATGTTACTGTCAAAACCAATCTTTAGAGTTACTCTCCCACTAGCTACTCATGGGGTGGTGTGCATCAGATCTGGAGTCTGAAAAGTTCTTAAGATCTGTTAGAATACATACAATCAATGTTCCTTTCCTTATGCAATAGCATTAAAACGTTTGACTTATCTACCCTCTACACAATCATTCCCCACCCAAGACTAAAAGACAGATGAAAAGAATTATACCAACTATGTTTTATCAAAAGAAAGGTCAACGTAGATACAAATACTTTGTCGTAGGAAGGGACACATCTTCGCGTTTGGATTGACAACATTTGTGTTATGTTTGGTAGACGTATTTGTCGACAGACAATCGGCATTTCTATGAGTACCAACTGTGCTCTTCTTCTTCTCATCAACTTTATTCGTGCAAGGAAAATTTCATACAGGGGCTTCGCAATAAAAACAACAGAAGTTAGCCCGATCCTTTAATTTTTCTTTCTGCCCATATAGATTATGTCCATTCACTAAATAATTCTAGGTTTGGTGATTTTGTTGATCACATATATCACATTGGGCTTGCAATAAAGGATACAGCAGAAAACAGTTAGCTTTGCTTCATACATTGTCCTACAAATCGAAATTGACAGTGAGGGGCAGCTAAGAACGAAACTTTACGAAAAAAGGAGACGATTTAAATTTTCCCATTGTGAAGAAGAGTTTGAAGATACAAAAGGAGTAATCAGAATCCGTAAATCGAAGAAGAACAGACAACACAATGGCCAAAATAAAAAGTGTAAAAGGACAAACAACGATCTACTAAAACTGAAGATTGAGTAACACTAACCTTACTAAAACCGGGATGAACTCACGATTTTCTTGATAGATGGTTGCTGTTAACAAGGAAACTACTGTACCAAGGGTTCCTATTGAGTAAGTTGAAGTCATTACGTCGAATATTTTAAGGTCACCTCTATGACTTGGTTAACAGCTACGGAGTAATCACTATCGGTCCTTTCCCCATTCATGACTTTTCGCTGGGTTTGGTAAAAAGAATAACACGACGGGTGCCACATGTGGAGCAGGAACTGATGACCCTTCCGGAGCACATGAATTTACTCCCAGTTCTTAGTGGTGTTTGTGTTGCTCGTTGTTTAAGTTTTCTGTGTAGTGTTCTGTACATTGTTGTTTGGTCTCTTTGTCCAGTTTTGACATTTGTATTGTCTGTCTATATTCGATTTACGGCTTCTGATTATATAAGTTATATTTAATAATGTTCTATCAATAATACAAGGCCACTTGAACTGCTTACCGTCGTACATCGTTTTTCCTGTTGTGCTCTTTCTTTTGGTCTGATATCTTCAAACCTTTCTTGGATAGCTATAAATGTATAAAATATATGTAAGGATAAAAACCAAAAATGTGAAATTATGTAAAGCAAAATAAGACAAGCGATGGTCCTACAAAAGTTCTAAAAGGTTAGCAATTTGATATTCTTGTTCGATATAAGGATGTTGATTACCCCTTTGGTATCTTTAAACTCTTCTTGTAGTAGTACAAATTCAAACAAATATTCAATAGTAGGAAAACAAATATTTAGACAATGATTGAAACATGAAGAAAAATACCCACACAGCGAAATTTAAATTTTGTAACAATATCTGAGATTATTATCACACGTTATAAGGATTCATTAAAATTGTCCCTAGCGCCAGATCAGGAATAGCAGATAATAATATTGTAAGGTAACGTTATCCTGCCTTAATATAGAAAATAATAAATACATTGCTTTACAGAGAACCATCTTGTGTTTCAGTCAACACACGATTTTGTATTTAATGCGATCAAATTATTTCAGTAACAAATTATAGTATAATATTTGATATAACAAAGACATTAAAATTAACAATTATATTGATTTTATATCACATTTCATTCTATTGTACCACCTGTTTGTATTCACTAGATATCTTAATTGCATGAATAAATATACCGTTGAGCTAAAGGAGTTCGACTTTTTTGCCAATGTTAAGCATAACATATGTTACGAATTAGAGAAGAGAAATATCAGAGCTGTGATTGTTGTTTCAATGTCAAGTGAGTTGTATTCAGTTATAGTATTGGCAAGATTACAAGTTTTCGTACGAAAAAAAGATAAAAAAAGTAAATGGAAATAAAACAATGTGCCACTGGGATGAGGATGCGGATAGACATATTGTTTTACACAGATTAAAGGGAGATATTTGGTGGAATAGGAAAATGTTATTGTCACGTGTCAAAACTCTTAAATCTACTGCAGTTCTCATTTACCTGCAACGAGGCTGACATTCTTCAAATCATTAGGCACTTATTTACGTCCATCCTTGGGACGAGTTTTATTTAATTCGTTCCACACAACGGACGTCCCCCTTAGATGGGTTCGCTACCGTAAGGGAACCACTATGTACTATTTAATACAATGAAAAACCTGGTGTTTTATTTATCGTAAGTCAGTTCTATAAATACGATTGAATGGCTTACTGTGATATGTAGGAATTTTATCACTTAATATGTACAATAAAGCATCTTTATGTAAATCAGTTCTCTTAATACCGGGTATTCAATGATTTATGAAATGAGCACAAATACAAGTGGTAAAAGTTGAGAATCGGGAATTGTGGGATGATAATTCTAGTCTAGCTAAAAGTAACCATGGAAGCGGATTATGTCAATATGTAAATTTATTTTCGATCCTATAAAGATATACTTAGAGTTATTGGAAAAATAAATGTCCTAGAATATCACTCTAAATCATGCGGGGAAAATACCAATGATAAAACTTGAGGACAGGGAACGGTTGAACGATAAATCTAGCATAGTTGAAAATAACTAAACTGATAATATCATATCGATATGCAAATTAATTTTCCATCGTATTAGTCTTAGCATGCAGTTATTGGTAAAATATGTCCTCAAATATTATGTGACTTTCTGTATTTGACACCAATATAATGGATCTACATCACCGAACGAAGGAAAAATAGTTAACACAAACCTTTCATTGAATTTGTTAACATATTTATAGGAATAAATGAACGTTAGAAATATGCTATTGTGAAGGATTTTATCGACTCGACTCGCTCACAAACTAAAGAAAATCTGTAATTACAGAATATGAAAACCATTAATATTGAAAATAATTCTATGTTCCACTTATTAGGGGGCAAAGGTCAGGGTAATATGTGTCAATAAAACAAACCAATATCACATTCAGATAATAACGTTATGACATCAACATAATATGTATTTATATGATGTTGAGAAAAATAAGAGAAATATAAAAGGATAAAGAGAATGTCCGAACGGTGATGAAGATTAAATGTTATACAACGTATTAACAGTGACAATACTTGTTTATCTTTGACAGTAATATTATATCATTGTTAGATTAAATATTCATTATTGTTTCAATGTTTTAAGTGTAAGTGTCCCGTTTGTAATTTATAATGTTTGTATTTATCCTTTATCACATATTTATAAGTAATAACGTCAATTTTTCCCATACGTAAACACTGGAAGTGCCACAGCGATATCTACCATCGCGGCAAAACTCTGATAACACGATATCAAGCCTCTCGTGAGCCCCATGACGTCATTTTCGCCCAACTGTCAATTGTCGTTTGGAAAATGTCGACGTTCAGCGAGGAAAGATTTGCTGGCGTTTCGGAAGCAGAACCCTCAACCGATATCGATCACTCATATCCATAAGTTTGGCGTCTGTGTGGGAAGTTAATTTTTTTCTTTTTGATTCAATGTTGAAATATGTGATAAATAGATTAATGCATGCCTTTTTCCATATCAGGATTGTTATCATCCCTCGACCGATATCGACCCTCGGACTAAAGCCTTCTGGCCGATATCGGTCTCTCGGGATGATAACAGTCTTGATATGGAAAAGGGCATGCATTAATCTATAAATAGCGTCTTCTCTGTCGAAAGTTTCACTAATAAAACTTCAAAAAGAAAAGAAGTTGATGTGTAGTAAATGGAACGATTTCGTAGTCAAAATTATTACAATCCAAACAACTAATGTATTCTACAATAAAGGAATACTTATGGAATTGTTGTTCTACAAAGGACTCATGCTATGTAAACGATGTCCTCTCTGAAATGCGCATTCGTGTTTTTAGTGCATTGTGAACTCCTTTTTGTGTTCAATATATTTACAAGCCAGAACTGCATTAATAGGTAATCTCAACAGGGTTACAAGCTGCTATGCTCTAGATATCAAATTTCTGACATGTGGCAATGTCAACTAATGAACAAAATTATACTATATTTAAATATTCTTTTGATAATATTAATTGTTAACAAAAATCCTTATCGTACAACTGGAATTGAATTGGATAAATCCATGTTAATCATATTTTCTCTTCTGTTTGAGAATTCATCATCGATTCGTTATTAGTGCTATATATGGTAATTGCATGCCTTTTATGTACTTCTTTAATGTAACAAATTATAATTTAGAGAAGACTTCATAAGTTTGTTTAACTTGTATCTAATCCATTTTGTCTACTTAATTGGCAAATAAAATATATTTAAACCAAAACTCTATTTGTAACACTACAGGACTGAAAGACATTCAGTGGATATTTGGTACTTCAGAAGTACACACCCAGTTTCCATGAAAAAATTATTCTTTTTTTTTCTGAATATTTTTATTATTATTATTATTAATAATAATGTAGGTAGCAGATTATCTCGCCTACAACATCCTCAGGAAAATTAATCTATAATGTATTATGAAAAATAACGTACGTATATCTTGTGGTGAAATAAGAATATAAATATAAATATATATATATATTACGGATTTAGTTTGTTACACATATTTTCATTGGTTCTTCAGCCCTGAATGTCAGCATATATTCGGAAAACAGACGGGGTATATATTTCAGTCCCAAAAACGATTAAAACATGGACGACAAAACATTACGCTTCACTGAATCAATGGTATAATACGTACGGAATAATAAATGTATTTTTACCAAATTAAATGCTGTTTTTATACTCAAAACGGCTGCATGAACAAAACAATATTACAACGGTTAATTCCGTCACAAATACCTGATCGATTCAGCAAACTCCTATGTTCCACGGCTGTACCATAACAAATAAACAAAACGTTGAGCCTTGAAAACTTTCGACGTCATGGGGCCACACCAAGGTTTTATTTACATGTAGTTAACATTTAAATTATTGAAACTGTTTCGCAAACCCGTTGTTTTGTGATGTGATATATTAATGTTATATTTATAAAGTTTATAAAATTTACTACATATGAAATTGTATTGATTTAGAAATTTAGTACAGTATTTTCCTTCATGAGACACCCTATATACATGAAATATGGCGTGACACATATTTTGACGTCATTGAAGAATGACGTCAAAGGTACGGAAATGGACATCTAGAGATACGAAAAATGAAAATAAAAGAGGCAAATTTATTTAATACAGTTGGATGTTGTATTTAAAAAAAAAGGTTAAATCCGTAATATATCTGTTATTCAGCTATCAGACAAGGTATATAATGTGACATTCCCGGCTTATGATGTATATTACCTTCGGCTGCGCCTCAGGGAATATAGATCCTAAGCCGGGAATGTCACATTATATACCCTGTCTGATAGCTGAATAACATATAATATATATAAACATCTAAAATGTTAGCACAACGATATCAAAAAAAGATGTTAAAATGTAACAAAAATAACTATAAGTCTACAAAAAGACTATAATTATAATTAAATATTTATAGAGTTTATAAAATTTACTACATATGAAACTGTATTGATTTAACAATTAAGTACAGTATTTTCCTTCATGAGACACCCCATACATGAAATATGACGTGACATATATTTTGACGTCATTGAGGAATGACGTCAAAGGTACGGAAACGGACATCTAGAGATACGGAAAATGAAGATAAAAGACGCAAATTTATTTAATACAGTTGGATGTTGTATTTAAAAAAAAAGGTTAAATCCGTAATATATCTGTTATTCAGCTATCAGACAAGGTATATAATGTGACATTCCCGGCTTATGATGTATATTACCTTCGGCTGCGCCTCAGGGAATATAGATCCTAAGCCGGGAATGTCACATTATATACCCTGTCTGATAGCTGAATAACATATAATATATATAAACATCTAAAATGTTAGCACAACGATATCAAAAAAAGATGTTAAAATGTAACAAAAATAACTATAAGTCTACAAAAAGACTATTATTATAATTAAATATTTATAGAGTTTATAAAATTTACTACATATGAAACTGTATTGATTTAACAATTAAGTACAGTATTTTCCTTCATGAGACACCCCATACATGAAATATGACGTGACATATATTTTGACGTCATTGAGGAATGACGTCAAAGGTACGGAAACGGACATCTAGAGATACGGAAAATGAAGATAAAAGACGCAAATTTATTTAATACAGTTGGATGTTGTATTTAAAAAAAATCAATGGTTAAATCCGTAATATATCTGTTATTCAGCTATCAGACAGGGTATATAATGTGACATTCCCGGCTTACGATATATATTCCCTTCGGCTGCGCCTCAGGGAATATAGATCCTAAGCCGGGAATGTCACATTATATACCCTATCTGATAACTGAATAACATATAATATATAAAAGAGACATTTCTTAACTTCATTTCTATTCATAGAAAATACGACATCATGTTTTACTTTCATTTAGTTGATTTCTCCTTGAGATACCACTAAGGCTTACTTAATAAAGACTCAAGGAAGAGAGATTCCTGACTGATATGAGGGATTCTAGTATGACAATGAATTTAATACATCTGATTTAGAAATCGCTATATTAATGACATGAAACAGCACATCTGTGAATGAAGATAATTAATAAATTACTACACTCATCATACGTCTAAGAGTTTTAGAGCTTATAAGCTTCTGTGAATTAGGTAATCGACTCATGGTGCTATAATTGGTACGTCCTTCGCCCAGTAAGCGGGTTTTTGTGTTTATGCATTACAATGTACTTGAATTACTGAAGTCTCCCAACATGATTTTGTTTCCTCTGCTTTAATCTTACAATGCACTTGCCATGCTACTAAGAAGTAACTAAGATATGACATTTTAACAAGACATCAATAAACAACGACGTATATGATTAATTATTGTTGTTTAACGTCAAGGAAACACTATGTCAGCCATATGTACACGAGTACACGACCAGAACAAGTTTACAAGCAATTAATTATTTAGGTAATATTGTGATAGGCATATGCAGGGAGGCTTAGACTGCCACAGGAAAAGTCGGATACAATATATAGTGTTGGAATATTTGGCCTGGCAGCGGGCTATCATAGCCCAATCTTTCCAAATACTTGCTAATGAGGATATGTTGTGAATTGTCTTTACGTTCCAGGAGCGGGGCATTCTCAATGCACGAGCCACTCATTTTCGCCCCAGCCTAAGAGTCAGCTTCATTCGTCCCTCACAACTAGCGGACACTTGCATCGAGACCATTTACCCCTAGTCTCTCTCCAGGTTCGAATTAGAGGGTGTTCAGTAAATCGTAAGACATGTAATAAAAATTTTTTTTTTTACGAATACCATCTCGTGTCCACTTTTATTCAATAGGTAGCATATCTAATTTACACGCTGCCATATTAAATTAACCCAATATTAATTGATTATTTAATTTAAGTACATATATTGACGTTTTATAGTTATTTTTAACATAGTACCTTAAGCTTAAGTTAAACGTGCTTAGTTAATGCGTTCTTCCTATTTATCGTTGTCCGTCTGACTAATTGGAGGTATTATACTGACTTGATTGTCAATGTCATAGTTAAATCATTAAATATCAATTTTTGAAATTATTTTCTCGTACTTTACTGAATGATACGGGGATTTAGTTTCCATGGTAATCCAGGTTTTATTGTTTTTATTGACTGATATTGTGAGGTCATATATAAATCAGAATTAGTGATTGGAGTGCAAACAATGATGAGGCCTAGAGGTAAGTTATACATTTATAATGATCAAATTTAATGTGTACCTTGAGAGATCTTATTACATATTGTACGATTGTAGAGAATTTAAAGTTTTATGATTATACAGAGTACATATGGATATAACACAGCAATGCTGCAATGTTATTTTATGTGACTGAATTCATATGATAGATGTAGGAGTAGTTTTTAGATCTGTCTAGATACATTATTTAAACAGTCACGTTATTCTACTTAATTTACTGTTGATTCTCCTTTATCGTGAAATTAAAAGTATTTTTGAGTAAAATTCCATATATAATAAAAACCTTACATCTCTAAACTTACATCTCTGTGTCACACTAAATTAATATACTAATAACGTTAAAATGTATGCAAAAACAAATATTATAATTAAAAGGTTTACATTGGGATGAGGCTATGCATAGAAGTTTAGATCGTCACGGGAATAGGGGATATACTAGATAGGGTCTGGAAATGTGCCTTTAACGGACCACCAACGACCACTCATATTAACTTGTACCCCTGTAGGAGTTGCTGCTGATTTTTACGTGTAAGGAGCTTCGTATGTTCAATGCATGAGGCAATTGATTTGCATCATGGCATAGTAAAGAGCTTGATTCCTACAACCAATGGACAGCCATTTCAGACGAGTTGCACTCCACACAATAGAGAAACACATGGGTATCTAAGGTTGAAAACATGATTTACCCTTTTGGTATCTTCAAACGCTTCTTACCTTGCTAGGTTATTTGACGAAGAAACTGCATGATATTGAATATAAAAGTAGAAAACAAAAGATAACATTATGAATTTTTAATTTATCCGACATTTATTATGTATCAGTACGTAATTAATTCTTTGTGATTTAAATTAGAATGGTTGTCGATTATCATGTTTTCTCTCTGTGTTTTATCCTTTTCTTTAATGTTTTGTCATTGTCACAAGTCGTGTTTAATGTTATGTCATTGTCTTAGACCCATTTGTATTGTTTTGTAATTGTCTTAGGCTCGTTTGCAATGTTTTGTCATTGTCTCAAGTTCATTTTTAATGTTTTGTCATTGTCTTGGATCAGTTTTTAATGTTTGTCATTGTCTTGGGTCAGTTTTTAATGTTTGTCATTGTCTTAAGTCCGTTTTTAATGTTTTGTCATTGTCTTGGGTCAGTTTTTAATGTTTTGTCATTGTCTTAGGTCAGTTCTTAATGTTTTGTCATTGTCTTTGGTAAGTTTTTAATATTTTGTCATTGTCTTAGGTCAGTTTTTAATGTTTGTCACTGTCTTGTGTCAGTTTTTAATGTTTTGTCATTGTCTTGTGTCAGTTTTTAATGTTTTGTCATTGTCTTGTGTCAGTTTTTAATGTTTTGTCATTGTCTTGGGTCAGTTTTTAATATTTGTCATTGTCTTAGGTGAGTTTTTAATGTTTTGTCATTGTCTTAGGTCAGTTTTTAATGTTTTGTCATTGTCTTAGGTCAGTTTTTAATGTTTGTCACTGTCTTGTGTCAGTTTTTAATGTGTTATCATTGTCTTGTGTCAGTTTTTAATGTTTTGTCATTGTCTTGTGTCAGTTTTTAATGTTTTGTCATTGTCTTGGGTCAGTTTTTAATGTTTGTCATTGTCTTAGGTGAGTTTTTAATGTTTTGTCATTGTCTTAGGTCAGTTTTTAATGTATTGTCATTGTCTTAGGTCAGTTTTTAATGTTTTGTCATTGTTTTGAGGAAGTTTTTAATGTTTTGTCATTGTCTTAGGTCAGTTTTTAATGTTTTGTCATTGTCTTAGGTCAGTTTTTAATGTTTTGTCATTCATTGTCTTAGGTCAGTTTTTAATGTTTTGTCATTGTTTTAGGTCAGTTTTATCTGTTTTGGCATTGTCTTGGGTCAATTTTTAATGTTTTGCCATTGTCTTGAGTAAGTTTTTAATGTTTTGTCATTGTCTTGAGGAAGTTTTTAATGTTTTGTCATTGTCTTAGGTCATTTTTAATGTTTTGCCATTGTCTTAGGTCAGTTTTTAATGTTTTGTCATTGTCTTGAGGAAGTTTTTAATGTTTTGTCATTGTCTTAGGTCAGTTTTTAATGTTTTGTCATTCATTGTCTTAGGTCAGTTTTTAATGTTTTGTCATTGTCTTGAGTAAGTTTTTAATATTTTGTCATTGTTTTAGGTCAGTTTTATCTGTTTTGGCATTGTCTTGGGTCAGTTTTTAATGTTTTGCCATTGTCTTGAGTAAGTTTTTAATGTTTTGTCAGTTTTAGGTCAGTTTTTAATGTTTTGTCATTGTCTTAGGTAAGTTTTTAATGTTTTGTCATTGTCTTTGGTTAGTTTTTAATGCTTTGTAATTGTCTTTGGTTAATTTTTAATGTTTTGTCATTGTCTTTGGTTAGTTTTTAATGTTTTGTCATTGTCTTGAGTAAGTTTTTAATGTTTTGTCACTGTGTTATGTCCGTTTTTAATGTTTTGTCACCGTCTTAGGTAAGTTTTTAATTTTTTGTCATTTTCTGGGGTAAGTTTGTAATGTCATTGTCTTTGGTTCGCTTGTTGCATTGTCATTGTCTTAGGCCCATTTGTAATGTCTTGTCGTTGTCTTAGGTTAGTTTTTAATGTTTAACATTGTCATTATCTTAGGAACATTTTGAAAGTTTTATCATTGTCTTAGGCCGCTTTTAATGTTTTGTAATTGTTCTGTTTTGGTTTTGGAGATATATAGAATCTAACACCGGGGGGAGTACAAGATAGGGAAATCTCCGACACCCGAGGGTAAGATTTCAATCGTTCTCTTACGAGGCTTGCCTATCTTGTACCTTTTCCGGTGTTTGATTTTATTTCTCACTAAACACCTAATTGTTTTGTTTACATTCCATCGAGCGTTTTCCCGCAATTTTTTTTCCATTGCTAAAGTAAATATTTCGATTTATCCATATGCATCCATGTCTTGGCAGTATTTTAAATGTATTTCATAATAAAATACAATGTATTTAATAAATATATTATAAATGTTACTACAACAGCGATAAATACCTGTAAAAAAATATTTGAATTTGGTCAAAGGGGGGTAATTTCTTTCTTTACGTTAGTTACTAACAAGGGAGAGCACTCTATTATTTACTCAAAGTAAACAAACATTGACTGGAAGAGAGCCTGAAAAAAGAATCAAACACCGTGAAAGGTGCACGTTAGCTAGCAGAAAATAATACATAAATGAATTTAAAAATACTTATGTAGTAGAATCGTGGTTAATTGTTTAGTTTAAAAAGGAAAAGCATGGAGAATTGGGGGGCAGTTGACATAAACTGTACAGCATGCATTAGCCGGTAAAACGCACGTGATTTTTTTGTCTTGCACTAGTGCAAGATAAGAACATCTCACATCGCTAAAAATAGGAACTGGTCTGTCTCAAAACTGAGAAATAAGATACCAGAAGTTATTATCATAGTTCTTTTTTAATTATTTCGATTTATCTAATGTGGATCGTTCTTTGTCCTTTGTCTTTTAGGTCATTGTGTTGTCTGTCCTTCGATTTACCGCTTCTGATTACCAATGTGGTATCTTCAAACATCGAAGTTGTGCATTAGATTCGTCGAATACAATCGGCGGAAAATATATCATACAAGAAATAAAAATACACGTAATATATAGACTTGAGATAGGTGGTAGTTTGTTTTGCTGATAATGATTTAGTTGTGGACTATCAATGTTTCTTATTTCCTGATCCACCAAGCTATGACAGTATCCACACACCACTAACATGTGGGTGGTGGTCAATGTATTTCATTCTCTCATTGCTTCTGTGCATATTTTAATGTAAAAACTATTATGATGTATAGGAGGAGATTTCATAAACTTGTTTAACCCGTGTCTAATCTTTTCCGAATATCTGAGCAAATGAAATATGTTTACACAAACGTAATTCTCAAAATCAATGAAAGGAAACGCAGATCGATTTGTCTTAAACAATTAACTTACATAATATCATTGACTTCATTTCTGAAACAAACCCAACAAATTTACAGACTCCAGATCTCAGGCTGAGAGAAGAAAATGACATAATATATCATAATTAAAAGTACACTAACATGTACTACATATACATTTTAAAGTCGACATGACGGGTTTCGTTTCATTCCAATTAATGACTGTTCAATGTGTTTACTTTCCCGGATTGTCGTAAAAATCGGTTAATTAAACATGCTATTAACATCTGTATGTATTCTTAAAAGGATATGTGAAACTATGAATCACTTGAGAAAGATACAAGAAGCTACATTAGTTTTGTTAGACCAATACTTTATGCTAATATGACGCAATATTTTGTCATGTATTTTTTTTTCTTAAATACATACAGACAATTGTCACGTACACATTGGATACGTTCATATGACGCAACCATTTATTGTCTAACATTTTGGACATAAAGGTGCATATAAACATAGTGTGGACATTAATTATGCAAATTTCCGACCGTACTCGCAATAAAGCTTAAAATCAAGCTGGATTGGTTTCATTGTGTTCAAGAGATGTCACGATAATGTTCACTTCTTATCTTCTACTTTCAGCTTTGCCAAATACTTCATAGATTAGTGCCACTTGTTTGGGGGTGGGGAGAGTCTCACTCTTGTATGCTAACGACAACTTGCAGCAGCTCATAATGATCAACAGTTATAAGTGGTCGTTGATGGCCTGTTTCCAGGCAGAAGTGTCCGTCATTATATATCCCCCTTTGAGACACACGACACACTTACCTTTAATTATTTGTTGTTTGTGCAGACGACATGGGTGTAACTGATATATTGCTACAATGGCGTTAAGCATCACTCAATCAATTTATACTAAATAATTCACTTTTTTGATATTCATTATAACATTTAATTTCTCTGGATTTATATTAGCATAGATGGCGTGGGGCTCTGACCAAATAGCATAACAAATTCCATCACAGCTTGCTATACTGATAATTACTTACAGTAGGATTAAAAATATTTGAACAATGATTAACACATTCAAACTATTGTACTAATGTAACTGTGTCATTGGACGAATGGCGTCTTGGATTTGGAAATGATGTGAATAATATATTTATGTCATTGACATACTCTTTTTTATATTAAGTCCTTTAATCGGTTCTGAGTTTATTTAGGAGGAATATGTCAAGGTAGGATGGATATGTTCAATAGCGATTGCCACCTTGTTTTTCGGACATGTACTTAATCTTGGGAATAGACCATCACATAATCATATACAATTTTATTAAGATAAGTCCATTTAATATGTTTCAAAAAGATATTAACATATATTTTATGTCTCTGCATTCCTTATGCTAAACAATGTTAATCATTCATTGTCGATCCTGAATACAAAATATGAGGCATACAAATACAACAAAACGACGAAAAACCATCAAATGACCTTGTATGTACAGCATTAATTCAATCAGTTAAGTAATTCTGGCACGAAATTTGTTAAGCATGATTGTAAATACTAGTGTCAACCAACGATCCCCGGGGGGTCAAATAGTCATCAGTTATTTTATCAGAGTAATTAGTTTTTATATTGTACTTTATCTTTTTTACGGTAATTGCATGTTTATTGTCAGTTCCGTTCTTTCTCACGTTTTATGACGTTTTAATTGTTAACCTTGGTACGTATTAAACCATCCTCAATGGGAAGCTTAAATGTTGCAAAGTGCTACGACCACTACCACTGGACACAACTGTTTGAAGAGAAAATCTAGGAACGTTAAGGAGAAGAAAAGTTAATGTATTAAAGAGGAGGTTACCGATAAAATTAAAAGTCTCTGATTGGCAATTGTCAAAGAGAAAAAAGTGAGATTTATGCCGTTTTGTTTACTGTCAATTTAGAAATTGTGAAAGTCCAGATGTTTGTTTCATTACTTAGAATATACGTTTCACATTTCTCGATACAGTTCATATTTGTGCTGTTAAACATGTCGGTGGTTTTATATGTTATCATGTTCGAGCATTATTTGTACTGTAGTAAATTATCAAATTTCTCATAATATATGTATGTAATAATTTATTAATTTAAATTGTGTTTGTACTTCATTGTTTTCGTCTGTATATATTATGAATTCTATTCTTTTTCGATTAATATGGTTTCTGATTTCCCCCTTTTGCCATATCCAAGGTAATTTATTAACCGCTTTCTCCGTGAAACTGAAAACATTAATATGTTGCTATGACGTTACTTCAATAACTATTTTAAACCACTTTGACAATGAAAACTATCGAGGAAATATAACACATCGAAAACATACACGGGTTTAAATTTTCACGTGGAATACATGTAATTAGATTCCACTGCTAATAATTATAAGCAATACTTTTCACGTGAACAAATTGAGATGTATTTATACACATTATATAGAGATATCTCAGTATGTATAAAGAAATCGCATATTATCAAAATGTAAGGACTATTGTGTCATATGCAATCTTCCTTGGGCACTGATAATCTTAGCCCATTTTGACTATCCAGTTTTAGGCCCTTTGTTTGTAAGTTCATTGTTACTCCTATATAGGACTTTGTGTAACAATGGTAGTCATCTGTAGATTTCTTTGCAACACGGAAAACATAAATTTTATAATAAACCACATCAGGGAAATCTCGTATTGTAGTAATGCAATTTGTACTGTAGTCTAAGAAGTGGCGAATTAAAAATTTCTTATCAACAGTAAAAATAATTAGCTCTGGTTACAAAATTATATGTAAATTTCCGATCGGTATGCAACAAATAAACCGGAAGAGGAAACATTCCGCAGTGTTGTCTTCATCATCGTTAATCTTTGTGTCGTTTTTATTTTGCCTTTGTATTTTCTTTCCTTTTTCGATTTACGGCATCTGATTACCACTGAGTATCTCCAAACCATTCTTACTGAAAGATATATTAATTGTACTACAATCACAATACTCGATTGGGATAATGTTACTGACAAACTACGACGGGCCCAAATGTGGTAGCAACAGCCCAGACGTAGTCCTCGAGCTGCAAGATATAAAACAGTTAAATTAAGTAATGGATGTAAACATAAGAGATTTGAAATATAATCTGCATTAAACTGTTATGTTCCTATGGGAATACAACAGCTTTACCTGATTAGAGTAAAGTGTGATTTAATTGATCGATGCGCTAATACTCATCAAATAATGTAACAATAAGTGATAGTGTATTATTGTAATATATTCGCTACAATTAATCAGAAAAATACAAGTTCTTCATAAAACAGTCACGTTTTATATTTATATTCCACAGTTAAAGTTAGTTTAAAGAGCTTAATTTGTTCTTAAAATAGAAATAAATCACAAAATGTCAAATTGGATAGTCTCTCGTGTTCATTTACATCCATATCCTTTCCTACGAATTACACATGCAAAATGAGTAATAAATATAATCTTATGGCAAAAGTAGCGATTGCTGTCGCCTTTGAAAGACAACATGACATAATAAGACTCCTAAAGGTGCACTTGGAAACCCACGGTTATATAATATTAAATGAATGATTATATAATGTGAAATGAAAAGTCATTTACAATCATGAAATGCATGTAATTATTGATTTGGGTTTTAGTCGAATTGTGCAAGAATACAATGGTGATAGTGCTGACCGAAACTTATTTGATCGTTTGTTTATATCTGTGTTGTCGTTGGAGATTCATTTATCAAGAGGGGAGGGCTGCTATTCCATTAACCGGTTTAAACTGCCACATGTTTGTGCCTGCCACCTGGGTTTTCAACGTCTTAGGTAGTAGAATTTTGTGTGTGCCATGATTTCAGTTGAGAGGTGATTGTTCGTTATATTGATATTAGTGGAATTGTTGGACATCATTATTTAAACTTTGTTTCATAATTTACATGTCGTTGTTCATTTTATATCTGTTCATGTTATAGTCTATGATAGGTTGATCAACACAAACAGTGAATCTTCTCATGATTAAAATATCGATATGTTGACCTTTATCACCGCAGTGCCACTTGTCATTTGTGATGTACATTAACATTCTGAAGTGATAATTATAAAAACGACCATCCTATGTATTAAAGCAAAAAACTATCGTCGGTTTCAATAATTATCACATCTATGTGAGGTTTATAAATCACCATATTAACTTAATCATAAAGTAAATAATAACAATCATTAACATGGAGTATATCATTCAGCTTTGTGTGTATAGAAATCCAGAGCACATGGAGAAAAATGCCGACCTGTCGTTGACAAGGTCACTGACAAACTTTATCACATAAGCTTATATCGAATACATCTCGCCATTAACTTTGGTTACATGCATTGAGAACGTTTACCATGTTCTCGTCGACACTCCAAAACAGTAACTAGGACTTCCTGTTCCACTACTAAGCATGGCCGCCACAATAAAATTAATAAATCGAGGTATATAATAAACCAATCAACTATAAACAAATATGATGACAACAAATAACTTAAATATTGGGCTTTCTTGTAAAGTAGCCAGTTACGTAGATACGTTTGTTCCTTGTCTTGTTAACTTAAATCACTGATTAGTAAAACGTAACAAAATCGATTCTAAACACTACTATTAACTAAAACTGTCAAACTTAATGACTTATTCTAATTGAAATGAAACATTAAGGGGTTATTTTATGTCATTTGAAAGTTCATTGCAATAAACTTAATGTACATTTCATAATTTTAATTACATTTTTAGGGCAACTCATCCATTAAAAAAAATCTCATTCTTGAACTTGCTAGAACGATTTATCAAGGTCTTAAGTACGATATAATGAATCAGAAATTACAATTGCATACATTTACCGAGTACCCTTTGTTTCAGAAAGATATGATTATTGAAGAACCATTAATATCTATGAAGAATACACATACTTTAGTATTAATGACAACATGTGTAATGAAGGCCTAGATTTTAAATTTGTAGTTTTATAAATTTTTCTACTTGAACGACTTTTTTCATCCAATCTTCACTAACTCCTGCGATCTTTTTGAATTGTCATCATGATGGTGATCGTTTAATTAAATGGAGATATATAATTTAATGAGTGTAGCACGTTTCTGGAATGATCTTTATCAGGTACGTTCGAAATCAATCAATTGGATCTAGGAAACCAAAGAGACTAAACAGGATATAACCAAAATCAGTGATCGATCTTTAGTGTGTAGTGTAGTGATCGATCTTTAGTGTGTAGTGTAGTGATCGATCTTTAGTGTGTAGTGTAGTGATCGATCTTTAGTGTGTAGTGTAGTGATCGATCTTTAGTGTGTAGTGTAGTGATCGATCTTTAGTGTGTAGTGTAGTGATCGATCTTTAGTGTGTAGTGTAGTGATCGATCTTTAGTGTGTAGTGTAGTGATCGATCTTTAGTGTGTAGTGTAGTGATCGATCTTTAGTGTGTAGTGTAGTGATCGATCTTTAGTGTGTAGTGTAGTGATCGATCTTTAGTGTGTAGTGTAGTGATCGATCTTTAGTGTGTAGTGTAGTGATCGATCTTTAGTGTGTAGTGTAGTGATCGATCTTTAGTGTGTAGTGTTTCGTAGATCGTTCTTTGTCCTGTTGTCCTTTTTCTTTTGGTCATTGTCCTTCGATTTACGGATGCTGATTACCCCTTTGGTATCTTCAAGTGGACTATATTGAAATGGGTACAAACCAATTTTGCCACCGTTTTTCTTCGGTGTTATCCGTGTTGCTTATCTTTAATATTCTGTGTTGCGCTTTTTGTTTTGTTTGTCTTCGTTCTGTTTCTAGTACCCAATGTTGTCATATTATTATCATCTCATCTATTATTAGTGTTTACAATTAGTACTAAGAAATGAAACGAAACTGAAATATATCTTGTATTTATTTGTGTTGCTTGTGATAACTAATCTTTTATTTACCTTCTTGTTCAAATGTATATTAATTAGTTTGTTTATAACAGTATCGTCAACCTGTTGAAGGCGGTCAGTATTTGGTAGAACTACCACTTGAAACCTATATTTTTGTTAATATGAAATTATTATATTGTTATATTGCTTTGAGAATATACTTTAGAGAAAACTATAGAACGGTAGAGTCGATAAAGAATTGACAATCCAGCGACACAGGGGATATTGGGAACAAGACACAGAACATCCAAAATGTCACTTTTTTTCGGGTAAAAGTCTTGCCTTGTCGGTGTTGTTTCTTGAATATGTTTGGTATATGAAGTATACGGATATAATGTTATTATCTGAAGAAATAGTACTTATTTCACCTGATGTTAAATGTTACAGATATAACTCATTGTTCTCTGACTAAATCTTTATAGTTAAAAGTATTGATCAAGACAATTAATCAAATCACTTGATACTTGACATATAGTTTCTGGTGCAGTCTTTAAATGATTTTTTGCACTTTCCTGGCAGAGTCTATACATTTTAAATTTATGTTTTATATCATTATACGTTATATACCTACGTCGTCACCGTCACCTTTTATAACCTAGTTTAGAATCTAGTGAAATCATTTACACATTGACACGAATTACTGTTGAAAACCTAAACGAACCGGAAGTAGCACAATATAATGTAATAGGCAGTATAGTATGGCAGGAAACGTATATCATAGTGTATACATTGGCATCACGAATTCACAGAAATGCAAGTTGTGATGTCAGGAGTTCCGGAAGTATTATCATCTCCTGTGAAACTATCATAAAGCTTTAATACAATTGACAATTTAAGGAGTCACATTCAAACGTTTATATTATCTTCAATCAGTAAGGACACTGTAATTACGCATGAATCAATTTGATAATGACGTCCATAGAATTATATTTTCTGAAGTCGTGACAATTTGTGGCTACGCTGAACCTTATATTAATAATTTGCCTTACATGAGTTACATATTATCTGGTGATGATAATTGTCTTATTTCTATTATGAACAACACTTCCTGCTTGTGTATATTAGGATGCAATCGTTGTAGCAAGCAAAATACACAAACTTAACTAACAGAAAATGAGAGTATGCATCTGGACGTACATACCCGAGTTCCATAAGTAATTTCATAGACATCATATCATGTTTATTTAGTATTATTACGTCTATCAATATTTTATATGAACATATGTTTTATAATTTTTTATGATGAAGATATTAAAACCTAGAAACTCAGAATGAGCTAGGACGTGGGTAGTCTTTGTTGTCCCAATTCTAAGGCACTCGTTCAATATAAAGTTCTTATATTTCTTTATCTGTTTTGCATGTTCTGATTTCTAGAGAAACTAAGTAGTATTGATTGTGAGAGTGGTTAAATCTAGAAACGGTCTGAAATTTATTACAGTTTCATATACAATTCGATGAACTTACTTTTATTCTATCTTTAATACCATGTATCACTACTTATCGCATCGCAAGATTAAAAATAAACACTGTTAAATCACGTTTTAATTTGAAAATACATTTTTAATTATCGATTGTATGATATTTCACTGCATACCAGAGTCATGATTCAATATACACTCCGTATTTAGACATCGTCTTTAACACACAATAAAACTACGTATCTTAAAGTCACCAAGGAATAGCAAGACGTTGATAGCTTAAGTAACAAATGGATTATATTAGAATTAGAGCAGTATTTGTGAAACAATGACCTGACGTCAGGTAGACACATCTAAATTATAATTTATGTTTGTATCCGACCTTATCGTTCTTAAACATAATGTAGCAACTGAAACTCAAATTTGTAGCAGAGCCCATCTTTGTTCTATCTACCGACCTTACCGTACTCAAAAATAACCTAGCAACAGAATAATAATAAACTAGAATCATTGTGTTTGTTATTTACCGACATTACCGTTCCAACTGCAAAAAAAAAGAAAAAAAAAAGAAGAAAAAAAAAGATAACATTATATTTCCAAATTGTATAGTATAATATGTTTAAAGACTTATAAACACTTTTTTTTATAATTTTTCTGCCATTTTGCTGTATGAGTTTGTCTACATTTCAATACATCTTTACCTACATGCAAACAGGGTATAATGATTTGATTTACCATGATATGTATGAGTTTGTCACTAATGATTTGTCCCTCCATGTAATGAAATGACTTTACATTCCATGATATAGTAAATTTCCAAGCCTTGCATAATGTTTGTTCTTCCCAACCCTAGATTTCTAAAGGCTTCTGTCGTTGTAATTTCTGTTTTTTAAACTTTGAGATTCATATTGTTGTGATCGATTATATTGGTGAGTATTACTGTTTAACGTTTTACTCTCACTTTCATAGCAGTATTATGTATGTAGATATCTAGTGCACATGACGCGTGTCCGGAATAACCTTCATATGGCACGCTTAAAGTCAAAATATTGGAAAGCCAAATAATTTAAAAGTCTTATTTAAGGAAATGTACAAAAGAACCTACACATGATAACCAAAACAGACTAATATTATCTATGATTGAGGCAGATTGATCTTAATCTTAATAAATTACTTTATATATTCCTGTCAATTTCTTTGAATGAGTGAATGATTGTTGCTTAACGACAAAAGAACAATTTGTTAGCCATATCATGGCAAGAGCAAGTTATATTCTATGAGGTTATGTTTGCTTTGTAATAAACCAACACGATGAAGCAACATTCCACGGGTAGACATGTCGTTCCACTCGGACTCAATATCCTGATTTCGAGTCAACCAGTTTTTGCTCTTACTCCTGAAATTTACGTCTTTGGTTTCGCCAGACCGCGGCTAGAACCCACGATCTACTGCACTCGAGGTGAACACGGAACCCATTATCCACAAATGCGGTTCGATTTCTTTGTCTTATAAGGATTTCTAGATATTATTAAGTAAACTTTGCTTTGAAAGTTTATTCTGATTGGTATCTTCAAACACCTCTTATCCCTGTAAATGGTGACGTATTTGTGAACTGTGTTTGTTCATGTCTCTATACCATTGTTTTGTCGTTTTTTTGTGACTTCTGACCTTTGATCACCTCTTTACTTAATGTATTGTAGAAATATGCCACTATCAGTGAAATGTGCCACATATTTTATTAATAAAAAATATATTCAAACCAATAATGTCAACATTCACATGGTCATTATGGTGATCGTATGGTAGTTGGATCTACAACTTCCTATGCAATCAGTGCCTATCACCACTAAAGTGTGAGTTTGAACCCCGTTCATTGTGAGGCGTACTCGATGCAACATTTACAACATTATGTGATAAAGTTTGTCAGTGACTTGCCACTGGTTGGAGGTTTTCTCAGGATACTTCGGTTTCCTCTACTAATAGAACTGACCGCCACGATACAATTGAAATATATTTAAAATACCATAAACCAACCAATCAATATTCACAAAGATGTTCACTTCAAATAGAAATAAATCTCGAAGTCTTTGCAATCTTTGTCTAAGCATTATTTGTCAATCTCTCAGTTGTTGTCGTCTTAGGCAATACTTTAAAGACTTCTTGTTAGTTTGATTAAGACGTTTCCTATTTATTGTCACACTATGGTTTCAAAATGAGACAACTTGGAAAGTTTGTTCGAAGAAATGCATAAATAACAGTCATACTATTTCAAGATAACATCGTTAAAGTATCTTTTTGATTTGTTGTATGTCAAATGTTTGGTTTGGTTTCAGTATACACGCGATGCGCGAAAATACGCCCTGATAATCCTTCACGATTATAGTTAATGAAAACTACTTAAGGTATTTTGATTTAGTCCCTGAAGAATGATATCACCATTAGAAATTCAGTCCTTTTTTGTAAGGTTTAGCAACATTACTGAATTACTTTTCTACATTTTCTGATAATTTTGTGTTTTATCCTACCTTGCAATTTGTTCTTTAGTTAAACTTTTTTTTACACAATTTAAGTTTTGGGAACAAACATGATACATGTACGTTCTGACAGAATATCATGGTAGCTTTAAACCTTGTTGTGAAACGCTGCCACTCCCTAATCTAGACATAGACTAATATTGACTAAAATATCTGCGTTTTTTTAGACCTGTCGTTTCAAGACATCCAGTAATGGTAGGTAATGTATGCAATCCTCCATAAAAGCATCAAATTACAAATAAGCCTGCACATAATTACTATGTATTCACCTGTAATTACTATTGTTATTGATGTCATTCCATCAAATATATTTCAAAGTACAAACGAAGAAAAAGGTACTCCTTTGTTTAGAAAAAACGTTGTGGTCTCTGGCTAGTGAATTGGTTCTTATTTCATAACTTAAGATGTAATTCTCTACTTGAAGATAAAAAACGGATGTTGTCATTTAAGTTTCAAAATCATGATCAGGAAACTGCTTTAATACCTAACAATACTTTTAAAAGTTATAATTAAATATCAACTTACATTCCTATATCAAGATCATCTATAAATTAAATATCTGAAATTCAAGCCATTAATTCCGGTACAGGAACTGTGTTTAATGCCTTTCGTTGTCAATCACAAATTGAGTCAGGAAATGGACGGCTGCTCAATAGTGTAATTATTACTAAAACAAAAGGTCTCCTTCCTACGGAATAGGTGACCTTAACCGATTTTGTCTATCCTGTTGAGACCCTTTTGTTTTCTCGCTCCCAAAGATTTTAAAATTATTAGACTTTCCAATCTTGTCATTTTGATCGTACCTGATGAAGGTTATTATTTGATCGTATCTGATGAAGGTTATTATTTGATCGTACCTGATGAAGGTTATTATTTGATCGTACCTGATGAAGGTTATTATTTGATCGTACCTGATAAAGGTTATTATTTGATCGTACCTGATGAAGGTTATTATTTGATCGTATCTGATGAAGTTTATTATTTGATCGTACCTGATGAAGATTATCGTACGGTTTCTGAAAGTCTCAAAGTGTTTGGAAATATGGCATTTTAACTATTGACATTTAGATGATTTTATTGTGTTTAACGCCACTTTTGACATTTAGATTTTAATGTATTTTTACATATTAACAAACAAAAACAGACAATTTACAAATATGATATCATAGAAAATTTAGTAACATTTGTATTTTCTGTGAATGATAAATATTTCATGCTTTGCTTGTCGAAAGTCGGATAGTAGGTTAACAAACATATAATTGATGTTTATACTATTCAAGAAAGTGAACCCACACCCTCATTACAAAAATAAGCACGTTGTCACCGTATTATTGCTCACATTTCGGGAAGCATTTGTTCATAATATTTAGGTTAATGGAATGTATGCATTTTATACACAACCATTCCCAGGACCAAAGGGCAAATGTCCCAGTCTATTGCACCTGAAACCATTAAATAACAGATTTATTACCTAATACCGTACCAAGAAAATGTTTTTCTTTATGTCAGCAAAACATTACCAAGTCCTAATTATTTTTATTTATACTGCATACATCTGCTTGGCCTTCAATAAATATAGCATCCTGACACTTTTCGGCAAAACTGAAAGCCAATCATAAATCGTGTTCAAAGGTCAACTCGGGTCGGTGCTATAGACACCACGTGCAGAATATTGCACAGTGCAATAGATCGACAAGCCCATTTTAATAGTGAAAAATATATAATATTCAATAAAACAGAAAAATACACTTTATTAGGTAATAATGTGGAAAATAACAACCATCGACGTCAAACTGACATCCAACTTGAAATCTGTTTAATATATATAGACCGTCCATTAGCAGTGCTAAAGAAATACAAATCGACAAAAACAGGGAGAGTTAATTGAAATAGTGCATTAACAGTTTACATTGTGTAATTTTAAATGTTTGCTTGTCAATTTGTATTGGTAGGCTAATGTAACTTTCATAACTGTGAAAATGACAATATCAATTCTAGCAGTAATTTAAGAAAGCTTTTTACTATTAGTTCTTTTTCTTGTTTTAGAATTGAAAATATCAGGTAAAACTCTTTGTTTCTAACACTCTTAATTGTGAAGTACATGATATGGGAAAATATACATTAGAAATATGTCCACAATTCTTCTATTTGCGATTTGATTTAGATATCATGTGTCAGAATCTATTTCCTTTGCTAATCAAAAATTGGAATTCTATTAATGTTCCTAACTAGGTCTATATTGATGAAAAAGAAAGAGTTGTAGGTTGTTTCCCCATTGATATTAATTTCTAATCATAATGCAGGTGTCACGTCAATCATCTACAGAAAACGTATGTGCTGAGTTTAGTAAAAGATGGTTGGGGATTTTTTTTTAGAATTGTTAAATAATACAAAAAAGACCATCGTGTGGATGGTTGACCTTCATTGGTTCATAGAAAGTTGAATTTTAGAAAGCCATTCCCATCAGAAGTATAATAACCGTATTTTTTTACAAGCAGTAATGTGTTGAAGGATAAACAGAATGATCAAATAGTGCGTGGTCATTTTAGCATATTTTTCAAGAAAAAATTAGTCCGTTAAATTTCAGTTCTTTCTGCACTGTATTTTGTATCAATCTGTTGCATTTCAGCAATATTATTATGCTTTGGTATAATTTACAATGTTACACTATGTATGTATGGTTATATATACCATAAAATATAAAAACACGAATTCATCCAATCACAGCTTAAAACTTATGTAAAAGTAGTACTCTTTTAACAAAATAGTTCCTGTTACTTAGTTGTATTTTGTGGCATAACATTGAAGGTAACAAGTGAACAATATTAAAGGATTGTTGTAAGTCTAAATTGTGTTAGATTGCGTTGCATTTTTACACCTTGATTGGGGGATTAATTTATGACCTATCAATACAGAATGCATTGGAGATGACGGTGCTATTTTTAAAGTAAAGTTCTCTGGTATCACGGCAAGATTTCAAAATCGTTTGGTTTGATTTGATGAAGACTTCTATTAAATTTTACCAATAAAAACAATGTTACTAATATTTTAAATTGTATGAACAGATCAAGTGTTCATACTCTGGCCGTATGATGGCGACAGTAATGTGGCTGTTTGATCAGAAATACAAACATAAGGACAACTAAAGAGATTTATACAATGTTTGTTATTATTACGATTCTGTGTTATCAAAAATCATGCCGTCTTAATAAAGACTGATTGGTCTTTGATGGTATTTTACGCCCAATGATCCATGAATCCGATTTCTGTAGAAAAAATATGAGACATAGGTCTGACTTTATTTTACAAAACAGCTAAAATTGAATACTCGTTAGATTTAAATCCTAAGTGAGTTTCGAGAAATCCAGGATAAGGACAACCCAAAAGTGTGTAAATGGCTACTCCGGTTTCCATATTTCAAAATGGAGAGTTGGTCTTTGTACTACTACATGTATATAAGTAAATAAGGGTAATAACAAAATTACCGAACTCCGAACAATCTTACAAAGGGAAAGTCAAAACTCGTAATTATATAAACAGACAAAATCAGTCAACAACCGGAAAACTGTGAAAACCGTAATGACCCTGACTTGGTACAGGCATTTCTAAAGAAATGGTGGGTTGAATCAGATTTTAAGGCGCCAAACCTCCCGCTCTCATTACGGTTCAAAGGTTCCGGCTGTCACTGTAACAGTATTTAAATACAGGAACAAAATAGGTAAAATAGTTGTCAAAGTAGTACCATATTCGGTGACATATAGGTCAAAAATATTTTTACGTCACACATTGACAAAAAAAATATCCTAGACATTTTTGACTTCTTTATCTTTATACATTTTCACTATATGAAAATGCATCGCTTATAATTTTTTCTGCAGAAACGGAATATATTTTGACAAGATCTTGGTATCGGAATATAAACTTTTTAAGAGATCGAATAAGGCGAATCTTTTTATAGCCCTGGTCCAGTAGCCTGTTTCTCAGATGAAGATGACGTTTCAGGAAATCAGAATAATTGCTACTGGCGCTATAGAGAACAGTGTCAGACAGGATTATTACACTGTCATATCGGTCCATTACTTATTAATCGGTTATTTAGTCCATATTCTTATTGATGGGTAATAATTATACCCCAGGGTGATATGACCAGATATCTTCAATACAATATTGCATTAACTTGTATTTATGTTCTCTCTGAGTGTCAGGAGACATATAAGCTTTACTTTAATTATCTGCGAAAGCTTTATGGCTTTGTTTCTATGATTTACATAAAAAGATGGAATTACACTTCTTAATGTCTTCTATTTCAGTTTCTTTAAATATAAATATAACTATAGTTAGGAGCAGACACAACATTCTTATGATATATTAACATCACAGTGTATATGTCAATGCGTAATAGGAACTTCTTTTTTGTGCTACACAATATATGAATTCCAGATAGAAAAGGGATAAGCCAACAGGGGCAACAGCCATTCGCTGCAACAGTATGAAGATTTGGGTAGGGATGAACAAATTAAGATACACAGACAGAACAAAGTCCAAACGAAAAAGAACGTACGACAAGCGACGATCCAGAAAAACTACACAGAAAGCAAAAGATCGAACACTAAAAATCGGAGGTGAACTCAGGAGATCTGGAAGGGTAAGCAGCTCCTGCTCCTCTAGTGACAATAGTTGTGATGCTGTCGTTACAAATCCGGTGATAAGTCATGAATGAGGAAAGGACCGGGAAGTGCTTACAACAAGTGGAACATATCCGTTGTCATTTGTGATACAGATATTCCGTAACGGCTAACCAAATCATTGTGGTGACCATACAATCCTCGAAATGCTGACTTCAACTTAGCCAATATGAACCCTCGGTTCAATATCTTCATTTTTAACACCAGATATATAAACTCCATATGCAGGTGCTGCTGGGACGTCGCTACATGTAAATGGAAAGCGCACAATGGAAAGATTGAAATATCCTTCGTTCTTAATGTCCTTAAAACAGCTTTATATCCTCATGGAAACCTCTTTCCAAGTTATTAACGTCTTTTTTTATCAGCGGTCAAAACCGGACTTCAGAGTCACTGCGATACTAGCTACTTTACAAATATATGACATTACTTACGATCAAGGTACTTCTCCTCATATAATAGCATTAAAACATTTGATTTCTGTACCATCTACACAGCTATTCCACACCCAAAGCTAAAAGAGAGATTAAAATAATTAGTCCGACTGTGTTTCATAAAAGGGATAGATACAAATACCTTGATTTGGAAGGACACATTGTATTCTGTAAAAATACCCACTCTGATTCTACCAAAAACCGATATAATCAAAACGCTCGAGTATTTGGTTTGACAACATATCTGTTATGCTTTGTGGACGTGTTTGTCAACAGATTTTCGACGTTGATATGGGTACCAACTGTGTTCCTCTTCTCGAGGACTTGTTCCTTTATTCGTACGAGGCATATCTCATATTCTCAACAAAAACGAACAGAAGCTAGTCCGATCCTTTAATTGCACATACCGCTATATGGATGATGTTCTTCCACTAAATAATTCCAAGTTTGGTGATTATTTTGATCGCATCTATCCCATTTAAGCTTGAAATTAAGGATACCACATATACAGCTAGGTTTCCTTCATACCTTGACCTATATAGCAAAATTGAAAGTGAGTGCCGGTTGAGAACGACACTTTACCACAAAAGAAATGATATGCATTTTCCCATTGTGGATTTTCCATTTATATGTAGCAACCTTCCAGCAGCACTTGCATATGGAGTATACTTCTCTGAGTTGATCCGACATTTCAGAGCTTGTGGTTCCTATCATGATTTCCTTGATAAAGGGTTAACAAGAAAGCTACTGAACCAAAGGTTCCTAGTGTTAAAGTTGAAGTCATCACTTCGAAAGTGTTACGGTTGCCCCCAAGCCTTGGTAACCATTGCGGATTATCTGTGTCAGAATGACCACGGGTATGTTCCGTTTGTCGTAATCTTAATCCAGTCACTTCCCTATTCTTGACTTATCACCGGGTTTGTAACAAGATTAAAACTGCTGGTTCCATATATGGAGCAGGAACTGCCCACCCTTCTGGAACACCCCCGGTTTTTAGTGGCGTTCATGTTGCTCGATGTTTATTTTTCTGTGTATTGTTTTGTAGATCATTGTTTGTCCGTTTGACCTTTTTCTTTTGACCGTTGTATTGTCTGTTCTCTTCGATTTAAGGCTGATGATTACCCCGTTGACATTTTCTTAACTCAGTGTCAGTACTAAGTCAGCACAGTGAACAGCTATGCATATGTGTGCTATTGTCTTCATTTTATTGCATTCAAATGTCACAAAATACTATGATTTCTTAAAACTTACAATTTAAACATGGAGCAAATAAATACACTAAGAACAACACCAGGAACACATGTGATGTTTATATATAATCAGTGGCTTCTATATTTGTTTTTATTAAATACTGACCGGTTTCAATAGGTTGAAGGTTATATCCGAGGTTGGCATACCTATAATTTCCAATCACAAGACTAGTAGTCTAAGCACGACTGATGTATGGAATGCTAATTGTTTAATACCGACAGTGAATGGTCAATAGCGATTGATGATTGGATAATCATGTAATAAACATATTGAAAAAATCATTGAAGTATATGAAATGCGAACTCATTTTCTCGATGCTAAAAATAGTGCTTTGGTTAATAGCTTTTTATTTTCACATTCACTATAATTGAATACCGAAGTAAACATAGGGGTCATGTCCACTTCATACTATCTGAGTAGGGAAATGGTCATCAGTATGTTTGACAGTCGTATCTAGAACAGTGAGTGAAAGTACTCTAGAAACATATGTCACTATATTATTACCTCTCTTTGTCCATTAAAAGTGATGCAAAAAAATGTCACAATTGTCGTCTAATGAAAAATCAATACTGTTGTGCCTACCTATAACAGGAAGCAAACGAACTTATACTTTGCATACTGCGTGACATAAATGCACGTGTTTTGACATTTTATGATTTTTAAAAGATTGTTTCATACCAAAAACTGATCCCTTGTATATTGACCAATATGTGGTAACATTTGACTTCTTTACAAGATATCTAACCACAATAATTAAGTCACAATAACATAGTATCGGCGGTCAAGTTTAGAATTTATTGGAACGGATATTAAACAAGACGACGTGATAGATAAGAATGATTCAGATGGCAGTGACAACATTGAGAACAGTTAAGGCTTTTGATGAAGAACACATGAAATTCGTCATTACGGAAAAAAAATCATTGAAATGTTATAGGATCGAACGAATCCGCTTATTAACGTCTCAATCATGAATACAAATTTGATTTAGAACAGACATTCCTGACCTACATATACTGGACGTCTCGTCTTTCTGTGTAATGTCTATTAAGAGTGACTAATCGTATTCTAACTTGCCTGAAATATGGAAATAATATCTGGAAGTTACTTACCAAAAATGTATGGATAAATGTTTAATTATAACAACAATAATATATTTATCTGAATCAAATCTTAATAAGTGCTTCAAGATGATGCGTAAGTATAGACTATATTTATTAAATATAAAACTATTGGGGCATCAAAAATATTGCTGCAACATATAAACTCAATTTATAATGTAGATTGTTATACACAGGCTAATTAATATCAAATTTACAGTCAATTTGATTCAAGATTTTATTTCCAATCTTAGAAAATTCTTAATTTGTATAAATTTAATTTCCGTACAATATATTGTTAAAATTAATTATTGATACAATTAATGTTCGTACAGAAGGTACTAAATACCACTGTCATTCCATGAGTCTATTATTCTGTATTGTTTCAGTTTATGCCATATCCATTTATTGTAAATGTGTTCGTGCAAATAAAATATAGTTTATTGTTTTTATGTTATTGTTTGTAAATAGAACGTGCTACTCTTAACTAAAGTAGACTGGTAAAACTCACATTCAATTACAGATATAAATAAACTAGCATTGTATCCTGTTGCCTTTGCACATGGCTTCGCTACTGTTATTTAATTTCTTTCAATAATTTTGTTGCACACCGTGTTAGTATGTAATTGTATTACTTATATGTAGCAAACTAGCTTGTCATGATGTACTGTTTCTTAACCGATTTGTTGGTTAAAAAATCTTACCATGACTGAACTTTCTTTAATTTGAAACACTGTACGAATTTTCGTATAATAGGTTAAATTATTTTTCAAAATATAGATTTGATCTAAATATAACCAGTAATTATTTTTTTTTTATATGAAACGTAATACTTTATAATGTCTACGAAGTATATATGTATACTGTGATAAATGAATACTTCGTGACGCTAACCACATTTATCAGTTGTTGAACCATGTGGTTTATTCCACCAAGCGGTGGCCATTAATTTTTTTTCTTTTAACACATATATGATTAAACTGTGATTACACGACATTTAATATATTTTTTTTCTTCAAATTATGATAGCTACCTGAAGTTTTTTTGATTCATTGAATTAACTTTGTTTATCAGAACTAATCAAAGTAGGCCTGGGGAGTGATAACTCAGCAATATAAGTTGTGCAAATAATCAAAAATAAAGAAACGTAGATGAAAGTCGGTCATTGTCGAACCGATATCACTCACACTTTTCAGGAATAATCAAGAGGAACTATAAAAGAACACAAACACGTCAAAATATATCAGTTGGATGGACATTGCAGTCGTAACCATGGAAATAATTTTTTTTTTTTTTAAATTATTCGAATTTTTTCAAGTTTTACGAAATTCTATAGTATGGTTGTCCTCCACGGGTAGCAGTGCATTGGATTTTGAAAACGGCAGCATTTACCATGGAAACAAAACAATTGTTTTAAAATGTATCTCTCCAACCCACCCTCCAAAATAAAAGTGTAAGAAATGAAAATAGAAATAAAAATGCAGAGTAATCCATAACAATTGGGAATCGATTGGACATATATGGCCTCCATGAACATGGAAGAATGAAATTGTAGCTGGTACTAAAATATATAAACTTGAATCCAGTTATGATCTTATAATTACACGTGGAAGGAAAGTTTTAGGATATCATAGGGATAATCCATTACATTGGTTGTGATTCCACTACAAAGTTTAAATTACCCGTTATCAAAAATACATTAGTATGGTTTTTTGCTTTTTATTTCACCATAAGGAAAATACGGGTCATTGTGCAAACACTACATTCATCTAAATTTCTATCATCTTACGAAAATCGAAGGACAGACAACACAATGGCCAACAAATACAACCAACGATCTACAAAACATTACCCAGAAAATAAGGGTAATAACAACATTACCGAACTCTGAACAATCTTACAAAGGGAAAGTCAAAACTCATACGTATATCAACAGACAAAATCAGTCAATAACCGGAAAACTGTGAAAACCGTAATGACCCTGACTTGGTACAGGCATTTCTAAAGAAATGGTGGGTTGAATCAGATTTTAAAGCGCCAAACCTTCCCCTTTCATTACGACTCAAAGTTTCCGGCTGTCACTATAACAGTATGTATAACAATACTTGAACAAACAGGTAAAACAGTTGTCAAATCAGCGCCAAACTCAGTGAAGTAAATGTCAGACACTTTTACGTCACACATTGATAAACAAAATATTTTTGATATTTTTGTTGAAACCTTATCTTTATATATTTGAATAATATTTAGCCAATGATGATTGATTGTTGTTTAACGTGAAGTGATCAATACTTCAGCTATATTCATGATAACAACTAACAAAGAATACAATATTGTACAAATTTTGCACTCGAATAGGTCTATAAGTGGTAATTTAGATTGACACAATGGAAAAACAAGAATGAGTCGTCAATATTGTCCTTCACACGGGCCACAAACACCAACACCCAACAAAATGTGTCTCATTAGAAGTTCCTGTAATTTACTTTTACGTGTAATGAACGTGAGATTAAGCATGCACGATGCACTCATTTCCTGTTTGAATGATGTATTGTGTATTTTATCCCCCGTCCCACACACACACAACCAGTGGACACCCTTATCCGAGGGGTTCTTAAATACACTCAGAGGAAAATAAGGTAAAATTTTTATACCCACGGGATTCATTTGTAATAAAAGCTTCAGAAGTGTCATGTATTAAGAAATACAAGTTTTGTTCTTCGAATTGGTTCGGAAGTTTCAGTTCCATATTAAAAAAAAACAAATTTAAGTCAATGCATGTTTGCTTGTTCTAAATATATAACAGGTCATATTCGTTTAATATGTTCTCAATGTGCTCTATCGATTCGAAAGTTACACAATATTTAACATATATTTGTCAACATAATTTATACTATAAATGATTTAATTTGATTTGAATATTTCAATCTGATTGGCTAATCCGCCTGGAGAAAATGTTGGTTATACTCGATAACCTGGGTTGGTATTGTGACGTCACCAACGTGTTCATCCGCCAACGACACATTCAAATACTTGCATAACCTGGCTTCGCGGTTTATTAAGCGTAAACTGACCCAAACCAGGTTATATCGTACAACCTGTTCAACAATTTCAAATATTCTCTTAAATAATTCTAGATAATTTCAAGTCTTCTCCAGTAAACAAAATAGCTAAAATGACATCACAATATAGCTTTTATTTATTGTCAAATAAAACCTGTCCCATTACCAACGAAAAGTTTAAATACTGATGGTCAACAATACCACCGATATCAACAAAACGAGCAACTACCTCTGACCTCAAATCATTGAATACATTGACAAGAACCACGGTATAATGACGTGGGAAATGCATCTTATTAACCGGTTTATCAACCTTCGCATGTGTGTACCTTCCCCATGCCAGGGTCTGATGCATCTTATTAACCGGTCAACCTTCACATGTGTGTGCCTTCCCCATGTGTGTACCTTCACATGTGTGTACCTTCCCCATGTGTGTACCTTCACATGTGTGTACCTTCCCCATGTGTGTACCTTCACATGTGTGTACCTTCCCCATGTGTGTACCTTCACATGTGTGTACCTTCCCCATGTGTGTACCTTCACATGTGTGTACCTTTCCCATGTGTGTACCTTCACATGTGTGTACCTTCCCCATGTGTGTACCTTCACATGTGTGTACCTTCCCCATGTGTGTACCTTCCCCATGTGTGTACCTTCACATGTGTGTACCTTCCCCATGTGTGTACCTTCCCCATGCCAGGGTCTGAATTACCAACGTCATATGTCGTTGTTCCTTTAAATATGTTCCACTATTTGATGTGAGGTGATTGTTGATATTGGTGGAATTGTTTACCATCACTGTTTACACTTACATAAATATATATATATATAAATGAGATATTATCTTATCGAGATGGCCCATAACTTAATTACAAAGATACAGTGTATATAAATATATATATAAATAAATGAGATATTATCTTATCGAGATGGCCCATAACTTAATTACAAAGATACAGTGTATATAAATATATATATAAATAAATGAGATATTATCTTATCGAGATGGCCCATAACTTAATTACAAAGATACATTGTATATAAATATATATATATATATAAATGAGATATTATCTTATCGAGATGGCACATAACTTAATTACAAAGATACATTGTATATAAATATATATATATATATATATATAGATGAAATATTATCTTATCGAGATGGCCCATTACTTAATTACAAAGATACAGTGTATATAAATATATATATATATAAATGAGATATTATCTTATCGAGATGGCACATAACTTAATTACAAAGATACATTGTATATAAATATATATATATATAAATGAGATATTATCTTATCGAGATGGCACATAACTTAATTACAAAGATACATTGTATATAAATATATATATATATAAATGAAATATTATCTTATCGAGATGGCCCATTACTTAATTACAAAGATACAGTGTATATACATATATATATATATATATAAATGAGATATTATCTTATCGAGATGGCACATAACTTAATTACAAAGATACATTGTATATAAATATATATATATATAAATGAGATATTATCTTATCGAGATGGCACATAACTTAATTACAAAGATACATTGTATATAAATAATATATATATATAAATGAAATATTATCTTATCGAGATGGCCCATTACTTAATTACAAAGATACAGTGTATATAAATATGATTTTAAGTATTTAATATTTATAATTATCGATGGAGTCACATCAATATATAATTTTATCAATAAATGACCAGATGTATTGTAATTTACTCTCTACGTATCTTTTATATCAATGCATATAAATACGAATAAGCTTTAGATGTATTGATAGTAAACATACGTGGACAGTAAATTACAGCGATTGAGCTCTTTTACTGATAAAATTTCAGATTCCAGTGATGGAATATACGAAACACAATACTTTCAAAGGAAATTCTAATATATGGTCTTTAGAGAAATACGTTCTTGTGTTTTACTTAATATTTCAGATTTACACTAAAAGTTATCTATCGATTAACGGCTGCTATGACTTCAATCGTATAGGAGTTGGATTTATATCAACTGTTACAGTGATGAAATCACAACTATCAATGTCGTGAAATTTGACTCCATACCGTGACGATCTGTATTCGAATAAGCCTCTTATGGTCAAGTTAATCAATCACTTGTTGGATGTCGATGATTTTTCCCTGGATTTTCCAGTTTTTTCTACGAATAAAGTTGTTCTCTACAATATACATGAAACATTGTTGAAACTGAAGATTAACAATGAGTTCCTTATCATCGATTAAGCTATATGCGAGATATTAATATTAAAAAAAAAATGCAATCCTATTTCGCAGAATGTTATTAATAAAAAATGTTCATAGAAAAATAATTGAAATGGCTATGAAAAAACTAATAAAGGTGTTTTGATTTTTTTTTTGAAGAACTCGATTTATGTTATTACTAGATACAAAATGTAATCATTATTAGTCTTCAAACAACATCACATGATAATGGTTCCAATTAAAATGATTTCCATACGATTAGCAATGAATTTCTGGAAACACAATTACAACCAGGATTCTAAAGGGAAGATTGTACATCTCAATCAAAGTCAGAGGGTAGTATTTCAATTTATAATTAATAATTCGTCAAAATAGAAAAATTGATACACCAGTAACAACGAAATGTTTTGAATATAGAGGAAAACAAAATGTTTTCATTATAAAACAAAAAAATCGCAAAGGTGTTTTTTCCCCCAACCTGAATATTAAATATTAAGACAACATTATTTGATTTGTCATCAACGTTTTGTTTGCCATAGTTATAGATGTCAAACCAGTTAAATTAAATATCCCTTACAAAACTGACAAAAAACCCAGTATGACCGTCAATATAATGAGAATATATGGTCTGTCATAGGAAGGTTTGAAAAAGAATAATCCCTCCTCCCCACTCTCATTTAAATTATTTTGTTTTGCACTCTTTTGACTTTCAGCGGTATTCTATGTCAGACAGTTATTCCAGAAAGGCGTCGTGTGCAATAAATTAGATATTTACGATTGTATTACTATCACTTGTCAGATACCTCTGCTGATGGACTATTTATTAGTTCCCAATATTAAATTGTGTAGCTTTCAACTACATGCTTACATACATTTTTCCCCTCATTGCATAAATAATTTCCACAAGTTTAAAATTTTAATCAGCATGTATATATATTTTTTGTGATATTTCTATGTTCTTCATTGGAAATAGATTTGAAAAAAAGCATTTGCTTGTTTCTGAATCCTATTGTATAATTGCTCTTGTTCTGTTTATATATGTTAGCTATACCAATAAAATATGTGTATACCAATATTATCATCCACCCAGTAGTCAGTGTTTCGTCACTGAAATGTTTTATTCTATATATTTGTTCGAGATTTACAGTATTGTAATTGATTACATCAAAGGTGAATCTCCTTCAGGCACATTGTACCATAACCATATTTGAATACTTACTTTCAAAGACGTTTATAATATTTTGTTTTCCAATAGTTTGACTATGAGCGTAGTTGATGAAGGTTATTCCAGAAACGCGTTATGTGCGCGAAGAAGTTATAAATCTACGGTTTTATTCAGAATTAATTAATGTCGCTTTTAAAAACAATGTCCAATTTTTCTTTAGAATATATAAGAACCATGACAAAAATTGCAAAAATAAAACCCCCACCATTAAAGTGTTCCCTGGCTACTCAAAATGTATCTATACAACAGTTATTTTGGCCTGATCACAGAAAGCAAGCCTCAATTATAATTGATAGTGTAATGAATAAATATTGGTATTGATCACTGATGAGGGATAATGTCTTGAGAAGATTTGCTACCAACCTTACAGAGTCATGGAAGACATATGTAAATGCAATATTATACATGTTAGCCGTATTTCATTATGATGTATCAGTTGGATTAAGGATTAAGATAGGATTATATTTTTATATATTATTCGTTGATGGTCAGATTTAAAAGCTCACTAGAGCTTGTGTTATAATTGTTTGCTCTTTCCGACTCTAAATAAAGCTTATTGTATTGTATTGCATTGTATGGTCAATAAATGAGATGATATATATTTAAAACTCGGATTTCTTACTATATATAACGGTATACTGTAATGGTTGGTGGTCGATCAAACACTTTAAATAAGACATAACTTTGGTACCTTGCAATGCTATTGAACTAGTAGTCATCAATGTACAATAATCATATAGACAAAAACATTTGTCAACGTTATATAATCGAGATTGAAAGCAGACTAGGTTAAAGTTTATCAAAGTTATAACATATGTAAAATATTAAGAAATAATCAGGCTACTGACAGACAATTTTCAGGAGTCTTGAACCAACACTGTCCCTGTTTTGTTGTCGCCGTTTCCCAACTGGTAACAACATACATATGTGGTTATCGCCAATATATTGAAGTCCAGCGTCTTACCATACGTATACACAATGCTTTGAGGAGTAAACACCTGTGATACTGACTGACAATTATTTCCAACAATGTTTTGTGTTGTCGTGCATGCCCGAGCATGTCTTTATCCTGCTATATCATTTATTTTGTTAATAGATAACCGTCATTTAATTATCTGAGGCCATCATTTTTTTCTGCACAACATGCTTGTTTTTTTTCAGTGTTTAATGGTGTAGCCGAATCCAAGTCTTCCGACATTATATTGACACATTAACAAGCGTCTCAAATCATACAAGATTCTAAATCGTGAGAACATTAGACAGGATGACAACCTTAAGATGTCTTAAGTCTATAGATGTGATTAGTGTCCACACAGAAGGTTTTAACCGTTATAAATATTAAAGGCGTTTGACGTATGATACCATTAGTTAAACAATTAAAATAATGTCTACTTTAGATCACTGATTAGGATAGAAAGATAACATAAAAGCCAAAATAATTTTTCTGAAATTATTAATTTTGTAGTTATTTTAGGTTTGACTTTTTAAATAAGCGTTAGAGAATACTGAAGGGGCAATCCAAAAAAGACAATCTAGAGAAACTGGCAACTTAGAGGACACAAGACGAAGAAACACAAAACAATAACACAACACAATATGTGGTGGACACCGCTATACGTTAACAAACACAAATAACACAAACAAGACATGCACCCTCCTACAAACAACTGGAGGTAAAGACGAATAGAACATCGTTTTTATGCGGAAATAGTAACAGACATCACAACACGGAACCCAGAACGCAAAGACACATAATAGGGCAACATTTTGAAATTTAAAAAAATGTAATCATTTTGGAATTTTTTGAAAATTTTGAAAACGTATGAAATTTTTGAAATTTTATGAAAATTTGGAATTTTTTTTATAATTTTGAAATTTTATGAAATTTTCTAACATATTGATTAGCAAAAAGCAATTTCTGTGCAATAAAAAAACATATTGCACTCTCGTGCCACGTAATTTCATTCATTGATTTTGCACGAGAGTGCAATATGCTTTTTTATTGAATATCACGTGTATTGCTTCTGGCCAATAGAAAAACAGTAAAATAGAGCCTTATGTAATAATGATTATTATTGCATGTGCATACATTAATGTATCTTCTTCGTTAGTTGTCTTTTAATTGATTATGTGCCACTGGAAAATATGTACCTTATCATTTCCTGTAGTAGTTGATCGTATCATTACAATGAAAACTCTATGTCTTATTATCTAATCAACGTGTTGTCTTTGTAAGATAAAACATGTATATTTACATGCATATTTTCTGTAACGATTTGTTTAGCAAACATGCTCTGTTTTCCCTTTGTTATCCTATTTTAAAGTTAATTTCCGACCTTGCACAATATGTCTATTATAACGCTTACAATCTGTGGTAAATTATGAACTTCTATGAGACAATAATTACAGGAAACAGGTTGCGTGTTATGTAAAGAACGTCCAATTTGATGATGATTTACCGTTGTCTTGTTTATAATGCCATTGTTCTAACACAATCGGCGTTAATTAGGATAAAGTGTAATAGTTAACCAAGCTATGTCTATCAGTTATATCATCAACGTTAATAATTGTAAGGTTTAAAACGTACATCTTGTAATCAGACCAATATGACACTCATAATGGAAAACGTAAGCGAAACTTTTGTATGTATCTGCTGTTTTATGAAAAGCTTAAAGATACTAAAAGGATAATGAGAAGCCGTATATTTAATAAGAATAAAAAATGAAAAAGACAAATAGACAAACAACGATCAACATAACGCTACACAAAACAACAAAGCACAACCCACCACAACCCGGAAATAAACTTAAGTGCTCCGGGAATGGTAAGCAGTTCCTGTCCCACTAGCAGCACCAGTCGTATTATATTTAACGATACTGACATATTTGGAGATAATTCACCTTATTTAACAGACATATTGGTTCAGATACAACTATATAATTTGGCAAATATTAACAAAACACTTGTAAATGAATGGACAGCTGCATTAATAAAATAAAAATACATGCTTTTTTTTAATTAAGAGTAACACTTTTGCATTCTGACCGATGACGTCTTAATTCGTGATTATTTAGTTTAAGAAATGAAAGGTCAAAAGTCAATGTGCAAGGTGTAAGACATCAACAATCGTCTTTGGAATAGGGGGAGGCGGAGCAAGGATTTTATTATAATAAAAACGTAGATATTGAATTTAGTCCACACGCCGCGTTTCTGGAATAACCTATACCATGAGCTCAACACATATTTCCTCTCCTGACTGGCAATGAAGAGATATGTAATGTTAAACTTTAGTTTTAAATTAAATCAAACATTCAAGTAAACGTGTCTGTTTTTGTAATGATATTATTAACTTCGACTTTGTGTGTAAATATCATATTTTTGTGTGACGTAATATACACTCCTTTGCAAATATTTCCGATTTAAGAAAGTGTAGTAAAATGCTATATTTATAGATGTCATTGTACTAGACTGTGTGATGGTGTATGGCTAACTAATATTTTGCTCTCTCTCTACTTTGACTCAGCACGTCGTAAATTGTAACCAGATATCATGCATTAATCAAGTTTTTTTTCGTAATAAAAACGTAGATATCTAATGTAGTTCACACGAAGCGTTTCTGGAATAACCTTCATCTCGTACGCTGAAAGTAAAGTAAAGTACATCCAAATAATTTCAGTTTTTGGAAACAAGAAAACCAATGGGCATAAACAGCATAGCCAAAATCTGATCTGATCTGAGGGAGAGGGACTTTAGTGTGAATAATAATTACATTATTTAAGGGTTGTAAATTTCGATAATATATATATTAATCAACCATGCCAGTGCCGAAACACTGATTACTGGGATCCAGTGATGATAACATAAGACAATTTCATCAAAGAATCTAATCGTGAATATTAAAAAAGTAAACGCAAGAGAACCTCGAAGGGGCAATCGAAAATGGACAATGGAGAGACACTGGAAACATTGGGCACTCAAGCAACAGAAAGAAGACAAAACAAACAAACAAAAAAACAAACGAACAAACAAACAAAAACACCAAATGAACAAAATACAAAACATAGAAAACGAAAAAGATTAGCAACACAGACCCAGCAAAAAAAAACCCCAGCGGTAAACCCAGATGCTCGCTATTATTAGAAATCAATGTGGTATAAGTCAGTAATACCCCATCGGGCATCCACCCTCAGGTCATAATGTTCACTTGTCTTCATGATATACAACTAAACAACTAGAGTACTTATATCTTAATAATGATATAGTCGCTACCTAACTTTAGAAGAACATTCATTGATCCTTGATGTATTAGCTATGGGGTGAAATAGAAGTTTTATCTTAATGGATGATTGTCGTTGTTGTCACGGAAGTTGTCTGTTTCACTTGTCAAGGTTCTAAAAGCATCAATCATAAGCTGGCAACCATGTTAGGACCCTGTTGAGTTGTATATATCAATGAGTTGAAACTATTAAACGTGTTGCTCAATCTTTAGTTTTCTGTGTAGTGTTTTGTAGATCAATATTTGTTCCTTGGTCCTCTTTCTTTTGGTAATAGTATTGTCTGTCCATTTACAGCTTCTCATTACCCCTTTGGTATCTTCAAACTGTTCTCATAAGACGAAGGTTTATTATGTACAAAAGTACTTACTTTAGTATTCAAAAGATTTCCAGGGGCCCGGGTGGCTCAATGAGTTATGTCGCTGGATCTAACGGCTCATACAAGCCTATCACCAATATGGCGTAGGTTCGCAGCCGGCTTTGTAAATTACAAAAAGGGTGCACTCGACTCGCAGCCGCAAGTGATAAAATTTACCAATTGCTTGCCCATGGTCGGTGGTTCTCTCCGGGTACTCCGGCTTCCTCCACCACTAAAACTGGTCGCCATGATATAGCTGAAATATTGCTGAAAGTTGCGTTAAAACACCAAAAATCAAATCAAATCAAAAGATTTCTAAATAAAACAATATGCAAGCCATCATGATATACCAATATCCTCGGCTGTGCAACTGGTAAAGCGGGGTTACCGATCATTATGCACGATCGATTCTCTTCATAAATGGTTAAACAATTAAATTGTCTGTTCCTGAAGTCAATGTCAAATGTGAAATTGATGGATGTGAAATTTGTGAAAAGAAGGTTAATAATAACAAATATTTGATAATAAAATGAAAAACAAAACAATAACCTCACAGACCAGTTTCAAAATATAATCGTAAAACCATAGAAACAAAGACTATTTACATGACATTCAGCTCACGCTACATGATTGGTACAAATATTTCAAAAGGTGGCGGGGATTATACTAGTTTTATGTGCCTGCGCTCTGTAGTTTTTTTTACTTGTCAATGAAGACGGCTTACAAGCAGAAAAATCAACATGAATTGAATACAATAGTTACAATGACTTAAAAAAAGTTCAAATGAAAATAAATGTTGATTATGCCCGACAAGTGGATTACGTTCAGGCAACCATTGAATCTATTAAATAAAATGTATATACTATATTTAGTCTGGGTTACACATGTTATGTCATTTGCAGAAAATTAGTTCTATCATAGAGAGTCGATGTCCGTGACCATCATTTAAATATCATGTAATGCACAATGTCGTCCAAAGATAACAAAGGGAACAATAGTCAACCATGACCCAAAATTTAATTACCATACATGTACCATCATTTGTCATCTGTTGATATCTTCCGAAAAAGAAAAAAAATTTGAAAGATACTATGAGAGGATTATCAGAATACGAAGAAACGGTGACGTTGTAAAACATCTTAATATAAACTACAAGCACGAGTGTAACGAATGAGTTGTGATATTAATGCTCCAAACGTTGGAACGATTTGTATCAAAGAGTGGGGAATTTATAATAGCAAAATAAGAAATGCTACAGGTTGCATGTATGTCGTGGATTGAATCAAATATGTTATATCACATGATGGATACTAATATATAATATGATATACCATCAATGTTTATCGTAATGACGATAATTACAAACAAGGCAATCCCTTTCTGCTAGAAAGCTCAACTGAATGTGCGAGCTCAGTAAGCCTATAATACATTAGTTTATAATCAGTCGTCCTGTAATACATTAGTTTATAATCAGTCGTTCTGTAATACATTAGTTTATAATCAGTCGTACTGTAATACATTAGTTTATAATCAGTCGTCCTGTAATACATTAGTTTATAATCAGTCGTCCTGTAATACATTAGTTTATAATCAGTCGTCCTGTAATACATTAGTTTATAATCAGTCGTCATGTAATACATTAGTTTATAATCAGTCGTCCTGTAATACATTAGTTTATAATCAGTCGTCCTGTAATACATTAGTTTATAATCAGTCGTACTGTAATACATTAGTTTATAATCAGTCGTCCTGTAATACATTAGTTTATAATCAGTCGTCCTGTAATACATTAGTTTATAATCAGTCGTACTGTAATACATTAGTTTATAATCAGTCGTCCTGTAATACATTAGTTTATAATCAGTCGTCCTGTATTACATTAGTTTATAATCAGTCGTACTGTAATACATTAGTTTATAATCAGTCGTCCTGTAATACATTAGTTTATAATCAGTCGTACTGTAATACATTAGTTTATAATCAGTCGTACTGTAATACATTAGTTTATAATCAGTCGTCATGTAATACATTAGTTTATAATCAGTCGTACTGTAATACATTAGTTCATAATCAGTCGTCCTGTAATACATTAGTTTATAATCAGTCGTCCTGTAATACATTAGTTTATAATCAGTCGTACTGTAATACATTAGTTTATAATCAGTCGTCCTGTAGTACATTAGTTTATAATCAGTCGTCCTGTAATACATTAGTTTATAATCAGTCGTCCTATAATACATTAGTTTATAATCAGTCGTACTGTAATACATTAGTTTATAATCAGTCGTTCTGTAATACATTAGTTTATAATCAGTCGTCCTGTAATACATTAGTTTATAATCAGTCGTCCTGTAATACATTAGTTTATAATCAGTCGTCCTGTAATACATTAGTTTATAATCAGTCGTCCTGTAATACATTAGTTTATAATCAGTCGTCCTGTAGTACATTAGTTTATAATCAGTCGTCCTGTAATACATTAGTTTATAATCAGTCGTACTGTAATACATTAGTTTATAATCAGTCGTCCTGTAGTACATTAGTTTATAATCAGTCGTCCTGTAATACATTAGTTTATAATCAGTCGTCCTATAATACATTAGTTTATAATCAGTCGTACTGTAATACATTAGTTTATAATCAGTCGTTCTGTAATACATTAGTTTATAATCAGTCGTCCTGTAATACATTAGTTTATAATCAGTCGTCCTGTAATACATTAGTTTATAATCAGTCGTCCTATAATACATTAGTTTATAATCAGTCGTACTGTAATACATTAGTTTATAATCAGTCGTTCTGTAATACATTAGTTTATAATCAGTCGTCCTGTAATACATTAGTTTATAATCAGTCGTCCTGTAATACATTAGTTTATAATCAGTCGTCATGTAATACATTAGTTTATAATCAGTCGTCCTGTAATACATTAGTTTATAATCAGTCGTCCTGTAATACATTAGTTTATACTCAGTCGTCCTGTAATACATTAGTTTATAATCAGTCGTCCTGTAATACATTAGTTTATAATCAGTCGTCCTATAATACATTAGTTTATAATCAGTCGTCCTGTAGTACATTAGTTTATAATCAGTCGTCATGTAATACATTAGTTTATAATCAGTCGTCCTGTAATACATTAGTTTATAATCAGTCGTCCTGTAATACATTAGTTTATAATCAGTCGTCCTGTAATACATTAGTTTATAATCAGTCGTACTGTAATACATTAGTTTATAATCAGTCGTCCTGTAATACATTAGTTTATAATCAGTCGTCATGTAATACATTAGTTTATAATCAGTCGTACTGTAATACATTAGTTTATAATCAGTCGTCCTGTAATACATTAGTTTATAATAAGTCGTCCTGTAATACATTAGTTTATAATCAGTCGTCCTGTAGTACATTAGTTTATAATCAGTCGTCCTGTAATACATTAGTTTATAATCAGTCGTACTGTAATACATTAGTTTATAATCAGTCGTCCTGTAATACATTAGTTTATAATCAGTCGTCCTATAATACATTAGTTTATAATCAGTCGTACTGTAATACATTAGTTTATAATCAGTCGTTCTGTAATACATTAGTTTATAATCAGTCGTCCTGTAATACATTAGTTTATAATCAGTCGTCCTGTAATACATTAGTTTATAATCAGTCGTACTGTAGTACATTAGTTTATAATCAGTCGTCCTGTAATACATTAGTTTATAATCAGTCGTACTGTAATACATTAGTTTATAATCAGTCGTTCTGTAATACATTAGTTTATAATCAGTCGTCCTGTAATACATTAGTTTATAATCAGTCGTCCTATAATACATTAGTTTATAATCAGTCGTTCTGTAATACATTAGTTTATAATCAGTCGTCCTATAATACATTAGTTTATAATCAGTCGTTCTGTAATACATTAGTTTATAATCAGTCGTCCTGTAATACATTAGTTTATAATCAGTCGTCCTGTAGTACATTAGTTTATAATCAGTCGTCCTGTAATACATTAGTTTATAATCAGTCGTACTGTAATACATTAGTTTATAATCAGTCGTCCTGTAATACATTAGTTTATAATCAGTCGTCCTGTAATACATTAGTTTATAATCAGTCGTCCTGTAATACATTAGTTTATAATCAGTCGTCCTGTAATACATTAGTTTATAATCAGTCGTCCTGTAATACATTAGTTTATAATCAGTCGTCCTGTAATACATTAGTTTATAATCAGTCGTCCTGTAATACATTAGTTTATAATCAGTCGTCCTGTAGTACATTAGTTTATAATCAGTCGTCCTGTAGTACATTAGTTTATAATCAGTCGTCCTGTAATACATTAGTTTATAATCAGTCGTCCTGTAATAAATTAGTTTATAATCAGTCGTCCTGTAATAAATTAGTTTATAATCAGTCGCCCTGATTTGCTAAACAGTATACACTATCTGGGAATAAAGCATATGAACAACAATTAGTGCTTTCATCTAAAAACATCATTTAAGGTGTTTTTCTAAATTTTATAATATATCAGAATATATATTATAAAGCAACATCAGACATCTACTGTAATTAAGAAAATACTGTGGCTGTATAAAAAAGCGGATAATGATGAGTATATATCACTATATACAAATATATACTGACAGATTATTATATAAGAAGTAAGAGATACAGAACATATTTTGTTTTCTGTCATTTCATTTGAAGTATACCAGAGCATAAGATGGTTTGTCGTCGGAGGAGAGAGAGTCAGTTGTTCGCAAAATAAATTTCATTAATCTAGCTTGTAGAATTATTGACATTTCTTCAAAGTACAAGAAGTAACAAGTAAAACGTTTGTAGATGTTCATGGAGGATACTCTGCACATCTTTATATGGTATATGGTGAAAAGAAGTTGGTAGTGGACAAATAAACTGAAAGACAAAACATACCACACTGTCTGAAAAATTCCAAAAAATCAAATATCAAAGTTGTAGAAAGAGACAACATTGATATTCCTAATACACAAATACATGATAGCTCATTGTCCAGTCTTGGCATAGACATTTCAGTAAAAGTGGTGAGATTGCCCCTTCGGTTTTCTCTAACGTTCATTCATTAGACTACATTCCTGGGCCCAATTATCCCTTCTTAGCGGAATGTAGTCATAACTAAAAGATTTGAAATCCAAATAATTTGAAAGTTTTTGTGAGCAAGTAAGCCAAAGGTCATAAACAGGATAATACAATCGGCTAAGGCCACTACACCTGAGAGAATCTTAATTTTATTAATACATCCATTAGGAAATGTAAGTGGGAAATTATATATGTTCCAGTGGTTAGGATTGTTCACTTCTAACCAAAGGACGAACTTACACAAGTAATGGAGATTTGAGCCCTGTTATTCATTGCTAAGACTCCTAAACTAAATGAATGGGGTTTTAGCGGTCAGTTGGTCATAGCTATCTGGATTTTCCTATCCTCATTGAGTCTGGTAGTTGCCATTTATGACATATTGCTTTAAGTGATGGTACACACAAGTGACCCAAACCCAATCCTATAATTACCCACTGTTTCACGACGGAGTTTAATTATACCTATCGTGACATCAGACTTTAAATAGCTGACCAGGACGTTGGTGCAGAAGAGTCGATCAATAAACAGCTGATACATATGTTTCATTAATAACCAACCGTGGCATATTTATGACGTTAGATTGGAAAATGTTGAATTAAAATGGATATTGGAGAAGAATTCAACAAATATTAAATATATACTGCATTACTTGTTATTGTTCTGTTAATGTTATGAAATACAATAAAACAGGAATATTGTCTAATCATTTTAAGATGTTAAGATAAAATGAAATAAAATGACTCGTACATATTTAGTTGTATGTGTAGTGTTTTTTAGATCCTAGTTTGTTCATTAGTCTTTTTCTTTTGGCCATTGTGTTGTCTGTTCTTCTTCGATATACGGATTCTGATTACCCCTTCGGTATATTCAAACTCTTCTTTCATTTGGAAAACTAAAATATACAACACTGTTAGAAGTTCCAAAATCCGAAAGAAAACTTTTTTAAAGAGGCAAGTTAGATACCCCTAACATAAGAATACATGACTTCCTTTTGCCTGGGTTGGTACAGGTACTTCAATAAAAAGGGGCGGGATTAAACTAGTTTTATGAGCCTAACAATACGATAAGTTTTTAATATAAAACCTGAATTGCTAAATGATCTTCACATTACTTTTCGATTTGAAAATCGTTTAAAACTTGAATCATATGAAAATAAAATTAAATAGGGTCTGGACTTTAAGATAGTCTTACGTGTGTTTCTTGATTTACATAATAATTATGCTAAATGGTATATGGGTGTACCGCCTTTCATTAGCATCATATCAGTTACATTGTGGAGGTTGTTGGGTGTTATCGGGGAAAACACCCGACCTGTAACACTTCACTGACAAACTTTATCACATGATGCTGTACACCTTGACATGATCGGGATTAGAACTCGTAAATGTAGTAGTCAATTACATTCATTTGTATAGGTAGATGTATGTACCATATGGTCACGGCTCTGAAGAAACCCCGCTCATAAATGGTTAAACTGTGGTCTTCCAAAGTCTAATTATTAGCTGAGTATTTTTGATAGCTGTGGATATGCGTTTTCACATATTTCCGAATACTAATTCCATTTTTAAGCCCGACATATGGTATGGTTTCTGTCAATTATATTCTGATAGAAGTTATTCATAAGAAAATCAGGAATATGTATCCCCAACACACCGAGAAGAAGACATGGTGATTGATTCGTATACATTCTAATTAACCTTTGGTCGTCATTTAGATTAACCTGTCTCCCTATTTCAACAGATATTTCATATTCATGCACGACAATATACATTTGTGTTTACCCGTGGCTCTAAAAAAGTCAGAAACTGTTATGTAGAAAGAAATAAAATTGTTCTAATTAAGCTAAATTCAGGTAGATCACATTTATGTAGAAAAAATACAAAAGATCACATGTAATTAGTCAAAATGTTGTTTTGGTCATGATACTTGTTAACGGCAAATTATACAGTAGAAACCTAAAGATAACACTTTGATTTCCTTTTTACAGCAAGAAATGTGGACAACGGTACAGACTCGATGTATCAGAGAACAAACAGAGAGAAAAGAAACGTACAAAAGTTTACTCTTGGTGAGAAGTATCATGGACTGAACAGATCAGTAAGTTATGATATAAGTTTATATAATATAAATATAGTCCAACCTAATTATGTCCAAGTCGAGTAGACCGAAACATTATTTTAAATATGAGGTGAGGTCTGGTGCCGGTTCATAAGGCTCATTTTAAAGCTGACCAGCGTGTACAAAGGTATCGATGGTCTTTCGATGCGGGTTATCGGGATATAATATGAAAAACCTATCTGTGTACTCCAGTAGTTAATGTTTGGAAGATATTTTAAATTCAAACAACAGATAATTTTTTTACTTATATTCACATCCCCACAACTGCATGGGGATGCCACGTGGGAACATCTCTTCACCATATTTGTCTGGTAGTACTTGAAATAGGGAGCGCGAGGGATGATACCGGATTTACGGGTTCCGATATGACAGGGGCACATTCAATCATAATACATATACAAAAAGTATTTATTAATGTAAAATATGTGGTAGTAATAATTCATACAAAGACCAGTTTTCTTCGAGTTGTCACAGTAAGCTAATTATCAGAGTTTGTGATTAAAAGCTTCATCTTTAGACGACATGGAATGGATTTGTAGACAAGACATTACTAGTGAAACAGGAACTGCCTACTCTTCCGGAGTACCTGAGTTCACCTCCGGTTTTTAGTTGGGTTCGTGTTACTCGATCTTTAGTCTTGTTTGTATGTTTTATAGATTGTCGTTTGTCCTTTTGTACTTTTTCTTTTGGCCATTGTGTTCTCTGTTTTTCGATGTACGGATTATGATTACCCCTTTGGTATCTTCAAACTCTTCTTAAAAGACAATGCCTAACAATATGGGTCACTCATCAATCCATTCTAAGTTATGTAATTTGTAGAACTTATCTGTTTAACGAGGGTATTGTAGTACAGCATAGATAACATCTATGGATTTAGACATTAATTTATCTGCTCATTATAATTTTCTGACAGTGACTAACATTGTATCTTCACAATGTAGGTATAAAACACCAATTTTACCAATCAGAGATTAGATCATAAACAAAATGTTTTTAAAAAATAGCTCCTTTCGAAAAATATTAAATGGCATAAAAATGAATTTGGTAATTTGAAGTGAATATATGAGGTTTATTTTTAACTGACATTTGATTGGATTGAGTTGTATTTTATTACATTAATGGAAGTCGTGATGCATGTCATAACATATTGAATTTCTGGCCATGATGATGTTATCATGAGAGTTGTGGTTGTATCATAACATTACAGTTCACTGCAAAATATGCATATCACGGCGTGGTTCCTATAAGAAACACTTGAGTTTACCTCTGTTTGTTGGTGGGATCCGCGTTGCTCAACTCTTTAGCTTTCTGTGTTGTGTTGCATTGTTGTGTTTTGGTTTGTTTGTCTTCGTGTGTTCAAAGTTGCATATGTTTCTGGATTTTCTATTCATGATTTCCTCTTCGGGTTTCTCTAACGTTTATTAAACTTTGATAAACATGCACTCTATTGAATCTGGTTAAATTAAACAATGGTCATCAGTATGTTTGACAGTTATTTTTGGAAAGGGGGACGACAGAAAAAAATGATTATTATAAAGGGTATGAGGAACATACCAAAGGATATCAGGAACATATGTCACTATATTCTAGGTTTGTTATTTTAGACTGATGCACAATTAAGACAAAAATGTCATTAATGTCGGCAATGACAAATCAATATTACTGTGTTACCTATCATAAATGAACATAGCAAAAACTAATAAATTCTTATCATCAGTTATATCAGTTATAAAACACTCCACACAGATGACATTTTAGGATGAGGATGGAATGGAATGCTAGATTAAACAATAATATATTTATAGATATTAGTATGATAAAGATAAGGAAGAATCACAATATACAGCATCTGCCTAATAAAACAACTCAAAATAGATTTGCCATAGACTTAAAATAAATTGTTGAGGATTAGCTAATACGTCTGAACACACCTGGTCTCTCCTGTTGGGAAATCTTATTGTCTTAGCTGTTATGTTTGTGATATACCGTTATATTGCTTTGTATCGGTTACTCTATATAAACTGGAGTAAATATGTGTGTTATAACAGGGTTATATGTTCAGTAATTTAACATTGACATGTTATGGTTAAAGAAAATTATAAAGACAGTCTTAATAAGTCAAAAACGAAAAGGCGTGTTTCAACCTATTGATAAAAATAATATTACAACATACAACATTTCAGAAAATAAAAAAAAGACGTTTTTTAGTATTTTCGAAAAAAAAAACCAATTTCCAACATTCTGAAAACAGGAAAAGCATATTTCAACATTTCAGATATCTGAAACGCTTATTTCAACATTTTAGAGATATCTACATTTTAAGAAATAGTAAATCACTTGAACGATAGAAATGATGACATACGATTGCTTTGAGGCTTCCCATTTATTTTCAACATTTCATTCTAGCAGCAACTACACAAACAGTGTATATGTCTCAATTAATAGGATATGCCAAGACATGTGCATCGTATTTTTAATTTCTCGACAGATAATTGCAGGTGACGAACAGACTGCCTACACAGAGGTTATTGTTCGAATGACTTTTAAATTATTTTATTTTGCTTTCAAATATGTTGGCTTTGAGCGGACATGATCAAGGTTATTCCAGAAACGCGTTGTGCGCACTAACATTGATATCTACGTTTGTATTACTAGATTTTCACCATTTTCATGATATGATGGTTGCTCAATAAGGGTAATATCAAAATTACCGAACTCCGAACAATCTTACAAAGGGAAAGTCAAAACTCATAAGTATATATAGACAGACAAAATCAGTCAACAACCGGAAAACTGTGAAAACCGTAATGACTGACATTTGCTTACCATTCTGGAGCACCTAATTTCAATCCGTTGTTTTGTGGTTCCCATCTGGAATTTTCTGTGTTTGTTCACTGATTTTTGTTTTGTCTATGTCTCTCTGTTTTATTATTTTTCCATGTGTTTGTCTTCTTATATTATTTTAATATTGTGAATCATGTCTTAGTATGCTATGTCTGTTTTTCTCAATATTTCAGAAAATAAGAAAAGGGTATTTAAGTTTGTAAGCAAGTAATTACAGCACATTACAACATTTCAGGAAATATTATATAACTTATTTTAACAATAAGTGTTTTCTTTGTAAACCCATGTTTTATATCAACTTCTATGGTTATGCAATATTGATTACATAAGATTCTTAAATATCGTGATTGTGATTTGCTTAAAAAGGAATCGTTAAAATATCAAAGATTTACATAACATTATGTACAGTATGTATATCTCAAATTAAAATGTAATTAAAACAATAATGAAGAATTCTACTAATTGATATTTAATCTGATACAAGTTACAAGAATGGTTTTGTTCCATAATATTCCACATTCGTAGTTAATTGTCAATTAATTACGACAATATAATGACCCTGTTTTTCTACTGTCAAAGTTTTTATGTAACATTAAACATATTCTATTATTGAACAAGTGTTGACACAGAAAAGTGCTGTCAAAAAGGCAAGTGTGGATGTCAATATTTCATATTATTAATTTAAAAAAAAAAAGTTCATGGACACAGGGGTCCTGGATTTTTGTTATTAAAAAACTAATCCTGTATTTTTATTTCAAATTTTCATCATTTTTGTAAACATCAGTGATCTTTGCATCTGTTTGATCTTTGTGACCACTGTATGGCAACACGTAGGTATCAGCTGAGGAGAATGAAGGTCATATTCCCTAGTCTAAAACCTCGCATCGTAATGTCTGTCTATCGGCTTTTGTCGTTTTATTTAGGCAGACGTGTGTGATGGAGTGGTTAGTGTTTTGGATATTGGTAATATGGCGATTATGACATGATTATTAAGTTTATCTTAGGTTTGCCATTGTATATTGAATAACGTCAAGCACACCCAATATTTTAGCTATCTGTGTGGTCTGTTGGAGATCCTTGTTTGTTCTTTTGTTCTCTTTCTTTTGGATTGTCTGTTCTACTTTGATTTATGGCTTCTGATTGCCCCTTTGGTATCTCCAAAATGTTCTTGCGCTAAAATGATGAAAGAATATTGACCTATTATGTGTATCGGCATAGGTGTCGAAGGGGTTAAAGGTCGTTCACTTCCGACCACAAGCTTAGCACCACTGACATCCGTTTGAGCTCCAATGTATATAGACATCCACCCAAAGCCGGATATTTCCCCAGTCAGATCGATATAACTGACCATGCATTCAGCTAGACGCCTCGAGCAGATATAGCATTTTAACATTATTCTGTTACAGTGACAGCCGGAACCTTTGAACCGTAATGAGAGCGGGAGGTTTGGCGCCTTAAAATCTGATTCAACCCACCATTTCTTTAGAAATGCCTGTACCAAGTCAGGGTCATTACGGTTTTCACAGTTTTCCGGCTGTTGACTGATTTTGTCTGTTTATATAATTATGAGTTTTGACTTTCCCTTTGTAAGATTGTTCGGAGTTCGGTAATTTTGTTATTACCTTTATTCACCAATAAGGTAGAATTGGGCACATAATATTAATTTAACCCCAGCACTAGTCATTGAAGTGCAAGACAGGGAAGTGATCAGTCATATGTATGTGTACTAAGGGTAGTAACTCTGCCTCTATCTACGATTGTTCTATGGATGTTTGAACTGTTGTGACAATGTGGTATTTAATGTTTTTCATTTTCGTGACGAATATGACCAGAAACACTGGGACAACTGTTTAAGTTAATATCATTTCATTAGCAGCTGTTATCTGTTTAACTTTGCTTGTCTATCAAATTTGCATCTTTTTTACAATTGCTCGTGTTCACGTTCAACGCGATAGATAAAAGCAAAATGCTGACACACGGACACCACGAACGTCGGAGGTCTCCGTTCAAGTCAAGTATATTTAAGGCGTTTGCACAATAACTAGCCTGCGTCCTTCATTTCACAAATGATGTGATCGCATGTGCTGAGGCAGCTTTTCTAAACAAATTCCAAGCACCACAACGGAATCCATGGTTTTCGTCTTATAGTCTGAGTGCTGTCGACATCAGCATGGTAACGTCATGTTTTCCATTAAAGATAAACACGCTCTACGCCGCCATAAATATATGTACATTATAAATACATTGTAATTAACTAGGCAGTAAATATACCTGTTTCTGACAACAATTGATTATTTTCTTTCTGTAAATTCGGAAATTAACAAAAATTTTCCCATTTACATCAACAACAACAAACTATATTTAGATCAATATTATAGAAATATAAATATGTCATGTACGTACAATGTATTTCCATTTACCTTGTAAAGCAGATGAGATGGAAAATATAAAGAAAAACAAATAATAATTAATTTACATTTTAAAATGTCAACAAGGAAGTAGCTTTCAGACAAGGTGAAAGACAGCTTAAATAGTGATGGTCAACAAACCCATCAATATCAACAACCCCCCCCCCCCCACATCAAACCATTGCACAAAGCGAAACTCCCCCTCCACATCAAATCATTGAACATATAAAAAATACAACGACACGACATATGGGTAATATTCAGCAAAAATTGCATAAGAATATTAAACAAGTTTATTTATATTCAACTTTTTTAAATTAAACTTTTCGGTATTTTACTGACATGAGGAGAACACGTGTATGATCACATCATTATATCCGTATCTACGATTGTCCTATCAGATTATAGATCTGTATTGACGATGTGGTATTTTTCCGTTTTTGATTTTCAAACGTTTAATATTTTAGTGTATTTATCTAATGACAACATAAACAGTAATATTTATATATCATTTATTAAGTAGCTACCAGATAAAACATATGGCATTAGATCTACTGATTACTTTGATTACAATACAATATAACATGAATCAATTTCAGTTAATCATTTAATATAGAACACTGTTATATTTATTAAGAAAATGTTAAATATGTCAAATGATAGTCAAAACCCGTAAATCGATGAAAATACAGTAGCCAAAAAAACCAAAAAACAAAAAACAAAATGCCAAACAACGATCTATTAAACACTCAACAGAAACCTAAAATTTGAGCAACATTAACCCTACTAAAACCGAGGGTGAATAATATTCCATGTAGAATGTTACAAAAAATTGGCATGTAATATTCCACGATAATTGCACTAATCCAATATCATGAAGTCCTCGAAAGATTTTAAAAGAATCTGTCACGCGATAAAAGGGATTTTGCACGATTATTGTACCTCACAGAATATTAATTATATACCAACGCTTGTTCTATAAAACATTCTGCCTCGGATGGCTCATGTCTTATTTAGATTGGTTTTAGTGGGAATAATGATGTCTAACGACAATAACAGTAACATGGTGGATGTCTAATAAGAGGCAGCAACTGTTTACCATTGGCGAACACCTGGGCTAACACCCGGTGTACGGTGGTGTCCGTTTTGATCACCTTCTTAGTTATATGTGTTATGTTTTGCTTTGTTATTTTTTTCTTGCTGCTCTGTTTGTCTTCGTCCTGTGTCTTGTGTGTCAAATGTTGTCAATGTCTCTGAATTTTCCATTCTTGATTGCCTCGTCGGGTTTCTCCAACGTTTATTGGTGGAAGGGTATGCTCTTCCTACTGCACTAGTGGCATCCGTCGTGCTACTCTTGTCAAGACTCCGATGGTAAGTCACGATAGAGGAAATGACGGAATTGTCATAGCGACAACTGGACAACATCTGTGACATAGATATTCCGTTACGATATACCAAGTCCTTATCACGAACATAAATACAACTTTCGAAGCGATGACTTCAATTTAACCAATAGGAATAAAAACTTGGATGTCTAACCTGGTGCACACGACGCGTTTGTAGAATAACCTTCATCATATACGCTCAAAGTCGAACTATTGGAAAGTGTTTGGGAACAAGAACGTCAAAGAGTGTAAACAGGATAGCTAAAGTCAGTTAAGGTCATCTATGCATGTGAGAGGAGAATCGTAGTTTCAATAACAATTATTTGAACCCTTAGTTCTGCAGTACCAAGCCATCATTATTATGATATAATACTGATAGTCATCATAATCAAATAGTGTTCGACTTTCTTTAAAAATCAGCTGATTATATACTACCCATTTGTCTCAGACGTCAATTATGGTTGTATGTCTTATATACAACAACTTTTATAAGACATCAATAATATGACACATCGTGCATCATTATCACAGCGGAGTTGTGATACAATGTCATTAAAAAAATATATTATTCTAACGGGTAACCTTGATAACTGTGTTTTTTTTCATAATACTGCCAAGCCTCGTTGTGGGGACGTCTAATATATCTATTATCTTACATCAAAATAATCAAGTTATTCAGCAATAACATATATATCTGGGTTAAGTAGAACTAAAATGGACAAAATTCAATCCCAGGTTTTGGTTGGGTTCTTGTTGCTCTATCTTTAGTTTTCTGTGTTGTGTTTTGTAGATCATTGTTTGTCCTTTTGTCTGTTTGTTGACCATGGTATTGTCTGTCTTTCATCGTTTTATGGTTTCTGGCATCTTCAAACTTTTCTTCATTTGGTTGGTCTTCTTACTACGAATTACAGAAATGACCTGTTGATGTTGAAGATTACCAGATTGGAGAGTATGTATCAATCAAAAGTGATCTTACTGACTGTTTCTATTGATTCTGTGTATTGTCACCATCATTGATTTAGTCATTACTTATAACATTAGTACACGAACTTATACACATAGAACAAGTAAATTAATTTGTATCCCGGTTCATCACATTTATATCCTTTGCGTTGTTTCAACATCTATTTCTGTCGGTCTTATATATAAACGTTAGAGATTATCGAAAGGTGCAATCAACATGTGACAATTCAGAGAAACTGGCAACATAGGGTACACCATTTGAAGTAAAACAAAACAAACCACTTTCACAAGACATGACAGTGTCAGGTTAATCAAATTGACCTCTGTTTCTATGAACTTACAATTAGATTTGTGAACTTTATTGACGGTATCGTATTTTAAAAATAAATTATGAGAATTACTGATTTTAAAACTTTTAGAATCTCAACTATCGCTTAATCAACAGCCTTAACAATACAATTCAGTGTTCACCACTGCGAAGCTGTCAAAGTTATTTATTTTGACATGTTTACTCTGTAACTTATACCATGAACGTTTCTTGACCTTTTCTTGCACTTTATTTTAAATCAACCTGTATCTTGATAGACATCACAAAAATTGACGAGATTCATAAATGCCATATACAATTTATGACCTTGTTCGATTTAAAGCTTCTAATTATCCCTTTGGTATCTAGACGCTTTTCCTGGTTGCAACATAGACGTATACATGCATACAGATAGCTTAGCAATTAGTTGATCTATAGTTTTACCAACGAAAACTATGACTACAAGACGTAACTACTGTTCGTATATTAAACCTTCTCCGAATACGATTTTAGATGACTAACCGGGGGATAGATCATATTTTGAATCTGGTTGATATGATTGTAATTGTTATGGAAATATATACTTCACATGATGTTGTTATTATAATACAGGGAAACCTCTCTAGCCCGAACCCTCAATGAAGCGGAATCCTGTATAAGCCGAACTTCAAATAAGGTCCTAATTCAGGAAAACATTTTAAAGTTAAGGTGCAGAAAAGAAAACCTGACTATTCCGAACACAAAAGCTTGTCCTAGTGAGGTGTGATTTAGACTAATGTCACTGTATTAGATAGAAATATGTTGTCATTTGAATAATAATTAAAAGATCATTTATTCCAGTCACAAATATTTTGATCTTCTTACTTACTTATGAATGATTGGTATTTAATTTGTTTGTATGAACACAATTCTTATGGGAACAGTAATGTTTTCCACTAGAACGTGATAAATAACACTATTTTCCTACTTAATAACACTATTTGTCGTTTTTGAAGAGATTTGTTTTATTGGTTTTGTGTTGTGGGGATTACTTCTATATGCAAGTTTATACTGTGTCTTAGCTGTTTGACATATACATACATTAAATAAGACCAAAACAGCAAATAAGCCAATATACAAACATTCCTCTAATACTTTGCTGTATCGCTTTATAATGTTTCGAGACATTGATGCATGAGGTCGGACATGCAAATAACGACAGAAGGTTGAAGGGAATAAAATATGCTTGTTTGGTTTAAGCAACTTTCGCTTTTGAAATTGAATTCCTCAGTCAATTTGTCCCTATCTTTGCATGGACTATTATTTAATGTCACTTATCAAATTGATTACATTTAAGCATATTGCGAACAGTAAATACCATATAACAGTTCCGACAGTGTGGTATTTGTTGTTCCGACTGTGTGGTATTTGTTGTTCCGACAGTGTGGTATTTGTTGTTCCGACAGTGTGGTATTTGTTGTTCCGATAGTTTGGTATTTGTTGTTCCGACAGTGTGGTATTTGTTGTTTCCATAGTGTGGTATTTGTTGTTCCCACAGTATGGTATTTGTTGTTCCGACAGTGTGGTATTTGTTGTTCTGACAGTGTGGTATTTGTTGTTCCGACAGTGTGGTATTTGTTGTTCCGACAGTGTGGTATTTGTTGTTCCGACAATATGGTATTTGTTGTTCCGACAGTGTGGTATTTGTTGTTCCGACAGTATGGTATTTGTTGTTCCGACAGTATGGTATTTGTTGTTCAGACAGTGTGGTATTTGTTGTTCCCACAGTGTGGTATTTGTTGTTCTGACAGTGTGGTATTTGTTGTTCCGACAGTGTGGTATTTGTTGTTCCGACAGTGTGGTATTTGTTGTTTTTCGCTTTATTAATCATTTTCCCGCAATTATAATGTGATAGCTTTGTTTGGCCGTTAAATTTACAGATTTGTTGAGATTCCTTTGTATCAAATGTAGTGATCTTGTAGTTCGGTGTTTCAGAATAGTTTATCTTATTGTTGTTGCTGTGTATGAGAAGAGGGGATCATTTGGTTATTGTTTGCTTGACGAGTTTGCGCTGTTGTAGTTACGGTGTGATAAGGAGTTTGTCTTTTTGTAGTAACAGGCTTAGACAAGTTGGTGTTGCTGAGAAAATGTAGCATTAAAGTAGTTGGTTTTATGATAATGGTGGGTTCGATGCGTTTGTTGTTACGGATATCTTAGTTGTCTATATTTCGCCTTTAGTTTGTTACAAATGGTTAATCCCATTAGTAGAAGTAATTTGTTTATTATTGTTGTAGACCCGTAGAAAGTTGCGATCATAAGCATGCAAAACCGGAACTTTGCTAGAACGGAAATGTCAAAAATCGGATTATATCGACAAGCTAAATTCAATTTCATTTTCTATATTAAATAACTATCGCCAAGAGTTCTTCAATGTTCTCCCTAAGTCTCTAGCATTCTTACAAAAATTACAATCCACAGACTGACATCATTTTAAGTCAAAAATTACAATCGGCAAAATGACACTAATTTGTTTTTTCTATGTTAAATCCATAACATTCACTCAGGCATTACAATCGAAAACTAAAACAAAATTGCAATCGACAAAATGACATTAATTACTTTGTATATGTTAAATCCATAATAGTCACTCAAGCATTAAAATCGAAAGCTAAAAGAAAATTGCAATCGACAAAATGACATTAATTACTTTGTATATGTTAAATCCATAATAGTCACTCAAGCATTACAAATCGAAAGCTAAAACAAAATTACAATCGATAAAATTATATTAAATAAAATAAAAAAATACAATCGACAAAATGATATTAATTTGCTTTTGTTTATTAAATTATTCACATCCACTCACACATTACAATCGAAAGCTAAAACAAAATTGCAATCGACAAAATCACATCAATTTACTTTTCGTCAATAAATCGCCAATATTCTCACGAAAATTACAATTTACAAATTGATACAACGGAAGTCGTCATCGCATACATCTATCAAACATTACATATGGATAATGCATATGAAATTAATAGAACATAGCGAATGGTCGATACAGATGATACCAGATGAGATATTTGTGTCTCCAGTTTTATGATTCTCTATCACAGCATTAACATAATTCATTTTCACAAATCAATGATGCATTTTTTGAGAAAAACGTTCAATTTCACTTTTCATGATATAACGATCTTCTTTGATAATTGATGTCATGAAACACAAATGTATCTGTAACTTTTCCTACAATGAGAGATCCCTTAGGGATACTAGAAAAGAAATTAATTATAATTGTATTTAATTTTAAACAAGGTTTTTGATTTCTAAGCACGCTATGGTCGATATAATGTCGTCACAATAGTTTTACAACAAAGAAACAATCAAGTTGTCAAATGAAAGGTTGATTGTAGTCATATAACAGAAACATCTTCATATCGCGTGTCATCGAATTACAATTGATGTAAATTTGTCAGTCGTTTGTCTGTGTCTTACTAGTATTATACATTTGTCATTCCGAATGTCCTCCTTCTAACATGGTTGTCAGTATATTTATATATTTGTCAGTTCGAATGTAATCCTTGTAGAAAAGGTTTAAAGATACCAAAGGGGTAATCAGAAGCCGTAAATAGAAGGACAGACAATACAATGGGCATAAGATACCAAAGGGGTAATCAGAAGCCGTAAATAGAAGGAGAGACAATACAATGGGCATACGATACCAAAGGGGTAATCAGAAGCCGTAAATAGAAGGAGAGACAATACAATGGGCATAAGATACCAAAGGGGTAATCAGAAGCCGTAAATAGAAGGAGAGACAATACAATGGGCATAAGATACCAAAGGGGTAATGAGAAGCCGTAAATAGAAGGACAAACAATACAATGGCCACAAGATACCAAAGGGGTAATCAGAAGCCGTAAATAGAAGGACAGACAATACAATGGGCATAAGATACCAAAGGGGTAATCAGAAGCCGTAAATAGAAGGACAGACAATACAATGGCCAAATGTTTCTTATTTATTAGAAAACATCTAGAGATGATAACAACAATCAAGATATTTCTATTGTTTACAACATCACTTCATGGCATTAAACACAAATATAAAGTTTATTCACCCATCAATTGTTTTATTTTATGTTTAATATTATAGTCCTAATTAGCTGCGGAAACGTAGCTCTTATGGTCCTTGACCATGCGCAAATAATCAGAAAACTGGCCAATTGTATATTGGTAAAACAAAGCATAATGTTATGAAAAGACAGTTTAAACAGTGGTCTACAAAACGAGCAATCGTCTCTTACCTACGATATCATTGAGCATAACAAAGACAACGACATATAATGTTGGCAATCCAGATCCTGTCTTGATACAGGAATAATAAAATCAGGCAGGATTAAACTAGTTGAAATTGAAATGGTATGGCATTCTGGATAGGAAACTCTTATTCCTAACCCTTTGTCAACAGAGTAATGTTGGTGGTACCATACCGTAATATAATTAAGCTTTAAATACTTCCTGTTACATGTCCATTGAAGACTATAAATAATGACATGCCATTTGTAATTGCGTCTCCTTTTATTTAGTATTTCAAAACCTTAAATAAGCAACACAAATTATTTATATTGTGTTATAATGTACATTTTTATAATATCAATAATGTGAATGCATTATGTACATTTAAGTCTTAATTGTTCTTTAATGGATTTCTGCAGTAAAGTTTGTTATTTCTGTATTTGGTATATGTGATCGTAATCAGGCCTGACATTGATTAGCTTGTATTCTGTTTAGTAGAAACTTAATAAGAAATGACATGGGTATAAGTGAAAGTGAATATGAATCAATTTGACATTTACTTCACTGAGCTTGGTGCTGCTTTGACAACTGTTTTACCTGTTTTGTTCAAGTATTGTTATAAATACTGTTATAGTGACAGCCGGGAACTTTGAGCCGTAATGAAAGGGGAGGTTTGGCGCTTTAAAATCTGATTCAACCCACCATTTTTTTAGAAATGCCTGTACCAAGTCAGGGTCATTACGGTTTTCACAGTTTTCCGGTTGTTGACTGATTTTGTCTGTTTATATACTTATGAGTTTTGACTTTCCCTTTGTAAGATTGTTCGGAGTTCGGTAATTTTGTTATTACCCTTATTTAAACTCAAGTGCATGTAAATACCATAATAAAACCGTAGATATCAAATTAAGTGCGCACGACGCGTTTCTGGAATATCCCTCATCAGGAACGCTCAAAGTCGAAAGATTGGAAAGCAAAATGTAAAGTGTGTTGGAGCAATCAAATATGCAATTGATGAATGTTATTCCAGAAATGCATCCCGAATACTGAATTAGATATCTACTTTTGTTGAAGTATAGTTGAAAAGCAAAACAATATTAAAGACAACAATATGGCCCAAGTAAAACGCTACACAGAAAACTAAAAGTTGAGAGTCTGACAAGAAAACTTGGGTGAAAGTAGGTGCTCCGAAAGAGTAAGGAGTTCCTGCTCCACTAGTAACATCCTTTGTGTTACTTTTAAGCAACACGAATGTCATGTGTTGGACATCAGTGTACGTAAAAAAATACAGAAACCGATTAAGACATGCACTCTATAGCCCTAACCTATTAAGACATACACTGGCCTTCAGGAAGGTGTACTCTCTGTATAGTACATGTAATTTGTAGCACTATCATCAGTATGCTAAATGTGACATAAAAGTAATAACCAATCACATGGCTCTAGCTATATTACGATTGATTTGTTTTCTCTAAACAGGATGTTGACAATGGTATTGAAGGTATAATGTTTTTGTCTTCAACTAAATGTACTTTCGTTTGGAATACAAACCACCACTAAGCCAACAGGAAAACACGGTGTAACAGCTTGAAGGACACAAACTCTAAACAAAAATAAACATTAATAAAATGGGAAAATAAGGCCTAGTGATCTGGTAATTTAAGAATATATAATATCACTTTTCCGTTAGTGGCACATCTTCATGATGATAGGGAAAAATAAAGTCTACATATCTAATGTAGTGTGCTCGGTGCATTTCTGGGAATAAGTTTATCAGGTCAAAGGTCAAATAAGCTTATCAGGTCAAGTTTATCAGGTCAAAGGTCAAAAGCTTGGAAAGCCATATAATGTATAGGTCATTGAGAGCAAGTAAACCAAAGGTTTTTTTTTTATTTATTTTTACAATATTTTTATTCCAAAAGTCCAAACTACTTATGAAGTATTTCTTATTAACATTTCCTATATAATTAAACTAATTTGATTAATATAATATAATTGATAAGAAACAGACTTAATTGAATATACCTTTAAATATATACCTACATCTACACACATACACATATACATGTACATATACACACATACCCATACATGCATACATATGCACACACATATACGTATATATATTTACATTTCAATAGTTTTCTTTACTTTTGTTAACGATATACTATTTTGAAGTTTTAGCACCTGGCTTATTCTAGTAATATATTCTCTCAGTATACACGATGCAAGTTTTGCATCCAAGTCTCCATTCAAGTTTCTTGAATTCAAGTTTTTTGATCGTGTATACCATACAAGAAACTTGAATCAAAAAACTTGAACGGACTTGGATGGAATAGAAATGCATCCTATTTTTTTTCAACTTGGATGGAACTTGGATGGAGATTGACCAATCAGAAGACAAAATCCTTATCAGCATCAATTTGTGAATGTAAATAATAACAACTACACGTGTTGTGCAAAGATGGCGGGTAAAGAGGAAACTCCAACATGCAGGAAAAAGACAGTTACATGGACTAATGAAATGATTGAAGATCTAATAGATTTCATAGAAATACATCCCATCGTTGCCTTCGAAGCCATTTACGAGCCCATGTTGACCTCTATTTGAAGCTTAATCTCCTTCGCAGTACAATTGTACATAATAATGCAATTCAAAGGGCAGCACCCTCCTCTCCTCCCAAAAATGCCATTTTGTTTGTTGTATCTCCCGCCTAAACTTGTGTGTATTCATCAAAGTTTCTTGCATCGTGTATACACAAACTTGAATTCAAGTTTTCTTGATCCAAGTTTTCTTGAATGGAGACTTGGATGCAAAACTTGTATCGTGTATACCGGGCTTTACAGAATGTACATGTGACCGAGGAATATTGACCTTGGGACGTTGGGTGTAATACATTACATTATTTAGGAACTGTAAATGTCAAATATAAGAACAGTGACACACATGTTTAAACTTAGAAATAATCCGACACACAGTGATGTCAAAAACTATTTTTTTATGTGTTTTCTATTTAGAGAATTAATCAATTTGTCTGAACAAATATTAATTTGATTTGCTGACAGTTTAAATTTCCTGGAAAGTTCAATACAGCTGATATTAATTGCTGATCTTCAGCATTTGATTGATATATGTAGCCCATTGTTATTCTTCATTCTCCCTTGGGTTTAGTATTAATAGAACGGTAAATATGATTTATCGGACACACAAATGAATATGATAATTTAATTAGTTTCGTTTTCTGATACAAGATAAACAATAGGAAATATCTGATTTTAATTTTTTTATCCATGTTCGTTGTATATCTGATGTTGACATAGAAAGTGGTCACATCAGCTGTTTAACTGACTGATATCTAATGTTGACATAGAAAGTGGTTACATCCGCTGTTTAACTGACTGATATCTGAAGTTGACATAAAAAGTGGTCACATCAGCTGTTTAACTGACTGATCGTCGACCATAAAGATGACAACAAGTTAATCAATATAATACAGAAATGAGGGAGTCAGGTGACAATCTAGGCAACAAATTATGACTGTCAATGAAAAGGTTAAAGTCAACTGAAAAGGACCAAGTGTCAGATTGTCAGATTTTTCAGCCAATTATAATGCAGTTTTCTTGTGTGCCAAATAATCATCTCTATGTGTTATTGATGGATGACACATTGGAGCTGTCGTGGTCGTGTGATCGTATAATAGTTGGATTTACAATAACTTATGCAATCAGTGCCTATCCCCACTAACGTTGTGAGTTCAAATCCCGCTCAGACGAGGTGCACTCGATACAAAATTATGTGAGTAAGTTTGTCAGTGACTTGCGACAGGTCAGTGGCTTTCTCCGGGTACTCCGGTTTCCTCCACCAAGAAAGCTTACCGCCACGATTGAAATTAGTATGTTGTTGAATCACCATATCTCATAACCTTAATGGATGACACAAACTCTTTACTAATTTATTTCTAAAAGGGGCACCAATTCCGAAATTTCGCATATTTGGAAAGCGCATCAATTTTTTTTATCTTCCATCCGATGCGGTGTTTTCTTCTTTGAATTGATTAGGTTGAAAGCTTCCGGTAGATGGCGATGGATTTTCTCTATCTCTTGTGATTTTCGGGATAAACTTCACCGACAGAGTCTGAAACATGTCCGGGATAAACTTCACCGACAGAGTCTGAAGCATGTCCGGGATAAACTTCACCGACAGAGTCGGAAACATGTCCGTTCCAAGATAAATAAACACGTAGATATATAATTTTAAAATGTTTCCAATTGTAACAGTAAACATGGTTATAACTTAATTTTTCCGTTGAGAGCATTCTACGTGCATTGTTTATAAAATTGAAAGAAAAAAAGTGTGAATTTATCACATCGATGTCTTAATCTGTCGTACGTTTATTTCTGTTTTAATGATTTTCCAAATGAATTTTTGAATTTTTCTCATGGAGTGGGATTTTTTGTTTTTATTATAATCGTTTGTTAATGAAAATTATGTTATGATATTTATTTCCGTTATTGTCGTTGCTATTTGTTTTTTTCCAGCTGTTAAATTCTGTATTGTACCTGTGTGTAAACGGTTTTTGTACTTGTTAACTGGTTACTTTTAAAGTTGTTTCTGTCCAGATAAGCTTCCGACACATTAGCTCAGTCTTGTTGTTGTATGTCTATCAGGTAAAACAAACTTACGTCTTGTCAACTCTGTGTACCTCGTCTAATACTTAATCGATGCATACTGATTCCACTCGGTGTTTCTCGTCTAATACTTACCCGATGCAGATTCATTTATAACAATAAGTTAAACGATCGAGGTGTCAATAAGGGTAATAACAAAATTACCGAACTCCGAACAATCTTACAAGGGGAAAGTTAAAACTCATAATTATATAAACAGACAATTTCAGTCAACAATCGGAAAATTGTGAAAACCGTAATGACCCTGACTTAGTACAGGCATTTCTAAAGAAATTGTGGGTTGAATCAGATTTTAAAGCGCCAAACCTCCCGCTTTCATTACGCTCAAGTGTATTTACTTAATCTGAAGATTCGGATAAATAAATATAAAAACGTCTAGATAACGTTGTCTGAATTATCATTGAGACAATCGTATTTCGTTGAGGATTTTCTTAGAAGGAAGTCATAATTACTATAGAAGTAGGTCATTGGGATGTTGATAAGACAGAATCGAAGATAACATTTAATTATTAACTTATAAACAGAGCTTTGTTGTACATTTCATAGATAAAATGTAATAAGAAATTCAGAATTTAATACATAATATTATTTTTGCATCATATATAACTAAAGAGAGGATAAAAGAAAATCAATCTGTCATGTTTAAAGAATTTAGAACTATGCATAATTAGAAACGTAATTATACATGTACTTGAATAAAAACGTAATTATACATGTACTTGAATAAAAACGTAATTATACATGTACTTTAAAAAAAACATAATTATACATGTACTTTAATAAAAACGTAATTATACATGTACTTTAATCAAAACGTAATTATACATGTACTTTAATAAAAACGTAATTATACATGTACTTTAATAAAAACGTAATTATACATGTACTTTAATCAAAATGTAATTGTACATGTACTTTAATAACCAACCCAGCTTTAGACATAGCTATATCTGTAGTCACGATACATCTGAAAGTGACGATCAACGTCAATAACATCAACCCTCATAAATACAATTAAAATACTTTTCTTAAGATTGAAGAAAGGTTGAGATCTTTATATATCATAGAAATATTAAACATTAAACTGGTAGAACATGAATGGGAATTGGTCAATTCCTGTTTGTAGAGTTTCCCATCGCAGCGTTTTCATTATGCAAACATATAACCATGTATTTATATCTAGATTGATCTTATTTAACTAATTGAGCATCCTTGTAAAATCAGAAGACCCCTCTCCCCCACCCCCATTTAAGTGGACAAAGACAGTATTGTCGTTGGAAGACGTACTTTTCTAAAGAGAATTTATAGTGCATTTCTCCTTGTAAGTTATTTTTTATTCTAACATAACCTCCTTCTTTCGCTTTGTTAGCAAACGAGCGAGTTATCCATTCGGTATAATCTCATTACCACATGCGCCGGTGAATGTGACTGACTTTTCCATTGGCAGCATAAATTGTGCGCGACATTTTCCGCAAACGTAAATATAAATTACCGTCTTCCAATCAAAGCATACTACCGTAGTTGTACTCTTAGACATATCAGAATCAAAATAAATCATGGAAGCCAAAATGTGGTTTGAGTTTTAGTATGGATTGGCAGATATTAGTAAATTTTATCCCTCTCTTCTGGTTCGAGATGAAATACTAATGTCCGCCAATCATGCTTAAACTCCCAACACATTCTGGATTTCATGATTTATTTCTTAAGTAGAAGAGCAATGCACGGTTTTCCTCAGTAAAACAATAATAATGTGTTAATGATATTGGCGTGCTAGAATCTTCTTTCCTGATAAGCTCCCAAGGCCAAAATTGTCATATGATATATCACAAACTGCATATGCGCGATGGGAATTCAAACAACAATCTATCCGAATGCAAATAGCTATTAGTCTTGCCAACAACCGAGACACTGAACGTCCATTATAACCGACAGTTCACAGACCCGGGCATCAATATCATATGTTTTAGATTCTTTAGAGTGCTAAAGATCTGCTCTATGTGTTGCTTGAACGTGTTATTATGCTTGCTGTACCTTTAGTAATCTGTAGCAAAACAATAAAAAATAAATTAAAAAAAATGATTATAAATCCAACTACCAAACCTGTCATAATTTGATTTTTGTTTATCTTCATTTTGCTTCGTTTTTCTAAGTTCCCCCAAAAGGTTACTGGATTTGGTAGTCACCTATGTTCATTTACACCCATATCCTTTTTTACTAATTCTTGCTTTTCAACTAGTACATACATGTGCACTGTCAGTATAAAAATACCAGCCATGCCTTTCGGACATTTGTTGTGTTATATAGGAAACGTATTCGACGTACAGTGACTAAATGTTGCTATAAGTGGCCAAATTGATCAGATGATATTTTAAAATCATATTATACGACTAGACAGCAAACATAATGTAATTTAGATAAAATACATTCCTACGAGACTATATAAATGTTGATATCGTTTAAAATAGTCAACTTGAGTTATCAAATAAAACATTTCCATGTACACATTGGAGTAAGAACAATAACGTCAATAACATTAGAATTTGTTTTCAACGGAACTCTTAGTGAATTGATTTTCTTAAATTCGATATTAATTTCTTGTTATCATCACATACTGGTACATTTGTTATCACATACTGGTAGGTTTGTTATCATCACATACTGGTACGTTTGTTATCATCACATACTGGTACATTTGTTATCATCACATACTGGTACGTTTGTTATCATCACATACTGGTACGTTTGTTATCATCACATACTGGTACGTTTGTTATCATCACATACTGGTACGTTTGTTATCATCACATACTGGTACGTGTGTTATCATCACATACTGGTACGTTTGTTATCATCACATACTGGTACGTTTGTTATCATCACATACTGGTACGTTTGTTATCATCACATACTGGTACATTTGTTATCATCACATACTGGTACGTTTGTTATCATCACATACTGGTACGTTTGTTATCATCACATACTGGTACGTTTGTTATCATCACATACTGGTACGTTTGTTATCATCACATACTGGTACGTTTGTTATCATCACATACTGGTACGTTTGTTATCATCACATACTGGTACGTTTGTTATCATCACATACTGGTACGTTTGTTATCATCACATACTGGTACGTTTGTTATCATCACATACTGGTACGTTTGTTATCATCACATACTGGTACGTTTGTTATCACATACTGGTACGTTTGTTATCACATACTGGTACGTTTGTTATCATCACATACTGGTACGTTTGTTATCATCACATACTGGTACGTTTGTTATCATCACATACTGGTACGTTTTACCGAATAACCTAATCGATCTATAAAGTATTTTGCAGCATAGTTTAATGTGATACAATCCTCCTTAATATATCCTGAATGAATTTCATAATGTTTGTAAACAGTGTAGCCATACTTTGTTGAATTCATGTTCCCAACGGAATGTAGAGAACATGTATTGTCTTTGACAAAATGTTTACTACATATTAATAATGTAAATGGCGATGTCACGTGCCATGCATGTCTTTTGAACAATCCTTTCCCACTGGGATCGTATTTTTTTTCAGATTTATTTTTATTGTTTTTTTGTGTGTTTATTTATTCATTAAATACTATATGTATGTTGTTCTCTAATAATAATACTAACCACGATCCTTGGTACATCTTTAATGGAAATGTTATGAACAATAATAGACATAGAGTTAAACAGTGATGGTCGGTGGAAAATCCTTACATATATCATTCTTCTATAGGTTTACGGTTAGCCAAGTACAGTACATTTGACGTCATCAATCAAAGCGAAATTGCACTAGTGCAGTTTCGGGGATATCATTAGATACATTCTAGGATAATGTCGTGCAGCATCGGGGGATATCATTAGTTACATTCTAGGATACTGTCGTGCAGCATCGGGGATATCATTAGTTACATTCTAGGATACTGTCGTGCAGCATCGGGGGATATCATTAGCTACATTCTAGGATACTGTCGAGCAGCATCGGGGGATATCATTAGTTACATTCTAGGATAATGTCGTGCAGCATCGGGGGATATCATTAGTTACATTCTAGGATACTGTCGTGCAGCATCGGGGGATATCGTTAGTTACATTCTAGGATAATGTCGTGCAGCATCGGGGGATATCATTAGTTACATTCTAGGATACTGTCGTGCAGCATCGGGGGATATCATTAGATACATTCTAGGATACTGTCGTGCAGCATCGGGGGATATCATTAGTTACATTCTAGGATACTGTCGTGCAGCATCGGGGGATAGCATTAGTTACATTCTAGGATACTGTCGTGCAGCATCGGGGGATATCATTAGTTACATTCTAGGATACTGTCGTGCAGCATCGGGGGATATCATTATTTACATTCTAGGATACTGTCGTGCAGCATCGGGGGATATCATTATTTACATTCTAGGATACTGTCGTGCAGCATCGGGGGATATCATTAGTTACATTCTAGGATACTGTCGTGCAGCATCGGGGGATATCATTAGTTACATTCTAGGATACTGTCGTGCAGCATCGGGGGATATCATTAGTTACATTCTAGGATACTGTCGTGCAGCATCGGGGGATATCATTAGTTACATTCTATGATACTGTCGTGCAGCATCGGGGGATATCATTAGTTACATTCTAGGATACTGTCGTGCAGCATCGGGGGATATCATTAGTTACATTCTATGATACTGTCGTGCAGCATCGGGGGATATCATTAGTTACATTCTAGGATACTGTCGTGCAGCATCGGGGGATATCATTAGCTACATTCTAGGATACTGTCGTGCAGCATCGGGGGATATCATTAGCTACATTCTAGGATAATGTCGTGCAGCATTGGGGGATATCATTAGCTACATTCTAGGATACTGTCGTGCAGTATCGGGGGATATCATTAGTTACATTCTAGGATACTGTCGTGCAGCATCGGGGGATATCATTGGTTACATTCTAGGATACTGTCGTGCAGCATCGAGGGATATCATTAGTTACATTCTAGGATACTGTCGTGCAGCATCGGAGGATATCATTATTTACATTCTAGGATACTGTCGAGCAGCATCGGGGGATATCATTAGCTACATTCTAGGATAATGTCGTGCAGCATCGGGTGATATCATTAGATACATTCTAGGATACTGTCGTGCAGCATCGGGGGATATCATTAGCTACATTCTAGGATACTGTCGTGCAGCATCGGGGGATATCATTAGTTACATTCTAGGATACTGTCGTGCAGCATCGGGGGATATCATTAGTTGCATTCTAGGATACTGTCGTGCAGCATCGGGGGATATCATTAGTTACATTCTATGATACTGTCGTCCAGCATCGGGGGATATCATTAGCTACATTCTAGGATACTGTCGAGCAGCATCGGGGGATATCATTAGTTACATTCTAGGATAATGTCGTGCAGCATTGGGGGATATCATTAGCTACATTCTAGGATACTGTCGTGCAGTATCGGGGGATATCATTAGTTACATTCTAGGATACTGTCGTCCAGCATCGGGGGATATCATTAGCTACATTCTAGGATACTGTCGTCCAGCATCGGGGGATATCATTAGCTACATTCTAGGATACTGTCGAGCAGCATCGGGGGATATCATTAGCTACATTCTAGGATAATGTCGTGCAGCATTGGGGGATATCATTAGCTACATTCTAGGATAATATCGTGCAGCATTGGGGGATATCATTAGCTACATTCTAGGATACTGTCGAGCAGCATCGGGGGATATCATTAGCTACATTCTAGGATACTGTCGTGCAGTATCGGGGGATATCATTAGTTACATTCTAGGATACTGTCGTCCAGCATCGGGGGATATCATTAGTTACATTCTAGGATACTGTCGTCCAGCATCGGGGGATATCATTAGCTACATTCTAGGATACTGTCGAGCAGCATCGGGGGATATCATTAGCTACATTCTAGGATAATGTCGTGCAGCATTGGGGGATATCATTAGCTACATTCTAGGATACTGTCGTGCAGTATCGGGGGATATCATTAGTTACATTCTAGGATACTGTCGTGCAGCATCGGGGGATATCATTAGTTACATTCTAGGATACTGTCGTGCAGCATCGGGGGATATCATTGGTTACATTCTAGGATACTGTCGTGCAGCATCGGGGGATATCATTGGTTACATTCTAGGATACTGTCGAGCAGCATCGGGGGATATCATTAGCTACATTCTAGGATAATGTCGTGCAGCATTGGGGGATATCATTAGCTACATTCTAGGATACTGTCGTGCAGTATCGGGGGATATCATTAGTTACATTCTAGGATACTGTCGTGCAGCATCGGGGGATATCATTAGTTACATTCTAGGATACTGTCGTGCAGCATCGGGGGATATCATTGGTTACATTCTAGGATACTGTCGTGCAGCATCGAGGGATATCATTAGTTACATTCTAGGATACTGTCGTGCAGCATCGGGGGATATCATTATTTACATTCTAGGATACTGTCGTGCAGCATCGGGGGATATCATTAGCTACATTCTATGATAATGTCGTGCAGCATCGGGTGATATCATTAGATACATTCTAGGATACTGTCGTGCAGCATCGGGGGATATCATTAGTTACATTTTAGGATACTGTCGTGCAGCATCGGGGGATATCATTAGTTACATTCTAGGATACTGTCGTGCAGCATCGGGGGATATCATTAGTTACATTCTAGGATACTGTCGTGCAGCATCGGGGGATATCATTAGTTACATTCTATGATACTGTCGTACAGCATCGGGGGATATCATTAGTTACATTCTAGGATACTGTCGTGCAGCATCGGGGGATATCATTAGCTACATTCTAGGATACTGTCGAGCAGCATCGGGGGATATCATTAGCTACATTCTAGGATACTGTCGTGCAGCATCGGGGGATATCATTAGCTACATTCTAGGATACTGTCGAGCAGCATCGGGGGATATCATTAGTTACATTCTAGGATACTGTCGTGCAGCATCGAGGGATATCATTAGTTACATTCTAGGATACTGTCGTGCAGCATCGGGGGATATCATTATTTACATTCTAGGATACTGTCGTGCAGCATCGGGGGATATCATTAGCTACATTCTAGAATAATGTCGTGCAGCATCGGGTGATATCATTAGATACATTCTAGGATACTGTCGTGCAGCATCGGGGGATATCATTAGTTACATTCTAGGATACTGTCGTGCAGCATCGGGGGATATCATTAGTTACATTCTAGGATACTGTCGTGCAGCATCGGGGGATATCATTAGATACATTCTAGGATACTGTCGTGCAGCATCGGGGGATATCATTAGTTACATTCTATGATACTGTCGTGCAGCATCGGGGGATATCATTAGTTACATTCTAGGATACTGTCGTGCAGCATCGGGGGATATCATTAGCTACATTCTAAGATACTGTCGAGCAGCATCGGGCGATATCATTAGCTACATTTTAGGATAATGTCGTGCAGCATTGGGGGATATCATTAGTTACATTCTAGGATACTGTCGTGCAGTATCGGGGGATATCATTAGTTACATTCTAGGATACTGTCGTGCAGCATCGGGGGATATTATTAGCTACATTCTTGGATACTGTCGTGCAGCATCGGGGGATATCATTGGTTACATTCTAGGATACTGTCGTGCAGCATCGGGGGATATCATTGGTTACATTCTAGGATACTGTCGAGCAGCATCGGGGGATATCATTAGCTACATTCTAGGATAATGTCATGCAGCATTGGGGGATATCATTAGCTACATTCTAGGATAATGTCATGCAGCATTGGGGGATATCATTAGCTACATTCTAGGATAATGTCATGCAGCATCGGGGGATATCATTAGCTACATTCTAGGATAATGTCATGCAGCATTGGGGGATATCATTAGCTACATTCTAGGATACTGTCGAGCAGCATCGGGGGATATCATTAGCTACATTTTAGGATAATGTCGTGCAGCATTGGGGGATATCATTAGTTACATTCTAGGATACTGTCGTGCAGCATCGGGGGATATCATTCGTTACATTCTAGGATACTGTCGTGCAGCATCGGGGGATATCATTGGTTACATTCTAGGATACTGTCGTGCAGCATCGGGGGATATCATTGGTTACATTCTAGGATACTGTCGAGCAGCATCGGGGGATATCATTAGCTACATTCTAGGATAATGTCATGCAGCATTGGGGGATATCATTAGCTACATTCTAGGATACTGTCGTGCAGTATCGGGGATATCATTAGTTACATTCTAGGATACTGTCGTGCAGCATCGGGGGATATTATTAGCTACATTCTTGGATACTGTCGTGCAGCATCGGGGGATATCATTGGTTACATTCTAGGATACTGTCGTGCAACATCGAGGGATATCATTAGTTACATTCTAGGATACTGTCGTGCGGCATCGGGGGATATCATTATTTACATTCTAGGATACTGTCGTGCAGCATCGGGGGATATCATTAGCTACATTCTAGGATAATGTCGTGCAGCATCGGGTGATATCATTAGATACATTCTAGGATACTGTCGTGCAGCATCGGGGGATATCATTAGTTACATTCTAGGATACTGTCGTGCAGCATCGGGGGATATCATTAGTTACATTCTAGGATACTGTCGTGCAGCATCGGGGGATATCATTAGTTACATTCTAGGATACTGTCGTGCAGCATCGGGGGATATCATTAGTTACATTCTAGGATACTGTCGTGCAGCATCGGGGGATATCATTAGTTACATTCTAGGATACTGTCGTGCAGCATCGGGGGATATCATTAGTTACATTCTATGATAATGTCGTGCAGCATCGGGGGATATCATTAGTTACATTCTAGGATACTGTCGTGCAGCATCGGGGGATATCATTAGTTACATTCTAGGATACTGTCGTGCAGCATCGGGGGATATTATTACCCTACTAGCCAAATTACGTTGTCAAAACGTTGTGACAACGTAACTTTTTCGTTGTTACAACGTAATAATTTTACGTTTTAACTACGCGATTTGTAGACTCCCCTAGACGTAAATACCACGTTGTGGTACTACGTAGTAAAAGACCATTCTACAACCAAACGACAACCATGACCATGTAAGGACGTTTACACAACGTAACCACCAACCATCACAAGACCTTTATACGAGGTAATTACAACTAATTAAGGACGTTTACACAACGTAACTACCAACCATCATAAGACCTTTATACGAGGTAATTACAACCACCAAAGGACCTTTACATGACGTAATAACAACCACATAGGGACCTTTCGACAACGTAACTACAACCACCTAGGGACCTTTACACAACGCAACGACGACCACCTAGGGATATTTACACAATGTAACTACAACGACCTAAAGACCTTTAGACGACGCAACTACAACTATCTCTTTATAGTTATACAACTACAATATACAACCCTAAAAGGACTTTTATAGCCAAATTACGTTGTCAAAGCATTGTGACAACCTAATTTGGATAGTAGGGTAACTATAATCACATTAAGACCGTTACACCATGCAACTACCAACTACATTGTTTTTTGTGTATTTAAGGACCTTTTGTGATGTTCTTATTTCCATCCCATGTTCTTAATTTTTTTGAGTTAACTAATAAAATATAAAGTTCTAAGCATTTATTAATCCAAATTATTGCAACTTTTACAGATGATGAAACACTCTTTCTACTCTCAGACTCCTCCCATCATAATCTATTTTAAAGATGCCAAAATGTTTAGATGTAATTATTATACAAATATAAATATGTCCAGTAATAATAAATATATCAGATTAAAAAACATGTATAATAAATGTACTAAAAATCTTTATCTTGTGAATGTTGCATTTGACAAAATTTTAGATGTATATAGATAACATCTCTAGAAGTAATGAATAGGTACACATCCAGTGGAGGACATACATTTTAAGCTCCCTGAACTATTATGTGGACCCTTTTGCAGCCAGCAAGAATAACCAACAAGGTCAAAAGGGCCATGAACAGGGTGTTGGGTGGAGTTCTTGACAATGGGCCAAACATTGATCCCTTTCCCACCAGCAAAGAGGTCTGGGTAACGGAAGGTATCTTCTTCAATGGTGTTGTTCCATGGGAGATCCTGATAATGGTTTTTTTTTTAAATTTAACCACTATATCTCAGATTTTTATTAAAATTGCTGTACTGGGTTATAAGCATTTTATGCTAGAAAACAGAAATATCTCAATAAATATGGGAACTGAAGCACTAGTTGCTGGCTAAGGAAACAGCAGAAATACATGTATACATATAAAAATATCACCCTGCTTAGGCCTGCTAACTATGGACCAAACTTATAAGAACAACTTGACTTATACATCTATTCTTTAGTTTAACATTAAACACTAAAAAAGATATAATAGAAAATTACCAAAAACGAAGAAAAATTTGTAGGAACCAAGATCACACCACCCAACATCAATACACAGAAAAAAAGATTTGTTCATTCTTTAAATTACTAGAGATGAAGGTCATTAGAGGGGGATCCTTAGGATAAAGAGGTGATAGTCTTGAATTTTGGTGTTTGAATGCACAAGCCAGAGGAGTGCAGCCTGAATTAAGAATTCATATGTCTGTTTGTGGTTCTGATTGATTCTAACATAAGGACTGAGCTGTCAAACTATTAAGCTGTGCACCAACGAAGGATTCGAGGATCCAACTGCCAAAAATGAAATATAGGCTATGAATAGATTCTGGCTAAGTCAAGGAGCCCATACAGCTTGGGATTCAAGTGCTGAAACCCCCCATACAAGTTTGGAAATTTTACTAATTACAGGGACATTTTGAGGCCATATGAAATTGGAATTGGAGCATATTCTAAGGTCAATATTAAGTACTTTAACCCATTGACTTATGATTCTATTACTAAAATAGCTTTATCTTAATAACAAAGACTTAATTTTGTTGAAAAGTTAGTTCATTAAAAAAGTTGTTTCCAGGATATAAGGGGCCCTGAAGCGTAAGCTTCATAGTAAGATCTACCAGTGTACACATCCCAATCCTGAAAAAGCTGTAACCCCAAAATATTCTTGTTAATTGTATATAAAAATATAACAAAGAACAGTAATCTTTTAAGCTTAGCAATTCAAAATAAAAATATCAAAACCAATATATCACATCCCCTACACAGTACAGAGAAAAAAAATATAACCCTTACTTTTCTTTCTTTCTTAAAGAAATAAAAGAACTGCCTAGCGCATAAATGCACGACGTATCCCCCGCACTTGCATAATATTTAGTTTTGTATATTTATAGAAAGCAGCCTTGCAATCTTAATGTATAACATACTTTATTGAAGGATGGAGTAAATTGCAGCATGACCTGAATAATATACAGGAAGTACTCCACTTTGAACACTGTGTAAACCTCTGATGTAAATATAGATTTTCTCCCAAAACCCTTGCTTCAAATATTTCCATGTAAGAACCCATCCAAGATAATGATAATTACAAGCCACATGCAAAAAATTATTCAAATCTATCCATGTTTACTAAAGTTATCGCATAAACAAGACACAATTCTCAAAATTGGTGATTTTTCAACCAAAAATTATGATTTCCCCCCAAAACCCTTGCTTCAAATATTACCATGTAAGAACCCACCCAAGATAATGATAATTACAAGCCACATGCTAAATATTATTCAAATCCATCCATGTTTACTAAGTTATCGCATAAAAAAGAAAGTGTGACGGTGGACAGACGGACAGTGGCTATTTCTATATCTCCCACCGCTATCGCGGGGAGATAAAAATATATATTATTAAATATGGGTGCAGTCGTGATTGTATGGTTGTGGGATTTATAACTACCTATGCAATCAGTGCACATCACCACTAATGTTGTGAGTTCGAATCCGCCTAGACGATGTGTACTTGATACAACATTATGTGATAAAGTTTGTCAGTGACTTACGGCAGGTCAGTGATTTTCTCTGGGTACTCCGGTAATTCAACCAATAAAACTGACCGCCATGATATAAATTAAATATCGTCGAAAGTGGTGTTAAACACCATATGGCATAACACTAACTCTATCTATTAATTATCCGTTTAACATGATAAATCCAATAAGAAAAACATGAAACTTGTATAAATACACACAATCATATAAATCTGAAAACAAATCAAATACATTTGTACTTTAAATGTTAAATTTCAATTTATATACTGGCATACAAATCATGATTCTCATTCAACCAATCAATTTTCATTCAACATTATATTATATCATACTATCCTGGGTACTCCGGTTTCCTCTACCTGTCTACCATTATAAATATAACCTTATAATTAACTCTAACCCACATTATCTCAACCATACTGATACTGATATAAATCACAAAACTTGCATACAAAAAAAAACCACATACAAATTCTAACATTTGGTAAGCAAAAAAATGTAAGATATAAAAAGCAATAAAGTTAAATGTACAATGAAAGGTTTCCTTAAACTATAAAGTTTGTTTTCACCATCAAGCATCTGGAAAGCTCCCCTCATTGGTGGATTGGTTCTGAAAAAAATAATATGATATTAATATTTTCAGCTAAATCGAACAACTTTAGGGGTGAAAGTATTTTTAGTAACTATTTTGATCATGATCAGAAGCTTGAAATTATTATATTTAGGAGATCATAACTGTATTGTATTTTAAGCTTTGTGGATGTAAATCGTCGGTTTTACGGTCACAAATGTGTTTACCTAGCGACGCATAGCGTAGTTAGGTAAACAGATATTTGCGACTGTAAGTGAAGACACATTGTAAAACCTATAATTAATTGATTATAACTCGGAAATATATTGCATGGATATATCTGTGTTAGCGGTAGACATTTTTTTTTATTAGCCACTGTGGCTAATGGGTACTAATTTCTATTAGCCACACTCAATTTCAGTTAGCCACACTAAATATAAACAAAGAGCATAAAACAGTTGAAAGTTCAAAACTTTATTATTTAATTAACTAACAATAATAATTCATATATTATCATGATAAACAACAAACTTTGAACATTAGAAAAACAGAACATTCAATATTCGTATGATTTTGTTGTTTTTTGCTGTGTGGGGCCGTAGGCGTTGCCAAAAAAGGATAAAATAGATCGTTGGCGCTTGGCGGTATCGGGTCTGTTTGCCCTACAAGTGGGTCCGTTCGCCCTGAATATTAAAAATGATATCGGGTCTTTATAAGCCAACAAACAACCCATTGGACCATGTTGCACAACAGAATTAAAATATTACAGCTTCTATACTATGCAACTTTGTTTTGTAACTTGAACATTATGTTAATAGCTTGTTTAAACTATCTTTGTTATATTTATTACTTTTTTAAAACTTTAATCAAGTATAATGGACTACAGACTCTTGAATCACTCATCCTTACCTGATTTACTAATTCCAAGGACACATACATTTTCTACAGACTCTGGATTCACTCATCTTTACCTGCTTCATTCATTCCAAGGACTAAAACGTTTAACTTTGTTCATTATAGAAACATACACTTTAGCATACCAATTATTTTTAATATCCTACATTTTCTAGACTCTGTGGATTCACTACTGAATCGTTACCTGATTCACTTATTCCAAGGACTAAAATGTTTAACTTTGACCATTATCGAAACATACAGTCCGTGGACATATACATGTATAAGTATTTGTCACTTTCGTTAAAATACAGTATATAGCAAATTTGACGACAAAAAACAAAAATTGTCTTTAAATCATAAGAAAATAAAGGAAATCTAATGGAAAATCATGCTGAAATAAACAAAAATCTTTAATATTTCTGCTTATTCTGGTGCAAAAATTATCAAAATCCGTTTAGAAATGACTTCAAAATAAAATTTTTGAACAATGTGTTATATGAAATATATAGCGTAAATTCGAGTGACGAATACCTATGTTCATTGACTGTACACTTTAGCATGCCGCATATTTAAAATTTCTCAATTTAATATTCATAAGCAATCAAATATCACTTATTTTTCTATTATTTTTAATACCCTACATAATAATAATTATCAGGACGAACGGACCCAGGGCGAACAGGGAATTAGGGCGAATGGGCCCGGATTCGCGCTTTGCCATGCTTGACCTTTTCGTTGTGAAATAATTTACTGGTTTTAGATTTAAGCTTAGACAGAAGGACAGACAGAATAAAGCGTAATTTAGGAAATCAGTCAGTCGGTGACTAAATTCAAAACTATTTCCGGAATGGGACCCGGATAATGTTATTTCAACTGAAAAAACTACCGGAAATAATCAATTTGACCCGCTTTTTAAAATCATTTTGGATGTTATACATCGATCAAATCATTGTCTACAACGCGTTTTATTCGAAGTTGACTTTCTACATAATAAAAGATCGTTGTCAGATGCACACTTTAAAAGTTTTTCGTTCGCCAGTGTGGCTACTTCTACAAAAATTATCCTCGCCACACTACCATTATATTCGCAAAATGCGACGTGGCGATCGTCTACCGCTAACACAGTATATATTACAGAGCTAAAGAAAGAAATCCAAAAACAGTGACCAAACATATAGTTATGTTAAATTTTATTGATAGGACAAATCTAGAAAAGATACATCTCCATTTATGTAAAAAAAACACCATGGGAACAGTGGAGAATTAGAAGAGAAATAGTACAAAAAAAGTGCAGTTCAAACATTTAGATCTATTGCAAGACTACAATATTATCAAAATTAAAACCTAATTTTATAAGAAGCATTACAGTATGTAAAACATTAGATTCGGAAAGGAACTTACACTTAATATGCAACAAACTAAATATCTCTATATTAAAAATTGATTTAAGACAGCACTTATCTTGCAGTTTTTGATATTTGTTGTTGATATAAACATATCATGTAAAATGTATTTCTACACTTAATATAGAAAACTTTAAAAAGAAAAGAAGAAATGAACCAAAAAAATAAGTCCATGTTACAAAGCTCTGACAAAGGATCAAATTTAATATAATTATTTACATTTACTCTTGGGAATGTTAGGCATTTTTTCTGCAGTTTTTTTACATAACTATATTCCTTATTAATTGATTTCTCAAAATTTCATTACAGGTACTGTAGTTAATTTGTTTTTGAGGTGGGATCTCTATCAGATACATTTTTTGTAGGTTGACCTTTTCAAAATTTGCTTATTTTGATTTTATAGTCAACTGTAACTCATGATATCTAACATACATGTAAATCTCTTCTTAAGAAATGTTCTGTATTTGAAGTAGATTGTGTACATGTAATTAAATGTAACAAGTTCATCTAAAGAACCCTTTGTTTCTGTAATAGCCACACACTGTAAATATGGGAGGAGCTCTATTGGTATAAGTGTATGCATGTACAAATAATGTATCATTAACTTACTTTCATTAGTATTATATATATCAATATGTCCTTTGTGCATGAAATCTAATTTCTGGTTCATCATGGTAGCTTTTGTGATCCGATAGAGTTTAATCCCTATAAAATTGCCTCAGGACTAGATTATTTGATAGTAAAATATAATGTTGATGTCTGGCTAGAAGCACATGAAATTGATTACCTCTGACTACATGATGGTGTAATTTGCTGTTGTCTAGCTATAGCTATGTGTTGATCGGTCTGACATTACAGGACATGAAGCAGGTGACATCTGCGGTTTCCAATATTACATGGGGGCAGGAATTATTTCGACTGGTTTGCTATGTTGAAAAGTCACATGGTCATGATCAGTTACATTTGTACATGTATGTGCCTATAACAGCTTATAACCTCAAATCCAATTGTACTTGTTTACCACTTTTACAGAAATGAACCAGCTCTGAAATTATAAAGAAGAAATTTAAGTTATTTTATTCAGTCTCATTTATATATATCATCATGCTATCTTAACAATAAAAAAAGAGGCTACTGCCCCCTGCCTCCTAATACAAATGTAGTATAGCCAGAAATGAGGTGCCATTTGATAATTTGCATATCTAAGATGGGGACATCATAAGGAAGTCTGCAATTTTCATATGATCTACATTAAAGATATAATTTCTAATTGCATGCATGTTATTTTCTGAACTTGAAAATGATACCTTTGGCTTAAAATAAAAATTTAAGTTAAATCAAGCTGAATTAATAAAATAAATGAAATACAAATTAAATGTTCGAGGTTCCTGGACAAAATGAAAATCGGATGCCTCTAACCTTCATCTGATCTTAAGAGTCTATGTAAAAATGTCTGTAATACATGCAATTGAGGCCAATGAGGCAGACTTGGGGTCAATTACTTTCAAATGTAATCGATTACATTACAATTACTTTGCAATTTTCATGATTACATTACATTACGATTACATCAATTTTCAAATGTAATCGATTAAATTACAATCACTTTGTAAATGTAATCGATTACATTACTGATTACATTTAATGTCATGACAACCAATATATTAGTGTTTTATGTTATTTTGTCTCGTGTGCATATGTCCAATATCTCTTTTTTTTAATGTATTTCTTTATCAGAACTATGAATTACAATTCAGTTGTAATGTGATCATTACATGCAATAACAAACAGTACATTGTAAATTAATAACAGCAATTCTCATTTTCCTATTTTTCGTAAAATATGTCTTCTCTTATTACTATATATGACCAACATTGATTCCATCTTATACTATTAGTAAATATTATAACATACATTTGCACATTTTAATAATATATATCAAATAATTTCAAACATCCTGTGAAAGTCTATTGGGGATAATAAACTAGCAGTTAATTACCTGATAAAATTTGTAATAAAGGTATTATTTATGACACCAAATTATGTAAAAATCACCATTACTAAATTTCACACCATTTGAATGTTTGTCCTTGATATATAATTCAGAAGATAATAAAACAAAAATCATTCTGATTCTAAAAACTTGCTTAAAAATGTACATAATTTCTCAGTCTAAATATGAAAACTAAATCCTTAATTTATGTAAATAGGTTTAATAAAATATCCATTACAAGTTGCATAGTAACCCACAAGTAATGAACAATTTATCATATAATCCAATATTAAAAGGAAAATCAGCACCAAAATAAAATGCAGAAATATCACATATATTATCACATATATCTGAATATCAGATACAAGCCCCATTACTGGGATTATAATATTCTTTAAAAAAAAATCCAAAATTTTACAAATATTACAACTTGTTATTTATCAGTTAATTTGTAATATACATGTATGTACGAGCATCAGAAATAAATGTTTCTGAAAATTATAATTTACATTTTTATATAATATCTTTATTGAAATTTAAATCTCTTTTTTAAACTAAGAAATATGAAAACTAAATCCTTAATTTATATAACTTGTAATGGATATTTTATTAAACCTATTTACATAAATTAAGGATTTAGTTTTCATATTTAGACTGAGAAATTATGTACATTTTTAAACTAAGAAATCTCAATGAGATACCTGTTTTGGTTTATATAAAACATGTCTTTGTCTTATGCGAATCATGAGGACATGTTGATAGTCTTTCATAGAAGCAATTTCATATATGAAATCTTGAAAGTTGAGTCAGATAATTTAAATTTTTAGAGCTTGTTGTGTTTTACACAAGCCGACAAACTGTTTTCACTGAATTTTTTAAACCCTAAAGAAATTGAAATTGAGATATTATTTGTTTGGATATCAAGTTTTAATCAAGTCATAATTTATACTTAATATTTTTTGTAGCTGTGATAGTTTTGATTGCAATTAAGCATATAATAATATCTACATTATTTGTTTAATAAATTTCATGAAGAAAATTCATTTACATAAATCATACATTGAATATCTAAAGACATATATGTTTCAGTTAAGACAAAATAAGTCAAAATGATGAAAAGTAATCTAAATGTAATCAGAAAGTAACCATGATTACAGGGTCAAAATGAATGTAATCAATTACATTACGATTACATGTAATCTAAAAAATGTCCGATTACAGATTACATTCGATTACATGAAAAATGTAATCGATTACAACCGATTACGATTACAAATTACGATTACCCCATGTCTGCAATGAGGCTCGACACAAAATTTAACAATGATTGAAATTCTGAATGACATTTGGCGTCAACACAGTATTTTCTTAAATCAATTTGGATTGCTCATTCATAGATGTAATTCTATTGACTAACCTTATATTTCTAGCTTCTAAACTCGAATCTTCGCTAGCCAAGGGTTACGATTCGGGCCCCCCTTCTCTCCACCCTTGGCAGATCTAGAATACATTTTGAGGATTTGCGCTTTAATATTTCATTGGTTACGGCTACCAGTACACGTATCCAATCAGAAGACGTTTTACACGGAGCATATGTTATCCACGAAATGTAAACAAAAATGGCACCGGAATGCTCTCATACGACAACGATTTGCCACTTCCCGTTTTGGTTCCAATGAAAACATCTTTCCCGTCTGCCAAAGCTTTGAAACTTTCACTTGGTTGACAGTAAGTGCTTCCAAATTAAATTTATCACAAATAAGTTTATATTCACTGGGCGCTGCCATTTTCAACTCTCCAACATACGTATAACAAAACGATTCTGATTGGCTGGCGATGACGACTATCTAAGGGGCGCAACTTCGATAAACCACCAGGTGGCATTGCGCGCGAATTTCAAAATGTATTCTAGATCCGCCAAGGGTGGAGAGAAGGGGGACCCGAATCGTAACCCTTGGCTAGCGAAGATGCTAAACTCGAGGCTGTTGTAAGAAATTGTTAAAATTGTCACAAAACATCAAAATGATTTGAATTTTGGTAGCAAATTCAAACTCCGGAAATAGCAATAACTCTCTATTATCGAATCGTTGACGGACACACTGAATTTCCGCATTGTAGGAAAAGTACTTCTAATTTTTGGATATGGTAATTTTATTGCAAGTAATTAAATCTTGGAGATACAGACAATGGACAAAAGTATGCACACGCTTCCAATTTACCCTATATATTTCATATAAAACTACAGTTTTTCAAAATATTATCTTGAAATCAATTCACGTCCGATTTTAATCATTATTTCATCAAGGAAAGCAGAAAGATATGTACAGTCGTTTGCCATGAATGAGTTCGCAAAATGGCCGACGTCATTTCAACGTTTGTGTTCCAAGCAGAGAAAAATTATAGTTTTTCTTACTGAAATAAATAATAAAACTTACCTCAAACTGTTAGTATTTTGTGATATTGCCTCTAGCTCTTAAAACAACCCGTAAACGCCTTGGAAGGGAGTCATATAAATATACAATATACGTACATTGTCGGTAAATATAAAATTTATTTGTAGGAGCTTTAGAAACAGGCAGAATAGCGAGCCTTGGGCGAGCTTTTCAGGCCTGTTTCGCAGCGAGTACAAATGAATTTTATATTTAACGACAATGTACGTATATTGTGTTTATCCTGCAATGTAAAAAAGTCGGAAAACTTGTCAGATCTAAACAAAAATGACAGAAACAAGCGTCATTCCTCGCCTTTCATAAATGTTGTCAAGGGTGTCTTCGTCGTGGTCCGCGTTACATTAGTACCAGTTTCATACTTGTCTGCGCCCTCCGCTGTACATAGCTACAGGGTACCAGGAAAGTTTATTCGCAGGCTGAAAAGTTTATTCGTAGGCTGAAAAGTTTATTCGTCTAGAACGAATAAAGCAAAAATTTATTCGTATAGCATATTTGTACAGCAAATGTACTGATTGCAGGATAAACTTCTTATATAATGTAGTTGAAGTGAGGTCCAAATTTCAGCAACAACAGTTTTTAGGTCCTCAGCATTTCGAATGTCATCTATTCGTCGTTGAACTTTTGTTTTTATAACTTTCCACACATTTTCTATTATATTTAAGTCTGGGCTTTGTGGGGGCCACTCTAAAGTTGGAATATCATTTTCCGTTTTCCACTGATTTGTCCTCCGAGACTCATGGCATGGGGCATTGTCCTCCTGGAATATGTAGGGGCTTGTAGGAAAATGTTGGGCAATGACCGGCCATAAATTGTCATCTAAAATGTTTATATACTTTTTACTATTTAAATTGCCAACAACTGGAGTTAGTGTACCTACCCCATAATACGAAATGCAGCCCCAGAACATGACAGAGAATTTCGTTTTGTAATTTCGACCCTGGTACAACCCATTACATTCCGGTCTTAATCTTTCATCCACTTTACGCCAAACATAAACTTTCCTGTTATTTCCAATCTCAATCTTCGTCTCATCACTGAAAATAACTTTTTTCCAATGATTTCTCACGGTCCACATCAATTTTGATCGACAAAATCGTTTTCTTTTCTCTCGGTTGACATGTGAAATCGTAGTTTTCTTACAAACTGGATGTTTTTTGTATCCTTCAAAGTTCAAACGCCTCCGAACTGTTCTAGAAGAAATTTTGGTCACAAACTGGCGGTTAAATTGGTCTGTTATTTCTCCTAAGCTTTGTCTTCTGTCCGAAAGAAGCATACCGTACATAATCCTGTCTCCCCGAACTCCCGTTTTTCTACCCCTTCCAATTCGCGGTAAGTTTTCTTCCGATCCTCGCACCCGTCGCCTCCTGAGAAATTTACTGATTGTTCTCCTGTTTTAACCCGTCATTTCAGCAATTTTGTAGCTAGAATATCCTTGTTGTGACAAAGCTACGATGATTTGTTTCTCCCCTGGTGTCATTTGTTTACCGTGCGGTGCCATTTTTTGACAGACGATATTTTGACCGAATTACAAGGTATTTCCTTAAATGACGTCACTGGCCTAATTTTGGAACATTTTGGCATTGTGTAAAATGTGAACATTACTAATCAAAGGTAAATAACACTGATTTAATAAGGAGTAAAAAATGGGAAACAAATTTTCGCAAATGACGTCGGCCATATTGCGAACTCATTCATGGCAAACGACTGTAGTTTATAGTAGTAATTTTGAAATAACTTTTTGAAGCATGTTTTTCAAATCGCCATGATTTAAACACAAACGTAAATAATTTTTCTACAAAGGTACTATCTATTAAAGCATTGTATTTCGAAAGAAATTAATTCAGTTGTGTGTTTAGCTTGTATATTCTAAAAATGTTTATCATAGAAAATTATTTTGAAATTATACAGTAAAACTACATACAATTCTGTTTTTATTGATATAAAAATTATCGAAATCGGGTGTGCATTGACTTCAGGATAAGCTTCTGAAAAATTGTAGTTTTATATGAAATATATAGGGAAAATTGGAAGCATGCGAATACTTTTGTCCATTGTCTGTACATTTGTATATATTGCCTTATACATCACGTTCTACTAAGTTCAGTGGAAAGAAGAACGATTAACGATCAAGAGGCCACCTTTGTCTTTGTCTTTGCCACCGATTCGATCCTCATACATGGTGTTTTTATTATGTTTGAATGTAGCTAAATAACAACACAACTTAAGTCACATTTTTACTGAAGAACCTGGAAATGCAAAAAGTCCCTATCAACCATGCATTTTTGGAATCAGGAGATCAACTACTATCAAATTCAAAGTCATATCTAGGGAATACCTTCCAATTTGAACAATTCACTTTTTAATTAAGATCCTTTCCCTTTTCCAGTGCAGTACCTTAATGATTTATCTTTATATTAAAATACGGTTGTCTGACAACGACTTGCATATAAAATATATCCTGAAATACGTTACCAGGACGTAAAAATTACGTTTGAGCTTTTACGTTAACATCAAGACCATATCAGTACGTAACAAAAACATTCAAACTACAGTGTCACAACGACTTGCATATAACGTATTCTGAATACGTTACCAGGACGTAATAATTACGTTTGAGTTTTTACGTTAGCATCAAAACCATATCCGTACGTAACAAAAACGTTGGAAAGTACGTTGTCACAACGTCTTGCATATAACGTATTCTGAATACGTTACCAGGTCGTAATAATTACGTTTGAGTTTTTACGTTAGCATCAAGACCATATCCGTACGTAACAAAAACGTTGGAAAGTACGATGTCACAACGTCTTGCATATAACGTATTCTGAATACGTTACCAGGACGTACAAATTACGTTTGAGCTTTTACGTTAGCATCAAGACCATATCCGTACGTAACAAAAACGTTGGAAAATACGTTGTCACAACGACTTGTATATCACGTATCTAAAATACGTTGTGGCAACGTAATTTTCACGTAAGAAAGGGACCTGACCAAACAGCAACCAAACTGCAACGTTGTGAATACGTAGTGTGCTAGCTGGGTAGTTACATTCTAGGATACTGTCGTGCAGCATCGGGGGATATCATTAGTTACATTCTAGGATACTGTCGTGCAGCATCGGGGGATATCATTAGTTACATTCTAGGATACTGTCGTGCAGCATCGGGGGATATCATTAGTTACATTCTAGGATACTGTCGTGCAGCATCGGGGGATATCATTAGTTACATTCTAGGATACTGTCGTGCAGCATCGGGGGATATCATTAGTTACATTCTAGTATACTGTCGTGCAGCATCGGGGGATATCATTAGTTACATTCTAGGATACTGTCGTGCAGCATCGGGGGATATCATTAGTTACATTCTAGTATACTGTCGCCTCTCTCAAATACCAATTTATGAATACTGTATAAATAGTTTTAACCTTCATCAATTGTCACGACACGATTCTAGAATTACCTTCACCAGGTACGACCATATTCAAACGATTAGAAAGCCAAATAATGGAAGTCTTTTAGAGCAGTTAAACCAAAGCGCATAAACAGGAAGGATAGTAAAAATCTGCTATTGTTACCTGTACCTGCTATTGTTACCTGTACCTGCTATTGTTACCTGTACCTGCTATTGTTACCTGTACCTGCTATTGTTACCTGTACCTGAACATATAAATAATACTAATTATAAAACTACACTCATAATAAAACCTGATGCTTTACAGAAATAAAATAGAAATCATTCATATAAAGGTTCATGTATTATTTGACATACTGTAGGTCTTCTGAAATATTGAGAATATATGCATATTATTTTACCGTGGAGGGAACTAAGACAAATAGTTTTTAAGCAGTTTTTTGTTTTGATGCACAGAATATTTGCTTTGATGAATAAAATTAATTTCGTCAAGTTATCACCATAATAAGCAAAATTGCAATGACAATATAATAATTTGTTGTGTGATATCGCAAGTTATCTGTTACATGTAATATCAATGGTACCAAGGACAGAATCATTGTTTTGGAAAGATAGAGTAACAAACAATGTATGCATTTCTTCTAACAATATGATGTGTTTCTAACAAACTATCATTATTTTTGCAGCTGTCTACTCTAGAAGAAGAATTTATATACGCTGCAGAATTTGGTGACATCCCAACAGTTAAACAAATATTAGATGACAATCAACTGTTCAATGTTGATTACCACGACATTATAGGAAGGACTCCATTACGGCTGGCTGTAGGAAATGAACATCGAGAGGTAATAGATTTCAATTATAACAGAAACCCCATGAGTGAGATGGATATTAAAGGCAGCCGTACAAAATAACATTTCCTGAAATTAAATTTCAAAGTGAACAACTGTTGATAAATGTACTGCAAATTAAATAACAATTATGGGGAAACGCTTTTGGAAAGGAAATTATTTTTCTAAGATTTTATCTGTGTTTTTTTTCTGATAGGAAGAAATACGCAATCGTTTACGTTAGTGTCATATTTGATATTCATTTTACATTAAATGATTAATCAAACCATCAATCATATCTTCACATCAGTGTGTATCCATTTTGAATTTGATTTTCTAATATCATAATTACTTAATTTATTTAGTATCGTTTGATGTTTCCACGAATATTAAGTTCCGGACAGAAATTGTGTCGGATAAGGTTTTTTTTTATTTTAAAATTTGATATTATTTGATAAAGAATTTATATCTTTATTTGAATATCTATTAATTTATAGAAATGAACGGTATCAAATTTATGCATAATTAACAAGTAACGGTAACTATTAGCATTTTATACCTGGTTTTACGGCCATAAAAACATTGAGTACGATTTCAGTTAATCAGAACACTGAGGTCAATATAGAGTGTACTGGTTGTACGATTTATGGAGGATAAAAAACGGACCTCTTACTCGGAAGTGACCGTGCGATCTAATAGCTGAGTGGTAGATTATACAGACATGTTTTAGAAAAAATACAAAAAATAGCTATAAAGTCACGTTTTGGTTATTTATTACAAAAAATAATAATTTCTAAGCTGATAATGGGTACAGATAATATTCATAATTACAAATACTGGTAATATATTTGAGGGACATATTGATTAAATTATCAATTATAAGCTTTGTAGTGTAATAATACGCCAACTATTATCGTTGGTTGTTAATTTCGCGGGAAAACACCTCCCTTTTTTTTATATAATGTTACTCACGAATTTTTTCTCGACCGCGTTTGTGAACATACACTATATATTTCTATGGACTATGAATAAACCAGTGGAAGTACCTTTTTATTCAGATTTTACATTTTATTTATATTACCCGAGAACAGGATTCACATTGTTGCCACATCCGGTGAATAACTGAACACATGGAATCATGGAACGTAAACAATTACGATCATTCAAACTTCATCTACATTTATGTATTATATAAGAAAATCATTGGGCATGCACTGATTATTAAAAACATTATGAAACATATAAATTTGAAAAATATTTAGCGTTCAATAACAAATAATTTAATTTACTGTGAATACTGCAATCTGAATGGCTGATCCGCCTAGAGAAAAATTGGTCATACTTGATTACCTTTCCATTTGGAAGATTAATCGGTGTTCGGTAATTTTGCTATTACCGTTATTGATTACCTGGGTTGGTATTGTGACGTCACCAACATATTCATTCGCCGACTACAAATTCAAATAGTCACATGAAATAATCGTAATTAAAATCGAGGAATCATTAGATTTTGTTGTAAAAATTAAATTATTGGGAATATTTTCAATTTTTGATAAGGTTATACTTGTACAATAAAATGCATAGCTTGGTTTGGAACAGTTTCCCTTTTTCATAACCCGTTTCGAGGTTTATTAAGCGTAATCTGTCCCAACCCAGGTTATATCGTATAGCCTGTTCAAAAAATGAAAATATTCCTTAAACAATGAGACACTAGCTTAAATAACTTATAAAACACGTAAAATTGACCACCACGATATTATGCAAATAATGTACAGTAACAACAAAACAATTGATACATATATTTATGGTTCATTTGAATTATATTTTTATTGTCAGTCTTACACATATTTCATAATGTACACATGTATTAAGATGATAACATCGTCTAGCACAGATCAAGACATCAAGAAGTCCACCAACATTAATATCATACATTGTTCTGGACAAGTAAGACACGGTTGCATACCACCCTCATCGTGACTACTCCGATACCACCACCCCACAAAATAATATAAAAAAACAAAGCTGGATTATCAGTTTTTGTTTCTATATTCAAATGCTGTCTGACATATATAAATATATGTTTCAAAACCGCATCGGTTGTGTAAAGGTTAGCGTTCCCGCCTCGTGTGTGGTGTGGGTTCGAGCAACGATCGGGTCAAACCAAAGATTACAAAAGGTTAGCGTTCCCGCCTCGTGTGTGGTAGATTGTGGATTCGAGCAACGATCGGGTCAAACCAAAGATTACAAAAGGTTAGCGTTCCCGCCTCGTGTGTGGTAGATTGTGGGTTCAAGCAACGATCGGGTCAAACCGAAGATTACAAAAGGTTAGCGTTCCCGCCTCGTGTGTGGTAGATTCGAGCAATGATCGGGTCAAACCAAAGATTACAACATTGTTATTTGCTGCTTCTCCGCGCAGCTTTAACGAGTAAGATAAAGGATAATGTGTCCAAATGGAGCGACATGTCTGCCCGTAGACTGTTGTTTCTGTGAGCTAGCACTGTATATATCCATCTAAGCATGTTGTACTAAGTAGTTGTCAAATGGAGATTTTTCGGACCATAATATTGCTGAAGAAAAAAATATTTATTTGGCGCTAAACAACAATTGTTCATTAAGACATTTGAGTGTAAGAAAACACACGTTGGATAAAAATACGCGTCAATGAAAACGTAGATATCCAAGTTAGTGCGCACTAAAATAATCTATTTCCGGAAAAGCCGTCTGTATGTTTCCTACGTTATATTTGTAAACTGTCTTTCAAGTCGTTCTCTTCGTCACGCGTGACGCCAAGTTTATATAAATAATTATCTAGACGGATTGAGAAAATACCTCAATTAGGTTGGTGATTTCAGTTATTGCTCCTACTGAGGGCTTCATAAACGTAAAACATTTATCATCATTACTATTGAATATTAGGAGATAATAGCACTCCTCAAATTGAATCATTACATGTCATTTAACGTTTTATTCATTTGTAATTACAGGTCGTTGAGTTACTCCTGGATCGTTCAAATATAGCAAATATCCACGAAGCATTATTACAAGCAATTAGCGCTGGACATGAACAAATAGCGGAAACCATTTTAAAACATCCGAAATACATTGATGTTAAAAGGGAAAATAAACGTTTTGGTGAAACAGACTATTTCTTCAATACGACAAGTGAAGATTCACCATTTTCAGCAGATATCACACCATTAATTCTAGCAGCAGAACGAAATCAATTTGAAATTGTTCAGTTACTACTCCTTAGAGGTGACACTATCAATAAACCACACCATTATTATTGTAATTGTCAGGAATGTAGCAACAAATTACAATTTGATCAACTAAGACTCGCAAAGACGAGACTAAATGCCTATAAAGGTCTCGCTAGTGGAGCTTATATATCTCTATCGAGTAAAGATCCAATACTTACAGCCTTTGAATTAGCTAGAGAACTCAGGGGAGTGGCAAAAGTAGAAAAATACTACAAGGTAAAATAATATTTAATATCACATCTGTATTTATTTATAAATAACGATATGTACATCTCTATCAAATAATAGAAAGCTATGAGTGGACAAAATTCAATGTATCATGTGATTTGTACATTGATAGGCCACGAAAGTAGGAAGCCTTAATTGTATTTGTAGACATGAGCAAATGGGAATAATCGCATTGCGCGCAATTAGTAATGTACGGTTTCTGATTGGTTGTCTGATACAAACAGTGAGTGACGGAAAATTAATAGGGAGGTCAAGCCTTCGTGAGACGATCGTCGATAGAGGGCGCAGTAATCTTTCGAGTTAGGATAGGGTCGGGTGATTTTGTCAAACAACGGGCGACCATATACCATATACCAGATGCTGCAAGTTTTCTGTTTATGTGCAATGCACGTGGTATTTTCTTTACATGAGGTACTTCGAGGGCGAATTCTGCATTTAATTCATCCCATACAACAAGCGTAGGGCTATTTTAAAGATAGGGTGCCACACAGCGGACAAACTAGATATTTATATCACCCGGGGATATGATATATCCTGCTCTTAGTTGTAGACTAATGAAACAGACATACAAAATGGGAAGTTTAGGCCAATACAATTTGCATAACCTCGACATTATTGATTGAAATGCATATACCAAGCCAAGCTATGGAGCGGTGATATATAGAAATGGAAAAAAACTCACAAAAAATACCACAATATTATAACATATGTCTTTCAATAGGAGTTTGGACCTCTATCGGAAAGTCGTTTTTTTTTAATAATGCAAAGCAATATAATATGAATGTCGACAAGAAAAAGAAATTAAACCAAGGTATATCTACAATGCATCCTTCCACTCTCCCACACACTACTTATTTGTTGACAACAATTAATGAATTTTGTTTGATTCTTCATCTAAATTTATGATGTATTGCATGAATTAGTTGATACTGTCTGATATCGGCAAAAATAAAACCAAAACATCATTGGTTTTGTTTTAGTCAATTTCAGCAAAACTGCAGGCTAGTGTGGGATATAGTAGAGTGTGATATTTATAATATTGTCATAGAAAACATGGTATAATATTGAAACGTTGAGTGTAATAATAAATTATGATATTGTCATCAAATCAATCATGGGTTTATTAGTATGGATGAATCAATTAGTTTAATATTTAGCAAGGGCATATTGTATGCTTAGCAATTGGCCTAAGCTATGCCAATATAAGAATCAATGTAAATATAATTTAAATTGGAAGAAAAAAGATGTCAATATGTTGACATGCTACATACAAGATTACTGAATCATTTCTCCCTGTTTTCTGTTACATAGTTTTATGCTCGATGACAATTATATTTATTTACGTATACTGGTGACCAACACGATGTTCATATCAGTTGGTCGTGTTGTTTGGTAGTAACAACATGACGGATGAAGCAAGAACTGCTAACACTTCCAGAACACCTGAATTCACACCCTCGTATTAGTGGGATTCGTGTTGCTCAATCTTTAATTTTCTGTATAGTGTTTTGTAGCTCATTGTTTGTCTGTTTTCTTTTAGCCATTATGTGGTTTGTTCTTCTTCGATTGATGGCTTCTGATTCGCCCCTTGGATATCTTGAAACTTTGCTTATAGCAAAACTTGCTTGAGTAACAAAATGAAAAAGAAATAGTACAACACTCTCCGCATTGATTCAAAATCATTGAAGGAGACACAATTGATACATCTAGCATACATATAAATGACCAATAATTTGCCTTTTTTGGTACATGCACTTAAATAAAAGGTGGCGGAATAAAACTAGTTCTATGGACCAAAATTTCCCCTCTTAGTGCAATAATGGATGCGGTCAATCATGTATTTTCCACATGTGCAGCGGAGATATTAGCTTAATTCTGAGAATTGACATCAAATATACAGTGGTTAATAAATCAATCAGAAATCAAATTTCATCACTCGGAATAAATGTCGTTCTATGGAAGTTGTTTCGAAGACACAACGAGTGTAGTCAGTGATAGACAACTTCCAAAGAGATACAATGTTACGCTTAAATAAGATAAATTAATCTATATTACACGAAAGTAAAATATCATAGAAGTCATAATTCAATCAAAAGACAAACTTCTTGTACTCAGATATCGACAGCGTTAAGATAATTACTAGACGGCTTTAAGAAAGTGGAACGTACTAGGTATTACAGGTTCAGTGATAGACAATATAAGATGACATTGTTATTCTTGTGCAATCATTTGGTTTATAATTCCTCATTCGGTATTCATAGAATGACTCGTACGGCGACGTTGGTACTCATGCATAGCAATATAATTGTATCGCTTGTTAATCAACTATTAATGATGCTCTAAAAGGAAGGAATTCGACAGACAAAATTCCAGAAATTATCCTATGTGAAAACATTGATATAAGGAATAGAGGATATAAAATCGTGCGCGAAAAATCACCAATGAAATGTCGATCCTTAGTTCTACACTGATTACACTGATTACACAGATATCCAATTAGTACGCACGATGCGTTTCTGACATAATCTTCTTCATGTACGCTCAAAGTTCTTAAATTGTATGTTTCAACAGAGCCAAAAGAAAACCATAAAAATACATTGAGTATACCAGTTGATAATAAATACAACATTGTTCATTAAATTTGTGTAGAAATTCAGTGAAACAAATCTTTGATTTTTTTCTGAAACTTGTAATACTATAATCCCACAAATATTCTTTAATTTCATAGAGAAAAAAAACCCAGAATCATTATTTTATCCCACAGTAATGTGTTGTCATGGTAAATTAGAGTAATAACAAAATTACCGCACTCCGAATAATCTTACAAAGGGAAAGTCAAAACTCATAAGTATATAAACAGACAAAATCAGTCAACAACCGGAAAACTGTAAAAACCGTAATGACCCTGACTTGGTACAGGCATTTCTAAGGAAATGGTGGGTTGAATCAGATTTTAAAGCGCCAAACCTCCCCCTTTCATTACGGCTCAAAGTTTCCGGCTGTCACTATAACAGTATTTACAACAATACTTGAACAAAACAGGTAAAACAGTTGTCAAATCAGCGCCAAACTCAGTGAAGTAAATGTCAAAAACGCGTTTACGTCACACATTGATAACAAAAATATTTTTGACATTTTTGTTGACACCTTATCTTTATACATTTTCACTATATGAAAATCCATCGCTTATAATCTTTTCTGCAGAGACGGAATATATTTCGACAAGATCTTGGTATCGGAATATAAACTTTTTAAGAGATCGAATAAGGCGAATCTTTTTATAGCCCTGATCCAGTAGCCTGTTTCTCAGATGAGGATGACGTTTCAGGAAATCAGAATAATTGCTACTGGCCCTTGCATAACGAATCAATTGCGAGATGTAAACACCATATGCAGGAGAAGCTGATATATTGCTGCCCATATTTGGAAAATTTATGATTTTAAAATTGAAGTCGTCCTGTTTATCATAAATTTTAGTACTGATTTGACCACTGTCGTCAAATTCGAGGTATAAGTCCAAAAATGATGCGGACGAAACGGTATATGTGGTCTCTTTAACTTCCAGCTCTGGAGGATATATCAATGGCAGAAATTCTGCAAATCTATAATAATTGATAGATAAAACGTCATCAATATACCTGTATGTGAAATTAAAGGCTCTAGCCTCATGAATCTTCTTATCTTTTACAAGCTTTTGAAGAAACTCCGACTCATATGAGTACAAAAATAAATCGGCTAGAAGAGGGGCACAATTCGTACCCATTGGTATGCCGACGACCTGCTGAAACAGTGTCTCTCCAAAGGAGACAAATATGTTATCGATGAGGAACTCCAGTATACTGATCACTTGTTCCTCGGAGTAGCATGTTTTACCTTTTTGAATTTTGTTTGAAAAATATGTGGAATTGTAGCCTAACACAACAAATTTAGAGCCATAGTTTCTATGACTGAAAGCTTTGTGAATTGTTTCTTTTAAGCGGGTTTTTAATTTGTCATGTGGTAGGGTGGTATATAGAGTTGAAAAATCAAAAGTTTTGATGGAGGATACCTGAGAGAAAGATCTTGATATAAGGTTATCCAAGAGATCTTTAGATTTTTTTCAAAATCCACATGTGATTTATGCCACTACGCGAGTAAACAGTTTCACAATATTTCTGTTGTCCCTCTTTTACTGCAGACATAATTTTTGTCAGGTGAATAGACAATTCTTTCGTGGAACAAGTTGATGATCCCGCTATGCACCTTTCTTTGTATGGTGTCTTATGGAGTTTAGGTATCCAATATAAATAGGGTAAATCCTCAGACTCTTTACCAGAGGGAATGTTTAATGAGGTCATGAATGATCTGTGGTTAGCTAGGATTTCATCTTTGTTGAACGAAGTTGGTTTGTATGTGGTATTACTAGAGGTGTTGTTATGTATGCCTAATTCCTTGATTAGGCATTCGAAGTAATAAGATTTACATACAAACACGATATTGTTGGAAGCCTTGTCCGCAGGAACGAAAACATATTTGTCATGAAGAGAGGAAAGACACTTAACAGCGTCTTGGTCTTTAAATACAGACTTAGGTCGACTATTAACACAATTTTTGAGTTTGTGAATCCGACCTTGTACTAGAGACCTAATTGTTCTAACCCAGTCTGACAAGGACTCTAACTCAGGATCTTGGTCCATTTCTCTCTTTATCCACCTTCTGGCATAATCTTCAACAGCATCATAATTATCTTGAAATTATGTTTCCAATTGATGTGTTGAGGTTCTCTGAATTTAGGACCATGAGAAATCACCTTTCGGAGACTCTCATGTTGAATGATATTCAGATCACCAGTGATTACATGCCCAGATGGGTTGTATTGAAAAGGAGAGTGGGAGCAGTCACAAGTCAGAGGGTTCTTAAGGTACTCTTCTATGTTAATATCTTGCAATGCTTCTTTGTAGTTGAACATTTTACGGCCAATGCTGTTAGTGTAGCTATAGGAGACAATGGGAACAGATTGATTTTTGAAATATGGTGGAATTTCTTTTACGACCTCTTTTCTATTAAGAATGTTGCTGATGTTAATAGCATCGATTCCTTTGTTATCAAACGGAATATGGAGGAATTTTCTGTTGTTATCATGAAGAGGTTCAGATCGAACTGGTTTGAAAAGACGAAAGGACGCCACGTCACATATAATACTAGACAATCTGTACTTCGGAGAAAAAGGATCTACGCTTCCTTTGTCAAGTCCAAAATCCCTAAGATCTTTGAGGTAGTTTACAGGTAGTGAAAATAAGATTGTACGAATGTGATGAATTCCAAGAGGTTTCTGTATATTAGAAAGTAAATCATTAAAAGTATCATCTTGTAACGTTGTTGGTTTAGAGGCCTTTTTAACATTTGGATGTTGAATTCTTTTATGACCATGGCTACGCTTAGTTCTTGGAATAGTATTAAAAAGGCTCATCACGTTGATTTCGCTGCATCCAGGACTTGACAAATTTCCCACTCCTTTGATGTTATCATTGCAACCGTAAGGCATTGCAGTACCTAACTCTTTAATTCAAAACAACTCTCTATCGGTACGGTAAGGTGTACTAAGTATTGGACTGTTTGTATGATGGTAAATCTTCTCGATGATTCGAACTTTCATCGTCAAACAGCGGTCATGATCCGGTTGATTGAAATGATTATACAAAATCCTGTATTTGGGATCTCTTGCATCATATCGATGTTGGTTCATTCTACTTCGCAATGTTTGACGAGTTTCACCAACATACAAAAGTTCAGAGTGTACATTCTATGCCGTAAATGACATTTTTAGTAGAACAGTCCAGAGGGTCAAACGATTTGGTGTAGTAAGTTTTTCCAGTTAAATTACTTGTAAATTCAGGAGAAGTTATTAGCATGACGCATGTTTTACAAGTATTATTTTTGTCAGTTTTTATTTTGCAAGTAGTAATGCATGGAAAAGAGTCACAAGTACCTGGAGATTTAAGACAGTCCGAAATATTAATAGAACAATATTTTAAAATTTGATACGAATCTGAAGTTTTGAAATAATAATTACCCTCTGGCTGAACGTAAGACAAATCGGGGGTATCCCGTAGGATGTTCCGTGGAACGCATATAGCATTTGCTACCTTGTTCCGTGTAGTAGCAAATTTTAATATATGATGGAATGTTCAAGTCTATATATCTGACATCGTGTATCATTGCAAAGAATGTTTCAATTAAATTTTACTACCACAGAGACATAACACCTGCTATTTCATCAGTGGGGTACATCATATCTGACAGGAGAGACCGGTGATTGTTCAGAGCAAAACACAACTATTCGTACGGACGAGTGCTTAGTATATGGTAAATATTATGCTCGTTGCACGTATCTTAAAAGAGATCCCAATGATCTCAATGAGTTTGGTATTTTGTGTTATTTTGTTTTATTTTATTATGATATAAAATTGCCTAGCAATATTAAAATGTAATTATGTATCAAAGCAAGACTAAATTACAAATTTTAATACTATACGTGATGTGATTTTCCTCAGAGAGTAGAACATGCCTTCAAAATACAAGAACACAATTTGTTCAAAATTGGACCTGACACATGACGAAACATAACACGACGAATGCAATCACTTTATTGAAAGCCAAGCAAAAATAGAAATGAACATATTACACATTAACAACGACAGAACATTTGTAAATAATAATGAAGAAAGAGGCGTCAATAAAAGCTTCTAAGGAAAAACTCTGCATTTGGTAATTTAAGAAGAGGCACTTATGACGAATCTGGAAATTCCTAAAGGTATAGGTTACAATATGGACATAGAAAGACAGTGAACAGTTCCTTTCGTTTTATTGTAATTAGTTTTCGTTCTAGTTAAATTAAACATCGGTATTTATAATTACAATGTCTATTGTTGTTTTTAGAAACATCAAGTGTCAGGCGATACCATATCATGATAATACAATATTATATAGTATGTACTTTATAAAAGGAATTGCTTTCTTATGGGAAGCCATTTATGACATGCAAGATTTTAATGATATAGAGAAGTTTTATTACGTAATGTTTAAGCCTGGTGAAGAATGGGTTGTTTATGTAACGTGTTTTATTGTACCAGAAATATCGTGTGACTGTATTGTCCTATTTATTTTATGGCTGTATTATAGTTTTTGTAAGATATAAAAATGGTGCAAATATTTCAAGACGTAACATTATCTGCTTAAGACGCACCAATTACACAACTCACCCTTAGGTCGGTACGTAGATGATTACACAGTACTTAGAGAATACAAGGTGTAGTATTTACTGATGAGCAACATTTTATGAAGGGTGGCATGTTGTAACCCGATGCCAATCAACATACACTGACCCTATCCATTACATCATATTCGCCGTTGCAATCTACATTTTTTTTTCATTTCTTTATTATCATATTCTGCCTGTTAACAATTATCACCTTGGCCCAGGCTGCCAAGATGATGAATCTACAATCCTACATCTTCACTCATAGATGCATTCCAATGCCACCTTTTTGCCTACAAAATATATAGGTTTCTAAACTGGTTCCTATAAATAAGCTGCAATACTGCTCATACTGCAATCCTATCCATTCCTCATCCGTTGCTTATCGCCCTGTTTGTAACAAGAGTAACAGGCAGGTATCACTAGTGGAGCAGAAACTACTTACCATTTCAGAGTACCTAATTTCACTCCTGGTTTTTAGTGAGATTTGCGTTGCTCACTCTAGTTTTTACTAGTGTTTTGCAGATCATTCTTTGTCCATTTTCTTTTGGTCATTGTGGTATTATGTCCCTCTTTAAAATACCGTCTTCTCATTTCTCCTTTGGTATTCTCAAACAGTTTTGCTCATTTTTCTGTAATGCTGTCATCGAGATTAAGCAGAAATGTCTCCATAATTTGATCTGGGACAACAACATATCTAATAAATGAACTATTCTATTTTTATGTTAACAGAATGAGTACTTGGCCTTGGCGGATCAACTGAGTGAATACATAGTGAAATTATTAGATAAGGTTAGAGGACACGACGAACTTGAAATTCTTCTTAATAAAAAAGGGCGTGATAGTGATGATGAAACATACGAACTTTTGTCAAGACTTAAACTGGCTATACACTACAACGAAAAGAAGGTAAGTCTAACACAATTTGATAAAGAAAACACTTCCATAAAATAAGGACTTCTCTTCTTTGCTGTAAACAGCATCGGTGGCGTAATGGTTAGCGTGCTCGTCTCGAGTGCGGTAGATCGTGGGTTCGAACCGCGGTCGGGTCAAACCAAAGACTATAACATTGGTATTTGTTGCTTCTGCGCTAAGCACGCAGCATTAAGGAGAAAGAACAAAGACTGGTTGCCTCGGAATCAGAATAATGTGTCCGAGTGGAGCGACATGTCTATTCGCGGACTGTTGTTTCAGTGAGCTAGCACTATGCAAATCACTCAGCGTGTTGGTCTAGAACAAAGCGGATATCATCATCTCATTGAAAATTAACTTTTTCTCGCCATGATATAGATGAAAAATGGCTGAATTGGCGTTAAACAACAATCACTCACTCACTCTTGTTTGCTGTATTACATTCAGATAAGAAAAACATATTTTGTAAGCTAATAGATTGAGGATACCATATGGTAATCAAATACCATAATTCAAAGGAAAGACAAGGAATCCCAAAAGGAAAAGTTACAATAGGCCAAACAATTGTCAATAAAATATTACAACTACAAAACCGGATGAACTCATGGCCTAAAATGTTTTTGACATTTACTTTCGTAGTTAAAATACTTCAGGTGACTCGGGGTTGTTGATGGAGATGGTTCACGATATATGTTCCACCCTCCTCGTTGAATTTGGTACTGCTTTGACAACTATTTTACCTATTTTGTTCTAGTATTGGTATGCATACTGTTATAGTGACAACCGGAACCGTTGAGCCGTAATGAAAACAGGAGGTTTGGCGCTTTAAAATCTGATTCAACCCACCATTTCTTTTGAAATACCTGTACCAAATCAGGGTCATTACGGTTTTCACAGTTTTCTGGTTGTTGACTGATTTTGTCTGTTTATATACTTATGAGTTTTGACTTTCCCTTTGGAAGATTGTTCGGAGTTCGGTAATTTTGTTATTACCCTTATTTACCTCATATACAATATAGCTTATGCTGTTGTTCTTCATAAAACAGTCACTCTTTGCAAATCAAAAATGAAAACATTTTGTTCTTTCAACACAAATGTAGAAAAACAACTTATAGGAAATAAATAAAAGTATTTTTTATTTCTTTGGTTACTGCTCTCTACAATTATTCGCAGCAGTACTCGATATGTTCAGTCGGAGATGCAGTTACAATCGTTTGACAAATGTGTGTAGATGCGCACTTAGCATCTACTTATGGCATATGTACAAGGAAATAACGTTTTCAAAGAATTCGATAATAACACCAAAATGGTATTATGGGAAACTTTGTAACAGTAACGTAGCACATTCTGATTTTTTAAATAAATTTCACGCGTTTTTTGCAGTTTGTAGCTCATCCAAGTTGTCAACAGAAACTAGTTAGTATATGGTACGATGATCTCAGGTCTTTAGAACGGTCTAATTGGTTCCAAAGGTCAATGATGGCAGCTTGTATTACACTTTGTTATCCATTCCTGGCAATATTATACTGGGTTGCACCAAAATCAAAGGTAATGTTTATTTTATTCAGCATGAAACAGATAACATGGCATATCTTTTATTTACAAATCAAGCTGCACCTGAATATTGATAGAATAATAAACATAAATCATCATGAGAATACCATGGATATTAAACACTATTTACATAGTTTCTGTGGCATTATTTCACAAACAAATCTGAAAATTTAATCTTCGAAACTTCCGATTTGCATGGAATCGAATATATAAAGAAAAGCTAGTGTGGAAAGTTGTATGGTTGACACCTTTCTATATGGAATTGAACAAACATGGATGACAAAAAAGTCTAGAGCAACCAGTGAATTTGTACATGTTCATTGATTCGAACAACAACACACTTATGTTGGCAGACTATTAGTCCCCGTGGGTATCATCTACCGAAAAGTCCGTGTTCCACACTGACATTGTTTATTAGATATATTTGTTTTGGAAATCTACAGTTCCTAAATAATGTAATTTATTATTAAACCTACGGTTTTCCTCTCTCAGGCATAGGTGACCATCGCCGAGTTTTGTTACCATGTATATATGTAGATGTAAAACCACTATCATACGATAATGACCACGACGGTCCCTTTACTAATATAAGGAACATATTATCAATATGTCCGAGACAGGATTGTTTGTAATTTCTTATAAAAACAAGGATCGATCAGAATGTATGAATTACAGTCAGTTGCAAAATAGTGTTGAATTCTTGACAAAAGCTAAGTAAACTGATTCACATTTAATAGACTAAAATCACATCTCTCACTTTCTCCTCTTTTCTGACATGTGGCGACCCAGAAAGATATATGAATATATATATATACTTTATTTCCTGTGACTGTATAATTAATTCTTCATTATTCTATACAATATATTAAAAATTGCTGAATTAGATTCCTGTAAAATTATAATATTAAGTATATATGTACCATCTACACACGCTTATGCACATGTCTTATGTCTATCTCTAGATTTGCCTTACGGGACTAGGTAACACCACGATTATTGAAGCTCCTTGTTTTAGGGAGTGGATGTGGTCGAGTGGTCTAGGGCGCTGGACGTAAGGCTAAGCGAATGGTGCTGCAGTGTTTCAATGGTGTGGGTTCAAATCCCGTCGAGGGAAGAACAAAAATTTGATAGATCTAAAATCTAATTCTAACACTGTTTGGTTTAATTTTCAGACGTATATATATATATATATATATTTTCAGACGTATATATATATACGTCTGAAAATTAAACCAAACAGATCTTTGAGCTGAATTTTTTTTCATCTCTTGACGGGATTTGAACTCAAACCATTGATATACTGCAGCTTAGCTTTGATGTCCAGCGCCCTAGACCATTCGGCCGCATCCGCTATATTAAAATATTGCTTCAATAGTCGAAGTGTTACCTTGTCTAGTAAGGAAAATATAGAGATAGACATAAGACATGTGTCTAAGCATGTATATATATGCTTGCGTTATTATGGCATGGAACAATAGCGTATTGTCTGTCATCTAATAAAGTCTGTTGTTCATTAAATATCACTAAATCTGGAATTATCTAATAAATTAGAACATACGCCACCTTTTAAAGTATTAAATACATCACTATGATATTAGAAGCATACAATAATGTAGACCACCTTCATAACTTCTGCAAAATAGCTCGTATGTACTTTGTTTTAAAATATCATATTAACCCATGCTATATAGATATACACGTATAAGATCAAGTAGAAAGCCCACTGTAATTCCTTTAGAAACACATGAGCTTAGAATTTATATGTGAGCTCGTTTATTCCGATCTGTTTTTATTTTATTTCTATATAATTTAGATCTCACTGATATTATTTTGCCTAGTAGTTGTTTTGTAGCTTTGAGGGGAGTTTCGGGTCATTAAACTATATTAACCCCTTGACGTTTTACTAAAGTGCCGTACCAAGAAAGGAAATTATATTTGTGTGTTATGGTATCGATTTTGTTTCTGTTAATTCGATTTTTCTAATAGATTTTGGAATTATTCCCACAGTGCGGTATTTTTTGCTATGCATTCTGTCATTGGTGTTGTCTATAACAGAGTGATTTAGTATTTCCCCGCAAAATTGATATTTTACATTTCAAATTTATCGGCAGCGCATTACACAAAGAAAATATTAAATCAGAGAAGAAAAAAAACCGTTTACTTTTTACTATCCAATTCACAAGATTCACGCCATCATATTCCAAATACCAATAACTGTTTCATTATTTCTTTACAGATTGGCAGATTCACAAAATATCCATGCATAAAATTTATCGGCCATGCCATGTCATTTGGGACATTTCTCATCATGATAGTTGTATCAAGTGTATCAGAGATGCCGTCGACTACTAACAGATATATATCTAAACATGAAAGGAAGTCGGTATACAATCATTATACGGATTATAGAAACGATTTAACGTTTCACCGAGGAAACAGTACAGATATACTACCGTGTGATTTTGCTTTGCGAACGTTTAAACCTGAAATAATTCACTTGTTGTTATCTATCTGGATTGTAGGTAAACATATACTATACAAGATCACGTGTTGTTGTAACAGAAGTATAAGTGTTGTAGACTTTTCATAATGTAACACATAGTGTACTAAGTTAGTCATATATTTACTCACGCGTGGGAAGTACTTGTATAACCGCAAAATTTAGCTAAGAGGGGAGGTGTGGGCACATACAACTAGTTTAACACCGCCACTTGTTTTTATGAAGTCCCGGTACAAGTCCAGAAAAGTGAATGGTCAAGTATTAGTGTGATAAGGTTATAAATTTTGCATCTTGCTACGATTCTTCTATTGGATTTTAGAGCTCGGGTGGCTCAATGAGTTAGGTAGTTGTAGGGCCCGGGTGGCTCAATGAGTTAGGTAGTTGGATTACCTAGCAAACCATACAAGCCTATCACCAATACGGCGTGGGTTCGCGCCCGGCTTTGTAATTTACAAAGAAAGGTGCATTCGACTCGCAGCTGCAAGTGATAAAGTTTACCAGTTGCTTGCCCATGGTCGGTGGTTCTCTCCGGGTACTCCGGCTTCTTCCACCACTAAAACTGGTCGCGGTGATATAGCTGAAATATTGCTGAAAGTGGCATTAATCAGAATAATTTAATAAAAAATCAATCAATCTATTGGATTTTGGAGCTGTTCCGACATTATGATTATATAAAGGGTTAATTAAGGGCTTCCCGTCTATTAGACATGTAAAACATCTTATCATGTTAACCAAATGGTGAAACCTCGTCTACTAGCATACGGGCCCTCTATTGGAGTACCAAGGTTAAGCACAAAACAATATTTAAAAATAAATATTTATGATCCATGAAAATGTTAAATGTTAGCATAATCACAATATGGCTATAGATTCTTTAAATTTTATAATTGAAATCTGCATTCGGCACAAAATATGGAAAATACTCGTTGAATCTCGAATGTTATCCCCTCTTTCAATTATGTTCACACACATACAACTCACATTTACATAAATATACAATATATGTTCATAGTCGGAAAATATTGAATTGCATGAGTTTTTGAAACGGGTAGAAAAGTAAGCCTTTGGTGATATTTTCCGGCATCGTTGGCAGTAAGTGCAAATCAATTTTATTTTGACCTACAATGTACGTATATTGTGTTTATCATGTATGGCTAATAAGTATAAAACAACTTGCAAATTTGCTGGCGAGCGCCGTTCAAATCGTTTTCAGGGGAGTTCTCTATGTTGCCATTTCTTAATGATCGCTCCACATGAATTAGGTAGCAGAAAATATATTTTGGTCATTTACCGTATGTGACAAAAATTTCCAGTCAATGGAAGTTGATTGCCCAAATAGAAGAAAATATAGCGTAAACATCAGTGATCAATCGCCCTATAATAAATAGAACACGCTAAGTATATTATTAAGTAAATGTTATACACAGTCTGGTTATTTCATATACTACATGTATAGTGTTCTATTTATTTTCTTTTGAAAATATAAGAAAGGAGAGACATTTAACATATTGTAGACTTCATTAACAGTGCTATATGTGGCAATGGCATGTAAAAATCACTACAAATGACAGAAACAGAAATTATCAAGAATAGTCAACATAAATAATTTCTGATTGGCAGATTTCTAGATAATGTACATATGATTCTGCCACTTTCTAATTGAATTATAGTTTATTGATTGATTAATAAATGCTTTAACGTCAAATAAACAGTATTTAATCTAAATTTAGATGAGTACAGGTGTACAAATAACAACTTATAAAGGTTCAACTTGTTGACACAAAAAAATAAAGAGAGATGTTGGTTTGTGTTTGTAAATTGAGCCTTGCAACTGGCCGGTTACCAACTACAACTCCTGGCAAACTGTTGCGTCATATGAGCTGCTGCCATTGGTCTTTTACGTTCAAAGACCGTTAAATTATAGAAACACGCATACGTACCATTGTAAGAGCATGTGGTGTATTTGATACATTCAACACAACTAGTGGACGCCCATTTTCTACCCGCGGCGAAGCACATAATGTGTGTATACCCCAGTGGCCCCCGGAGGGTAATTATCGTGTACAGATATATGTAGCTTACTAATATTAATTAATGTATTATAATAACTTCAATCTGATTCACATTACTTTTTTGTAGGAATGTTGTGGCAGGAAATAAAACAAATCTATGCTGAAGGTGTATATGACTATTTTGATTCGTTGTATAATTATTTAGACTTTACTGTATTAACGTTGTACATAACGTCTTTTACAATGCGTTATATCAGTATTTTGAAGGTAAGACTAATATAATAAACGAAGACAGAGATACAAAATGAAGAGTTTAAACACTAACGGTAAAAATATTCACCAGTATTAAAAAAAACGAACCACCTTTAATCTCAACAAATTGAACACAAAACACCACGACTTATGGTTGGAAAAACAGGTCCTGTTTGGGTCAGGCACAAAGTGTGGCGATGTTAAGCTTATTAATTGAATCCTAACCAACGATAATATAGATATAACCAAACAGTCTGCACAGATTCGCTTCCTCCCAAACAGTATTTACAATAAAACGACACTCATTCGAAATTCGGTATCTCGATCTCAAAATATTAGATTCTTTGGATAGTTCGAAGGGTTATTTGGGCTGTTCAAAGTAGCGTTCAGAGTTACTTCTCTGGGATAACTGAAACATCCTGGCATTTCATCGTCCTACGACTTCGATGCATAGGTAACCAGACCCATTTCAGACTGTGCAGTTTATGTTCTTTGGTGTAGTTGCTCCCTCATATTTGTATAAAAGTTAATTCCATTTGTTTTCCTTTTCTCCTTTATTTTATCAAAAAGAAACGTGTTCGCAATGCGCACTTGTAATCAAATTATGGAAACATACATCGTACTATTTGTTTTGTTATTAAACGATTACAATAATTGAGTTTATACTAAGATAAGATAAGATAAGATAAGATAAGTTTTATTTATAGTCGGCATATTTAAATAACAATACAACACAAGCCCTAGTGGGCTTTTGACCGACGTACGCAATACAAGAATAAATAACAGTTAAAAACAACAAAAGCATGCACACAAATTAATAATTTAGATAAAAGCACTCATAGTAGCAAAATACAGCAAATAAGTTAAAGCACACATATAGCACAGACAAGGTAAGCATATACAAAAGTAAAAAAGTTAATCAAGCACAGTAATAAAAGCTAAAAAAATAAAATAAAGCTGGTGTTACGAGCTAAAAGCATGTTATACTGCTAAAAAATAAATAAATATAAATAATATAAACATTGAAAAGACCTTGATGATATTAAAATTGTTTACATGCATTACATTTGCATTCATTTCCATTCCAAGATAATAAAATGTTTTTAAATTGGTTAAAATTGGCAATTTTTCTAAAATCATCAGGTAGGTCATTCCATAAAACAGCAGCTGTATATTTAAAAGAATTCTTACCATAGGTAGTAGTCTTTACTCTAGGTATCTCTACAATATTAGAATATCTAAAACTATATTTACTATTTTTTAAAACAACTAAATCATTTAAGCATGGTGGAGACAGTTTATACAATATTTTAAAACATTCTAATGCCATAGTGCGCATTCTCCTTATTTGTAGAGATGGTACTTTCGCTATATGTAAAAGTTCTTCATATGTGCTATTGTAAAGCTCTTTCCTGTATTTTCTCCAGTTTTATAGTGTTTGCTTTTGAACAAAAATGCCAAGCCAAAGGACAAAAATTGAAATTAGACAATATAAAAGAATGAAAAATTGTTAGCTTATTAAGTTTAGATAAAAAACAACCAATACGCTTTAGTACACTTAATTGCTGTGAAGCTTTACGACAGATATTTTTTATATGTTTATCAAAATTTAGCTGATAGTCTATATCAATACCCAACAATTTTACAACTTCATCAAATGATATATTAGCAGACTCAATATTAAAAACAGGTTCTTTTGCATAAGTTTTCTTCCCAACAGCAATAGCTTGAAATTTATCTGGGTTGGCTTGCATACAATTAAAATTAAACCATTCAATTAAAATAGAGCTTTCTTTTTCTAAAACATTAATTAAGGTATTATAGTCTTGATCTGCATATGATAGGGTGTTGTCATCAGCATAGTTGTACAATGTTCCATGTTCAATGAAGTAAAATATATCGTTTATAAAAATGTTAAAAAGCAAGGGTCCCATTATGGAGCCTTGGGGAACACCTTTCTGTAAAATTTGCCAACCACTAACCACCCCTTGAAGTTTGATTTGTTGCTTACGGCCTGTCAAATAATTTTCTAGTAATTTTACTGATTGGGATGACAGTCCATAAGCAGCCAATTTACTGAGAAGAATGTCGTGTGGCAGACAATCAAAAGCTTTCGAAAGATCCATCAAAATAGCTGCCACATAACAATTCTTGTCAAGAGCTGATTTCCAATCTTCAAGGAGTCTCAGTAGTGTGGTCTAACATCCATGGCCCTTTCTGAAAGCACATAAAAAATCACTAATTATATAATATGCTTAAGATGTATCACAACAAATTATTAATTTTATCGATATAATTCATTCAAGTTGTTTTTAGATAGAGCGTTTGTAGTTTGTAATGTTCTTTTGTAAGATATCTATACACTGGGTGTAATTTTCCTAAGAACATTACCGTGAAGTTGATGGATTTGTAGGATAAAAACGAAGAATGTTGTGAAACATAAAGTGACTAGCTATATCTATCACAAGTTTATTACTCCTTACAACCTTTAATCTATTCAGACGTGCTGCTTCAAGAAACATCACATTTCAAAAAAGTTCGCCATTTCTTTCGTCCGTTTGCTTCCCCCAGCACAACCACCGCATCCATTTTTGGAGTGATTGTGGAGTCATTAGATCTGACTTCTGTACTTCGTCGGGGCTAACTTCTGTACAGAACGTGGATGCGGAATCGACGACTTTACTATATTACTAACATATCAGACAATAGTAAAACATTTCAAGAGGAATTTTTGTGCAGAAGAAATAGGATCCAGTTTCCCTTGTGCAGGAAGCCCGTCTATACTGTATGCGACATAAAAAATACTTAATTCGCCCTTTTTAAATAATTATGCACTTCCTTTGAAAAAATAAAGTAGTCGTCATCTCGTCATAAACATTGCTGATATGCTGTTCTCATGACATCAAATAACAATGAATCTTAGAATTTGATACTATCGTAATATGTCAATAATTGGATGAGTCTTGATATAGAACAAGAATTACCATGAAATAGACTTTGACGTAAAATAATGATAATACATTTAATTCAATACATACATATGAAACAAACAGAAGCAGCAACGGTCACTGGGTAGAACAAATCAAATATACTAAAAGTCATGATTCTTATTGGTATTAGTAGTATTAATCACATCATTACCTTGTATGTGTGTGTCTACCTTGTATGTGTGTGTCTAAGGCGATTTTAAGCTATAAGCAGTATTAATTACTGTCATATTTTACTTGTTTATTATTCATGATGATGTTGTGCTCATTAATATTATTCCAATGACAAGACGACTTTACACTTAAAGTAGGAAATACAAATCGCATTGATCTCGAATTGGGTGCACACAACGCGTTTCTGGAATAACCTGCACAGGGTACATGTAAGCTCTAAATCGAACGATTGAAAAAACCAAATAATGTAGACGTCTTTCAGGGCAAGAAAACATGACCTAACAATGATAGTCAACATCGGCTAAGGTCACATATGCTTGCGGAAGGAAAACTTAAGTTTTAATGATAATTACATTATATAACGTATTTAGCAACGGTGAGTAAAGTAATTTAAATAGTAAGTGATAGTCTTTTTTCTTCTACTCCAGGTAAATCAGTCATTACGTTATTTTGAGAGTGAACGTCATTGGAATGATTTGAAGAACGGATTCAAAGATGCAAAAGTTAATTGGTATTGGTTAATAGCTGGTATGTATGTTTATAGTGAAAGTGGGCATGATATAGTTTTGCTATGTACTAAAAATAGTATATTACAGAACAGTGGAATTTGTCTAATCAGAAAAACCAAGGGACCAGGGAAATGTGTCGGATTGTACAGGTTGTCAGAACCTGTCTAATCAGAAACACCAAGGGACCAGGGAAATGTGTCTGATTGTCCAGGTTGTAGGAATACTCAGGTTTTATTTTAGTAAACAGAAATACTTTGGGACCATTCAATTTTGTCGGATGTCACAGGATGTCAGAAAACTCAGGTGTCAGATTGCACAAGTTCCACTGTACTTCGATAAACGTTAGAGAATACCGAACAGACAATCAAAAATGGACAACCCAGAGAAACTGGCAACATAGTGTAAAAAAACCCAAAACAAAACAAAAACACAACACAATATTGTGTTTGATACCACTATGCACAAACAAACACAAATAGGGTAAACTAAGATAAAATATCAGTCAGAAGCCTATGACCTGGGAATTCAACGATAAGTTCGCTATGATTGTCCATGCTTTCCTCTCAAATTAAGCAAGGGATTCACGATATATTAGTAGTCAGATATAATCAGTCTAATGAAAAAGAGAACACAAGGCAAAAGAACAAATCATACATAACAGCTTCTAAATACATGATCAGTAACAGGACAACTCCGAATGGAAAGTAATTATTTCAATTGACCCATTAGTGGAGAGTATCGGAGTGTGATCAGCCATGTGTTATTGACGATGACGATTACGTAAGCCTGTGGTAAAATTTAGCAAAGTTACAAGATAACCAGTGTATACGTATATATTACGAGTCACTTCCATAATAATTATATCAATTCTAATAGGAAGATGTACGAAACATGTCTTAACTCTTGTTGCATATGAAAAACGCTACTGACAAATCCATGATGTTTTAAAACATAACGCCGCTTATGATTTCGTCATGAATTACCACAAGGTGAATACAGAGGTTCATAAATTACAACGTAATAAAACGACAATAATCTAAGGCGTGTATATAGATTTTATGACGTCTATCACGATTTCCGTGTAAACACCAGTTCCAACATATATGGCATACAATACATGTTATATAAGGAGCAACAGAGACTGACCTACTCGGAACACCTTTCGCAGGCGTTATCGATTATTTCGTTTAACTGTATTGTTTTATCTTTGTGTGTTTTACTTCCTTGTCGTCTCTATTATCAGAATCACCCTTTGACGTGGGTATTCATGTACTTATTTTTCTATCCTGCATTGTTTTGTTATTTTTCTTATGTCTCACTTTGAGCCGTAATGAAAGCGGGAGGTTTGGCACTTTAAAATCTGATTCAACCCACCATTTCTTTAGAAATGCCTGTACCAAGTCAGGGTCATTACGGTTTTCACAGTTTTCCGGTTGTTGACTGATTTTGTCTGTTTATATACATACGAGTTTTGACTTTCCCTTTGTAAGATTGTTCGGAGTTCGGTAATTTTGTTATTACCCTTATTTGTATTATGTTATCTATCTTAATCATGGTTTGTCTACAGTCTTGCTCACATTAGTATTTTCCCAGCATGAATGGATTTAGAAATATATAAAAAATGTCAGCCGTAATGCTTCAATTCAGAGGAGGGAAACAATGATAGCACGAGCGACTTGTGATAAACGGATTGCCATAGTAACAATTATGCTAATGTTTTATTTTTATTTGACAGATAGATATTATTGGGATCCCTGGGATCCACACAATGTAGCTGAAGGATTATTTGCCATAGCAAATATCATCAGTTTTACACGACTATCGTATATGTTACCAGCAAATGAACTATTTGGACCTATGCAAATCTCACTTGCCAGAATGATAACGGTACTATTATACATATACGATAACATATTTATGTAGCAAGATGTTGCTGTAAAAAGATTTAACTTCTCAATCTTGATTGATATATACCTCATTCTTTGCTCCTAAAAATAGATTGTAGGTAAAATATTCCTTAATTGTTCTACTATATATAGTATTTTCTTTGTTTAATCCTGGTAGGTCATTTATCGTGTATTTTAGGGGAAAAAATGGTAATTTGCCTGGTTGAAATGGTCACTGATGGCTTATCTATAGCGAATGCATACCATATATAAATAATCAATTATAGGAACAACATTCTTCTAATCAATTATAGGTATAATATCACAGTAAGAACAAACATGGCAAAATCAAGACATATGGAAGAAGGGGAAAGATCCAATATGTAACAAAATATGGTTTTGCTACTAATAACCTCAATTTGTACATACTAACTTGTGGTGTACATGTGCATGCCAATAGTTTTAAGAGTATATGATAAGAAACAAATGCATTATTGCGAACTAGTAATCGATGAAGCATGCAAAACGTATTATCCCAATAAAGATTTATACTAGTATTATAACATATTTTGTAGGATATCCTCAAATTCGTTGTGATATTTTTGGTGGTATTTGTAGCCTTTATGGTTGGCTTACATAACCTGTATTGGTATTACCCAGTAGAAGTTAGAAAACGTGTCGAATTTACACCCAACAATGTATCAACATCAGCAGAGAAACATTTTGGAATGTAAGTATTGTTGAACAAAATTACTCAGCATTCATGATAGCTGTACAGAGTATAACATCCGGTCAGATTATATAGATATGAACAAGCAGATGATATGTTCGTGTATTTCTTAGTTAAATGCCTACCAACAATACTTAAGACAGTCTAAGCGCTGATGATAACCAATTCCAGTATAACAACCAACATGGGCAGTCACCGCTTACCTCAAGCCATTGAAAAAAACCACGACATTTGTGATTCGACATAATCTTTAGATATATGCAACACATTTTTGGGGTTTTGAAATAACATTTCATTGGTACTGAAAACAACGGTATTTTATCAGCTAAGTGCAGGTTTATCATTACAAAATATCAAATTGAAATCACATTATGATACATAAATTGGGTTATGATCTTTACTCTTTTAATTACTGTTCATAAAGGTGTTCTTATATGGCGAATAGAAAGAGTTCGCTACACGTTACATGACATGATTATCCCAATCTGCCTCATGCTAGTCCAATATCTTAGCGTCTAGCCAATCTAGTCGTTAACATTTTATAACGGAAAACGCAATAGAAATAAATTCTCTCCTATATCTGCAAATAAATTGATTATTGTTAGACAACAGTATTTCAGCTGCATTCATGATGCGAACATGTTTACAAACAATAAATGATGAAGATAACAATGTGTGTGACACTAGGATGTGGCAACCGAAGGGGACTTTTGTATTGCAATGGACCACAAACGACAACGCATAGCACATTGTTCTGCATAAGGAGCCGCTGTTGTTTGTATTACACACACACAAAACCATATAGTGAGGTCCCTTTCTGAGGGATAGTACCCCACAATGGAGTTTCTTTGGGGTAGTTTCTATAACATGTTAGCTGATAACAACATTCAGACATTGTCATGCTGTGAAGCAGAAAAGCTTTGTACATAGTAAAAGAAAGACAACTCCGATACACCCAGTAACAATAAGACAAAGCATTGTCATTGACGAGGGAAAAGAATATGATGAAGTTTCTTGTTGTTTCTTTTCCCCTTCCCATCTATACATACGATAATATAAGATATCAACTCTTTTACTATTACGTTGGGCAGTCTAAGATGATTCTCTGCGTGCAATAAAGCGTGACGACATCCATATGTTATAGTATGTAATGATTTCTACTTCTCCATGTATGCTATAGTTATATTGCAATGATCTGTTGTATATTTTTAAAACACATTAACATATAACATCCCAATAAATTTTCTTGCACAATATACAGTCGAGAGGTATAAATAAAATAAATAGCACAACAAAATCTATTTTTATTTCTCAAAGTGACTGAAAACGTTTTAATATATCACTAATGACTGTTTTAGTTAGATATGATATATACATTGTATACTATATTTTGCTTTGCAGTATTGATCAAACATTTCGGACAGTATTTTGGTCATTGTTTGGACGAGGAGATTCTACAGTGGTAGAGTTGGGAGGCTTCAATAGTTATTTTATACAGAATGTTGGATACTGTATATTTGGAGCTTATAATATCACGACTGTCATTGTATTGCTGAACATGCTCATTGCAATGATGTCCCGATCATTTGAGATTATTCAGGTAATACCATAATTGCGTCTACCATCGAATTGTTTCAACCCTGTCTATTATCCGTTATTCGTTGTGTCAATTAAAAAGATATGTCCATCATTGTCCATATGCCTAAACCAGAACCACCTTTTATCCAGACGATGTGTTGCTTTTAACAATTTGCACGTCATGATTATAGCTTAAATATTTCTCACGTGACGTAAGCCAAAAATTAATGAGCCTATTGCGAAAATATTTTATCATTAAGATTTCATGTCTGTTGGAAATGTAGAAACAGGAATTTTGTACATCATGAATTAAGGGCATTAAGATAAATGACGTATGGCGGTTGTAATATAAATAGCTGAATAATGAAAGTTAAGAAAGTTACATATGACAAGTGACCTTTTAATCTTGAACGTTCCTACATGACACGCAAACTGCTTGATAAATTATTGGAAACTCTTGACATCTAACATGAAATTGATGTTAATAAATAAAAACGAATATATCAAATTTAATGTGCACGGCGTGCCTCTGGAATAACCTTCACCAGGTACGCCTAAATGTTTGGAAGCCAAACAACTTAAATATCTGTGGAATCAAGAATATAAAAGATCCCAAACAAACATACACACGTAAAGATAACCCTGAAAGACCATAACATTATGGAGATATTATTATTATTGGAAAATTGTCGCAAAAGTGGATGACGCTTTTTATTGTACAATGTAATAAATCCAATATCTTTATTCTCAATTCTGTTACAGTGACAGCCGGAAACTTTCAGCAGTAATGAAAGGGGGAGGTTTGGCGCTTTAAAATCTGATTCAACCCACCATTACTTTAAAAATGCCTGTACCAAGTCAGGGTCATTACGGTTTTCACAGTTTTCCGGTTGTTGACTGATTTTGTCTGTTTATATACTTATGAGTTTTGACTTTCCCTTTGTTAGATTGTTTGGAGTTCGGTAATCTTGTTATAACCCTTATTTCGTAAATTTCATTCACACAGGAAGACGCAGATAGCGAATGGAAATTTGCCAGAACAAAGCTTTATATGGAATATATAAGAGACGAAGCCACTCTACCCATCCCTTTCAACATTGTCCCCACACCTAAATCACTCATACGTATTGGTCAATGCATTAAACGGCTGTTCTGTCCACATAGGAAGGATGCTGATGTTCAACCTCATCCTGGTAGAATAACAGATAGAGAGCTGTTTCATAGTGCTAATAGTCCAGTAAGTTTACAATAACAAAATGATGGGAAGAAAATATGTAAATATATTCTGCAAATACTAGTACAGTGGAAAATGTATAATCCGACAGATTAAGGGACCAGGGCAATGTGTCGCATTGTACAGCATGTAGGAATTTTCAGGTTTTACTTTAGTTAACAGAGATTTGGGTCCATACATTTTGGTCGGATGTCACAGGATGTCGGAAAACTCATGTGTCGAATGCACAAGTTCCACTGTAATGCAAAATGTTTGAAGATATCTAAGGGGTAATCAGAAGCTAATACAATAACATTAAAAAGGAGAAGCAATGATCTACAAAACAATACACCAAAAATTAAAGATCGAGTAAAACGAATTTCACAAAATCCCTGTGGTGAACTCGGGTGCTCCGGAACGGTAAGCACTAATGGCACCCGTCGTATTACTGTTAAGCGTTACGAATTTCATCTGATATTTAGTATCATATAGATGATTAATGGATGCTGGGAAATAGATCAAATTTATTACGATGTAGGACAGTAAGCACAATAGTACGTAGGTGTAAACACATGGATATCACTTTAGGATCCTGATAAATTGATACAGTAACATATTTTTAATGTAATGTGTACCACCAATATATTTCAAAGACTCCAGAATCGGCCAGTAAATGCTGGAAAGACAATCAGAATGGAACACATGAGCCACCAAAAGGAATAAAGAGATTCCAAGAGAGAAACAATACTACAAATGGATTTGTTCGTTGTGATTCGGATCCTAACTTGGTCCATACAGCGTTGACATACAAGGTACGGTGAGGTTAATACACAACTACTATAAATAGTTGATTTAACTGTTGTACATTGTATAGACAAGTGCGTAAGCTATGGAGGATAATTGTTCATTTTTGGAGGGACTGCTACACATGGCCAATACGTGATAGGGCAAAGCCTATTAATTGAGTATGTAGAGTTAATGAAAACGTAGATATCAAATTTAGTGCGCACGACACGTTTATGAAATAACCTTCATCAGGTACGCTCAAAATAACCTTCATCAGGTACGCTCAAAATAACCTTCATCAGGTACGCTCAGAATAACCTTCATCAGGTACGCTCAAAATAACCTTCATCAGGTATGCTCAAAATAACCTTCATCAGGTACGCTCAGAATAACCTTCATCAGGTACGCTCAAAGGCAAAATGTTAGAAAGCCAAATTAGAAAAACTTAGAGGGGCACCTTAGTTCGAATAAAAATATATGTTATTAAGGAACTGTAAATTTAAATGAAAAATATATATAATGTGATACCCTCGGGGACTAATAGTGATATTGATAGTGATTATAATAATAACGTAGATATCAAGTTTAGTGTGCACGATGCGTTCTGGAATACACTTTAGGTACTCTCAAGCTACGAACCATTACTATTATAAAATGTATTTACATTAATTGGGCGATCCAGTGATTGAATAGTGCATGTTATGGTGTCCGTGAATGGATAAGTCACATTTAATGAGGATAATGAGGTCCAATTTCGTTTTGGATCATTGATTACATCACAATTCCTCTAAAAATATATATTAAATTCAGTTTTTCCACTGATGTAAAACAGATGAACAAACATTAAGCGTGATTAGGATCGTGGAAGTTTAATTCCACTCTCAAACGTATTTTATCATAGTAATCACTTTGTAACTCGGTTGATGAACCTCCATTACTTTGTATATTAAGTACACTGTACCACATGGCAGGGTGGAATTCATAATTCATAATGGTAGCACATGCTTAAGACAAATATTATATTAAGGTTAAATCCAAGTACTTGTAAACATTACAACAAGGGCAGTAATTGCTCTTTTATCTATAAGAACAATATGGAATACACATATATCTGAACACTGGACAAACAAACTGAAGTACGAAACAGACCTCGATAAGTTGTAATATGAACTGTCATAAAAAGAGAGAGAATGCGAGAAATTGATGGGTTACGGATAATGCTGTTTCAGCTATATTGTGACTCGTTCAGACTAATAGACGTGTTTCAGCTATGTTTTGACTGTATCAGACTTATAGGGGCGGGCAGGTATGACAAACTGACCAGTAAAACTACCCGCATGAGGTAGGTGTCTGGAAACCTTCACAATAATACCGAGGTGTGAACCCACACTTGTGATATGAGTTGTGTCAAGGCAAATAACCACATTTTACGATATTAATTAAATAAACTGCAATATGAAACAGAAACAGATAATGACGTATATAAACTGTCATAGAAAGAGAGTAACACAAATACTAAAGACTAACATGGATACATAACATACATGTACGTGATTTATACCTTCAGAGAGTAATGAAGAGAATAGTCAAACGATATATATTTGACGTTCAGAGGGAGGATGACGCGAGTGAAGGTATGTAAAACTAGATGTGAACTATCGTTTCTAAACTTATCACTAGTTATCTATGACTTGGTTTGGTTAATGGTGCTTAACGTCACTTTCAACAATATGTCGGTTATATCTTGGCTGTCAGTTTTATTGGTGAGGGAAATCACCGACCTGTCGCAAGTCACGAACTAATTGTATCACATAATGTTGTATCGAATGAGGTTCGGAACTTTATTGGTGATAGGCACTGATTGCACAGATAGTTGTAAATCTAACTACCATTACGACCCCTAGTTATCTATGTACTTCAGTTCATTGTATGTATTTAGTTATTTCAATTGTTGATCTTGTTCGGTTTCTGTGCCATATGTTGGTATGTTTGAAGATACCATAGAATGAACTATTTCAAAGGACGAACAATGCAAAAGCCAATAAAATGGACGAATACAATGATAGCAAATCACGCCACTATCAACAATATTTTAATTATATCGTGGCGGCCAGCTTCATTGGTGGAGGGAACCGGAGTACCAGAAAAAAAACCACAGACCTGCCGCAAGTCAGTCTAATACTGTTATAATGACAGCCGGAACCTTTGAACCGTAATGAGAGCGGGGGGTTTGGCGCTTTAAAATCTGATTCAACCCACCATTTCTTTAGAAATGCCTGTACCAAGTCAGGGTCATTACGGTTTTCACAGTTTTCCGGTTGTTGACTGATTTTGTCTGTTTATATACTTATGAGTTTTGACTTTCCCTTTGTAAGATTGTTCGGAGTTCGGTAATTTTGTTATTACCCTTATTGTATATATCAGTGATAGCTAGATAGTGGTCACTGAGGGGCACCATACATTATTTGTAAAGCAATCTGTATTCATAATGTTATTAATTTGTGTAAAAAATTAATATTGTCAGTTCAAAGTGAAACTAAATAAAAACCGTGCACATTCTGTTTTTTGTAGTTGACTTCGACGAATTGAAACAAGATATTTCAAGCTTTAGATACGAAATGCTCAATCATGTTAGTAAGAAGGACAGTCATACAGAATGTATAAATGACAGAATGAGATATATGGAAATCAAATTAAACAAACTAATTGACCAACAAAGTATATTGGTAGCTTCATTGATGAAGAAGGGGAGTAGTGATATGTCACATTTACTTACACAACGGAGTGCAGTATCAACACATGATAGTGGTTTCGTTACTTCAGTTGAAGAGAGTTTTGACAGTTGTCAACACAAACAGAGTGGTCAAACCGTTATTTCTACCGTTTTACACGATATCCAGGAAGAAAGATGTGGGGATATAGGAAGCACCAGCCCCTGTGAGGAAGAAAATGTAAACTTTTCAAGTCCAAGATCACCTTCACAAAAACGACGAGACTATCATGACATTGCTCAAACTAGTTCTATAGAAATGACTGTGTTAGATAGTGTAGATTTAGATGAAATAGTTGTCGCTCATGACAGTATCTCCTTATCGTTGTCAGACAGAACGAACGATCATCGTTTATAACTAAAAGCTACATTCAAATATGAAAGTGCCTACTTTTAATACGAGGTTGGTCATATATAATGACTGCTTGACATAAATTTCCCCTTTCATATATATTTTTTGCATAGCCAATGAATGAGGGGTTTTAAATATGATTATAAAATATAAGTAAGTAAGTAATAGTTCCATATACAGGTGTAGAAATGCCTGTAGTCAAATAAATACAGAGACATGCCAAAAGTATTCGATCACTGTGATTTTTTACTCTATATTTCATGTAAAACCACATTTTTTAAAAACATTATTCCAAAGTCGACTCTTGTTCGATTTTGATGATTTTTTTACCAACAAAAACAGAATTAAATGTAGTTTTACACTGTAATTTTAGCATAATTTTATAATCTATGATTTTTATGAGTTCACGATTTAAACACAAAACTAAATTTTGAACGTCAAAAATACAATACAATGCTAGTACATTTGAAGACAAATAATTTAAGTTTGTGTTTAAATCATGAATATTTAAAATCTGTGCTTCCAAAAAAATAATTTTAAAATAATCAAAGAAAACTACGTACGTTCTCGCTTCTGTTGGTAAAACTTTCATCAAAATCGAACAAGAATTGACTTTGGAATAATGCTTTGAAAAATTGTGGTTTTATATGAAATATATAGTAAAAAATTACAGTGACCGAATACTTTTGGCATGTCTCTGTAATTTAGGAGTTTTCCGAATACAAAGGTGTGTAATTGAAGTTAACTATAGGAATAGAAGTTTCCGTGATTTTTTAAGAATTTAATATGAATACACAAACAAGGATTTTATTTGCAAGAAAACTATTTTCAGATGACAAGAATTTCTTACACAACTACCAATGTATATGATAAACTCCACAAAACAGAAAAAAACTAAAGTTTTTGAGCTTGTTTCCAAATTAGTTATTGTTAATTATTTTTTGTTTCGCGATGTTAAATGGGAAGAAGCGGACTGTGAATACGCATGCGCACACATACATCCATTACGTTGTGCAGAAGCGTTTTTATGATCAAATCGTGTTATTTACAATCATAACTTTATATGCCATTGAAGTTATACACTGGTGTCGACTGCCCCTTCTTACGGCGATTCCATGAATATATTCTTCATTTAACAATAGCATTATAATATATAGTAATATTCAACATTACAGTTTTGTGCAATACCAATTGAATTTTTATATGCAAAATACATTTTTCACTTAACCGTGAATAATAATAAAAAACAACAAAGAAGTGAAACATATTTCGTTTTCTTAAATTGTTATATGTATGTAGCGGCCCAAAATATTATATTAACCAAAGAACACATTATTTTATTGCTTCTGTTTATTTAATAACAATCACCTTATTGTAATTGAACGATAGTCGATCTAAGGAATACAACTCGTTTCTCATTATATCAGTTTTCCACTAGAACTATCAGATTTGTCTTTCTTCACAAAGAATGCCAGGTTTTATTTTTATTAGATCTCAATGATATTGTGCAATGTACGAAAACAAAATGCATTATTATATGGAAGACTGTGACAACCATTGATTAATGATTGTTTTTCAAGATTTTGTGAATCTGTATTCAGACATATGTTGTTGTATTTGTCTTCCTCATACCAAGGTCTCTGTTAGTCTATTATTATGATGATGTAATATTGTCTTATATATGATTCTGGCTCTTCCTGTCACTTTACTAAATCTTAGAACGCTAATTTACATTCTTACTACTTAATATTTCTGGTAATTCACCCGCCACCTTATAAATACGATGTGCTATATTTCTATCAGCAGTCCATTTATGTTTTATTTATCTCTTTTGATTGGTTAATTTACACTGTTAGTTGATCTAACAAATATCTTGGTGAGAGCCATGTGTTTTTCAGAAATTATGGTAATGGGGTTTATAACCACTTTCAACAATATTTCAGCCATATGATGGCGGTCAACTTTATTGGTGGAGTAAACCACCCACCTGTCACAAGTCACTGACAAACTTTATCACATAATGTTGTATCGAGTACACCTCGCCTGAGCGGGATTCAAACTCACAACTTTAGTTTTTCATTTCTTGGTATTTGTAATCTGTTGTAATATCACTCATATTGATGACGGCGTTCGTTGAATTTCCTATTTTGTGTAATATGTATGATAAGAACCGCATTTATAGATAAATATTACACATGTGTAATGAGAGGGTCCGGGTGGCTCAATGAGTTAGGTCGTTGGATCTAGCAACTCATACAAGCCTATCACCAATACGGCGTGGGTTCGCGCCCGGCTTTGTAAATTACAAAAAAGGTGCACTCGACTCGCAGCCGCAAGTGATAAAGTTTACCAGTTTCTTGCCCATGGTCGTGGTTCTCTCCGGATACTCCGGCTTCCTCCACCACTAAAACTGGTCGCCATGATATAGCTGAAATATTGCTGAAAGTGGCGTTAAAACACCAAAAATGAAAATCAAATCACATGTGTAATGTTTAAAGGTTAGAAGTCTAGTTCATATCCATATAGGATTTTAAAACATCTGTAGGTAATATGTTGGTTCATCATTGAAGACATTACCGTGAAAATATAAAAAAAGATGTATTTCATAAGTATTAATGTTTACCTCAATTAAATTTAAATTTGTTGTCATATTCACATGTATAGCAATTTATTATATAATGAAAAATGTAGATCAAAAATAATTTAATTCACATACTATATTAATATATAAAAATAATCTTTCTAGGAACGAAGTTAACAGAAAGTTTATGCTAATGTCTAAAAAAAATATATATTCTTAATCGCTTACGGGTTCTCGCTCAACTATATATGAGGGTTGGCAATTTACTCACATGTGGAAATACTTGCTTAACCGCATAATATCGCTACACAGATAGGGTGTGTGTGCTCATAAATCTAGCTGAGCAATGAAGCGTCTATACCATGCAAAGAAAGTGAGCCGTCATGTACATGTTAATTACCGTGTGTGTCAGATTAATGAATTAATTCTATCATAAAAGGATATTATATGTTATTCAGCTATCAGACAGGGTATAGAATGTCACATTATATACCCTGTCTGATAGCTGAATAACAAATATATTACGGATTTAACCATTTTTCTTTGTTACATACAGAACCAAACTGTCGTATAAATTTTTTTTTTTATTTTTTTTTATTTTTTTTTTTTTGTTTGTTTCCTTTTTGTTTGCTTATTTTTATTTTCCTTTTGTTTTTTTTACCACGTACATAGTCCCAATTCATATTTAAAACCTTATTAAATATTTTGCGTCTTTTATTTTTATTTTCATTTTCCGTATTTCTAGATGTCCCTTTTCGTACCTCTGACATTCTTTGTTCAATGACGTCAAATATTTGTCACGTGATATTTTATGTACTGAGGTGTCTCATAAAGGAAAATCCTGTTCAATATTTCTAAATCAACACAATTTCATATGCAGTAAATTTTATAAACTTTAAAATTATAACATTAATATATTACATAACAAAACAACGGGTTTGTGAAACAATTTCAATAATTAAAATGTTAACAATAAGCAAACACTTGGTGTGGCCCCGTGACCTCGAAAGTTTTAAAGGCGGAAAGTTTAACACACTTTCACTTGTTGATTCACAGGAGTCGGAAGTTCTATCAATTATAAGGCATAGGGGCACCTCCAAGATCGTTGGGCAACTATAAAAAAACACCAGGAGTGCAACGCATTTTTGGGGGGTTGGCCTAAATCTATACCTACAGGTACATCAGCAAGGAATAAAAGGTTGAATCCTACTCTTGGATGTTTAAACTAAATAAATATCATGTTTTCTTGTACTTACCACACGGTTTTGTAGCAGTTTCGTACATTTTACCCTTCTACACCACCATCCCCAGATCCATGATCGGTAAACCGGAAGTGCAGTGAATTTTAAGGTCAGTAAATTTAAATTATGGCAAAATAAATACAACAAACAATTGGACCTTATTTTTTAAGTAATATTTTATTATATTTAAATCATATAATTTATCACAAGATATTTCATAATTAATCAAAAGAGATAATTTAATTATACTGACCTTAAAATTCACGACAGAGCTGCACTTCCGGTTTACCGATCATGGATCTGGGGATGGTGGTGTAGAAGGGTAAAATGTACGAAACTGCTACAAAACCGTGTGGTAAGTACAGGAAAACATGATATTTATTTAGTTTAAACATCCAAGAGTAGGATTCAACCTTTTATTCCTTGCTGATCTACCTGTAGGTATAGATTTAGGCCAACCCCCCAAAAATGCGTTGCACTCCTGGTGGTTTTTTTTATAGTTGCCCAGCGATCTTCGAGGTGCCCCTATACCTTATTATTGATAGAACTTCCGACTCCTGTGGTTGATTGTTATGTTCAAATTTGTAATGGTACAGCCGTGGAACATGGGAGTTTGCTGAATTGTTCTGGTGTTTGTGATGGAATTAACTGTTGTAAGAGTGTTATAATCACAAAATAAATCATCATAATTTACATCCAAAATGTCAACGACGTCCGTAACCGACGATGAAACATGTGTATTGGCTCTCATTTGAACAAGTGATGTTGAACTTGAACTGTTTTGTGTCGGTGGCATGAGTTGCAACCGGGAGGTACTGTGCGGTGGCATTATTGAGGATAGTTGAGATGGTTGCTCTCTACGAACAGAACTTGTGATAATGTCTCCCATAACTTGTTTTTCCTTTGATGAAACACGTTGATATACTGCAACTGACGAGGCATATTTGTGTCCGGTAACTGCCATAATTTGTGCCATTGAACAGTTTCTTCCGGGGATAGTTGCACCCGTTGCACGAATTGAGTGGTTGGTGTAGCTTTGTGAAAGGCCTGTTTTTTTTACTTAATGTGGACATAAATGATGCCAATGTGTCTTTTCCTATCGGTCTTTTTTGGAACCAACATTCATCGGAAATATTAACTGTCTTTAGGAAATTTCCAAAGCCTGTTGCACTGAGGGTGAAGTTTTTGAAGGTAATTTCTAACTGGACAATATTTTTTTGAGTTTAAAAACAGCATTTAATTTGGTAAAAATACATTTATTATTCCGTATTATGATATTGATTCAGTGAAGCGTAAATATTTCTGTTTTTGTCAACCATGTTGTTATTGTTTTTTGGGGCCCAAATAAGGGAGACCGAAAACGTACATATATACCCCGTCTGTTTTCCGAATATATGCTGACATTCAGGGTTGAAGAACCAATGAAAATGTGTGTAGCAAACCAAATCCGTAATATAACTATATATTGATTTACAAACAAATGTATACTGTCAGGTATATGTTTGTGTTAAATGTATACCGATTTTTTTTTTTTTTTTTTATAAATTAAGACCGATGCTTACCAAACATTAAAGACGTGCGACAAGCTTTTAACAGTTCGGTACTTACAATGTAAATAAATTGAATTGCATAACATTATATTGATTATAAGGCTACCCCTGAGCTGATCCAAAGTATCCATGCGTAGGTACTCAACAATTTGCAATATCAATGCATAAGTTCTGACATTATGAGAATAACTATGCATAGGTACTGTATTGGGAATATATATGCTTTGGTACTGACATATTGGGAATATCTATACATAGGTACTGACATATTGGGAATATCTATGCATAGGTACTGACATATTGGGAATATCTATGCATAGGTACTGACATATTGGGAATATCTATGCATAGGTACTGACATATTGGGAATATCTATGCATAGGTACTGACATATTGGGAATATATATACATAGGTACTGACATATTGGGAATATATATACATAGGTACTGACATATAGGGAATATATATGCTTTGGTACTGACATATTGGGAATATCTATACATAGGTACTGACATATGGGGAATATCTTTTTATACATAGGTAATGACATATTGGGAATATCTATGCATAGGTACTGACATATTGGGAATATATATACATAGGTACTGACATATTGGGAATATATATACATAGGTACTGACATATTGGGAATATATATATTTAGGAACTGATATATTGGGAATATCGATACCTATCTATTGACATATTGGGAATATCCATGCATAAGTACCTATATAGTGTGAATGCCAATTCACATATACTGACATAACGGGTATATCAATGACTATGTAATGACGTAGTTGGTATATTCATTCATAATCATTGACATATTGGGAATATTCTTCATGCATAGATTTTTGACACAGTCGGAATATCCGTGCATAGGTAATGACATAGTTGGAATAGCTATGCATAGGTAATGCCATATATGGAATATCAATGCATATGTAATGATACAGTGGGAATAGCTATTGACATAGTGTGAATATATATGCATATGCTATGACATAATGGGAATAGCTTTACATAGGTACTGACATAATGGGAATAGCTTTACATAGGTACTGACATAATGGGAATAGCTTTACATAGGTACTGACATAATGAGAATAGCTTTACATAGGTACTGACATAATGAGAATAGCTTTACATAGGTACTGACATAATGGGAATAGCTTTACATAGGTACTGACATAATGGGAGTAGCTTTACATAGGTACTGACATAATGAGAATAGCTTTACATAGGTACTGACATAATGGGAATAGCTTTACATAGGTACTGACATAATGGGAATAGCTTTACATAGGTACTGACATAATGGGAATAGCTGTACATAGGTACTGACATAATGGGAATAGCTTTACATAAGTATTGACAGAGTGGGAACAGCTATGCATGCCGTGGTGGGAATAACATGATCACAAAATACGAATCAATAAAGATACACAAGGGCCACAATTGAAGGCTATATTATTTTCTCAATAATACACATGTTGTAGCAATAGTCATCCATGAAGACATACCGACATCACGTAGTGGTAGTTAATATTAGATTATATAGAAATGAACGTACAAGAACTAATAGCCCATTTGGTATAGGTTAATGCTGCGACACAAAATAAATAGTATAATATCATCGATTAGAATTCTAAATTAACCTTTGAACTTATGCACATTGCTTATTTTTTTTCAATATATGTTAAATTTTAAGACTACAGGTTACAACAGTTAGTATTAAATAGATATTATGGGATTATATTATTGATATTGTATTAAGTATATGACTATGTATAACAAATGTTTTACTCGTGCAACATGATAACATATACCATTTTTATATACTTTTGTTATTTTATATGTTCTTTCCAAACTTGTGTTTCATCAGCTGTGATAATTCCACTTGTACATATACCATTATAAAGTTTTGCCTTAATGTATTATATTGTATATTCACTTATTCAATAGAGATCAGATCATATAAACAAAAGTCGTCGTTTGGTTTAGGGTGTTTAATGCCATTTTCAACAATATTTCAGTTATATCGTGGCGTTCAGTTTTATTGGTGGAGGAAAACCAACACCCTGCCGCACGTCACTGACAAACTGTATCACATAATGTTGTATCGAGTACTCCTCGTCATGAACGGGCTTCAAACTCACAACATCAGTGGTGATAGACACTGATTGCATAGGTAGTTGTTAATCCAACTACCACCCGATCACAACCACGTCGGCACGTCAATATTTAAAGCAATGAATTTACAATGTGACATGTAATTTATGTAAGGGACCAACCATTTAACTTGAGGGGGGGGGGGGGGGGGGGAGGGTTATGGTTTTCTGTTTCGTTCAGAAATTTTCTTTCGGACAACACAAGAGTTAGAATATTTATTTTTTTAGTCCCGCAAAGCGTGTAATTGGTTTCCAGAACTTAACATTAGGTTATATGACAAAAACTCTGAATCAGATTATTTTTTTTTTCTTCCACCAAAATCAGAATATTTTTTTCAGCAACATTGGGAATCAGAATATTTTTTTTAGAAAAAAACCATAACCCCCCTTTCAAGTTAAATGGTCGGTCCCTAATTGAATGAAATCAACACAATGATTGACACCACATGGATAGTACCAACACTACAATTAAAGAGTTATTATGTTTATCTAGTCATAGTAATAATGTATCTATAAGGCTGTTTGACAATCCATGCTTAACATCGTTATATAAATTAATGTATTGTAAACGGTATCGTTTTTTTGTTTTAGAAATAATTCATTAACGATGTTACATTCAATTGTTTTTGACTCTCATGAAGTAATGCCTTGTAAATCAGGGGCGGATTTAGAGGGGGGCGTGCGGGGCGTGCGCCCCCCCTAAAATTCGCAAAGCATATGTTATACAACGTTAATTAAGCAGTTCAACAAACAACTTTTTCATGAATGGTTAAGTCGTGACCTGTAGTAAAATATTCCTACACATTGTAAATACACGTTGGGTGTGTTCGTTGATTCATATATGGATTCGCCGACAATTTCCGCTTTTGTTTGTCTATAAACAAGAACGGTCGAATCATATGTTTTCAATGAATGAATCAAACGACGAAAAGAAAAGCTCCATCCGGACGGGCAGTATCAACTAGAACCATCCGAAAGGACAAGCACCGAAAGTACAGACCAATTAGTGAAATGAGGAATGCGTTAAAACTAAATCAATAGTTCTTTGAAGGGTTAAAATATCGTGATCGATCATCGATCATCAGTCAATTCGCATCACGGTTGTTCAAAATTTTTTTACTTTAGGTTCTTATAATCTGACAAAAATATACTGTTAACAATTATCCGACAAAATTAAGACTCAAAATCAAGTTTTTTTGGTCTGATAAAAACGGTGTGGTTGGTTCAAAATTGTCGTTCAAATAAATGTCTGTAATTCCTAAAATCACCAGAGCTTCAGGGGGGCTTTTTTGGGCCCCCTACCAGGGTTCTACCCTAGACCATCTGGGGACCTTAAGCGGTCCTCAGACCCCTCGCCTACTAAGCCCCCCCCCCCCTAACAACAAATCCTGGATCCGCCCCTGTAAATGGTATTGGTTTTTTCATTCAGTTATTTTTGACTTTCATTTTGACAATCGCGCAGGATTCTTATATGAACTGTTAATATATTATTAAGCTTCAGGCTGTTTTTTAAACTTGTTTGAATCTATACCAATATATATACATATATAACTGCATGACAATATTGTGAATCGAACCGACCACAATATTAGCTATAGACAATGATGGAATATATAATTACCATACCATAACGGCCATAACGGACCGTCGAATACATAAAGACAATACTTCTGATTAAATGTAATTCATTATTGTAATCTTATTTGATAGTTTAAATACTAGTGATACTTCAATATAAATAAGGGCCCGGGTGGCTCAATAAGTTAGGTAGTTGGATTACCTAACAACTCATACAAGCCTATCACCAATACGGCGTGGGTTCGCGCCCGGCTTTGTAAATTACAAAAAGGGTGCACTCGACTCGCAACCGCAAGTGATAAAGGTTGGCTTCTTCCACCACTAAAACTGGTCGCCATGATATAGCTGAAATATTGCTGAAAGTGGCGTTCAAAAAACACCTAAAATCAAGTCAAAATCAAAATCAATATCAATATAGATTATTACATGGCATTTTTCATATCATACTCTTTATCATCCCTAGTTCATGATATCAGCCCGAGAGCCGAGGGATGATATATGGACGAGGGCTGATAAAGGGTATGATATGAAAAATGACATGTTATGATTTGTTTATCATATACTTCAACAGAAGAAATAACTAATTTGTACCAAAATGTTTAGTCAGTTTTGGCTAGAATTAAATACGTAGCTATATAACAAGACATTTATTGTTTTAATATGCAAATCCAATAAATGCATTTTTTATCTAGCACTTATAATATCACATACGAGAGAAAATTGACATCTAATAATTTTCTGTGCAGATATTCACTAAAAAGTATAGTTCGCCATGCTTGTAAAACACATTTTTCCGGAAATGCACGAAATGAACTTACGAACATTGACGGAAAGGCATGTAATAACATTCCGGAAGCAGTTAACAAACTTGCTTTATCAGCCTGCTTGGGCCATTCTTGTGAAACTGGGTGAAATAAACATGATTCCTCTTATTAGTCTAAACATAATTCAAAGATTTATTACAGGATAACATTTTAGCTATATTATCTACAAGTATACGATAAAAGTAGATATCTAATTTAGTGGGTACGGCACGTTTCTCGAATAAACTTTATCATGTAGACTAATAGGCAGAAGACTCGAGAGCCAAATAATCTTAAAAAGTCTCTGGGAGAAAGAACACCAACGATCCTAACTAAACAGAAAAGCCAAAGTCGGCTAAAGTTACCTATACCTGGGCAATTTATCCTTAGTTTTAATAATAATTGCATTATTGAAAAACTGTAAATTGTACAAATTTAAAAATCCCTGGGAGGAAGAAAAACAAAGGTCCTAATTAAACTGGATAGCCACAATCAGTTAAGGTTACTTATATTGTATCCATAGTTTTAATAATGATGACATTATTTAGAGACTGGCAATCGTACATGTAACACCTTTATCAACTATGTATCATTATATAAGTCTAATTGGTCTCTATTTTATATATATTTAGCATTGTTATGCCATTGTTTTGTAAATTGTTGGTAATTAAAAGTTGTTAATCTTCATTTTTGTGTCTTGTTTCTATCGCCATTGACAATCAGAAGAACAGAACGGTAAACATTAATAGTCATTTATACCTCGAATTTGACAACAGTGGTCAACTCAGTACTAAAATTTATGATAAGCGGGACGACTTCAATTTTAAAATCATAAATTTTCCAAACATGTGCAACAATATAAAAGCTTCTCCTGCATATGGTGTTTACATCTCGCAACTGATTCGCTATGCAAGGGCCAGTAGCAATTATTCTGATTTCCTGAAACTTCATCTTCATCTGAGAAACAGGCTACTGGACCAGGGCTATAAAAAGGTTCGCCTTATTCGATCTCTTAAAAAGTTTATATTCCGATACCAAGATCTTGTCGAAATATATTCCGTCTCTGCAGAAAAAATTATAAGCGATGCATTTTCATATAGTGAAAATGTATAAAGATAAAGAAGTCAAAAAATGTCAAGGATATTTTTTTTGTCAATGTGTGACGTAAAAATATTTTTGACATTTACGTCACCGAATATGGTACTGCTTTGACAACTATTTTACCTATTTTGTTCCTGTATTTAAATACTGTTATAGTGACAGCCGGAACCTTTGAACCGTAATGAGAGCGGGAGGTTTGGCGCCTTAATATCTGATTCAACCCACCATTTCTTTAGAAATGCCTGTACCAAGTCAGGGTCATTACGGTTTTCACAGTTTTCCGGTTGTTGACTGATTTTGTCTGTTTGTATAATTATGAGTTTTGACTTTCCCTCTGTAAGATTGTTCGGAGTTCGGTAATTTTGTTATTGCCCTTATTTCCCACATGTTAAATTTAGTCCAAGAAATATTTGCTCACCGAAGGACCTGTCTTCTTTCCCAATTTTGGTTATTCGAATCTTCTCTCTTTTGTTTGAACTTTATAGTTCTACTGTACTTGATGTTGTACAATCTCCTTTAATAAAACTATTTCTGACTTAAACACTCTTGAGTTCGTGTAACACCTTTAAAAAGCATAGACTTTGCAGAATATGCCTTTGTTTTTTAGTTATTTCAGTTTCAACAATACATATAAGTACATGTATTATCATTTGATGATCTGTTATCAATAACAGTTTTATGAAGGCGAATATAATTTTAGGTTTATGTTACATTTCTATAAATACTCATAATGAACCGTTTTCATGCGTATGATTTGCATCTGTCCAAATTTAAAAGTTCAATTTATTAATTAATTAAAATGATTCATTAACTGCAAGAAAACCAAATTGCCAAAATCTAACTTGAGTTACAGGTGTAACCAATAGAAGCACACGCAGAGCCTGATTTAAACCTAGTGGGACCTTTGGGTCATTAGGTTTTGGTGGCACCTACGATTTTGCGTATGTAATTTTCAACTGTTTAGATGTCTAAAGTCAATAAAACAAATTCCATATTATTTATTTGATTGCTGTAAATATATATTTGTTTTCATTTTTAACTCCAACATTTAGGTTTCTCTGAGTTAAAGGGGCTTGTGACCCATATTAGCTCATACATACACCAGGCCCTGGACACAATATTTGGGCAAGAAGAGATCGAAGATATCAACAGAAGCCAAAAATCGAAGACGCATAGACAATCCAATTGCAAAATGAAAAAGGACAAAAACAACAAAAAAAACCCCAAAACAATGGTCATTAAAACACTACACTGAAAACTAAATATTAAGTAACACGAACCCCATTAGAAACCGGAGGTGAAATAAGATGTTCCGAACGGTAACGTAGTTTCTGCTCCACTAAATTGAGTACAACTGTCCTTTTGCAATGCAAACGTAGATATCTATTATTTAGTGCGCACGACGCGCTTATGAAAAAAATCCTGCATCAGGCACTAGGCACTAATTCGAAAGATTGGAAAGCCAAATAATTTAATAGTCTTTGTGAACAGTAAAACCAAAGGACATAAGCATCATAGCCAAAATCGCCTAAGGTCACCTATGCCTGAGGGAAGAAAATCGTAATATATATACAGTACATATAAATTACATTTGTACAAGTCTAATCCGGACTATAGCGATCATTGAGTCCTATTATGTACAATGATTCAGGAATAGTATAGAGTTATCGTCACACAAGTCATTTAGTTCCAACTCATTTTATATTAGTACATTGTAATAACAAAAAATATGTTGTTTACAAATTGCGTCATTCTGGTAAAAAAACCTATTATTAATCTTCCCTTTTCAATTGACAATCTTAATGAATTTGTCCGCTGTATATTAAAATAGAATAGGTATAATCGATCTCCACACTTCAACATTTCTTTAATCTTCTTTCATCATATGTTGTGTGGACGTTGTTCATTCGTCCAATGTCTAGCCCAATTACAATAACTAATCTAGCGAAAACTATTAGTCGGATTTTTATTTAAAGGATATCCATCTGTCACCTTAATCATACAATTTGTATATGATTCCGTCAATATCTTACAATTGATACATTTTTGTATATTATATATATATATATATGTAATATATAGGAATTTCTTCTCCTTGGTTGGATTTATAACGGCCCATATAACATGGAGAAACAACACAGGTAGAGGTCTTGGCAGTAAGTCCTTAACTTTGTTTTAGTTTAGTCTTAGTTGATAGAAAATCAAAATTGATTCATGTTGTTTGTTTTATCATATATGACATAAATAGCCTGATAGCAGTCAAATCTCGATAATCAATGGGTTGTCTAATTGATGAAACAAAATGATTTCGTATCGTTTGATCTTGTATATAGATTTCATTGCCAAGATATATATTTAAAGTTAACCAATAAATGCCATAATGTTACAAAAATGTATATAAAACAGATCTATCGTAAATGGAATTCAAGATAAATCAAAATAACGGGGCTCGTATGGTTGATGACGTCCTCACGTTGTTAGTTCCGTGTTGTGCCGTCTGCTACCATTTCCACGTTAAAACACTGTCCATATCATATAATCGTTTAACAATAACACGAGTTAAATCATGGTGCAGGAACGTAATACCCTTCCGGAGCACATTAATTCACCCTCAGTTTTTGTGGTTTTGGTGTTACATAATCCGTATTTACCTGTGTAATGTCTTCTAGATCATTGTTTTTCGTTTGGTCATTGTATTATCAGTTCTTCGATTTACAGCTTTTGATTACTCCTTTGGTATATTCTCGAAACGTTTTTGCAACTGACGTGTCATTTACATAATATATTATCAAAACAAATGTTTGGTACTCTGCTGGGAGTCTTAAAAACACAGCTGATGTATGCGGTGATCAACAAAATTTAAATTAAGGAGCTTAAAAAGGTTGTAATAAAGAAAATAACTGCTTACCCTTCGCGAGCCCCTGAGTTCACCCCCGGTAATTTGGTGGTGTCTGTGTTGCTCATCTTTCTAGTTTTCTATGTTGCGTGTGTTTTTGTTTTGTTTTTGTCTTTGTCCTGTTTCTGGCTGGTTTAACCGGTGTTGCTAGAGTATCAGGATTGTTCATTCTTAATTGCTCCTTCGGTTTTCTTTAACGTTTATTTGTAGAACGAAAATAAAGAATATTATATCATGTGACTTGTATGCACCCACACTAAATAACGGTATCGATGTTGCCTTTCATTACACGAGGTTTATTTAATAATATTTTGAAACTATACCGACACCGTGGTATCTTTTGGTTGTTTTATTTTATTGTTAGAATAGACTAATTTCACGCTACCGCCGCCATTATGGTTCAAAGGTCAATCGGAGTTAAAAGCGTAAACAAGACCTCATTGCATTTTGTATGCACACCGAGACAATTTATTTATCGTGGCACTTTGCGCATATTATCACTTAAGGAAGTTTTCATGAATTTGTTGGTTAGGAAAATGATTTATGGCTACATTTATCCCATAGATCTTGAAAAAATGAAAGATCGTGTAAATATTCAGCCTTAGTAGTTCGAAGGACACCATTATGACCATAACACACAACCTCGCAAATAGTACCATGTTTACCAAACATCATAGACCTGCAAGACTAAAATAAAATATATCCTCCTAACGGGTCCTTATCGATTAACTAAAACAATTCATCTAAATCTCGTACATTTTGTTGTCTGACTATCCAATAAAAGGGGGGGGGGGGGGTCTTATCAAAAAGGGAAAACAAAAGAAGATTTTCTCCCTCAACAACGACTGGCAGATATTTTAACACAAACCAGCTTTGTAACGTTAATGCTGGCATTATGTTAGACTTCTGCATGGTTTTATATTTTTATATATAATGACAAAGTTATAGAGAGTGGGTTTTCAAAGGCCAGTGAAATTAACAGAAATGACCTCCTGGAGTACAAAGAAAAAAAGATCAACAAGCGGGTCCCCTTTGTTCTCACTTACCATCCTTCTTTAAAGAAAATTCCAGGCATTGTCCGTCATCATTGGATAGAAATTGAAAAAAGGGAAACGCTGGCCAAGTTGTTCCCTGAACCACCCGTTGTAGCGTTCCGGCGACTTAAAAGCATTAAGGATACACTGGTCAGAGCTGCGGTATCTAGACCTTCATCGATGGTCGGCCAGTGTAAACCATGTGGTGACAAGCGTTTTCTCATTGCTTTCATGTTGTTTATAAATTAGTGTACGTACATATATACTTGAATAATATAAAGTATAAAGTTCAAGATTATGATTTTTAGAAATTTACGTCACGATAATTGATGGTAACGTGACAATTTTTCAAATCAGATTACAGACGCTGATGAAGCTTGTCGGTCAAGCGAAATATCCGTCGATTTAATTATAGTTATAGTCTTTGTAGACTTGCAGTTATTTTTGTTACATTTTAGCATCTTTTTTTGATATCGTTGTGCTAACATTTTAGACGTTTATATACTTCTGAAAATTAAACCAAACAGTGTTAGAATTAGATTTTTGAGCTGTCAAATTTTTGTTCTTCCCTCGACGGGATTTGAACACACACCATTGATACACTGCAGCACCATTCGCTTAGCCTTACGTCCAGCGCCCTAGACCACTCGACCACATCCACTCCCTATATATAACAAGGTTGTCACCAACATATTCCTTTAGAAAATAGATTTTGCCCAATATGTAAATTAGAAATAGAAAATCAATTATATTTCATCCCATGAAATTATTTATGTAATACAGCACGTAATCCTTGTCAATATGTAATCCCCACATCTGCAGTAAAATCATTTGAATAAATTTATTAATTTTAAACCAATAATTTTGACTAAAACTATTTTACATTAAGTTAAATATATAGTCTATATGAAAAGTAAAATGATTTAATTGTGAAATTTATTTTTAGAAACCTAAGTTATTTTCACCCAATCAGAATTGTAGAATTAGTCACGTGTCATTGTTTGTGTACATTACTAGAAGTGAAGACATGTTTTGTGTTTCTACAAATTTCAGCTAAAATTTTCCCACCATCCTCCCCTTCTTACCAATAACTTATTTGATTGTGTTCATTCACATTTGATAATGTAAATATATATATATATTTATGCTTACTGCTATACAAAACTTCTTTTTGTAACAATATGCTATATTGTCTTGTATGTGGCGGTTTTCAGTTGCCACCCCTTTTTGTATTTGAAATTTTTATTGCTTAGGAGTGTTTTAAGTTTGTTTACATATTAGTTAGATTATTAGTCACATTTGTTTTTGTCACACTCCTAAGGTTATGTAAGAAATTTAGTCATTTATTTAGAAATTTTTATAATAAATGACATTTTGAATTGGAGCAATTGTTTACCTCTTATATATACAAAAACAAGCAGAGTATTTGCTACACCAGAGGAGTATAAGTACCAGGAGTTGGTACAAGTTAATGGAGTATATGAACATGAACAGGTCAATATTCTTTCATGGTGGAATGTGAAAATCTAATGGTGGTTTTTCTGGTTTTATGGAGTCTGTGGTTATATAAATACCACTTTGTTATTGAGTGTAATAAATTGACTTCATCTCGATCGAAACTTTATAGCAAGGTCACTGAAAGTGTTCCTAATTTTTTGGTTATGTCTGATTCAGATAAATTTAAATATATTCTTAGCAGTAATTATTACGATATTATGAAAATATGTGTAATAGGTATCTCTGAAATGTCCAGTGTGAGAAATAAGTTACTTAAGAGCAATGCAAAGTAACCTTAATATTTGAGTTACTTTCATATTAGTGTATTTATATTGTATTTGTTATAAGTTCATTATAGTGACTTTTTGCCTCCTCAGCCCTCATGCTACTTTTCGTTTTTAATTGTTTCATGTTTTGTGTATGTCTGTTGATTGTATTGTTGCTGATGATAATCCTTTGTTGGATTTCATATCAATAAAGAATTTGAATTTGAATTTATTTATATCACATTAAACATGCAATTTGTAAATGATCATATTATGGAGCAACAAATAAAACTTTTTAAAAGACCCAACTAAAAACTGGTATGCCCCTTTTGTTAGAGAGTGCATACAGTCTGTGTGTGTAAGACACTGTTGATGTACTAACTTGAAAATGATTTAGTTGACTTAGAAGTCAAAATCCTGTAAGAATGTACACCTTTAGTATTTGTACATTATACACATTACAAAATATTGCAAAAACTGTAGGGAGGGACAGACAAGGGATAATTAGCATGCCCTGATACAGGGCTAAACATTAAAAGTCATATTCCCTTCTCACATGCATGTCAAGCACATTATAATGGTGTGCATTCTGTTCGTGAGGCACTCCATCCTTTCTTGTATATACCAATGTCAAGAGACCAATACAAAACATATTAGGATTAGTATGGAAAAAAGTGCTAAATTGAGGAACAAGTCAAACTTGGTTCGGGCAAAATATGCACATGCACATGTACTTTGTAAATGATTCAACTCTGTAGATTTTGTAAATTATAAGGCAAAAAAAGTAAACAAATATTCATTATTAAACAAGAAATATTTATTGCAAATACAAAACATTATTAGCATGTCTGAAAAGTCAGCTACATGTATAATAACAATGTTGTAAAATAACAAAACTATGAACTGGAACATTGGAGAATAGATAATAAAGCACATTTGAATTAAACATATTTTATTTAAACACACTCCCCTCGTCCTGGTGAAGTCTTAAGTTAATATTGAATGAAAATAAAATTGCTTTTAACATCAAAAAGTTAGCATTGGGGGACACTATACAGTTTTCTTTATCCATTAGTTATTGAATTGAGAAGTTAAAAAATCTGACAAAAGTTCCACCCTATAAAAAACATACTAAAAAGACTTTCTCAGGTAAATGAACAAAGCCCAAAACATTCAATAATTTTACATGAAAAACAACACTCATATGAGGGATAAAAAACATTCCATTCATAAAAAATTTAAACATTGAACAACAGGAAACATGTGATGTGTAAACTATTTAAGTATGATCAACAGGAAACATGTGATGTGTAAACTATTTAAGTATGATCAACAGAAAACATGTGATGTGTAAACTATTTAAACATGAGCAACAGGAAACATGTGATGTGTAAACTATTTAAGTATGATCAACAGGAAACATGTGATGTGTAAACTATTTAAACATGATCAACAGAAAACATGTGATGTGTAAACTATTTAAGTATGATCAACAGGAAACATGTGATGTGTAAACTATTTAAACATGATCAACAGAAAACATGTGATGTGTAAACTATTTAAGTATGATCAACAGGAAACATGTGATGTGTAAACTATTTAAACATGAGCAACAGGAAACATGTGATGTGTAAACTATTTAAGCATGAGCAACAGGAAACATGTGATGTGTAAACTATTTAAGTATGATCAACAGGAAACATGTGATGTGTAAACTATTTAAACATGATCAACAGAAAACATGTGATGTGTAAACTATTTAAGTATGATCAACAGAAAACATGTGATGTGTAAACTATTTAAGTATGATCAACAGGAAACATGTGATGTGTAAACTATTTAAGTATGATCAACAGGAAACATGTGATGTGTAAACTATTTAAACATGAGCAACAGGAAACATGTGATGTGTAAACTATTTAAACATGAGCAACAGGAAACATGTGATGTGTAAACTATTTAAACATGAGCAACAGGAAACATGTGATGTGTAAACTATTTAAACATGAGCAACAGGAAACATGTGATGTGTAAACTATTTAAGTATGATCAACAGAAAACATGTGATGTGTAAACTATTTAAGTATGATCAACAGGAAACATGTGATGTGTAAACTATTTAAGTATGATCAACAGAAAACATGTGATGTGTAAACTATTTAAACATGATCAACAGGAAACATGTGATGTGTAAACTATTTAAACATGAGCAACAGGAAACATGTGATGTGTAAACTATTTAAGTATGATCAACAGGAAACATGTGATGTGTAAACTATTTAAGTATGATCAACAGGAAACATGTGATGTGTAAACTATTTAAGCATGAGCAACAGGAAACATGTGATGTGTAAACTATTTAAGTATGATCAACAGGAAACATGTGATGTGTAAACTATTTAAACATGAGCAACAGGAAACATGTGATGTGTAAACTATTTAAGTATGATCAACAGGGAACATGTGATGTGTAAACTATTTAAGTATGATCAACAGAAAACATGTGATGTGTAAACTATTTAAACATGAGCAACAGGAAACATGTGATGTGTAAACTATTTAAGTATGATCAACAGAAAACATGTGATGTGTAAACTATTTAAACATGAGCAACAGGAAACATGTGATGTGTAAACTATTTAAGTATGATCAACAGGAAACATGTGATGTGTAAACTATTTAAGTATGATCAACAGAAAACATGTGATGTGTAAACTATTTAAACATGAGCAACAGGAAACATGTGATGTGTAAACTATTTAAGCATGAGCAACAGGAAACATGTGATGTGTAAACTATTTAAGCATGAGCAACAGGAAACATGTGATGTGTAAACTATTTAAACATGAGCAACAGGAAACATGTGATGTGTAAACTATTTAAACATGAGCAACAGGAAACATGTGATGTGTAAACTATTTAAGTATGATCAACAGGAAACATGTGATGTGTAAACTATTTAAGTATGATCAACAGGAAACATGTGATGTGTAAACTATTTAAACATGAGCAACAGGAAACATGTGATGTGTAAACTATTTAAACATGATCAACAGAAAACATGTGATGTGTAAACTATTTAAGTATGATCAACAGGAAACATGTGATGTGTAAACTATTTAAGCATGATCAACAGAAAACATGTGATGTGTAAACTATTTAAGTATGATCAACAGGAAACATGTGATGTGTAAACTATTTAAACATGATCAACAGAAAACATGTGATGTGTAAACTATTTAAGTATGATCAACAGGAAACATGTGATGTGTAAACTATTTAAACATGATCAACAGGAAACATGTGATGTGTAAACTATTTAAGTATGATCAACAGGAAACATGTGATGTGTAAACTATTTAAACATGAGCAACAGGAAACATGTGATGTGTAAACTATTTAAGTATGATCAACAGGAAACATGTGATGTGTAAACTATTTAAGTATGATCAACAGGGAACATGTGATGTGTAAACTATTTAAGTATGATCAACAGAAAACATGTGATGTGTAAACTATTTAAGTATGATCAACAGGAAACATGTGATGTGTAAACTATTTAAACATGAGCAACAGGAAACATGTGATGTGTAAACTATTTAAACATGATCAACAGGAAACATGTGATGTGTAAACTATTTAAACATGAGCAACAGGAAACATGTGATGTGTAAACTATTTAAGTATGATTAACAGGAAACATGTGATGTGTAAACTATTTAAGTATGATCAACAGGAAACATGTGATGTGTAAACTATTTAAGTATGATCAACAGGAAACATGTGATGTGTAAACTATTTAAGTATGATCAACAGGGAACATGTGATGTGTAAACTATTTAAGCATGATCAACAGGGAACATGTGATGTGTAAACTATTTAAGTATGATCAACAGGGAACATGTGATGTGTAAACTATTTAAGCATGATCAACAGGAAACATGTGATGTGTAAACTATTTAAGCATGATCAACAGGAAACATGTGATGTGTAAACTATTTAAGTATGATCAACAGGAAACATGTGATGTGTAAACTATTTAAGCATGAGCAACAGGAAACATGTGATGTGTAAACTATTTAAACATGAGCAACAGGAAACATGTGATGTGTAAACTATTTAAACATGAGCAACAGGAAACATGTGATGTGTAAACTATTTAAGCATGAGCAACAGGAAACATGTGATGTGTAAACTATTTAAGTATGATCAACAGGAAACATGTGATGTGTAAACTATTTAAGCATGAGCAACAGGAAACATGTGATGTGTAAACTATTTAAACATGAGCAACAGGAAACATGTGATGTGTAAACTATTTAAGTATGAGCAACAGGAAACATGTGATGTGTAAACTATTTAAGTATGATCAACAGGAAACATGTGATGTGTAAACTATTTAAACATGATCAACAGGGAACATGTGATGTGTAAACTATTTAAACATGAGCAACAGGAAACATGTGATGTGTAAACTATTTAAGTATGATCAACAGGAAACATGTGATGTGTAAACTATTTAAACATGAGCAACAGGAAACATGTGATGTGTAAACTATTTAAGTATGATCAACAGGAAACATGTGATGTGTAAACTATTTAAGTATGATCAACAGGAAACATGTGATGTGTAAACTATTTAAGTATGATCAACAGGAAACATGTGATGTGTAAACTATTTAAACATGAGCAACAGGAAACATGTGATGTGTAAACTATTTAAACATGATCAACAGGAAACATGTGATGTGTAAACTATTTAAGTATGAGCAACAGGAAACATGTGATGTGTAAACTATTTAAACATGATCAACAGAAAACATGTGATGTGTAAACTATTTAAGTATGATCAACAGGAAACATGTGATGTGTAAACTATTTAAGCATGATCAACAGGAAACATGTGATGTGTAAACTATTTAAACATGAGCAACAGGAAACATGTGATGTGTAAACTATTTAAACATGAGCAACAGGAACATGTGATGTGTAAACTATTTAAGTATGATCAACAGGAAACATGTGATGTGTAAACTATTTAAGTATGATCAACAGGAAACATGTGATGTGTAAACTATTTAAACATGAGCAACAGGAAACATGTGATGTGTAAACTATTTAAGTATGATCAACAGGAAACATGTGATGTGTAAACTATTTAAACATGAGCAACAGGAAACATGTGATGTGTAAACTATTTAAGTATGATCAACAGGAAACATGTGATGTGTAAACTATTTAAACATGAGCAACAGGAAACATGTGATGTGTAAACTATTTAAGTATGATCAACAGGAAACATGTGATGTGTAAACTATTTAAGTATGATCAACAGGAAACATGTGATGTGTAAACTATTTAAACATGAGCAACAGGAAACATGTGATGTGTAAACTATTTAAGCATGATCAACAGGAAACATGTGATGTGTAAACTATTTAAGTATGATCAACAGGAAACATGTGATGTGTAAACTATTTAAACATGAGCAACAGGAAACATGTGATGTGTAAACTATTTAAGTATGATCAACAGGAAACATGTGATGTGTAAACTATTTAAGCATGAGCAACAGGAAACATGTGATGTGTAAACTATTTAAGTATGATCAACAGGAAACATGTGATGTGTAAACTATTTAAGTATGATCAACAGAAAACATGTGATGTGTAAACTATTTAAGTATGATCAACAGGAAACATGTGATGTGTAAACTATTTAAACATGATCAACAGGAAACATGTGATGTGTAAACTATTTAAACATGAGCAACAGGAAACATGTGATGTGTAAACTATTTAAGTATGAGCAACAGGAAACATGTGATGTGTAAACTATTTAAGTATGATCAACAGGAAACATGTGATGTGTAAACTATTTAAACATGATCAACAGGAAACATGTGATGTGTAAACTATTTAAGCATGAGCAACAGGAAACATGTGATGTGTAAACTATTTAAGTATGATCAACAGGAAACATGTGATGTGTAAACTATTTAAGCATGATCAACAGGAAACATGTGATGTGTAAACTATTTAAACATGAGCAACAGGAAACATGTGATGTGTAAACTATTTAAGCATGAGCAACAGGAAACATGTGATGTGTAAACTATTTAAGTATGATCAACAGGAAACATGTGATGTGTAAACTATTTAAGTATGATCAACAGGAAACATGTGATGTGTAAACTATTTAAGCATGAGCAACAGGAAACATGTGATGTGTAAACTATTTAAGCATGAGCAACAGGAAACATGTGATGTGTAAACTATTTAAACATGAGCAACAGGAAACATGTGATGTGTAAACTATTTAAGTATGATCAACAGGAAACATGTGATGTGTAAACTATTTAAACATGATCAACAGGAAACATGTGATGTGTAAACTATTTAAGCATGAGCAACAGGAAACATGTGATGTGTAAACTATTTAAGTATGATCAACAGGAAACATGTGATGTGTAAACTATTTAAGCATGATCAACAGGAAACATGTGATGTGTAAACTATTTAAACATGAGCAACAGGAAACATGTGATGTGTAAACTATTTAAGCATGAGCAACAGGAAACATGTGATGTGTAAACTATTTAAGTATGATCAACAGGAAACATGTGATGTGTAAACTATTTAAGTATGATCAACAGGAAACATGTGATGTGTAAACTATTTAAGCATGAGCAACAGGAAACATGTGATGTGTAAACTATTTAAGCATGAGCAACAGGAAACATGTGATGTGTAAACTATTTAAACATGAGCAACAGGAAACATGTGATGTGTAAACTATTTAAACATGATCAACAGAAAACATGTGATGTGTAAACTATTTAAGTATGATCAACAGGAAACATGTGATGTGTAAACTATTTAAGCATGATCAACAGGAAACATGTGATGTGTAAACTATTTAAACATGAGCAACAGGAAACATGTGATGTGTTAACTATTTAAGTATGATCAACAGGAAACATGTGATGTGTAAACTATTTAAACATGAGCAACAGGAAACACACTTAGATAGAGAAAAATGAAAAGGTCAATACGCTTAGTTGAATTTTTATAGTGCTTGTTCATTGAAACAACAATCTGTGGGTAGACATGTCGCTCCACTCGGAAATATTATTCTGATTCCGAGCCGACCCGTCTTCGTTCTTACTCCTTAATGCTGCATGCTTACCAATTGTAAAGTCTTTTGTTTGACTAGACATGGGCTAGAACCCATGGATCTACCACACTCAAGACGAGCATTCTAACCATTACACCACTGATGAGATCGGAAATCACTTTGTCTACAGACCCATAATTATACCACGGCACCATTTTTGCAGTCGTATAAAATCACACTAAAAAGGGAGTTCTTCAAATCTTTCATTAAGCTAGGGAATTGTGCCCAAGTTAATTAATGCAGTCGACATGGTCAAGCATATATTAAAATAAAACCCATAGATTAGCTTCCAGTCAGATTTGAACTGACATCTTTTCAACATTATTGAAATGTACTACCTTGTACTATCGAAGCTGAATAATCGTTAGTGGAAATATACATGTAGTTCACAAACTTATTATGTACACAGATCATCAGCTTCCAGAGAGATTTAACTGACATCTCTCTCCTACTGATTCATCGGCACCATAGTAACAACATTTTTGGCAGAATGTAGCAAGGCTCACTAAATTTGATTTCAATTGATTACAATAAGCAGTTCTTAAGAAGATCTTTGAAATGTTACCTAATCAGAAGCTTTAATGACCCCTTGTAGCCAGGTTTGAATATCAATTGGCACCACAATACCAACATTTGGTCATGAATTTATTAGGAACATTTCAGCCAAGATTGGTTGTAATCCCTTTTGTTGTTATCTAATGGTCCTGAATTGACACTGCATGGACACGATAGAGAATTAAAAAAAAACATTGATAAATTTCTTACTCTGCAGTGCATGAACAATAAACTCCTTCTATCAAACCATCATCTTCTTTGATGCATATCTATACATTGTGGGGGTCGTCATTCAGTCTCTGTGATGGTGAACGCTTTGCTCAAGTTAAAAATAAAATACAATTGTTGTTGTTGGTGTTCGACTTTGTCTTTAAGAAATATGCCTCCTGCAACCACCCACTTAAAAAAATATTCATAGGCATTGCCAACCTTCTAGTCTTTCAGCATTTCATTTGTCAATGCAACTTCACCATGGGTTAGCACGAATTGTGTTATGTCTGTCAAAACAATTGGTGGCCAAAATCGCATACCATCACTCATGTTCATCAAGCCTACCAGAATACATTTGTAGGGGTCTGAAATGCCAGTCGTAGCACCTCTTGTTATCCTGTAAAACATCATTTTGCGATGACACCAAATACGTTTAACTTACATGCAGAAAAACATATGGCCGCTAGCTCCTCCTTCGTTCCTGTTTTCGTCAGACCTCTCATCGCCAAGAACTGTCTCATATTCTCGACTTTCCAACATCTAAACTAATCAAGAGTGTAGATGTGATCACCAAGATCCATGTGTAAATGTAGAATAAAATTTGGCAAATAAATAAGGTGAATGAAACTTCGAAAAGGTTAAAAATGAAGTGGTAGTCGAATATGAGCGTATCGCCATGAAATAATCCAAAGAGTAAGGCCGCTTACCACCCGGATTTTACTCCGATTGGACTTTGGACTATGGCCGCTTACAACAAAGAATCGGTTAATGTGAAATTGGTATATGGTAGACCACGAACTCTACTAAATAAAGATAGACCACATATGCAAAACAAGAAAGAGCATATAAACCCTCACGGCTAAATCTAGCCAAGTATATGTTTGCTATTAAGTAGATATTTTCAAATTGCCATCATCTTATACGTTGGAGATATTTACATATTTAGCCAATGTTAATGTATAATCTCAAGCTGGACAAGAACTCAGTCCCGGAAGTTAGTTCCCAGACGAAAAATCTTCAAAATTCATCTAACGGAGAAATATCTTCACGTATAAAAAACATGTACGTTGTCATGACAAATGGAGAATATGTGTCCTGTTTAAATATCATGTATCCACGGTAACAAATGTGCCCTATCACTTAAACTACAGGTGTGCTTTCCTTTTTTGTTAAATTAAAGCTATAGCCCTTCTGTTACAACTGCGTTCATAATGAAATCCTTACAAATACATGTAATATCCGATCGAAAAGAATTAATGTTCAATACACGGTTAATGATAATGTTATTCAGTACAAAGAACTGAGCGCGTAATTCCACGTATATAGGAACAGAATAAAAACAACAATTCAAATTTAATATACACACTATGTGGCCAAACGTATTGGCGCGTGTAAAAAAATCCCTATATAATCAACCAAACCCTATTTTTTTCTATTTTTTTTTATTGTGAAGTCATTTCTGGATAGATTCTAAAAAAATTGACACCAAAACATTCAGAATTTTCTATATTTTGTTTGTTTATTTGCTCATTATGTTTATATGAGTGGTTTTTATTTGTACATAATTTAAAGACAACAAATAAAAAATGACTTTGATTTTCCTATATATTTCAACTAAAATTAAATCCTAAAAATTAACAACCATGTTTGAATTATGTACAAATTAAAACCACTCATATAAACATTATGAGCAAATAAACAATCAAAATATAAACAATTCTGAATTTTTGGTGTAAAATTTGTTAAAATCTATCCAGAAATGATTTCACAATAATTTTTTGAAAAAAAAATGGTTTTGGCTGATTATAAAGGGATTTTTTTTATATATATGCGTCAATACTTTTGGCCACATACTGTGTGTAGATCCAGCAACGACGAACATATATATCTTGCAATAAATACAATATGTAGCTTTTTGTACTCACTGACCATCAATCTGAATAACATGGTAAACCGTTTAATATATGTTATTTTTAAGGTAATATGTGAAGTATATATATAAGATATCTAATATATCCTGTTTAAGACAAAGTACATGTTGACAATAATCACCCGAGTCATGCCTTTTCTATGTTGTGTTTTTAGTTTTTTCTCGACGTTCTCTGTCATGTTCTCAATATTAACCCGTGTTTCTGGATTGTCCATTCTTGATTCCTTCCTTGATTTTCTCTAACGTTTATTTAGTGGTGTTCGTGTTGGTCAATCATAATATTTCTGAGTCTTGTAGATAGTCAATCTCTTTGTCCCTCTTCCGTTGCTCATTGTAGTGTCTGTCCTTTGAATAAGGCCGATGATTACTCCTAGGTATCTTTAAACACATGTTTATATATACCTTATGTGATATCTAGTGAAATGTACAAATCAATCTTACAACGTTTTATTTTTATTATTTAGGTGCTGACACGGAAAATAATAGCTACTTCTTTTACTTATTTTATGACATTAATTTGCATATATTAATGTAAAACTAAGTGTACATCTCATTCATGAATATATTTTATTGGCTGAGGTCGGATATCTTGTTTTTGCCCTAAAATGTCTGGAACAGTTATCGCAACTGTTCAGTTCGAGGATAGGTGACTAATGTAATAATACGTAGATATCTTATTTAGCGCGCACAGCGCGTTTTAGGAATAACCTTTCATCAGGTACGTTTTAGGAATAACCTTTCATCAGGTACGTTTTAGTAATAACCTTTCATCAGGTACGTTTTAGTAATAACCGTTCATCAGGTACGTTTTAGTAATAACCTTTCATCAGGTACGTTTTAGGAAAAACCTTTCATCAGGTACGTTTTAGGAATAACCTTTCATCAGGTACGTTTTAGTAATAACCTTTCATCAGGTACGTTTTAGTAATAACCTTTCATCAGGTACGTTTTGGGAAAAACCTTTCATCAGGTACGTTTTAGGAATAACCTTTCATCAGGTACGTTTTCGTAATAACCTTTCATAAGGTACGTTTTAGTAATAACCGTTCATCAGGTACGTTTTAGTAATAACCTTTCATCAGGTACGTTTTAGGAAAAACCTTTCATCAGGTACGTTTTAGGAATAACCTTTCATCAGGTACGTTTTAGTAATAACCTTTCATCAGGTACGTTTTAGTAATAACCTTTCATCAGGTACGTTTTGGGAAAAACCTTTCATCAGGTACGTTTTAGGAATAACCTTTCATCAGGTACGTTTTAGGAATAACCTTTCATCAGGTACGTTTCAGTAATAACCTTTCATCAGGTACGTTTTAGGAAAAATCCTTTCATCAGGTACGTTTTAGTAATAACCTTTCATCAGGTACGTTTTAGTAATAACCTTTCATCAGATACGTTTTAGTAATAACCATTCATCAGGTACGTTTTAGGAAAAACCTTTCATCAGGTACGTTTTAGGAATAACCTTTCATCAGGTACGTGTTAGGAATAACCTTTCATCAGGTACGCCCGTAGTCAAAAGATTGGAAACCCAAATAACTGAAAGTCTTTTGGGAGCAAGTAAACGAAGGTGCCTAAACAGAATGGCCAAAGTTGGCTAAGGTAGAACATGTGTCTTTGCTCTGCTAAGTTTATGTTCATTATGAAACAATGGGCCTGAGTGGCAAGAGGCAAATATCCGTGACTTCTGATCATAAAGCTACCTCTACTGTCTTCTAGTTACACTCTCGGTGTGAGTTCACAATACTAACACTCATCTCAGTTATTAAGGTTTCATGACATCTGCACATAGTCGAGGCATTCATAGGCAAGTTCATGAAAAACTGTCTGGCGTTCTTTCATAAATAAGTCAGGTGGTCACCACATAGCTGAAGCATTACTTAGAGTGGCGATAAGTACATGCGTACTACCGAGGTAATAACCGAACCAAACTTTAATAGACCAGAATTTGACAGGAGTTGTCGCTGGTAACCCGATGGTAGAATGACTACGATTATATCACGATTTAACATATAATCATATCATATGCTATACATACAGCACCATATCACATACAATAAAATTAAAGTAAAATAATACCAATATTAATTCGGAAAATCGTAGAAATAAGAACGTAGATATCAAAATACATGAAGCATGACATGATCTCCAGTTGTTTACAGGTTTGTCTTAAATATAACTTCGCAAGGCCATGGAATTCTTTTCAGCATATACAAATATATCACACCACCCCCCGGTGGATGATTTTAAACCTACCTATGCGATCAATATTGTTAACTTCATAAATTGTATAAGTTGGACACTGACATGGTTTTTTTAGAAATATTTGTTATTGAAAATTTACAGTTCCTAATTAATTTAATTGTTATTAAATCTAATTAACTCCTCCCTCAGTCATAAGTGACCTTAGCCGATTTTGACTATCCTATTTAGACCCGTTGGCTTACTAGCTCCCAAAAACTTTAAATGATTTGGCTTTCCAAACTTTTACTTTGAGCGTACCTGATGAAGGTTATTCCAGAAACGTGTCGTGCACACTATATTAGATATCTACGTTTTTATTTCTATCGTGGAATGGTAACCATATAAAATACAACCTTGCATGACAATAGCTAAACGCATGCCGTGGTTTTCTTCTGAACTCCAATGTATTCATATCAGACGATATATGTGTCTCCTGTTTAAATGTTAATTACACAGCTTTACATATACAGCGAGTATGTATCCATAGTTACTTTGTGGTTTTCTCTCCATTGTATTTCTGAATAAAAACATCATCTGTTTCATAATACAGAATGGTGTACCACATCCGTGAACAGTTTTTGGGGTTCTGTACATTGATGTAGCAAATGCATAATCGGTTTATTAAATAGGTGTGTATGACATATCTGTGCGACAGATGAAACAGATTATACACATGAAGTAAAATACTCGTGTTGGATCTCTGCCAGAATGTTTCATAAAACGATGCGCACTAAAAGAATTTAATCTTAACAGGGAATCGGTCTTGAGTAGACCATCACGCACATTCTGGTTTATTTCAGATCACATGATCATTACTTCTTTTACATGGTTAAACACTTCGAATTTGTATCATTATCTAATCAGATTAGATACGAAGATTTGGAGGGAAATATATTTTTGCAAAAGGTGGATTATTATTTTTTTTTGTGAAATTTTTATTTTTTGTTTTTGAATGTGGCATCTATTTTGTAATTTGTGGTTCAGACAGGAGATATACTTTGTAGCAAATTTAAAACGAAATAATTGTATTAAACAGACGATCTTTAATTTACATGCACATCTTTTGATGCAAAGTGAATTCGCACGACACGTTTCTGGAATAACCTTATTCAGGTTCGCTCATAGTCAACAGATTAGAGCCAAATAATCTAAAAGTTTTTGGGAGCAAATGTACATAGCCAATATTGGCTAAGGTTAATTATGCCGTTGATTAACAATTTTAACCGTTATGGAATATCTGTGTCAAAGGTTCCATTTGTCGTAATCACAATCCGATCCTTTTATCATCCATGACTTATCACTTGGTTTGTAGCAATAAACCATGTCAGTGCGGGACTGACTAATACGCCGATGATTCCACCAGCCAGGGTATCAACCCACTGACTAATATGCCGATGATTCCACCAGCCAGGGTATCAACCCACTGACTAATACGCCGATGATTCCACCAGCCAGGGTATCAACCCACTGACTAATACGCCGATGATTCCACCAGCCAGGGTATCAACCCACTGACTAATACGCCGATGATTCCACCAACCAGGGTATCAATCCACTGACTAATACGCCGATGATTCCACCAGCCAGGGTATCAACCCACTGACTAATACGTCGATGATTCCACCAGCCAGGGTATCAACCCACTGACTAATACGCCGATGATTCCACCAGCCAGGGTATCAACCCACTTTCTAATACGCCGATGATTCCACCAGCCAGGGTATCAACCCACTGACTAATACGTCGATGATTCCACCAGCCAGGGTATCAACCCACTGACTAATACGCCGATGATTCCACCAGCCAGGGTATCAACCCACTGACTAATTCGCCGATGATTCCACCAGCCAGGGTATCAACCCACTGACTAATACGTCGATGATTCCACCAGCCAGGGTAGCAACCCACTGACTAATACACCGATGATTCCACCAGCCAGGGTAGCAACCCACTGACTAATACGCCGATGATTCCACCAGCTAGGATATCAACCCACTGACTAATACGCCGATGATTCCATCAGCTAGGGTATCAACCCACTGACTAATACGCCGATGATTCCACCAGCCGGGAAATCAACCCACTGACTAATACGCCGATGATTCCACCAGCCGGGGTATCAACCCACTGACTAATACGCCGATGATTCCACCAGCCAGGGTATCAACCAACTGACTAATACGCCGATGATTCCACCAGCCAGGGTATCAACCCACTGACTAATACGCCGAAGATTCCACCAGCCAGGGTATCAACCCACTTGTAGTAGATATCTAATTTAGTGCACATGATGCCTTTCTCGAATAACGTTGCATCATGTACAATTATAATCAGAAATTTTGCCAGCCGCAGAATTCAAAATATTTGGGAGTAACTACGCCATACCGTAATATGCATAGTACGTTTTGTATAAAATAAGTTAATTAATCCCATATTTGATCAACAATTCTACGTAAATGATCTTACACTATGCAGTATATATTTTATTTGTAAAGGTTGTAATATGTTAATAATAGTGAGACTTTCAGACGTGTTTTCTTTGCTGAACATGAAAGTATATCTGGCAATTATATTTTCTAGTTTTGTAGTACCAGTTATACACTTTACTGTTTCCATACGCATATATATTTAATTGGTATATTTCATCTTAAATCAGAAAGAAAATTACTCTATTCGGATATTTATAATTCATAAATGCCCCCCTCCAAACCCCCCCCCCCCCCCCCCCCCACCCCCCACCACATAACAGTTACGACATTCAATGGGAAATAATAAAGCAGGTACATTCGGTACAGCTAAGACACGTGTATGTATATATGACCACTCTCTAAGACACGTGTATGTATATATGACCACTCTATCTGCAGTTATTCACGTTCTATAGTGGTAGTCGACCACAAACAGTTAGATACGCTAATTGTAATACCAAGCATCAAGAAACTTTGTTTTAGCATGAATGAATACTTATAGCGAACATGGAAAGAAGTTCGTAAATATACAATGCAAGAAGGGGAAATAAAAATTTAGATTAAGCGTGCACAACTCGCTTCTGGAATAACATTAATCATGTATATGTAACCTTAGCCGATTTTGGGTGTTCTGTCTGGGTCCTTAGTTTAATTAACTCCTAAATACTTTTAAATTATTTGGCTTCCCAGACTTTTGACTATGATCGTACTTGATGACAGTTATACCAGAAACGCCTTTATAGATAAGACAAAAATCATTGAATCTCGAGAGTGTGACTGTCCCTTGCTTACTTTACATTGATTGATGTAACACGTGTACGTGAACTTTTAATAAGTTATATCTGACAACAAGTTATTATTTAATGATTTTTTTATTTTTATTATGTAATTATCAGTTCAAATGTATCGTTTAAATTATCAAAATCCCGCCGCCTTGACACAAAGAGGACCAGACATGTCTGAATGACGTAATATCGTAGGTGTCATCGTATTAAAATTGTTATATAACGATGTTCCGAATTTGGTGCTTCAAGTCAGCTGTTTTATGATGACATATCAAGTTCTGTTCGTGACAGCCACATGTTACTAGCGTTATGCTTTGAGTATGATATAAGATCTGAAGGACACATCCTTAACACAAATGTATTGCCATTCCTTTGAATGTTTCTGTTGTAAGTAATTCATGTTTTACATTAGCCTATTTTGCCATTCCTTTGAATGTTTCTGTTGTAAGTAATTCATGTTTTACATTAGCCTATTTTGCCATTCCTTTGAATGTTTCTGTTGTAAGTAATTCATGTTTTACATTAGCCTATTTTGCCATTCCTTTGAATGTTTCTGTTGTAAGTAATTCATGTTTTACATTAGCCTATTTTGCCATTCCTTTGAATGTTTCTGTTGTAAGTAATTCATGTTTTACATTAGCCTATTTTGCCATTCCTTTGAATGTTTCTGTTGTAAGTAATTCATGTTTTACATTAGCCTATTTTGCCATTCCTTTGAATGTTTCTGTTGTAAGTAATTCATGTTTTACATTAGCCTATTTTGCCATTCCTTTGAATGTTTCTGTTGTAAGTAATTCATGTTTTACATTAGCCTATTTTGCCATTCCTTTGAATGTTTCTGTTGTAAGTAATTCATGTTTTACATTAGCCTATTTTGCCATTCCTTTGAATGTTTCTGTTGTAAGTAATTCATGTTTTACATTAGCCTATTTTGCCATTCCTTTGAATGTTTCTGTTGTAAGTAATTCATGTTTTACATTAGCCTATTTTGCCATTCCTTTGAATGTTTCTGTTGTAAGTAATTCATGTTTTACATTAGCCTATTTTGCCATTCCTTTGAATGTTTCTGTTGTAAGTAATTCATGTTTTACATTTGCCTATTTTGCCATTCCTTTGAATGTTTCTGTTGTAAGTAATTCATGTTTTACATTAGCCTATTTTGCCATTCCTTTGAATGTTTCTGTTGTAAGTAATTCATGTTTTACATTAGCCTATTTTGCCATTCCTTTGAATGTTTCTGTTGTAAGTAATTCATGTTTTACATTAGCCTATTTTGCCATTCCTTTGAATGTTTCTGTTGTAAGTAATTCATGTTTTACATTAGCCTATTTTGCCATTCCTTTGAATGTTTCTGTTGTAAGTAATTCATGTTTTACATTAGCCTATTTTGCCATTCCTTTGAATGTTTCTGTTGTAAGTAATTCATGTTTTACATTAGCCTATTTTGCCATTCCTTTGAATGTTTCTGTTGTAAGTAATTCATGTTTTACATTAGCCTATTTTGCCATTCCTTTGAATGTTTCTGTTGTAAGTAATTCATGTTTTACATTAGCCTATTTTGCCATTCCTTTGAATGTTTCTGTTGTAAGTAATTCATGTTTTACATTAGCCTATTTTGCCATTCCTTTGAATGTTTCTGTTGTAAGTAATTCATGTTTTACATTAGCCTATTTTGCCATTCCTTTGAATGTTTCTGTTGTAAGTAATTCATGTTTTACATTAGCCTATTTTGCCATTCCTTTGAATGTTTCTGTTGTAAGTAATTCATGTTTTACATTAGCCTATTTTGCCATTCCTTTGAATGTTTCTGTTGTAAGTAATTCATGTTTTACATTTGCCTATTTTGCCATTCCTTTGAATGTTTCTGTTGTAAGTAATTCATGTTTTACATTAGCCTATTTTGCCATTCCTTTGAATGTTTCTGTTGTAAGTAATTCATGTTTTACATTAGCCTATTTTGCCATTCCTTTGAATGTTTCTGTTGTAAGTAATTCATGTTTTACATTAGCCTATTTTGCCATTCCTTTGAATGTTTCTGTTGTAAGTAATTCATGTTTTACATTAGCCTATTTTGCCATTCCTTTGAATGTTTCTGTTGTAAGTAATTCATGTTTTACATTAGCCTATTTTGCCATTCCTTTGAATGTTTCTGTTGTAAGTAATTCATGTTTTACATTAGCCTATTTTGCCATTCCTTTGAATGTTTCTGTTGTAAGTAATTCATGTTTTACATTAGCCTATTTTGCCATTCCTTTGAATGTTTCTGTTGTAAGTAATTCATGTTTTACATTAGCCTATTTTGCCATTCCTTTGAATGTTTCTGTTGTAAGTAATTCATGTTTTACATTAGCCTATTTTGCCATTCCTTTGAATGTTTCTGTTGTAAGTAATTCATGTTTTACATTAGCCTATTTTGCCATTCCTTTGAATGTTTCTGTTGTAAGTAATTCATGTTTTACATTAGCCTATTTTGCCATTCCTTTGAATGTTTCTGTTGTAAGTAATTCATGTTTTACATTAGCCTATTTTGCCATTCCTTTGAATGTTTCTGTTGTAAGTAATTCATGTTTTACATTAGCCTATTTTGCCATTCCTTTGAATGTTTCTGTTGTAAGTAATTCATGTTTTACATTAGCCTATTTTGCCATTCCTTTGAATGTTTCTGTTGTAAGTAATTCATGTTTTACATTAGCCTATTTTGCCATTCCTTTGAATGTTTCTGTTGTAAGTAATTCATGTTTTACATTAGCCTATTTTGCCATTCCTTTGAATGTTTCTGTTGTAAGTAATTCATGTTTTACATTAGCCTATTTTGCCATTCCTTTGAATGTTTCTGTTGTAAGTAATTCATGTTTTACATTAGCCTATTTTGCCATTCCTTTGAATGTTTCTGTTGTAAGTAATTCATGTTTTACATTAGCCTATTTTGCCATTCCTTTGAATGTTTCTGTTGTAAGTAATTCATGTTTTACATTAGCCTATTTTGCCATTCCTTTGAATGTTTCTGTTGTAAGTAATTCATGTTTTACATTAGCCTATTTTGGGGGTAATGCATTATGTGTATTATTGTGCTTCTCATCTGCTAAATACATTGGTTATAAAAGCGTATGTGCACACTGGTAATAAACATAGTGTATAATCAAAAGTATTATATTGCAGGACATTATAAATATAAAGTCAGGTAGTTGTATGGTAGTTGGAGTTACAACTACATGTGTAATCAGTGCATATCACCACCAATGTTGTGAGTTATATTCCTTTCTTGGCGAGGTGTACTCGATACAACACCATGATATAAAGTGTGTCAGTGAGTTGTGGCAGGTTATTGGTTTTCTCCGGGTACTCTGGTTTTCTGAACCAATAAAACTGACAGACAAGATATAACTGTAATATTATTAAAAGTGGTGTAAACACTACAACCCTAGTCTTTAATAACTCATGCTATAAGGAGTATTAGTGTTTTCTAGTTCACGTTCGTTACTAAAAATAAGTTTATGAAAGGATCGTTACTTAAGTTATTGTGTACGTCATTATTAAATAATTAAAATAATAACAGCAGAAAAAAAAGAAAAAAAATCGTTTGCAAAAAACAACTATTCCCCTAATATACATATACAGATACTTCAATAAACCGTGGCGGAATTAAGCCAGTTTAATGGGAGGACAGATTGGTTTTCGAAGTATCGATTTTAATTGTTGTAAACATTTTTGTTTTATATCAACAATATTTTTAACCTACCATGGAATTCTTAAAACTTTCCATCCACCGGAACGATTTCTTTAATGGTTGTTAAAACAGCAAATGTGATTAAAACATAATGTAAAAAGAAATCACGGTGTGCATTTGCATTGATTTAATTAATCATGTTTTATCAAATATTTTGTCTGTAGAGTGTAGTGTAAACCAGTGATAATTGATATATGATATAATGATTGGTCGATCATTATATTGTGTACTTGTATCTGTATTTAAAATCACCATATGTGTTTAATAATAAAGTACAAAAAAAATATATATCATTTAATACGCTACATGCAGCATATAACGTACCATTTGTATGTACAAGGTGGTATTACATCCTACCAATTACGACTAAGCAAAGATATTGGAATAACTTTTGTCTTGAAATCAGTGTAAACAAATAATGGAAAAATAATGGAACTATTTGATTTATTTCTTAAAAATCAATATTCATAATATCTGTTATATGACTCCCCGGAGAAAGATTGTGTAAATAATAAATAAACGTTAGAGAAAGACGAAAGACCAAGCAAGAATGAACTCTCCAGAGATAGCGGCAATAGTGGGCACAATACACACAACAAAGTTGAGCAATACGGACCACCGACAAACTGAGGATGAATCTATGAATCTAAGAACTCCCGAAAACTAAGCAGCCCCTGCTTCTCATCAGACACCTGCCATGATACTCATAGAATAAAGACCGGATGGACAACAGAATAGATAAACAAAACCACATTAGTAAAACACGAACCCACATACAAACCACTAAATCTGATATCTACGTTTTTATTTGTGATAGCATAAAGTTTTTTTGACTGAAGCGAATCTGTGGAGTTGTTTGATTATTTCTGTGTTCATATCTGCATTGCTCTGGGGGCGGGAATTTCTTTAACCGCATTAACACAGGAAAAGCATTTCCATAAGCATAAAGTAATGGTATTGTTGTTTGAGACCGCGAAAGGTATTTCTGAAGTTTGTAATATTGGCGGAATAGTTGACAATCACTGTGCATACTCTCTCTTCATTAAAAAAAAACAAATAACAAAACATACTATAAACTATGATTGTATTGGCAGACAATCTCGGGATTATATATTTACTGTATATGAATACCATTGCTGCAGCATCAATTGCCTTTCCATTCTTTTGACTATATTTATTAAGATATTTTTAAGGTATTTTGTTTCATAAGTGAATGATTAGAATTTTAAGCATTTTGTCATTGCATACTTGTGTCATAACCTGGTCATACCGCTTGCATCTAGAGATGGCGATCTTGATTTCACCATCGATCATTGAAAAGCAACACAATACATTTGCATAATTTTTTCCTTTCAGCAACTAATCACATCATAAGTAAGAGCAAAATGTAAGAATATTGTATCAAATAGAATGACTTTATGGAACCAAACCTCATTTAAATCAGGCTGTAAAGATTACGTTTTTCTTTTGTTTTTTTTTATAAATTAGGAACTTGTTTATCTTTGTAGATGGTTTGTACAAAGATAAAAAATATTTCTACCACAATTGTTCTAGATCATTGTTTGTCTTTTCGTCCCTTTTCATGGCCACTGTATTGTTTACCTGTTTATCATTACCTCTTTGGCATATTCATGTATTTCATTCTACCACTGGATAGATGACACTACTTGTGGACGCTTTATTCCGCATCAACATCATCCACCCAAGAGCAACAACATGAATGAATTAATGAGGATCAGCTAGGATACTGGCTCGGACGTCGCCCAGCATATAAAGGTCCTCAAATCTAAGCCCTCTGATTGTACTTGTACAAGTTCCCATTCAAATATATAATATGACTGGCACGTTATAACAGTGCAACCTTAGCAGTATCAACAACACCTCTCTACGAGATGTGTTCATCAAAACGGCCGAAATATCGTGAGCATAAATTGGAAACATAAGCTTGCAATTCTTATGGCTTCCAGCGAGGATAATGGGAAGACAAGGGGCAAAACATGGAAAAGAGGACGTAGATACTATTTCCGAATGGATTAAAAGGTGAGGTCCGTTGATACAAATTAGAATTAAAAACCCCAATGGGTCAGTGAGCACTCGTGCAGCACCGATGTTGCACATGCCTTTCATATCCATGACAAATATGTTGCTGTTCCTGCAGAGAATGCCCATAGCAATATCGTTTGTGTGTGCAAATCATATTACATATACTGCTTGATAAAGTAATTATGTATTGACAACTCACTTGCCAACCCTAAATATACCCTGACGACAATTATTTGCTATGTTGTGCGAAGGTGTTGTTCAACAAAACGTCGACATCATGTTGGTACTGACTGTTGTCTTCTTCTCGCTGACCTGGTGCTTTATCCGTACTAGGCAGACTCAACCAGTAAAACTAAAGAAAAACTAAAAAGCTAGCCCGATCCTTTAATGCCACTTTCCGCTATATAGATTATGCATTTTCACTAAATAATTCTAAGCTTAGTAATTTTGTTGATCGCATCTATCGCATTGAGCATGCAATAAAGGATATCACAGATACAGCTAGGTATGCTTCATACCTTGACCTACACCTCGAAATTGGCATTGACACCCGTTGAGAATTAAAATTTAAGACAAACAGATGATTTCAATTTTCCCATTGTAAATTTTCCATTTATATGTAGTAACATTCCGGCAGCACCTGCTTACGGAGTATGTAACTCTCAGCTGATCCGATATTCCAGAGCTTGTGGTTCATATCATGGTGTCCTTGACAGATGGTCGCTGCGAACAAGGAAGCTACTGAACCAAGGGTTTCTGGTGTTAAAATGATGTCTGCATTTCCACAAATGACCATGGAAATGTTCCGTTTGTCGTACTCATAACCCTGTCCTTTAATCATTCATGACTTATCAACGGGTTTGTAGCACGACGGGTGTCACATGTGGAACAGGAATTGCTTATCCATCCGGAGTACATTGGTTCACCCCTGGTGTTTAGTGGGATTCGTGTTGCTCGATCTTTTGTCTGTGTTCTGCTTTGTAGATCATTGTTTGTCCTTTTTCTTTTGGCCATTATATTGTCTGTCCTTCTATTTACTGTTTCTGATTAACCCCTTTATTATCTTCATTTATTTTCTTGTACAAGATGGAAAACCTGTACAAGATGTAAAACCTGGCAGGTTAAAGTACCAATAAATTAAATGTTAGATAACTGAATTTTAATGCACGTTAGTTTATCATCGACTCCGACTTTGGATATATTATTAACAATCTCTAGCTCCCTCCATCAGAAATACCCATTCTCGGTATTCCCATACGTCTTTTGTCTTAAACATCTTTCGAAGTTTAATTCAAACGGTAATGAAATAAATGGCTGTTTGTAACCTTGATCAAAACTATTGAAAATCTGTGCAGCAATAAATCATTTATAAGTGTACACAAGTGTTACTTTACTCAAACGTACACAAATTGTGACAAAGAAAGCTTAAATGCGACAGAATTATGAAATGCAAATAAACAAATTAAGGCTAAACAAGCGTGTAGATTTGTTTTAGATAAATACTAAAAATCTGTTATTGCTTTGAATACACGAGTAGTCGTCATTTACGTCCTAGGTTTGTTATTAGATATATTCGTATGTTGTGTGTCAAAACACGATTTTTGATTCATGGCAATTGTTGACCATTTTTCCTCTTTTTAAAATAGTTTACGTGAAATTGAAATATAAATACGTATGCAAAGCATCAAAAGTATATATATTCCATGAAATAGAATTGTAGGTATATACTTTAGGGCGTACAACGCATTTGTGGACCACCTTTATCAGATACGCTCAAAATCGAAAGATTATAAATAGACTAAAAGCCATTGGGAGGAAGAAAATAAATAGATAGGTGATAGTCAATATCGGCTAAGGTCACCTATGTAGGAGGGAGGAGAACCTTAGTATTGATAATATTCATATTATTTCATTTCTTGATATCATATGCTAATCTTATGATCTATTCAAACATAATTATATCTTTAAGCAATCAATGTGATGTTGTTGGCGGCTTTATCTGCATGAACAACAATATACTTGTCCTGAATAGTGAACATGGTTTCATCAACATCCGGATCATTGAAAACATATGTTACTTATTACTTTTGTTTTCATTGACCTTTTGAGTTTCCTGATTCTATTAATTATTTACACGTGAATTAACGGGATATACCTATAATTATTACATATATTAAAATCAATGTATATAATTATGTAGCACATGGCTTAATTATATTTGATATTATCTGATTAGCAAAGGACACATGTTTGCTTTTATTTACTGTAACAGGTATATTGTTTGCATTACAGGCATATTAGTTTAAAATTTAGTTGTCTTGTTAATAACAACCCGACATCTGGGATTTAATAAAAAAAATAGATATCAAATAAATTCAGTTTCTGGAATAACCTTCATCAGGTACGCTCAATATCGAAAGATTGGAAAGCTAAATAATTTAAAGTTTTGGGAGTAATAAAACCAACAGGTTAGCCAAGATCGGTTAAGGCCACCTATGCCGGTGGTGGTGTTGGTGTTGGTTGGGGTGGGGGGGTGGGGGGGGGGTAGGGGATGATCCTTAGTTTGATCAATAATTACATTATTTAGGTGTGAAAGTCAGTAAATAAAAATACCTAATAAACCATGTCAGTGCTGCAGCTTAAGCTATATACACCAAATGACATCTAAACGATAAAGGTGTCCATATGTAGTGTTGATCAGCAGAAGTAGAGATTACCGCCCAACTACAGGCTAGATGTCTTTCACATTCATATTAGGCTATGAATTATGCTCATTGTTGAACATCCTACTGCGAATGTGAAACGTAGGGGAAAATTAGAAACGTTTAAGATACCAAGGAGTAATCAGAAGCCATACACATTCACCAAGGAGTAATCAGAAGCCGTACACATTCACCAAAGGTGTAATCAGAAGCCGTACACATTCACCAAGGAGTAATCAGAAATCGTACACATTCACCAAGGAGTAATCAGAAGCCGTACACATTCACCAAGGAGTAATATGAAGCCGTACACATTCACCAAGGAGTAATCAGAAGCCGTACACATTCACCAAGGAGTATTCAGAAGCCATACACATTCATCAAGGAGTAATCAGAAGCCGTACACATTCACCAAGGAGTAATATGAAGCCGTACACATTCACCAAGGAGTAATCAGAAGCCGTACACATTCACCAAGGAGTATTCAGAAGCCATACACATTCACCAAGGAGTAATCAGAAGCCGTACACATTCACCAAGGTGTAATGAGAAGCCGTACACATTCAACAAGGAGTAATCAGAAGCCGTACACATTCACCAAGGAGTAATCAGAAGCAGTACACATTCACCAAGGAGTAACCAGAAGCCGTACACATTCACCAAGTAGTAATCTGAAGCCGTACACATTCATCAAGGAGTAATCAGAATCCGTACATATTCAAACTTTAAGATATCAAGGAGTAATCAGAAGCGTACACATTCAAACTTTTAGATATCAAGGAGTAATCAGAAGTCGTACACATTCAAACTTTAAGATGTCAAGGAGTAATCGGAAGCCGTACACATTCAAACTTTAAGATACCAAGGAGTAATCAGAAGCCGCACACTTTCAAACTTTAAGATACCAAGGAGTAATCAGAAGCGTACACATTAAAACTTTAAGATATCAAGGAGTAATCAGAAGCCGTACACATTCAAACTTTAAGATACCAAGGAGTAATCAGAAGCCGTACACATTCAAACTTTAAGATACCAAGGAGTAATCAGAAGCCGTACACATTCAAACTGTAAGATACCAAGGAGTAATCAGAAGCCGTACACATTCAAACATTTCTTTCGTAATACAAGGAGTAATCAGAAGCCGTACACATTCAAACTTTAAGATACCAAGGAGTAATCAGAAGCCGTACACATTCAAACATTAAAATACCAAGGAGTAATCAGAAGCCGTACACATTCAAACTTTAAGATACCAAGGAGTAATCAGAAGCGTACACATTCAAACATTAAGATACCAAGGAGTAATCAGAAGCCGTACACATTCAAACTTTAAGATATCAAGGAGTAGTCAGAAGCCGTGCACAATCAAACTTTAAGATTCCAAGGAGTAATCAGAAGCCGTACACATTCAAACTTTTCTTTCGTAATACAAGGAGTAATCAGAAGCCGTACACATTCAAACTTTAAGATTCCAAGGAGTAATCAGAAGCCGTACACATTCAAACATTAAGATACCAAGGAGTAATCAGAAGCCGTACACATTCAAACTTTAAGATATCAAGGAGTAATCAGAAGCCGTACACATTCAAACTTTTCTTTCGTAATACAAGGAGTAATCAGAAGCCGTGCACATTCAAACTTTAAGATACCAAGGAGTAATCAGAAGCCGTACACATTCAAACTTTTCTTTCGTAATAGCATACTATCAAAAGAATTGTACAGTTTCATATATATTTATCTGTATGTTATATACATGTTTTTAATTGACAGAATGACCACGTGGTAAAGCTGGGCTGAAAATGAAAAAGTTACTGCTACTTCTGGTCATTGCAGTAGTTCAGACTCATACTTCCGGTTACAAGTCCAAAGCTGGTTACCACTCACGAAACAATCATATTTATAACAGTTATAATGTTAAATATGATAAAGAGAACATCAGGAGAGAACTTTACTTTACATCTGCTCGTAAGTATTTTGTTTGATGAACATTATATAATTTGTTTGAGTTATTTCTTGTTTTGCCGTTAATTAGAAAGTATGTTGTAAATTAATACATGTTTTGAACATATACTGACCGCTCGATTTATATATGACTTAGTTTATCCATCAGGTCCTAACTACAATAGAATTATCTTTCTATACTGACATATAAGTAAAATACCAAACCTCACAACATCCACCGCCTGGACCAGTGATAGCGAAATAAAAAAAATCTTTAATTGTTTCTAGAGAGAAAAGCATCAAGAACAGAAGACATTTTTCTATTTAAGCAACATGTAATACATCTGTTCTGACCTTGGGGTTAGTACATATAGTTTGCTCTGTCTCATAAAAGTCAACACATGTTGAACGGTCTCCCCTCTTTCTCTCCGGTAGATATTCCTCATACCTTTTGTGTTTTTCCTTATTTCGATAAACAGTTTCACCGTTACTCTTCAGGGCTTTACCGGGAATGGCATTCGTGTTCCATTTCAATACGGTTGTTTCGAATAATTTCAATTCTGATCATGTTCCGTCTTTTTCGTGTCTTGACGTCTGAAATGTTAGGCAGACAACTTCCGGTGTTTACGCTATTACTGTGACAACATCAACATATCATAGTTGCAGATGCGGTAGATTATAAGCAATTGTAATATGGATACACCAAGAAAACGGCCGAATAAATACTGGTGTTCGGTACCCCACTGTCTGCCTGATAACAGAAATATAGCAAGACAGATCGTTTTCATTTCACGGTGCTGACATCAGTAAATAAACGAAGAAAGCAAATTTAATTAAAGAAGTAATTGTCTGTGCATTGAAGTCTTTGATACAAATAAAATAATTTAATTGATATCTGTCTTTTACAGAAAATATTAATAATTCATCAAGTTCGGGAACGTTAAAACGCCGCATATCGATTGGACTTTTCGTTGTGTAAATTGACACCGGAAGTCTAGTACCTAACATTCCATCAAAATCACGTGGTCTGGCAGACGAAAATAACAAGCTTTTGACGGAATGGAAATGATTCGAAACAACCGTATTGGAATAGGATTCCGCGTTGTTGACTTTACTCAAAACAAACCAGGGGAGGTAAGCGAAAGCGGAAACGACAGTTCGATAATAATGTTGGGACTGTATCGGACAGTCGGACCGGAAATGTATCATTTTCTATCTGACCGGCGGTATTTCGGTTTAACTTCATATGGATGAGTGCGTTGTGATACAGAATGTTCTAATCGTGAACATTATACATAACATATCCTAACACAGAAGTTGTCATCTGTACAAAATTGAGCCGATGTAATTAGTTGTATTATTTCAGCTGGCCATTGTAAACCAATTTGTCCTTGTTATATGAACGGTGTGTCGTACGACCATGGAGATCGATGGCAGAAGACAGGTGATCCCTGTACTACCTATGAATGTGGTAACGGAATGTACACACCTGTTATACAAGGTATTGCAGTTTAGCAGACATGATAAGTTTCAATGATATATAGCTAACTAAGGCGGATCCAGATATTTCCATAACGAATAAAAAAATCGACTTTCAAGACCATTTATTTTAAGAAAAATTAAAAGATACCGAGATGTAATTCAAAGCAACACGTACAAAACATGGTAAAAAGAACAATGACAAGGACGAAATTAGAATTATTCTGTTAAAACACTTGTTTAACAGTATATGACTTAGACCCCGCCCCCTCCCCCTGGATATTCTGTTAAAACACTTGTTTAACAGTATATGACTTAGCCCCCGCCTCCTCCCCTGGATATTCTGTTAAAACACTTGTTTAACAGTATATGACTTAGCCCCCGCCCCCTCCCCCTGGATATTCTGTTAAAACACTTGTTTAACAGTATATGACTTAGCCCCCGCCCCCTCCCCCTGGATATTCTGTTAAAACACTTGTTTAACAGTATATGACTTAGCCCCCGCCCCCTCCCCCTGGATATTCTGTTAAAACACTTGTTTAACAGTATATGACTTAGCCCCCGCCCCCTCCCCCTGGATATTCTGTTAAAACACTTGTTTAACAGTATATGACTTAGCCCCCGCCCCCTCCCCCTGGATATTCTGTTAAAACACTTGTTTAACAGTATATGACTTAGCCCCCGCCCCTCCCCCTGGATATTCTGTTAAAACACTTGTTTAACAGTATATGACTTAGCCCCCGCCCCCTCCCCCTGGATTCGCCTATAGCCAATTATATATAAGTCATTGAGGTCATTATGTTTCCCTTCACATACACGTACCATGTCATACTGTATTTATATTTACTCTTACATGTAATTTAACATAAGATTCAAAGTTGTTCTACTTAATAAGTCATTAATGGAGAAAACATGCCAATATCGAATACGGGAATGTGCTAAAATGTTGCCAGGTTACATAATGATATTCAGCTACATGTATAGTAAAATGACAAAAGTAAAATTGACAACACTGTCGGTATAATTTCATTAAATTCTACATCTACGTTCGACAGATCATCGAAACAAATATTCAAATTAATTTCATTTAATTGCAGTCAAAGAACAGAATGGGTACATAGAACATATAACAATGGCATTGTTACGATCATTATTAAGTTTTACACTTTAAGATTGTATTGCCAGCTATACTGTATTAATGTTGCATACCTTTGTTAAATGTGTTTACTTTAACAGGTGTTAGATATAAAGGAGCATGCAAAAATGTAGGTACAACATGGACAGAAGGTTGTTTTACTTACAAAGTCCAAGTTATAGAAAATAGATCTATTTATAGACTGATCGAAGGAGGTAAATTTCATTATATATTTATATTTTTTATTACATATTTAAGGAATATTTGAAATTGTTGAACAGGTTATACGATATGAACAGGTTTGAGTCAGTTTACGCTTAATAAACTGCAAAGCGGTTTATGAAAAGCGTAAACTGACCAAAACCAGGTTATGCAAGTATAACCTGTTAAACAATTCCAAATATTCCTAATAATTAAATTTTTGCAACAAAATTTAATGATTCCTCAATTTTAATTACGATTATTTCATGTGACTATTTGAATTTGTCGTTGGCGGATGGACACGTTGGTGACGTCACAATACCAACCCAGGTTATCGAATATAGCCACAATTTTCTTCAGGCGGATTAGCCAATCAGATTGAAATATTCAAATTTAATTAAATTATATATTTATATCATTAAATATAATTAGAACAAAATGAACAACAAAACAAAAACACTGTCGGAACAATTCCATAATCCAGTCGAAAGGAACAGAGACAACATCGATATTACTGACACACATATACATGACCACTCACAAGGAACAGAGACTACATCGATATTCCTGACAGACATATACATAACAACTTACAAGGAACAGAGACAACATCGATATTCCTGACAGAGATATACATGACCACTCACAAGGAACAGAGACTACATCGATATTCCTGACACACATATACATGACCACACAACAAGGAACAGAGACAACATCGATATTCCTGACAGACAGATACATGACGACTCACAAGGAACAGAGACTACATCGATATTCCTGACACAAATATACATAACCACACAACAAGGAACAGAGACAACATCGATATTCCTGACACACATATACATGACCACACAACAAGGAACAGAGACTACATCGATATTCCTGACACATATATACATGATCACTCACAAGGAACAGAGACAACATCGATATTCCTGACAGACATATACATGATCACTCACAAGGAACAGAGACAACATCGATATTCCTGACACACATATACAGGACCACTCACAAGGAACAGAGACACCATCGATATTCCTGACACACATATACATGACCACTCACAAGGTACAAAGACTACCACGATATTCCTGACAGACATACATGACCATTCACAACGAACAGGGACAACATCGATATTCCTGACACACATATACATGACCACTCACAAGGAACAGAGACAACATCGATATTCCTGACACACATATACATGACTACTCACAAGGAACAGAGACAACATCGATATTCCTGACACACATACACATGACCACTCACAAGGAACAGAGACAGCATCGATATTCCTGACACATATATACATGACCACTCACAAGGAACAGAGACAACATCGATATTCCTGACAGATATATACATGACCACTCACAAGGAACAGAGACAACATCGATATTCCTGACAGACATATACATGACCACTCACAAGGAACAGAGACAACAGCGATATTCCTGACAGACATATACATGACCACTCACAAGGAACAGAGACAACATCGATATTCCTGACAGACATATACATGACCACACAACAAGGAATAGAGACAACATCGATATTCCTGACAGACATATACATTACCACTCACAAGGAACAGAAACAACATCGATATTCCTGACAGACATATACATGACCACTCACAAGGAACAGAGACAACATCGATATTCCTGACACATATATACATGACCACTCACAAGGAACAGAGACAACATCGATATTCCTGACAGACATATATATACATGACCACTCATAAGGAACAGAGACTACATCTATATTCCTGACAGACATATACATGGCCACTCATAAGGAACAGAGACAACATCGATATTCCTGATACACATATACATGACCACTCACAAGGAACAGAGATTACATCGCTATTCCTGACAGACATATACATGACCACTCAGAAGGAACAGAGACAACATCTATAATCCTGACAGACATATAGATGACCACTCACAAGGAACAGAGACAACATCGATATTCCTGACAGACATATACATGACCACTCACAAGGAACAGAAACAACATCGATATTCCTGACACACATATACATGACCACTCACAAGGCACAGAGACTACATTGATATTCCTGACAGACAAATACATGACCACTCACAAGGAACAGAGACTACATCGATATTCCTGACAGACTTATACATGACCACTCACAAGAAACAGAGACAACATCGATATTCATGACAGACATATACATGACCACTCACAAGGAACAGAGACAACATCGATATTCCTGACAGACATATACATGCCCACTCACAAGGAACAGAGACAACATCGATATTCCTGACACATATACATGACCACTCACAAGGAACAAAGACTACATCGATATTCCTGACAGACTTATACATGACCACTCACAAGGAACAGAGATAACATCGATATTCCTGACACACATATACATGACCACTCACAAGGAACAGAGGCAACATCGATATTCCTGACAGACATATACATGACCACTCACAAGGAACAGAGACAACATAGATATTCCTGACACACATATACATGACCACTCACAAGGAACAGAGACAACATCGATATTCCTGACACACATATACATGACCACTCACAAGGAACAGAGACAACATCGATATTCCTGACACACATATACATGACCACTCACAAGGAACAGAGAAAACATCGATATTCCTGACACATATATACATGACCACTCACATAGAACAGAGACAACATCGATATTCCTGATACACATATATACATGACCATTCACAATGAACAGGGACAACATCTATATTCCTGACACATATATATACATGACCACTGACAAGGAACAGAGACAACATCAATATTCCTGACACACATATACATGACCACTCACAAGGAACAGAGACAGCATCGATATTCCTGACAGACATATACATGAACACTCACAATGAACAGAGACAACATCGATATTCCTGACAGACATATACATGACCACTCACAAGGAACATACAACATCGATATTCCTGACACACATATACATGTCTAATCACAAGGAACAGAGACAACAGCGATATTCCTGACACATATATACATGACCAATCACAAGGAACAGAGACAACATCGATATTCTTGACAGACATATACCTGACCACTCACAAGGAACAGAGACAACATCGATATTCCTTACAGACATATACATGACCACTCACAAGGAACAGACAACATCGATATTCCTGACACACATATACATGACCACTCACAAGGAACAGAGACAACATCGATATTCCTGACACATATATACATGACCACTCACAAGGAACAGAGACAACATCGATATTCCTGACACACATATATACATGACCACTCACAAGGAACAGAGACAACATCTATATTCCTGACACATATATACATGACCACACAACAAGGAACAGAGACTACATCGATATTCCTGATACAAATATACATGACCACTCACAAGGAACAGAGACAACACCGATATTCCTGACACACATATATACATAACCACTCATAGGGAATAGAGTCAACATCGATATTCCTGACAGACATATACATTACCACTCACAAGGAACAGAGACAACATCGATATTCCTGACAGACATATACACGACCACTCATAAGGAACAGAGACTACATCGATATTCCTGACAGACATATACATAACCACTTACAAGGAACAGAGACAACATCGATATTCCAGACAGAGATATACATGACCACTCACAAGGAACAGAGACTACATCGATATTCCTGACACACATATACATGACCACACAACAAAGAACAGAGACAACATCGATATTCCTGACAGACAGATACATGACGACTCACAAGGAACAGAGACTACATCGATATTCCTGACACAAATATACATAACCACACAACAAGGAACAGAGACAACATCGATATTCCTGACACACATATACATGACCACACAACAAGGAACAGAGACTACATCGATATTCCTGACACATATATACATGATCACTCACAAGGAACAGAGACAACATCGATGTTCCTGACACACATATACAGGACCACTCACAAGGAACAGAGACACCATCGATATTCCTGACACACATATACATGACCACTCACAAGGTACAAAGACTACCACGATATTCCTGACAGACATACATGACCATTCACAACGAACAGAGACAACATCGATATTCCTGACACACATATACATGACCACTCACAAGGAACAGAGACAACATCGATATTCCTGACAGACATATACATGACTACTCACAAGGAACAGAGACAACATCGATATTCCTGACACACATATACATGACCACTCACAAGGAACAGAGACAGCATCGATATTCCTGACACATATATACATGACCACTCACAAGGAACAGAGACAACATCGATATTCCTGACAGATATATACATGACCACTCACAAGGAACAGAGACAACATCGATATTCCTGACAGACATATACATGACCACTCACAAGGAACAGAGACTACATCGATATTCCTGACAGACATATACATAACAACTTACAAGGAACAGAGACAACATCGATATTCCTGACAGAGATATACATGACCACTCACAAGGAACAGAGACTACATCGATATTCCTGACACACATATACATGACCACACAACAAGGAACAGAGACAACATCGATATTCCTGACAGACAGATACATGACGACTCACAAGGAACAGAGACAACATCGATATTCCTGACACAAATATACATAACCACACAACAAGGAACAGAGACAACATCGATATTCCTGACACACATATACATGACCACACAACAAGGAACAGAGACTACATCGATATTCCTGACACATATATACATGATCACTCACAAGGAACAGAGCCAACATCGATATTCCTGACAGACATATACATGATCACTCACAAGGAACAGAGACAACATCGATATTCCTGACACACATATACAGGACCACTCACAAGGAACAGAGACACCATCGATATTCCTGACACACATATACATGACCACTCACAAGGTTCAAAGACTACCACGATATTTCTGACACACATATACATGACCATTCACAACGAACAGAGACAACATCGATATTCCTGACACACATATACATGACCACTCACAAGGAACAGAGACATCATCGATATTCCTGACACACATATACATGACCACTCACAAGGAACAGAGACAGCATCGATATTCCTGACACATATATACATGACCACTCACAAGGAACAGAGACAACATCGATATTCCTGACAGATATATACATGACCACTCACAAGGAACAGAGACAACATCGATATTCCTGACAGACATATACATGACCACTCACAAGGAACAGAGACAACAGCGATATTCCTTACATGACCACTCACAAGGAACAGAGACAACATCGATATTCCTGACAGACATATACATTACCACTCACAAGGAACAGAAACAACATCGATATTCCTGACAGACATATACATGACCAATCACAAGGAACAGAGACAACATCGATATTCCTGACACATATATACATGACCACTCACAAGGAACAGAGACAACATCGATATTCCTGACAGAGATATATATACATGACCACTCATAAGGAACAGAGACTACATCGATATTCCTGACAGACATATACATGACCACTCACAAGGAACAGAGACTACATCTATATTCCTGACAGACATATACATGGCCACTCATAAGGAACAGAGACAACATCGATATTCCTGATACACATATACATGACCACTCACAAGGAACAGAGACAACATCGATATTCCTGACACATATATACATGACCACTCGCAAGGTACAGAGATTACATCGCTATTCCTGACAGACATATACATGACCACTCAGAAGGAACAGAGACAACATCTATAATCCTGACAGACATATAGATGACCACTCACAAGGAACAGAGACAACATCGATATTCCTGACAGACATATACATGACCACTCACAAGGAACAGAAACAACATCGATATTCCTGACACACATATACATGACCACTCACAAGGCACAGAGACTACATTGATATTCCTGACAGACATATACATGACCACTCACAAGGAACAGAGACTACATCGATATTCCTGACAGACTTATACATGACCACTCACAAGAAACAGAGACAACATCTATATTCCTGACAGACATATACATGACCACTCACAAGGAACAGAGACTATATTGATATTCCTGACAGACATATACATGACCACACAACAAGGAACAGAGACAACATCGATATTCATGACAGACATATACATGACCACTCACAAGGAACAGAGACAACATCGATATTCCTGACAGACATATACATGACCACTCACAAGGAACAGAGACAACTTCGATATTCCTGACACATATACATGACCACTCACAAGGAACAAAGACTACATCGATATTCCTGACAGACTTATACATGACCACTCACAAGGAACAGAGATAACATCGATATTCCTGACACACATATACATGTCCACTCACAAGGAACAGAGGCAACATCGATATTCCTGACAGACATATACATGACCACTCACAAGGAACAGAGACAACATAGATATTCCTGACACACATATACATGACCACTCACAAGGAACAGAGACAACATCGATATTCCTGACACACATATACATGACCACTCACAAGGAACAGAGACAACATCGATATTCCTGACACACATATACATGACCACTCACAAGGAACAGAGACAACATCGATATTCCTGACACATATATACATGACCACTCACATAGAACAGAGACAACATCGATATTCCTGATACACATATATACATGACCATTCACAATGAACAGGGACAACATCTATATTCCTGACACATATATATACATGACCACTGACAAGGAACAGAGACAACATCAATATTCCTGACACACATATACATGACCACTCACAAGGAACAGAGACAGCATCGATATTCCTGACACACATATACATGACCACTGACAAGGAACAGAGACAACATCAATATTCCTGACACACATATACATGACCACTCACAAGGAACAGAGACAGCATCGATATTCCTGACACACATATACATGAACACGCAACAAGGAACAGTGACAACATCGATATTCCTGACAGACATATACATGACCACTCACAAGGAACAGAGACACCATCGATATTCCTGACACACATATACATGTCTACTCACAAGGAACAGAGACAACATCAATATTCCTGACACACATATACAGGACCACTCACAAGGAACAGAGACACCATCGATATTCCTGACACACATATACATGACCACTCACAAGGTACAAAGACTACCACGATATTCCTGACAGACATACATGACCATTCACAACGAACAGAGACAACATCGATATTCCTGACACACATATACATGACCACTCACAAGGAACAGAGACAACATCGATATTCCTGACACACATATACATGACCACTCACAAGGAACAGAGACAGCATCGATATTCCTGACACATATATACATGACCACTCACAAGGAACAGAGACAACATCGATATTCCTGACAGATATATACATGACCACTCACAAGGAACAGAGACAACATCGATATTCCTGACAGACATATACATGACCACTCACAAGGAACAGAGACAACAGCGATATTCCTGACAGACATATACATGACCACTCACAAGGAACAGAGACAACATCGATATTCCTGACAGACATATACATGACCACACAACAAGGAATAGAGACAACATCGATATTCCTGACAGACATATACATTACCACTCACAAGGAACAGAAACAACATCGATATTCCTGACAGACATATACATGACCACTCACAAGGAACAGAGACAACATCGATATTCCTGACACATATATACATGACCACTCACAAGGAACATAGACAACATCGATATTCCTGACAGACATATATATACATGACCACTCATAAGGAACAGAGACCACATCGATATTCCTGACAGACATATACATGACCACTCACAAGGAACAGAGACTACATCTATATTCCTGACAGACATATACATGGCCACTCACAAGGAACAGAGACAACATCGATATTCTTGATACACATATACATGACCACTCACAAGGAACAGAGACAACTTCGATATTCCTGACACATATATACATGACCACTCGCAAGGTACAGAGATTACATCGCTATTCCTGACAGACATATACATGACCACTCAGAAGGAACAGAGACAACATCTATAATCCTGACAGACATATAGATGACCACTCACAAGGAACAGAGACAACATCGATATTCCTGACAGACATATACATGACCACTCACAAGGAACAGAAACAACATCGATATTCCTGACACACATATACATGACCACTCACAAGGCACAGAGACTACATTGATATTCCTGACAGACATATACATGACCACCCACAAGGAACAGAGACTACATCGATATTCCTGACAGACTTATACATGACCACTCACAAGGAACAGAGGCAACATCGATATTCCTGACACACATATACATGACCACTCACAAGGAACAGAGACAACATAGATATTCCTGACAGACATATACATGACCACTCACAAGGAACAGAGACAATATCGATATTCCTGACACACATATACATGACCACTCACAAGGAACAGAGACAACATCGATATTCCTGACACACATATACATGACCACTCACAAGGAACAGAGACAACATCGAAATTCCTGACACATATATACATGACCACTCACATAGAACAGAGACAACATCGATATTCCTGATACACATATATACATGACCATTCACAATGAACAGGGACAACATCTATATTCCTGACACATATATATACATGACCACTCACAAGGAACAGAGACAACATCAATATTCATGACACACATATACATGACCACTCACAAGGAACAGAGACAGCATCGATATTCCTGACAGACATATACATGAACACTTACAATGAACAGAGACAACATAGATATTCCTGACAGACATATACATGACCACTCACAAGGAACATACAACATCGATATTCCTGACACACATATACATGTCTACTCACAAGGAACAGAGACAACAGCGATATTCCTGACACATATATACATGACCAATCACAAGGAACAGAGACAACATCGATATTCTTGACAGACATATACATGACCACTCACAAGGAACAGAGACAACATCGATATTCCTTACAGACATGTACATGACCACTCACAAGGAACAGACAACATCGATATTCCTGACACACATATACATGACCACTCACAAGGAACAGAGACAACATCGATATTCCTGACACATATATACATGACCACTCACAAGGAACAGAGACAACATCGATATTCCTGACACACATATATACATGACCACTCACAAGGAACAGAGACAACATCTATATTCCTGACACATATATACATGACCACACAACAAGGAACAGAGACTACATCGATATTCCTGATACAAATATACATGACCACTCACAAGGAACAGAGACAACACCGATATTCCTGACACACATATATACATAACCACTCATAGGGAATAGAGTCAACATCGATATTCCTGACAGACATATACATTACCACTCACAAGGAACAGAGACAACATCGATATTCCTGACAGACATATACACGACCACTCACAAGGAACAGAGACTACATCGATATTCCTGACAGACATATACATAACCACTTACAAGGAACAGAGACAACATCGATATTCCTGACAGAGATACACATGACCACTCACAAGGAACAGAGACTACATCGATATTCCTGACACACATATACATTACCACACAACAAGGAACAGAGACAACATCGATATTCCTGACAGACAGATACATGACGACTCACAAGGAACAGAGACTACATCGATATTCCTGACACAAATATACATAACCACACAACAAGGAACAGAGACAACATCGATATTCCTGACACACATATACATGACCACACAACAAGGAACAGAGACTACATCGATATTCCTGACACATATATACATGATCACTCACAAGGAACAGAGACAACATCGATGTTCCTGACACACATATACAGGACCACTCACAAGGAACAGAGACACCATCGATATTCCTGACACACATATACATGACCACTCACAAGGTACAGAGACAACATCGATATTCCTGACAAACATATACAGGACCACTCACAAGGAACAGAAACACCATCGATATTCCTGACACACATATACATGACCACTCACAAGGTACAAAGACTACCACGATATTCCTGACAGACATACATGACCATTCACAACGAACAGAGACAACATCGATATTCCTGACGCACATATACATGACCACTCACAAGGAACAGAGACAGCATCGATATTCCTGACACATATATACATGACCACTCACAAGGAACAGAGACAACATCGATATTCCTGACAGATATATACATGACCACTCACAAGGAACAGAGACAACATCGATATTCCTGACAGACATATACATGACCACTCACAAGGAACAGAGACTACATCGATATTCCTGACAGACATATACATAACAACTTTCAAGGAACAGAGACAACATCGATATTCCTGACAGAGATATACATGACCACTCACAAGGAACAGAGACTACATCGATATTCCTGACACACATATACATGACCACACAACAAGGAACAGAGACAACATCGATATTCCTGACACACATATACATGACCACACAACAAGGAACAGAGACTACATCGATATTCCTGACACATATATACATGATCACTCACAAGGAACAGAGCCAACATCGATATTCCTGACAGACATAAACATGATCACTCACAAGGAACAGAGACAACATCGATATTCCTGACACACATATACAGGACCACTCACAAGGAACAGAGACACCATCGATATTCCTGACACACATATACATGACCACTCACAAGGTACAAAGACTACCACGATATTCCTGACAGACATACATGACCATTTACAACGAACAGAGACAACATCGATATTCCTGACACACATATACATGACCACTCACAAGGAACAGAGACATCATCGATATTCCTGACACACATATACATGACCACTCACAAGGAACAGAGACAGCATCGATATTCCTGAAACATATATACATGACCACTCACAAGGAACAGAGACAACATCGATATTCCTGACAGATATATACATGACCACTCACAAGGAACAGAGACAACATCGATATTCCTGACAGACATATACATGACCACTCACAAGGAACAGAGACAACAGCGATATTCCTGACAGACATATACATGACCACTCACAAGGAACAGAGACAACATCGATATTCCTGACACACATATACATGACCACTCACAAGGAACAGAGACAACATCGATATTCCTGACACACATATACATGACCACTCACAAGGAACAGAGACAACATCGATATTCCTGACACATATATACATGACCACTCACATAGAACAGAGACAACATCGACATTCCTGATACACATATAAACATGACCATTCACAATGAACAGGGACAACATCTATATTCCTGACATATATATATACATGACCACTGACAAGGAACAGAGACAACATCAATATTCCTGACACACATATACATGACCACTCACAAGGAACAGAGACAGCATCGATATTCCTGACACACATATACATGACCACACAACAGGGAACAGAGACAACATCGATATTCCTGACAGACATATACATGACCACTCACATGGAACAGAGACTACATCGTTATTCCTGACAGACATATACATGACCACTCACAAGGAGCAGAGACAACATCAATATTCCTGACACACATATACATGACCACTCACAAGGAACAGAGACAGCATCGATATTCCTGACACACATATACATGAACACGCAACAAGGAACAGAGACAACATCGATATTCCTGACAGACATATACATGACCACTCACAAGGAACAGAGACTACATCGATATTCCTGACAGACATATACATGAACACTCACAAGGAACAGAGACAACATCGATATTCCTGACAGACATATACATGACCACTCACAAGGAACATACAACATCGATATTCCTGACACACATATACATGTCTACTCACAAGGAACAGAGACAACATCAATATTCCTGACACACATATACAGGACCACTCACAAGGAACAGAGACACCATCGATATTCCTGACACACATATACATGACCACTCACAAGGTACAAAGACTACCACGATATTCCTGACAGACATACATGACCATTCACAACGAACAGAGACAACATCGATATTCCTGACACACATATACATGACCACTCACAAGGAACAGAGACAACATCGATATTCCTGACACACATATACATGACCACTCACAAGGAACAGAGACAGCATCGATATTCCTGACACATATATACATGACCACTCACAAGGAACAGAGACAACATCGATATTCCTGACAGATATATACATGACCACTCACAAGGAACAGAGACAACATCGATATTCCTGACAGACATATACATTACCACTCACAAGGAACAGAGACAACAGCGATATTCCTGACAGACATATACATGACCACTCACAAGGAACAGAGACAACATCGATATTCCTGACAGACATATACATGACCACACAACAAGGAATAGAGACAACATCGATATTCCTGACAGACATATACATTACCACTCACAAGGAACAGAAACAACATCGATATTCCTGACAGACATATACATGACCACTCACAAGGAACAGAGACAACATCGATATTCCTGACACATATATACATGACCACTCACAAGGAACAGAGACAACATCGATATTCCTGACAGACATATATATACATGACCACTCATAAGGAACAGAGACTACATCGATATTCCTGACAGACATATACATGACCACTCACAAGGAACAGAGACTACATCTATATTCCTGACAGACATATACATGGCCACTCACAAGGAACAGAGACAACATCGATATTCCTGATACACATATACATGACCACTCACAAGGAACAGAGACAACATCGATATTCCTGACAGACATATACATGACCACTCGCAAGGTACAGAGATTACATCGCTATTCCTGACAGACATATACATGACCACTCAGAAGGAACTGAGACAACATCTATAATCCTGACAGACATATAGATGACCACTCACAAGGAACAGAGACAACATCGATATTCCTGACAGACATATACATGACCACTCACAAGGAACAGAAATAACATCGATATTCCTGACACACATATAAATGACCACTCACAAGGCACAGAGACTACATTGATATTCCTGACAGACATATACATGACCACTCACAAGGAACAGAGACTACATCGATATTCCTGAGAGACTTATACATGACCACTCACAAGAAACAGAGACAACATCTATATTCCTGACAGACATATACATGACCACTCACAAGGAACAGAGACTACATCGATATTCCTGACAGACATATACATGACCACACAACAAGGAACAGAGACAACATCGATATTCATGACAGACATATACATGACCACTCACAAGGAACAGAGACAACATCGATATTCCTGACAGACATATACATGACCACTCACAAGGAACAGAGACAACATCGATATTCCTGACACATATACATGACCACTCACAAGGAACAGAGACTACATCGATATTCCTGACAGACTTATACATGACCACTCACAAGGAACAGAGATAACATCGATATTCCTGACACACATATACATGACCACTCACAAGGAACAGAGGCAACATCGATATTCCTGACAGACATATACATGGCCACTCACAAGGAACAGAGACAACATCGATATTCCTGATACACATATACATGACCACTCACAAGGAACAGAGACAACATCGATATTCCTGACACATATATACATGACCACTCGCAAGGTACAGAGATTACATCGCTATTCCTGACAGACATATACATGACCACTCAGAAGGAACTGAGACAACATCTATAATCCTGACAGACATATAGATGACCACTCACAAGGAACAGAGACAACATCGATATTCCTGACAGACATATACATGACCACTCACAAGGAACAGAAACAACATCGATATTCCTGACACACATATACATGACCACTCACAAGGCACAGAGACTACATTGATATTCCTGACAGACATATACATGACCACTCACAAGGAACAGAGACTACATCGATATTCCTGACAGACTTATACATGACCACTCACAAGAAACAGAGACAACATCTATATTCCTGACAGACATATACATGACCACTCACAAGGAACAGAGACTACATCGATATTCCTGACAGACATATACATGACCACACAACAAGGAACAGAGACAACATCGATATTCATGACAGACATATACATGACCACTCACAAGGAACAGAGACAACATCGATATTCCTGACAGACATATACATGACCACTCACAAGGAACAGAGACAACATCGATATTCCTGACACATATACATGACCACTCACAAGGAACAGAGACTACATCGATATTCCTGACAGACTTATACATGACCACTGACAAGGAACAGAGATAACATCGATATTCCTGACACACATATACATGACCACTCACAAGGAACAGAGGCAACATCGATATTCCTGACAGACATATACATGACCACTCACAAGGAACAGAGACAACATCGATATTCCTGACACACATATACATGACCACTCACAAGGAACAGAGACAACATCGATATTCCTGACACACATATACATGACCACTCACAAGGAACAGAGACAACATCGATATTCCTGACACATATATACATGACCACTCACATAGAACAGAGACAACATCGATATTCCTGATACACATATATACATGACCATTCACAATGAACAGGGACAACATCTATATTCCTGACACATATATATACATGACCACTGACAAGGAACAGAGACAACATCAATATTCCTGACACACATATACATGACCACTCACAAGGAACAGAGACAGCATCGATATTCCTGACACACATATACATGACCACGCAACAGGGAACAGAGACAACATCGATATTCCTGACAGACATATACATGACCACTCACAAGGAACAGAGACTACATCGATATTCCTGACAGACATATACATGACCACTCACAAGGAGCAGAGACAACATAGATATTTCTGACACACATATACATGACCACTGACAAGGAACAGAGACAACATCAATATTCCTGACACACATATACATGACCACTCACAAGGAACAGAGACAGCATCGATATTCCTGACACACATATACATGAACACGCAACAAGGAACAGAGACAACATCGATATTCCTGACAGACATATACATGACCACTCACAAGGAACAGAGACTACATCGATATTCCTGACAGACATATACATGAACACTCACAAGGAACAGAGACAACATCGATATTCCTGACAGACATATACATGACCACTCACAAGGAACATACAACATCGATATTCCTGACACACATATACATGTCTACTCACAAGGAACAGAGACAACATCAATATTCCTGACACACATATACAGGACCACTCACAAGGAACAGAGACACCATCGATATTCCTGACACACATATACATGACCACTTACAAGGTACAAAGACTACCACGATATTCCTGACAGACATACATGACCATTCACAACGAACAAAGACAACATCGATAATCCTGACACACATATACATGACCACTCACAAGGAACAGAGACAACATCGATATTCCTGACACACATATACAGGACCACTCACAAGGAACAGAGACACCATCGATATTCCTGACACACATATACATGACCACTCACAAGGTACAAAGACTACCACGATATTCCTGACAGACATACATGACCATTCACAACGAACAGAGACAACATCGATATTCCTGACACACATGTATATGACCACTGACAAGGAACAGAGACAACATCAATATTCCTGACACACATATACATGACCACTCACAAGGAACAGAGACAGCATCGATATTCCTGACACACATATACATGAACACGCAACAAGGAACAGAGACAACATCGATATTCCTGACAGACATATACATGACCACTCACAAGGAACAGAGACTACATCGATATTCCTGACAGACATATACATGAACACTCACAAGGAACAGAGACAACATCGATATTCCTGACAGACATATACATGACCACTCACAAGGAACATACAACATCGATATTCCTGACACACATATACATGTCTACTCACAAGGAACAGAGACAACATCAATATTCCTGACACACATATACAGGACCACTCACAAGGAACAGAGACACCATCGATATTCCTGACACACATATACATGACCACTCACAAGGTACAAAGACTACCACGATATTCCTGACAGACATACATGACCATTCACAACGAACAAAGACAACATCGATATTCCTGACACACATATACATGACCACTCACAAGGAACAGAGACAACATCGATATTCCTGACACACATATACAGGACCACTCACAAGGAACAGAGACACCATCGATATTCCTGACACACATATACATGACCACTCACAAGGTACAAAGACTACCACGATATTCCTGACAGACATACATGACCATTCACAACGAACAGAGACAACATCGATATTCCTGACACACATATACATGACCACTCACAAGGAACAGAGACATCATCGATATTCCTGACACACATATACATGACCACTCACAAGGAACAGAGACAGCATCGATATTCCTGACACATATATACATGACCACTCACAAGGAACAGAGACAACATCGATATTCCTGACAGATATATACATGACCACTCACAAGGAACAGAGACAACAGCGATATTCCTGACAGACATATACATGACCACTCACAAGGAACAGAGACAACATCGATATTCCTGACAGACATATACATGACCACACAACAAGGAATAGAGACAACATCGATATTCCTGACAGACATATACATTACCACTCACAAGGAACAGAAACAACATCGATATTCCTGACAGACATATACATGACCACTCACAAGGAACAGAGACAACATCGATATTCCTGACACATATATACATGACCACTCACAAGGAACAGAGACAACATCGATATTCCTGACAGACATATATATACATGACCACTCATAAGGAACAGAGACTACATCGATATTCCTGACAGACATATACATGACCACTCACAAGGAACAGAGACTACATCTATATTCCTGACCGACATATACATGGCCACTCATAAGGAACAGAGACAACATCGATATTCCTGATACACATATACATGACCACTCACAAGGAATAGAGACAACATCGATATTCCTGACACATATATACATGACCACTCGCAAGGTACAGAGATTACATCGCTATTCCTGACAGACATATACATGACCACTCAGAAGGAACAGAGACAACATCTATAATCCTGACAGACATATAGATGACCACTCACAAGGAACAGAGACAACATCGATATTCCTGACAGACATATACATGACCACTCACAAGGAACAGAAACAACATCGATATTCCTGACACACATATACATGACCACTCACAAGGCACAGAGACTACATTGATATTCCTGACAGACATATACATGACCACTCACAAGGAACAGAGACTACATCGATATTCCTGACAGACTTATACATGACCACTCACAAGAAACAGAGAAAACATCTATATTCCTGACAGACATATACATGACCACTCACAAGGAACAGAGACTACATCGATATTCCTGACAGACATATACATGACCACACAACAAGGAACAGAGACAACATCGATATTCATGACAGACATATACATGACCACTCACAAGGAACAGAGACAACATCGATATTCCTGACAGACATATACATGACCACTCACAAGGAACAGAGACAACATCGATATTCCTGACACATATACATGACCACTCACAAGGAACAAAGACAACATCGATATTCCTGACAGATATATACATGACCACTCACAAGGAACAGAGACAACAGCGATATTCCTGACAGACATATACATGACCACTCACAAGGAATAGAGACAACATCGATATTCCTGACAGACATATACATTACCACTCACAAGGAACAGAAACAACATCGATATTCCTGACAGACATATACATGACCACTCACAAGGAACAGAGACAACATCGATATTCCTGACACATATATACATGACCACTCACAAGGAACAGAGACAACATCGATATTCCTGACAGACATATATATACATGACCACTCATAAGGAACAGAGACTACATCGATATTCCTGACAGACATATACATGACCACTCACAAGGAACAGAGACTACATCTATATTCCTGACCGACATATACATGGCCACTCATAAGGAACAGAGACAACATCGATATTCCTGATACACATATACATGACCACTCACAAGGAACAGAGACAACATCGATATTCCTGACACATATATACATGACCACTCGCAAGGTACAGAGATTACATCGCTATTCCTGACAGACATATACATGACCACTCAGAAGGAACAGAGACAACATCTATAATCCTGACAGACATATAGATGACCACTCACAAGGAACAGAGACAACATCGATATTCCTGACAGACATATACATGACCACTCACAAGGAACAGAAACAACATCTATATTCCTGACACACATATACATGACCACTCACAAGGCACAGAGACTACATTGATATTCCTGACAGACATATACATGACCACTCACAAGGAACAGAGACTACATCGATATTCCTGACAGACTTATACATGACCACTCACAAGAAACAGAAACAACATCTATATTCCTGACAGACATATACATGACCACTCACAAGGAACAGAGACTACATCGATATTCCTGACAGACATATACATGACCACACAACAAGGAACAGAGACAACATCGATATTCATGACAGACATATACATGACCACTCACAAGGAACAGAGACAACATCGATATTCCTGACAGACATATACATGACCACTCACAAGGAACAGAGACAACATCGATATTCCTGACACATATACATGACCACTCACAAGGAACAAAGACTACATCGATATTCCTGACAGACTTATACATGACCACTCACAAGGAACAGAGATAACATCGATATTCCTGACACACATATAGATGACCACTCACAAGGAACAGAGGCAACATCGATATTCCTGACAGACATATACATGACCACTCACAAGGAACAGAGACAACATAGATATTCCTGACACACATATACATGACCACTCACAAGGAACAGAGACAACATCGATATTCCTGACACACATATACATGACCACTCACAAGGAACAGAGACAACATCGATATTCCTGACACACATATACATGACCACTCACAAGGAACAGAGACAACATCGATATTCCTGACACATATATACATGACCACTCACATAGAACAGAGACAACATCGATATTCCTGATACACATATATACATGACCATTCACAATGAACAGGGACAACATCTATATTCCTGACACATATATATACATGACCACTGACAAGGAACAGAGACAACATCAATATTCCTGACACACATATACATGACCACTCACAAGGAACAGAGACAGCATCGATATTCCTGACACACATATACATGACCACACAACAGGGAACAGAGACAACATCGATATTCCTGACAGACATATACATGACCACTCACATGGAACAGAGACTACATCGTTATTCCTGACAGACATATACATGACCACTCACAAGGAGCATAGACAACATAGATATTCCTGACACACATATACATGACCACTGACAAGGAACAGAGACAACATCAATATTCCTGACACACATATACATGACCACTCACAAGGAACAGAGACAGCATCGATATTCCTGACACACATATACATGAACACGCAACAAGGAACAGAGACAACATCGATATTCCTGACAGACATATACATGACCACTCACAAGGAACAGAGACTACATCGATATTCCTGACAGACATATACATGAACAATCACAAGGAACAGAGACAACATCGATATTCCTGACAGACATATACATGACCACTCACAAGGAACATACAACATCGATATTCCTGACACACATATACATGTCTACTCACAAGGAACAGAGACAACATCAATATTCCTGACACACATATACAGGACCACTCACAAGGAACAGAGACACCATCGATATTCCTGACACACATATACATGACCACTCACAAGGTACAAAGACTACCACGATATTCCTGACAGACATACATGACCATTCACAACGAACAGAGACAACATCGATATTCCTGACACACATATACATGACCACTCACAAGGAACAGAGACAACATCGATATTCCTGACACACATATACATGACCACTCACAAGGAACAGAGACAGCATCGATATTCCTGACACATATATACATGACCACTCACAAGGAACAGAGACAACATCGATATTCCTGACAGATATATACATGACCACTCACAAGGAACAGAGACAATATCGATATTCCTGACAGACATATACATTACCACTCACAAGGAACAGAGACAACAGCGATATTCCTGACAGACATATACATGACCACTCACAAGGAACAGAGACAACATCGATATTCCTGACAGACATATACATGACCACACAACAAGGAATAGAGACAACATCGATATTCCTGACAGACATATACATTACCACTCACAAGGAACAGAAACAACATCGATATTCCTGACAGACATATACATGACCACTCACAAGGAACAGAGACAACATCGATATTCCTGACACATATATACATGACCACTCACAAGGAACAGAGACAACATCGATATTCCTGACAGACATATATATACATGACCACTCATAAGGAACAGAGACTACATCGATATTCCTGACAGACATATACATGACCACTCACAAGGAACAGAGACTACATCTATATTCCTGACAGACATATACATGGCCACTCACAAGGAACAGAGACAACATCGATATTCCTGATACACATATACATGACCACTCACAAGGAACAGAGGCAACATCGATATTCCTGACACATATATACATGACCACTCGCAAGGTACAGAGATTACATCGCTATTCCTGACAGACATATACATGACCACTCAGAAGAAACTGAGACAACATCTATAATCCTGACAGACATATAGATGACCACTCACAAGGAACAGAGACAACATCGATATTCCTGACAGACATATACATGACCACTCACAAGGAACAGAAACAACATCGATATTCCTGACACACATATACATGACCACTCACAAGGCACAGAGACTACATTGATATTCCTGACAGACATATACATGACCACTCACAAGGAACAGAGACTACATCGATATTCCTGACAGACTTATACATGACCACTCACAAGAAACAGAGACAACATCTATATTCCTGACAGACATATACATGACCACTCACAAGGAACAGAGACTACATCGATATTCCTGACAGACATATACATGACCACACAACAAGGAACAGAGACAACATCGATATTCATGACAGACATATACATGACCACTCACAAGGAACAGAGACAACATCGATATTCCTGACAGACATATACATGACCACTCACAAGGAACAGAGACAACATCGATATTCCTGACACATATACATGACCACTCACAAGGAACAGAGACTACATCGATATTCCTGACAGACTTATACATGACCACTCACAAGGAACAGAGATAACATCAATATTCCTGACACACATATACATGACCACTCACAAGGAACAGAGGCAACATCGATATTCCTGACAGACATATACATGACCACTCACAAGGAACAGAGACAACATCGATATTCCTGACACACATATACATGACCACTCACAAGGAACAGAGACAACATCGATATTCCTGACACACATATACATGACCACTCACAAGGAACAGAGACAACATCGATATTCCTGACACATATATACATGACCACTCACATAGAACAGAGACAACATCGATATTCCTGATACACATATATACATGACCATTCACAATGAACAGGGACAACATCTATATTCCTGGCACATATATATACATGACCACTGACAAGGAACAGAGACAACATCAATATTCCTGACACACATATACATGACCACTCACAAGGAACAGAGACAGCATCGATATTCCTGACACACATATATATGACCACGCAACAGGGAACATAGACAACATCGATATTCCTGACAGACATATACATGACCACTCACAAGGAACAGAGACTACATCGATATTCCTGACAGACATATACATGACCACTCACAAGGAGCAGAGACAACATAGATATTTCTGACACACATATACATGACCACTGACAAGGAACAGAGACAACATCAATATTCCTGACACACATATACATGACCACTCACAAGGAACAGAGACAGCATCGATATTCCTGACAAACATATACATGAACACGCAACAAGGAACAGAGACAACATCGATATTCCTGACAGACATATACATGACCACTCACAAGGAACAGAGACTACATCGATATTCCTGACAGACATATACATGAACACTCACAAGGAACAGAGACAACATCGATATTCCTGACAGACATATACATGACCACTCACAAGGAACATACAACATCGATATTCCTGACACACATATACATGTCTACTCACAAGGAACAGAGACAACATCAATATTCCTGACACACATATACAGGACCACTCACAAGGAACAGAGACACCATCGGTATTCCTGACACACATATACATGACCACTCACAAGGTACAAAGACTACCACGATATTCCTGACAGACATACATGACCATTCACAACGAACAAAGACAACATCGATATTCCTGACACACATATACATGACCACTCACAAGGAACAGAGACAACATCGATATTCCTGACACACATATACAGGACCACTCACAAGGAACAGAGACACCATCGATATTCCTGACACACATATACATGACCACTCACAAGGTACAAAGACTACCACGATATTCCTGACAGACATACATGACCATTCACAACGAACAGAGACAACATCGATATTCCTGACACACATGTACATGACCACTGACAAGGAACAGAGACAACATCAATATTCCTGACACATATATACATGACCACTCACAAGGAACAGAGACAGCATCGATATTCCTGACACACATATACATGAACACGCAACAAGGAACAGAGACAACATCGATATTCCTGACAGACATATACATGACCACTCACAAGGAACAGAGACTACATCGATATTCCTGACAGACATATACATGAACACTCACAAGGAACAGGGACAACATCGATATTCCTGACAGACATATACATGACCACTCACAAGGAACATACAACATCGATATTCCTGACACACATATACATGTCTACTCACAAGGAACAGAGACAACATCAATATTCCTGACACACATATACATGACCACTCACAAGGAACAGAGACAACATCGATATTCCTGACACACATATACAGGACCACTCACAAGGAACAGAGACACCATCGATATTCCTGACACACATATACATGACCACTCACAAGGTACAAAGACTACCACGATATTCCTGACAGACATACATGACCATTCACAACGAACAGAGACAACATCGATATTCCTGACACACATATACATGACCACTCACAAGGAACAGAGACATCATCGATATTCCTGACACACATATACATGACCACTCACAAGGAACAGAGACAGCATCGATATTCCTGACACATATATACATGACCACTCACAAGGAACAGAGACAACAGCGATATTCCTGACAGATATATACATGACCACTCACAAGGAACAGAGACAACAGCGATATTCCTGACAGACATATACATGACCACTCACAAGGAACAGAGACAACATCGATATTCCTGACAGACATATACATGACCACACAACAAGGAATAGAGACAACATCGATATTCCTGACAGACATATACATTACCACTCACAAGGAACAGAAACAACATCGATATTCCTGACAGACATATACATGACCACTCACAAGGAACAGAGACAACATCGATATTCCTGACACATATATACATGACCACTCACAAGGAACAGAGACAACATCGATATTCCTGACAGACATACATATACATGACCACTCATAAGGAACAGAGACTACATCGATATTCCTGACAGACATATACATGACCACTCACAAGGAACAGAGACTACATCTATATTCCTGACCGACATATACATGGCCCCTCATAAGGAACAGAGACAACATCGATATTCCTGATACACATATACATGACCACTCACAAGGAATAGAGACAACATCGATATTCCTGACACATATATACATGACCACTCGCAAGGTACAGAGATTACATCGCTATTCCTGACAGACATATACATGACCACTCAGAAGGAACAGAGACAACATCTATAATCCTGACAGACATATAGATGACCACTCACAAGGAACAGAGACAACATCGATATTCCTGACAGACATATACATGACCACTCACAAGGAACAGAAACAACATCGATATTCCTGACACACATATACATGACCACTCACAAGGCACAGAGACTACATTGATATTCCTGACAGACATATACATGACCACTCACAAGGAACAGAGACTACATCGATATTCCTGACAGACTTATACATGACCACTCACAAGAAACAGAGACAACATCTATATTCCTGACAGACATATACATGACCACTCACAAGGAACAGAGACAACATCGATATTCCTGACAGACATATACATGACCACACAACAAGGAACAGAGACAACATCGATATTCATGACAGACATATACATGACCACTCACAAGGAACAGAGACAACATCGATATTCCTGACAGACATATACATGACCACTCACAAGGAACAGAGACAACATCGATATTCCTGACACATATACATGACCACTCACAAGGAACAAAGACAACATCGATATTCCTGACAGATATATACATGACCACTCACAAGGAACAGAGACAACAGCGATATTCCTGACAGACATATACATGACCACTCACAAGGAACAGAGACAACATCGATATTCCTGACAGACATATACATGACCACACAACAAGGAATAGAGACAACATCGATATTCCTGACAGACATATACATTACCACTCACAAGGAACAGAAACAACATCGATATTCCTGACAGACATATACATGACCACTCACAAGGAACAGAGACAACATCGATATTCCTGACACATATATACATGACCACTCACAATGAACAGAGACAACATCGATATTCCTGACAGACATATATATACATGACCACTCATAAGGAACAGAGACTACATCGATATTCCTGACAGACATATACATGACCACTCACAAGGAACAGAGACTACATCTATATTCCTGACCGACATATACATGGCCACTCATAAGGAACAGAGATTACATCGCTATTCCTGACAGACATATACATGACCACTCAGAAGGAACAGAGACAACATCTATAATCCAGACAGACATTTAGATGACCACTCACAAGGAACAGAGACAACATCGATATTCCTGACAGACATATACATGACCACTCACAAGGAACAGAAACAACATCTATATTCCTGACACACATATACATGACCACTCACAAGGCACAGAGACTACATTGATATTCCTGACAGACATATACATGACCACTCACAAGGAACAGAGACTACATCGATATTCCTGACAGACTTATACATGACCACTCACAAGAAACAGAGACAACATCTATATTCCTGACAGACATATACATGACCACTCACAAGGAACAGAGACTACATCGATATTCCTGACAGACATATACATGACCACACAACAAGGAACAGAGACAACATCGATATTCATGACAGACATATACATGACCACTCACAAGGAACAGAGACAACATCGATATTCCTGACAGACATATACATGACCACTCACAAGGAACAGAGACAACATCGATATTCCTGACACATATACATGACCACTCACAAGGAACAAAGACTACATCGATATTCCTGACAGACTTATACATGACCACTCACAAGGAACAGAGATAACATCGATATTCCTGACACACATATACATGACCACTCACAAGGAACAGAGGCAACATCGATATTCCTGACAGACATATACATGACCACTCACAAGGAACAGAGACATCATAGATATTCCTGACACACATATACATGACCACTCACAAGGAACAGAGACAACATCGATATTCCTGACACACATATACATGACCACTCACAAGGAGCAGAGACAACATCGATATTCCTGACACACATATACAAGACCACTCACAAGGAACAGAGACAACATCGATATTCCTGACACATATATACATGACCACTCACATAGAACAGAGACAACATCGATATTCCTGATACACATATATACATGACCATTCACAATGAACAGGGGCAACATCTATATTCCTGACACATATATATACATGACCACTGACAAGGAACAGAGACAACATCAATATTCCTGACACACATATACATGACCACTCACAAGGAACAGAGACAGCATCGATATTCCTGACACCCATATACATGACCACACAACAGGGAACAGAGACAACATCGATATTCCTGACAGACATATACATGACCACTCACAAGGAACAGAGACTACATCGATATTCCTGACAGACATATACATGACCACTCACAAGGAGCAGAGACAACATAGATATTCCTGACACACATATACATGACCACTGACAAGGAACAGAGACAACATCAATATTCCTGACACACATATACATGACCACTCACAAGGAACAGAGACAGCATCGATATTCCTGACACACATATACATGAACACGCAACAAGGAACAGAGACAACATCGATATTCCTGACAGACATATACATGACCACTCACAAGGAACAGAGACTACATCGATATTCCTGACAGACATATACATGAACACTCACAAGGAACAGAGACAACATCGATATTCCTGACAGACATATACATGACCACTCACAAGGAACATACAACATCGATATTCCTGACACACATATACATGTCTACTCACAAGGAACAGAGACAACATCGATATTCCTGACACACATATACATGACCACTCACAAGGAACAGAGACAACATCGATATTCCTGACACACATATACATGACCACTCACAAAGAACAGAGACAGCATCGATATTCCTGACACATATATACATGACCACTCACAAGGAACAGAGACAACATCGATATTCCTGACAGATATATACATGACCACTCACAAGGAACAGAGACAACATCGATATTCCTGACAGACATATACATGACCACTCACAAGGAACAGAGACAACAGCGATATTCCTGACAGACATATACATGACCACTCACAAGGAACAGAGACAACATCGATATTCCTGACAGACATATACATGACCACACAACAAGGAATAGAGACAACATCGATATTCCTGACAGACATATACATTACCACTCACAAGGAACAGAAACAACATCGATATTCCTGACAGACATATACATGACCACTCACAAGGAACAGAGACAACATCGATATTCCTGACACATATATACATGACCACTCACAAGGAACAGAGACAACATCGATATTCCTGACATACATATATATACATGACCACTCATAAGGAACAGAGACTACATCGATATTCCTGACAGACATATACATGACCACTCACAAGGAACAGAGACTACATCTATATTCCTGACAGACATATACATGGCCACTCACAAGGAACAGAGACAACATCGATATTCCTGATACATATATACATGACCACTCACAAGGAACAGAGACCCTATCGATATTCCTGACACATATATACATGACCACTCGCAAGGTACAGAGATTACATCGCTATTCCTGACAGACATATACATGACCACTCAGAAGGAACAGAGACAACATCTATAATCCTGACAAACATATAGATGACCACTCACAAGGAACAGAGACAACATCGATATTCCTGACAGACATATACATGACCACTCACAAGGAACAGAAACAACATCGATATTCCTGACACACATATACATGACCACTCACAAGGCACAGAGACTACATTGATATTCCTGACAGACATATACATGACCACTCACAAGGAACAGAGACTACATCGATATTCCTGACAGACTTATACATGACCACTCACAAGAAACAGAGACAACATCTATATTCCTGACAGACATATACATGACCACTCACAAGGAACAGAGACTACATCGATATTCCTGACAGACATATACATGACCACACAACAAGGAACAGAGACAACATCGATATTCATGACAGACATATACATGACCACTCACAAGGAACAGAGACAACATCGATATTCCTGACAGACATATACATGACCACTCACAAGGAACAGAGACAACATCGATATTCCTGACACATATACATGACCACTCACAAGGAACAGAGACTACATCGATATTCCTGACAGACTTATACATGACCACTCACAAGGAACAGAGATAACATCGATATTCCTGACACACATATACATGACCACTCACAAGGAACAGAGGCAACATCGATATTCCTGACACACATATACATGACCACTCACAAGGAACAGAGACAACATCGATATTCCTGACACACATATACATGACCACTCACAAGGAACAGAGACACCATCGATATTCCTGACACACATATACATGACCACTCACAAGGTACAAAGACTACCACGATATTCCTGACAGACATACATGACCATTCACAACGAACAAAGACAACATCGATATTCCTGACACACATATACATGACCACTCACAAGGAACAGAGACAACATCGATATTCCTGACACACATATACAGGACCACTCACAAGGAACAGAGACACCATCGATATTCCTGACACACATATACATGACCACTCACAAGGTACAAAGACTACCACGATATTCCTGACAGACATACATGACCATTCACAACGAACAGAGACAACATCGATATTCCTGACACACATGTACATGACCACTGACAAGGAACAGAGACAACATCAATATTCCTGACACACATATACATGACCACTCACAAGGAACAGAGACAGCATCGATATTCCTGACACACATATACATGAACACGCAACAAGGAACAGAGACAACATCGATATTCCTGACAGACATATACATGACCACTCACAAGGAACAGAGACTACATCGATATTCCTGACAGACATATACATGAACGCTCACAAGGAACAGAGACAACATCGATATTCCTGACAGACATATACATGACCACTCACAAGGAACATACAACATCGATATTCCTGACACACATATACATGTCTACTCACAAGGAACAGAGACAACATCAATATTCCTGACACACATATACAGGACCACTCACAAGGAACAGAGACACCATCGATATTCCTGACACACATATACATGACCACTCACAAGGTACAAAGACTACCACGATATTCCTGACAGACATACATGACCATTCACAACGAACAAAGACAACATCGATATTCCTGACACACATATACATGATCACTCACAAGGAACAGAGACAACATCGATATTCCTGACACACATATACAGGACCACTCACAAGGAACAGAGACACCATCGATATTCCTGACACACATATACATGACCACTCACAAGGTACAAAGACTACCACGATATTCCTGACAGACATACATGACCATTCACAACGAACAGAGACAACATCGATATTCCTGACACACATATACATGACCACTCACAAGGAACAGAGACATCATCGATATTCCTGACACACATATACATGACCACTCACAAGGAACAGAGACAGCATCGATATTCCTGACACATATATACATGACCACTCACAAGGAACAGAGACAACATCGATATTCCTGACAGATATATACATGACCACTCACAAGGAACAGAGACAACAGCGATATTCCTGACGGACATATACATGACCACTCACAAGGAACAGAGACAACATCGATATTCCTGACAGACATATACATGACCACACAACAAGGAATAGAGACAACATCGATATTCCTGACAGACATATACATTACCACTCACAAGGAACAGAAACAACATCGATATTCCTGACAGACATATACATGACCACTCACAAGGAACAGAGACAACATCGATATTCCTGACACATATATACATGACCACTCACAAGGAACAGAGACAACATCGATATTCCTGACAGACATATATATACATGACCACTCATAAGGAACAGAGACTACATCGATATTCCTGACAGACATATACATGACCACTCACAAGGAACAGAGACTACATCTATATTCCTGACCGACATATACATGGCCACTCATAAGGAACAGAGACAACATCGATATTCCTGATACACATATACAAGACCACTCACAAGGAACAGAGACAACATCGATATTCCTGACACATATATACATGACCACTCGCAAGGTACAGAGATTACATCGCTATTCCTGACAGACATATACATGACCACTCAGAAGGAACAGAGACAACATCTATAATCCTGACAGACATATAGATGACCACTCACAAGGAACAGAGACAACATCGATATTCCTGACAGACATATACATGACCACTCACAAGAAACAGAAACAACATCGATATTCCTGACACACATATACATGACCACTCACAAGGCACAGAGACTACATTGATATTCCTGACAGACATATACATGACCACTCACAAGGAACAGAGACTACATCGATATTCCTGACAGACTTATACAGGACCACTCACAAGAAACAGAGACAACATCTATATTCCTGACAGACATATACATGACCACTCACAAGGAACAGAGACTACATCGATATTCCTGACAGACATATACATGACCACACAACAAGGAACAGAGACAACATCGATATTCATGACAGACATATACATGACCACTCACAAGGAACAGAGACAACATCGATATTCCTGACAGACATATACATGACCACTCACAAGGAACAGAGACAACATCGATATTCCTGACACATATACATGACCACTCACAAGGAACAAAGACAACATCGATATTCCTGACAGATATATACATGACCACTCACAAGGAACAGAGACTACATCGATATTCCTGACAGACATATACATGACCACACAACAAGGAACAGAGACAACATCGATATTCATGACAGACATATACATGACCACTCACAAGGAACAGAGACAACAGCGATATTCCTGACAGACATATACATGACCACTCACAAGGAACAGAGACAACATCGATATTCCTGACAGACATATACATGACCACACAACAAGGAATAGAGACAACATCGATATTCCTGACAGACATATACATTACCACTCACAAGGAACAGAAACAAAATCGATATTCCTGACAGACATATACATGACCACTCACAAGGAACAGAGACAACATCGATATTCCTGACACATATATACATGACCACTCACAAGGAACAGAGACAACATCGATATTCCTGACAGACATATATATACATGACCACTCATAAGGAACAGAGACTACATCGATATTCCTGACAGACATATACATGACCACTCACAAGGAACAGAGACTACATCGATATTCCTGACCGACATATACATGGCCACTCATAAGGAACCGAGACAACATCGATATTCCTGATACACATATACATGACCACTCACAAGGAACAGAGACAACATCGATATTCCTGACACATATATACATGACCACTCGCAAGGTACAGAGATTACATCGCTATTCCTGACAGACATATACATGACCACTCAGAAGGAACAGAGACAACATCTATAATCCTGACAGACATATAGATGACCACTCACAAGGAACAGAGACAACATCGATATTCCTGACAGACATATACATAACCACTCACAAGGAACAGAAACAGCATCGATATTCCTGACACACATATACATGACCACTCACAAGGCACAGAGACTACATTGATATTCCTGACAGACATATACATGACCACTCACAAGGAACAGAGACTACATCGATATTCCTGACAGACTTATACATGACCACTCACAAGAAACAGAGACAACATCTATATTCCTGAAAGACATATACATGACCACTCACAAGGAACAGAGACTACATCGATATTCCTGACAGACATATACATGACCACACAACAAGGAACAGAGACAACATCGATATTCATGACAGACATATACATGACCACTCACAAGGAACAGAGACAACATCGATATTCCTGACAGACATATACATGACCACTCACAAGGAACAAAGACAACATCGATATTCCTGACACATATACATGACCACTCACAAGGAACAAAGACTACATCGATATTCCTGACAGACTTATACATGACCACTCACAAGGAACAGAGATAACATCGATATTCCTGACACACATATACATGACCACTCACAAGGAACAGAGGCAACATCGATATTCCTGACAGACATATACATGACCACTCACAAGGAACAGAGACAACATAGATATTCCTGACACACATATACATGACCACTCACAAGGAACAGAGACAACATCGATATTCCTGACACACATATACATGACCACTCACAAGGAACAGAGACAACATCGATATTCCTGACACACATATACATGACCACTCACAAGGAACAGAGACAACATCGATATTCCTGACACATATATACATGACCACTCACATAGAACAGAGACAACATCGATATTACTGATACACATATATACATGACCATTCACAATGAACAGGGACAACATCTATATTCCTGACACATATATATACATGACCACTGACAAGGAACAGAGACAACATCAATATTCCTGACACACATATACATGACCACTCACAAGGAACAGAGACAGCATCGATATTCCTGACACACATATACATGACCACACAACAGGGAACAGAGACAACATCGATATTCCTGACAGACATATACATGACCACTCACAAGGAACAGAGACTACATCGATATTCCTGACAGACATATACATGACCACTCACAAGGAGCAGAGACAACATAGATATTCCTGACACACATATACATGACCACTGACAAGGAACAGAGACAACATCAATATTCCTGACACACATATACACGACCACTCACAAGGAACAGAGACAGCATCGATATTCCTGACACACATATACATGAACACGCAACAAGGAACAGAGACAACATCGATATTCCTGACAGACATATACATGACCACTCACAAGGAACAGAGACTACATCGATATTCCTGACAGACATATACATGAACACTCACAAGGAACAGAGACAACATCGATATTCCTGACAGACATATACATGACCACTCACAAGGAACATACAACATCGATATTCCTGACACACATATACATGTCTACTCACAAGGAACAGAGACATCATCAATATTCCTGACACACATATACAGGACCACTCACAAGGAACAGAGACACCATCGATATTCCTGACACACATATACATGACCACTCACAAGGTACAAAGACTACCACGATATTCCTGACAGACATACATGACCATTCACAACGAACAGAGACAACATCGATATTCCTGACACACATATACATGACCACTCACAAGGAACAGAGACAACATCGATATTCCTGACACACATATACATGACCACTCACAAAGAACAGAGACAGCATCGATATTCCTGACACATATATACATGACCACTCACAAGGAACAGAGACAACATCGATATTCCTGACAGATATATACATGACCACATACAAGGAACAGAGACAACATCGATATTCCTGACAGACATATACATGACCACTCACAAGGAACAGAGACAACAGCGATATTCCTGACAGACATATACATGACCACTCACAAGGAACAGAGACAACATCGATATTCCTGACAGACATATACATGACCACACAACAAGGAATAGAGACAACATCGATATTCCTGACAGACATATACATTACCACTCACAAGGAACAGAAACAACATCGATATTCCTGACAGACATATACATGACCACTCACAAGGAACAGAGACAACATCGATATTCCTGACACATATATACATGACCACTCACAAGGAACAGAGACAACATCGATATTCCTGACAGACATATACATGACCACACAACAAGGAACAGAGACAACATCGATATTCATGACAGACATATACATGACCACTCACAAGGAACAGAGACAACATCGATATTCCTGACAGACATATACATGACCACTCACAAGGAACAAAGACAACATCGATATTCCTGACACATATACATGACCACTCACAAGGAACAAAGACTACATCGATATTCCTGACAGACTTATACATGACCACTCACAAGGAACAGAGATAACATCGATATTCCTGACACACATATACATGACCACTCACAAGGAACAGAGGCAACATCGATATTCCTGACAGACATATACATGACCACTCACAAGGAACAGAGACAACATAGATATTCCTGACACACATATACATGACCACTCACAAGGAACAGAGACAACATCGATATTCCTGACACACATATACATGACCACTCACAAGGAACAGAGACAACATCGATATTCCTGACACACATATACATGACCACTCACAAGGAACAGAGACAACATCGATATTCCTGACACATATATACATGACCACTCACATAGAACAGAGACAACATCGATATTACTGATACACATATATACATGACCATTCACAATGAACAGGGACAACATCTATATTCCTGACACATATATATACATGACCACTGACAAGGAACAGAGACAACATCAATATTCCTGACACACATATACATGACCACTCACAAGGAACAGAGACAGCATCGATATTCCTGACACACATATACATGACCACACAACAGGGAACAGAGACAACATCGATATTCCTGACAGACATATACATGACCACTCACAAGGAACAGAGACTACATCGATATTCCTGACAGACATATACATGACCACTCACAAGGAGCAGAGACAACATAGATATTCCTGACACACATATACATGACCACTGACAAGGAACAGAGACAACATCAATATTCCTGACACACATATACACGACCACTCACAAGGAACAGAGACAGCATCGATATTCCTGACACACATATACATGAACACGCAACAAGGAACAGAGACAACATCGATATTCCTGACAGACATATACATGACCACTCACAAGGAACAGAGACTACATCGATATTCCTGACAGACATATACATGAACACTCACAAGGAACAGAGACAACATCGATATTCCTGACAGACATATACATGACCACTCACAAGGAACATACAACATCGATATTCCTGACACACATATACATGTCTACTCACAAGGAACAGAGACATCATCAATATTCCTGACACACATATACAGGACCACTCACAAGGAACAGAGACACCATCGATATTCCTGACACACATATACATGACCACTCACAAGGTACAAAGACTACCACGATATTCCTGACAGACATACATGACCATTCACAACGAACAGAGACAACATCGATATTCCTGACACACATATACATGACCACTCACAAGGAACAGAGACAACATCGATATTCCTGACACACATATACATGACCACTCACAAAGAACAGAGACAGCATCGATATTCCTGACACATATATACATGACCACTCACAAGGAACAGAGACAACATCGATATTCCTGACAGATATATACATGACCACATACAAGGAACAGAGACAACATCGATATTCCTGACAGACATATACATGACCACTCACAAGGAACAGAGACAACAGCGATATTCCTGACAGACATATACATGACCACTCACAAGGAACAGAGACAACATCGATATTCCTGACAGACATATACATGACCACACAACAAGGAATAGAGACAACATCGATATTCCTGACAGACATATACATTACCACTCACAAGGAACAGAAACAACATCGATATTCCTGACAGACATATACATGACCACTCACAAGGAACAGAGACAACATCGATATTCCTGACACATATATACATGACCACTCACAAGGAACAGAGACAACATCGATATTCCTGACAGACATATACATGACCACACAACAAGGAACAGAGACAACATCGATATTCATGACAGACATATACATGACCACTCACAAGGAACAGAGACAACATCGATATTCCTGACAGACATATACATGACCACTCACAAGGAACAAAGACAACATCGATATTCCTGACACATATACATGACCACTCACAAGGAACAAAGACTACATCGATATTCCTGACAGACTTATACATGACCACTCACAAGGAACAGAGATAACATCGATATTCCTGACACACATATACATGACCACTCACAAGGAACAGAGGCAACATCGATATTCCTGACAGACATATACATGACCACTCACAAGGAACAGAGACAACATAGATATTCCTGACACACATATACATGACCACTCACAAGGAACAGAGACAACATCGATATTCCTGACACACATATACATGACCACTCACAAGGAACAGAGACAACATCGATATTCCTGACACACATATACATGACCACTCACAAGGAACAGAGACAACATCGATATTCCTGACACATATATACATGACCACTCACATAGAACAGAGACAACATCGATATTACTGATACACATATATACATGACCATTCACAATGAACAGGGACAACATCTATATTCCTGACACATATATATACATGACCACTGACAAGGAACAGAGACAACATCAATATTCCTGACACACATATACATGACCACTCACAAGGAACAGAGACAGCATCGATATTCCTGACACACATATACATGACCACACAACAGGGAACAGAGACAACATCGATATTCCTGACAGACATATACATGACCACTCACAAGGAACAGAGACTACATCGATATTCCTGACAGACATATACATGACCACTCACAAGGAGCAGAGACAACATAGATATTCCTGACACACATATACATGACCACTGACAAGGAACAGAGACAACATCAATATTCCTGACACACATATACACGACCACTCACAAGGAACAGAGACAGCATCGATATTCCTGACACACATATACATGAACACGCAACAAGGAACAGAGACAACATCGATATTCCTGACAGACATATACATGACCACTCACAAGGAACAGAGACTACATCGATATTCCTGACAGACATATACATGAACACTCACAAGGAACAGAGACACCATCGATATTCCTGACAGACATATACATGACCACTCACAAGGAACATACAACATCGATATTCCTGACACACATATACATGTCTACTCACAAGGAACAGAGACATCATCAATATTCCTGACACACATATACAGGACCACTCACAAGGAACAGAGACACCATCGATATTCCTGACACACATATACATGACCACTCACAAGGTACAAAGACTACCACGATATTCCTGACAGACATACATGACCATTCACAACGAACAGAGACAACATCGATATTCCTGACACACATATACATGACCACTCACAAGGAACAGAGACAACATCGATATTCCTGACACACATATACATGACCACTCACAAAGAACAGAGACAGCATCGATATTCCTGACACATATATACATGACCACTCACAAGGAACAGAGACAACATCGATATTCCTGACAGATATATACATGACCACATACAAGGAACAGAGACAACATCGATATTCCTGACAGACATATACATGACCACTCACAAGGAACAGAGACAACAGCGATATTCCTGACAGACATATACATGACCACTCACAAGGAACAGAGACAACATCGATATTCCTGACAGACATATACATGACCACACAACAAGGAATAGAGACAACATCGATATTCCTGACAGACATATACATTACCACTCACAAGGAACAGAAACAACATCGATATTCCTGACAGACATATACATGACCACTCACAAGGAACAGAGACAACATCGATATTCCTGACACATATATACATGACCACTCACAAGGAACAGAGACAACATCGATATTCCTGACAGACATATATATACATGACCACTCATAAGGAACAGAGACTACATCGATATTCCTGACAGACATATACATGACCACTCACAAGGAACAGAGACTACATCTATATTCCTGACAGACATATACATGGCCACTCACAAGGAACAGAGACAACATCGATATTCCTGATACACATATACATGACCACTCACAAGGAACAGAGACCACATCGATATTCCTGACACATATATACATGACCACTCGCAAGGTACAGAGATTACATCGCTATTCCTGACAGACATATACATGACCACTCAGAAGGAACAGAGACAACATCTATAATCCTGACAGACATATAGATGACCACTCACAAGGAACAGAGACAACATCGATATTCCTGACAGACATATACATGACCACTCACAAGGAACAGAAACAACATCGATATTCCTGACACACATATACATGACCACTCACAAGGCACAGAGACTACATTGATATTCCTGACAGACATATACATGACCACTCACAAGGAACAGAGACTACATCGATATTCCTGACAGACTTATACATGACCACTCACAAGAAACAGAGACAACATCTATATTCCTGACAGACATATACATGACCACTCACAAGGAACAGAGACTACATCGATATTCCTGACAGACATATACATGACCACACAACAAGGAACAGAGACAACATCGATATTCCTGACACATATACATGACCACTCACAAGGAACAGAGACTACATCGATATTCCTGACAGACTTATACATGACCACTCACAAGGAACAGAGATAACATCGATATTCCTGACACACATATACATGACCACTCACAAGGAACAGAGGCAACATCGATATTCCTGACACACATATACATGACCACTCACAAGGAACAGAGACAACATCGATATTCCTGACACACATATACATGACCACTCACAAGGAACAGAGACAACATCGATATTCCTGACACACATATACATTACCACTCACAAGGAACAGAGACAACATCGATATTCCTGACACATATATACATGACCACTCACATAGAACAGAGACAACATCGATATTCCTGATACACATATATACATGACCATTCACAATGAACAGGGACAACATCTATATTCCTGGCACATATATATACATGACCACTGACAAGGAACAGAGACAACATCAATATTCCTGACACACATATACATGACCACTCACAAGGAACAGAGACAGCATCGATATTCCTGACACACATATACATGACCACGCAACAGGGAACAGAGACAACATCGATATTCCTGACAGACATATACATGACCACTCACAAGGAACAGAGACTACATCGATATTCCTGACAGACATATACATGACCACTCACAAGGAGCAGAGACAACATCAATATTCCTGACACACACATACATGACCACTCACAAGGAACAGAGACAGCATCGATATTCCTGACACAAATATACATGAACACGCAACAAGGAACAGAGACAACATCGATATTCCTGACAGACATATACATGACCACTCACAAGGAACAGAGACTACATCGATATTCCTGACAGACATATACATGAACACTCACAAGGAACAGAGACAACATCGATATTCCTGACAGACATATACATGACCACTCACAAGGAACATACAACATCGATATTCCTGACACAAATATACATGTCTACTCACAAGGAACAGAGACAACATCAATATTCCTGACACACATATACAGGACCACTCACAAGGAACAGAGACACCATCGATATTCCTGACACACATATACATGACCACTCACAAGGTACAAAGACTACCACGATATTCCTGACAGACATACATGACCATTCACAACGAACAAAGACAACATCGATATTCCTGACACACATATACATGACCACTCACAAGGAACAGAGACAACATCGATATTCCTGACAGACATATACATGACTACTCACAAGGAACAGAGACAACATCGATATTCCTGACACACATATACATGACCACTCACAAGGAACAGAGACAGCATCGATATTCCTGACACATATATACATGACCACTCACAAGGAACAGAGACAACATCGATATTCCTGACAGATATATACATGACCACTCACAAGGAACAGAGACAACATCGATATTCCTGACAGACATATACATGACCACTCACAAGGAACAGAGACTACATCGATATTCCTGACAGACATATACATACCAACTTACAAGGAACAGAGACAACATCGATATTCCTGACAGAGATATACATGACCACTCACAAGGAACAGAGACTACATCGATATTCCTGACACACATATACATGACCACACAACAAGGAACAGAGACAACATCGATATTCCTGACAGACAGATACATGACGACTCACAAGGAACAGAGACTACATCGATATTCCTGACACAAATATACATAACCACACAACAAGGAACAGAGACAACATCGATATTCCTGACACACATATACATGGCCACACAACAAGGAACAGAGACTACATCGATATTCCTGACACACATATACATGACCACTCACAAGGAACAGAGACAACATCGATATTCCTGACACATATATACATGACTACTCACAAGGAACAGAGACAACATCGATATTCCTGACACACATATACATGACCACTCACAAGGAACAGAGACAGCATCGATATTCCTGACACATATATACATGACCACTCACAAGGAACAGAGACAACATCGATATTCCTGACAGATATATACATGACCACTCACAAGGAACAGAGACAACATCGATATTCCTGACAGACATATACATGACCACTCACAAGGAACAGAGACAACAGCGATATTCCTGACAGACATATACATGACCACTCACAAGGAACAGAGACAACATCGATATTCCTGACAGACATATACATGACCACTCACAAGGTACAGAGATTACATCGCTATTCCTGACAGACATATACATGACCACTCACAAGGAACAGAGACAACATCGATATTCCTGACACACATATACATGACCACTCACAAGGAACAGAGACAACATCGATATTCCTGACACATATATACATGACCACTCGCAAGGTACAGAGATTACATCGCTATTCCTGACAGACATATACATGACCACTCACAAGGAACAGAGACAACATCTATAATCCTGACAGACATATAGATGACCACTCACAAGGAACAGAGACAACATCGATATTCCTGACAGACATATACATGACCACTCACAAGGAACAGAAACAACATCGATATTCCTGACACACATATACATGACCACTCACAAGGCACAGAGACTACATTGATATTCCTGACAGACATATACATGACCACTCACAAGGAACAGAGACTACATCGATATTCCTGACAGACTTATATATGACCACTCACAAGAAACAGAAACAACATCGATATTCCTGACAGACATATACATGACCACTCACAAGGAACAGAGACAACATCGATATTCCTGACACATATATACATGACCACTCACAAGGAACAGAGACAACATCGATATTCCTGACAAACATATATATACATGACCACTCATAAGGAACAGAGACTACATCGATATTCCTGACAGACATATACATGACCACTCACAAGGAACAGAGACTACATCTATATTCCTGACAGACATATACATGGCCACTCACAAGGAACAGAGACAACATCGATATTCCTGATACACATATACATGACCACTCACAAGGAACAGAGACAACATCGATATTCCTGACACATATATACATGACCACTCGCAAGGTACAGAGATTACATCGCTATTCCTGACAGACATATACATGACCACTCAAAAGGAACAGAGACAACATCTATAATCCTGACAGACATATAGATGACCACTCACAAGGAACAGAGACAACATCGATATTCCTGACAGACATATACATGACCACTCACAAGGAACAGAAACAACATCGATATTCCTGACACACATATACATGACCACTCACAAGGCACAGAGACTACATTGATATTCCTGACAGACATATACATGACCACTCACAAGGAAGAGAGACTACATCGATATTCCTGACAGACTTATACATGACCACTCACAAGAAACAGAGACAACATCTATATTCCTGACAGACATATACATGACCACTCACAAGGAACAGAGACAACATCGATATTCCTGACAGACATATACATGACCACACAACAAGGAACAGAGACAACATCGATATTCCTGACAGACATATACATGACCACTCACAAGGAACAGAGACAACATCGATATTCCTGACAGACATATACATGACCACTCACAAGGAACAGAGACAACATCGATATTCCTGACACATATACATGACCACTCACAAGGAACAGAGGCAACATCGATATTCCTGACAGACATATACATGACCTCTCACAAGGAACAGAGACAACATAGATATTCCTGACACACATATACATGACCACTCACAAGGAACAGAGACAACATCGATATTCCTGACACACATATACATGACCACTCACAAGGAACAGAGACAACATCGATATTCCTGACACACATATACATGACCACTCACAAGGAACAGAGACAACATCGATATTCCTGACACATATATACATGACCACTCACATAGAACAAAGACAACATCGATATTCCTGATACACATATATACATGACCATTCACAATGAACAGGGACAACATCTATATTCCTGACACATATATATACATGACCACTGACAAGGAACAGAGACAACATCAATATTCCTGACACACATATACATGACCACTCACAAGGAACAGAGACAGCATCGATAATCCTGACACTCATATACATGACCACGCAACAGGGAACAGAGACAACATCGATATTCCTGACAGACATATACATGACCACTCACAAGGAACAGAGACTACATCGATATTCCTGACAGACATATACATGACCACTCACAAGGAGCAGAGACAACATAGATATTCCTGACACACATATACATGACCACTGACAAGGAACAGAGACAACATCAATATTCCTGACACACATATACATGACCACTCACAAGGAACAGAGACAGCATCGATATTCCTGACACACATATACATGAACACGCAACAAGGAACAGAGACAACATCGATATTCCTGACAGACATATACATGACCACTCACAAGGAACAGAGACTACATCGATATTCCTGACAGACATATACATGAACACTCACAAGGAACAGAGACAACATCGATATTCATGACAGACATATACATGACCACTCACAAGGAACATACAACATCGATATTCCTGACACACATATACATGTCTACTCACAAGGAACAGACAACATCGATATTCCTGACACACATATACATGACCACTCACAAGGAACAGAGACAATATCGATATTCCTGACACATATATACATGACCACTCACAAGGAACAGAGACAACATCGAAATTCCTGACACACATATATACATGACCACTCACAAGGAACAGAGACAACATCTGTATTCCTGACACATATATACATGACCACACAACAAGGAACAGAGACACCATCGATATTCCTGATACAAATATACATGACCACTCACAAGGAACAGAGACAACACCGATATTCCTGACATACATATATACATAACCACTCATAGGGAAACAGAGACAACATCGATATTCCTGACAGACATATACATTACCACTCACAAGGAACAGAGACAACATCGATATTCCTGACAGACATATACACGACCACTCACAAGGAACAGAGACTACATCGATATTCCTGACAGACATATACATAACCACTTACAAGGAACAGAGACAACATCGATATTCCTGACAGAGATATACATGACCACTCACAAGGAACAGAGACTACATCGATATTCCTGACACACATATACATGACCACACAACAAGGAACAGAGACAACATCGATATTCAGGACAGACAGATACATGACGACTCACAAGGAACAGAGACTACATCGATATTCCTGACACAAATATACATAACCACACAACAAGGAACAGAGACAACATCGATATTCCTGACACACATATACATGACCACACAACAAGGAACAGAGACTACATCGATATTCCTGACACATATATACATGATCACTCACAAGGAACAGAGACAACATCGATGTTCCTGACACACATATACAGGACCACTCACAAGGAACAGAGACACCATCGATATTCCTGACACACATATACATGACCACTCACAAGGTACAAAGACTACCACGATATTCCTGACAGACATACATGACCATTCACAACGAACAGAGACAACATCGATATTCCTGACAGACATATACATGACCACTCACAAGGAACAGAGACAACAGCGATATTCCTGACAGACATATACATGACCACTCACAAGGAACAGAGACAACATCGATATTCCTGACAGACATATACATACCAACTTACAAGGAACAGAGACAACATCGATATTCCTGACAGAGATATACATGACCACTCACAAGGAACAGAGACTACATTGATATTCCTGACACACATATACATGACCACACAACAAGGAACAGAGACAACATCGATATTCCTGACAGACAGATACATGACGACTCACAAGGAACAGAGACTACATCGATATTCCTGACACAAATATACATAACCACACAACAAGGAACAGAGACAACATCGATATTCCTGACACACATATACATGACCACACAACAAGGAACAGAGACTACATCGATATTCCTGACACATATATACATTATCACTCACAAGGAACAGAGACAACATCGATATTCCTGACAGACATATACATTATCACTCACAAGGAACAGAGACACCATCGATATTCCTGACACACATATACATGACCACTCACAAGGTACAAAGACTACCACGATATTCCTGACAGACATACATGACCATTAACAACGAACAGAGACAACATCGATATTCCTGACACACATATACATGACCACTCACAAGGAACAGAAACAACATCGATATTCCTGACACACATATACATGACTACTCACAAGGAACAGAGACAACATCGATATTCCTGACACACATATACATGACCACTCACAAGGAACAGAGACAGCATCGATATTCCTGACACATATATACATGACCACTCACAAGGAACAGAGACAACATCGATATTCCTGACAGATATATACATGACCACTCACAAGGAACAGAGACAACATCGATATTCCTGACAGACATATACATGACCACTCACAAGGAACAGAGACAACAGCGATATTCCTGACAGACATATACATGACCACTCACAAGGAACAGAGACAACATCGATATTCCTGACAGACATATACATGACCACACAACAAGGAATAGAGACAACATCGATATTCCTGACAGACATATACATTACCACTCACAAGGAACAGAAACAACATCGATATTCCTGACAGACATATACATGACCACTCACAAGGAACAGAGACAACATCGATATTCCTGACACATATATACATGACTACTCACAAGGAACAGAGACAACATCGATATTCCTGACAGACATATATATACATGACCACTCATAAGGAACAGAGACTACATCGATATTCCTGACAGACATATACATGACCACTCACAAGGAACAGAGACAACATCTATAATCCTGACAGACATATAGATGACCACTCACAAGGAACAGAGACAACATCGATATTCCTGACAGACATATACATGACCACTCACAAGGAACAGAAACAACATCGATATTCCTGACACACATATACATGACCACTCACAAGGCACAGAGACTACATTGATATTCCTGACAGACATATATATGACCACTCACAAGGAACAGAGACTACATCGATATTCCTGACAGACTTATACATGACCACTCACAAGAAACAGAGACAACATCTATATTCCTGACAGACATATACATGACCACTCACAAGGAACAGAGACTACATCGATATTCCTGACAGACATATACATGACCACACAACAAGGAACAGAGACAACATAGATATTCCTGACAGACATATACATGACCACTCACAAAGAACAGAGACAACATCGATATTCCTGACAGACATATACATGACCACTCACAAGGAACAGAGACAACATCGATATTCCTGACACATATACATGACCACTCACAAGGAACAGAGGCAACATCGATATTCCTGACAGACATATACATGACCACTCACAAGGAACAGAGACAACATATATATTCCTGACACACATATACATGACCACTCACAAGGAACAGAGACAACATCGATATTCCTGACACACATATACATGACCACTCACAAGGAACAGAGACAACATCGATATTCCTGACACACATATACATGACCACTCACAAGGAACAGAGACAACATCGATATTCCTGACACATATATACATGACCACTCACATAGAACAGAGACAACATCGATATTCCTGATACACATATATACATGACCATTCACAATGAACAGGGACAACATCTATATTCCTGACACATATATACATGACCACTGACAAGGAACAGAGACAACATCAATATTCCTGACACACATATACATGACCACTCACAAGGAACAGAGACAGCATCGATATTCATGACACACATATACATGACCACGCAACAGGGAACAGAGACAACATCGATATTCCTGACAGACATATACATGACCACTCACAAGGAACAGAGACTACATCGATATTCCTGACAGACATATACATGACCACTCACAAGGAGCAGAGACAACATAGATATTCCTGACACACATATACATGACCACTGACAAGGAACAGAGACAACATCAATATTCCTGACACACATATACAGGACCACTCACAAGGAACAGAGACAGCATCGATATTCCTGACACCTATATACATGAACACGCAACAAGGAACAGAGACAACATCGATATTCCTGACAGACATATACATGACCACTCACAAGGCACAGAGACTACATCGATATTCATGACAGACATATACATGAACACTCACAAGGAACAGAGACAACATCGATATTCATGACAGACATATACATGACCACTCACAAGAAACATACAACATCGATATTCCTGACACACATATACATGTCTACTCACAAGGAACAGAGACAACAGCGATATTCCTGACACATATATACATGACCAATCACAAGGAACAGAGACAACATCGATATTCTTGACAGACATATACAGGACCACTCACAAGGAACAGAGACAACATAGATCTTCCTGACAGACATGTACATGACCACTCACAAGGAACAGACAACATCGATATTCCTGACACACATATACATGACCACTCACAAGGAACAGAGACAATATCGATATTCCTGACACATATATACATGACCACTCACAAGGAACAGAGACAACATCGAAATTCCTGACACACATATATACATGACCACTCACAAGGAACAGAGACAACATCTGTATTCCTGACACATATATACATGACCACACAACAAGGAACAGAGACTACATCGATATTCCTGATACAAATATACATGACCACTCACAAGGAACAGAGACAACACCGATATTCCTGACATACATATATACATAACCACACATAGGGAATAGAGACAACATCGATATTCCTGACAGACATATACATTACCACTCACAAGGAACAGAGACAACATCGATATTCCTGACAGACATATACACGACCACTCACAAGGAACAGAGACTACATCGATATTCCTGACAGACATATACATAACCACTTACAAGGAACAGAGACAACATCGATATTCCTGACAGAGATATACATGACCACTCACAAGGAACAGAGACTACATCGATATTCCTGACACACATATACATGACCACACAACAAGGAACAGAGACAACATCGATATTCCTGACAGACAGATACATGACGACTCACAAGGAACAGAGACTACATCGATATTCCTGACACAAATATACATAACCACACAACAAGGAACAGAGACAACATCGATATTCCTGACACACATATACATGACCACACAACAAGGAACAGAGACTACATCGATATTCCTGACACATATATACATGATCACTCACAAGGAACAGAGACAACATCGATGTTCCTGACACACATATAGAGGACCACTCACAAGGAACAGAGACACCATCGATATTCCTGACACACATATACATGACCACTCACAAGGTACAAAGACTACCACGATATTCCTGACAGACATACATGACCATTCACAACGAACAGAGACAACATCGATATTCCTGACAGACATATACATGACCACTCACAAGGAACAGAGACAACAGCGATATTCCTGACAGACATATACATGACCACTCACAAGGAACAGAGACAACATCGATATTCATGACAGACATATACATGACCACTCACAAGAAACATACAACATCGATATTCCTGACACACATATACATGTCTACTCACAAGGAACAGAGACAACAGCGATATTCCTGACACATATATACATGACCAATCACAAGGAACAGAGACAACATCGATATTCTTGACAGACATATACATGACCACTCACAAGGAACAGAGACAACATCGATCTTCCTGACAGACATGTACATGACCACTCACAAGGAACAGACAACATCGATATTCCTGACACACATATACATGACCACTCACAAGGAACGGAGACAATATCGATATTCCTGACACATATATACATGACCACTCACAAGGAACAGAAACAACATCGAAATTCCTGACACACATATATACATGACCACTCACAAGGAACAGAGACAACATCTGTATTCCTGACACATATATACATGACCACACAACAAGGTACAGAGACTACATCGATATTCCTGATACAAATATACATGACCACTCACAAGGAACAGAGACAACACCGATATTCCTGACATACATATATACATAACCACTCATAGGGAATAGAGACAACATCGATATTCCTGACAGACATATACATTACCACTCACAAGGAACAGAGACAACATCGATATTCCTGACAGACATATACACGACCACTCACAAGGAACAGAGACTACATCGATATTCCTGACAGAGATATACATGACCACTCACAAGGAACAGAGACTACATCGATATTCCTGACACACATATACATGACCACACAACAAGGAACAGAGACAACATCGATATTCCTGACAGACAGATACATGACGACTCACAAGGAACAGAGACTACATCGATATTCCTGACACAAATATACATAACCACACAACAAGGAACAGAGACAACATCGATATTCCTGACACACATATACATGACCACACAACAAGGAACAGAGACTACATCGATATTCCTGACACATATATACATGATCACTCACAAGGAACAGAGACAACATCGGTGTTCCTGACACACATATACAGGACCACTCACAAGGAACAGAGACACCATCGATATTCCTGACACACATATACATGACCACTCACAAGGTACAAAGACTACCACGATATTCCTGACAGACATACATGACCATTCACAACGAACAGAGACAACATCGATATTCCTGACAGACATATACATGACCACTCACAAGGAACAGAGACAACAGCGATATTCCTGACAGACATATACATGACCACTCACAAGGAACAGAGACAACATCGATATTCCTGACAGACATATACATACCAACTTACAAGGAACAGAGACAACATCGATATTCCTGACAGAGATATACATGACCACTCACAAGGAACAGAGACTACATTGATATTCCTGACACACATATACATGACCACACAACAAGGAACAGAGACAACATCGATATTCCTGACAGACAGATACATGACGACTCACAAGGAACAGAGACTACATCGATATTCCTGACACAAATATACATAACCACACAACAAGGAACAGAGACAACATCGATATTCCTGACACACATATACATGACCACACAACAAGGAACAGAGACTACATCGATATTCCTGACACATATATACATGATCACTCACAAGGAACAGAGACAACATCGGTGTTCCTGACACACATATACAGGACCACTCACAAGGAACAGAGACACCATCGATATTCCTGACACACATATACATGACCACTCACAAGGTACAAAGACTACCACGATATTCCTGACAGACATACATGACCATTCACAACGAACAGAGACAACATCGATATTCCTGACAGACATATACATGACCACTCACAAGGAACAGAGACAACAGCGATATTCCTGACAGACATATACATGACCAATCACAAGGAACAGAGACAACATCGATATTCATGACAGACATATACATGACCACTCACAAGAAACATACAACATCGATATTCCTGACACACATATACATGTCTACTCACAAGGAACAGAGACAACAGCGATATTCCTGACACATATATACATGACCAATCACAAGGAACAGAGACAACATCGATATTCTTGACAGACATATACATGACCACTCACAAGGAACAGAGACAACATCGATCTTCCTGACAGACATGTACATGACCACTCACAAGGAACAGACAACATCGATATTCCTGACACACATATACATGACTGACAGACATATACATAACCACTTACAAGGAACAAAGACAACATCGATATTCCTGACAGAGATATACATGACCACTCACAAGGAACAGAGACTACATCGATATTCCTGACACACATATACATGACCACACAACAAGGAACAGAGACAACATCGATATTCCTGACAGACAGATACATGACGACTCACAAGGAACAGAGACTACATCGATATTCCTGACACAAATATACATAACCACACAACAAGGAACAGAGACAACATCGATATTCCTGACACACATATACATGATCACTCACAAGGAACAGAGACAACATCGGTGTTCCTGACACACATATACAGGACCACTCACAAGGAACAGAGACACCATCGATATTCCTGACACACATATACATGACCACTCACAAGGTACAAAGACTACCACGATATTCCTGACAGACATACATGACCATTCACAACGAACAGAGACAACATCGATATTCCTGACAGACATATACATGACCACTCACAAGGAACAGAGACAACAGCGATATTCCTGACAGACATATACATGACCACTCACAAGGAACAGAGACAACATCGATATTCCTGACAGACATATACATACCAACTTACAAGGAACAGAGACAACATCGATATTCCTGACAGAGATATACATGACCACTCACAAGGAACAGAGACTACATTGATATTCCTGACACACATATACATGACCACACAACAAGGAACAGAGACAACATCGATATTCCTGACAGACAGATACATGACGACTCACAAGGAACAGAGACTACATCGATATTCCTGACACAAATATACATAACCACACAACAAGGAACAGAGACAACATCGATATTCCTGACACACATATACATGACCACACAACAAGGAACAGAGACTACATCGATATTCCTGACACATATATACATGATCACTCACAAGGAACAGAGACAACATCGGTGTTCCTGACACACATATACAGGACCACTCACAAGGAACAGAGACACCATCGATATTCCTGACACACATATACATGACCACTCACAAGGTACAAAGACTACCACGATATTCCTGACAGACATACATGACCATTCACAACGAACAGAGACAACATCGATATTCCTGACAGACATATACATGACCACTCACAAGGAACAGAGACAACAGCGATATTCCTGACAGACATATACATGACCAATCACAAGGAACAGAGACAACATCGATATTCATGACAGACATATACATGACCACTCACAAGAAACATACAACATCGATATTCCTGACACACATATACATGTCTACTCACAAGGAACAGAGACAACAGCGATATTCCTGACACATATATACATGACCAATCACAAGGAACAGAGACAACATCGATATTCTTGACAGACATATACATGACCACTCACAAGGAACAGAGACAACATCGATCTTCCTGACAGACATGTACATGACCACTCACAAGGAACAGACAACATCGATATTCCTGACACACATATACATGACTGACAGACATATACATAACCACTTACAAGGAACAAAGACAACATCGATATTCCTGACAGAGATATACATGACCACTCACAAGGAACAGAGACTACATCGATATTCCTGACACACATATACATGACCACACAACAAGGAACAGAGACAACATCGATATTCCTGACAGACAGATACATGACGACTCACAAGGAACAGAGACTACATCGATATTCCTGACACAAATATACATAACCACACAACAAGGAACAGAGACAACATCGATATTCCTGACACACATATACATGACCACACAACAAGGAACAGAGACTACATCGATATTCCTGACACATATATACATGATCACTCACAAGGAACAGAGACAACATCGGTGTTCCTGACACACATATACAGGACCACTCACAAGGAACAGAGACACCATCGATATTCCTGACACACATATACATGACCACTCACAAGGTACAAAGACTACCACGATATTCCTGACAGACATACATGACCATTCACAACGAACAGAGACAACATCGATATTCCTGACAGACATATACATGACCACTCACAAGGAACAGAGACAACAGCGATATTCCTGACAGACATATACATGACCACTCACAAGGAACAGAGACAACATCGATATTCCTGACAGACATATACATGACTACTCACAAGGAACAGAGACAACATCGATATTCCTGACACACATATACATGACCACTCACAAGGAACAGAGACAGCATCGATATTCCTGACACATATATACATGACCACTCACAAGGAACAGAGACAACATCGATATTCCTGACAGATATATACATGACCACTCACAAGGAACAAAGACAACATAGATATTCCTGACAGACATATACATGACCACTCACAAGGAACAGAGACAACAGCGATATTCCTGACAGACATATACATGACCACTCACAAGGAACAGAGACAACATCGATATTCCTGACAGACATATACATGACAACACAACAAGGAATAGAGACAACATCGATATTCCTGACAGACATATACATTATCACTCACAAGGAACAGAGACAACATCGATATTCCTGACAGACATATACATGACCACTCACAAGGAACATACAACATCGATATTCCTGACACACATATACATGTCTACTCACAAGGAACAGAGACAACAGCGATATTCCTGACACATATATACATGACCAATCACAAGGAACAGAGACAACATCGATATTCTTGACAGACATATACATGACCACTCACAAGGAACAGAGACAACATCGATATTCCTGACAGACATGTACATGACCACTCACAAGGAACAGACAACATCGATATTCCTGACACACATATACATGACCACTCACAAGGAACAGAGACAATATCGATATTCCTGACACATATATACATGACCACTCACAAGGAACAGAGACAACATCGAAATTCCTGACACACATATATACATGACCACTCACAAGGAACAGAGACAATATCTATATTCCTGACACATATATACATGACCACACAACAAGGAACAGAGACTACATAGATATTCCTGATACAAATATACATGACCACTCACAAGGAACAGAGACAACACCGATATTCCTGACATACATATATACATAACCACTCATAGGGAATAGAGACAACATCGATATTCCTGACAGACATATACATTACCACTCACAAGGAACAGAGACAACATCGATATTCCTGACAGACATATACACGACCACTCACAAGGAACAGAGACTACATCGATATTCCTGACAGACATATACATAACCACTTACAAGGAACAGAGACAACATCGATATTCCTGACAGAGATATACATGACCACTCACAAGGAACAGAGACTACATCGATATTCCTGACACACATATACATGACCACACAACAAGGAACAGAGACAACATCGATATTCCTGACAGACAGATACATGACGACTCACAAGGAACAGAGACTACATCGATATTCCTGACACAAATATACATAACCACACAACAAGGAACAGAGACAACATCGATATTCCTGACACACATATACATGACCACACAACAAGGAACAGAGACTACATCGATATTCCTGACACATATATACATGATCACTCACAAGGAACAGAGACAACATCGGTGTTCCTGACACACATATACAGGACCACTCACAAGGAACAGAGACACCATCGATATTCCTGACACACATATACATGACCACTCACAAGGTACAAAGACTACCACGATATTCCTGACAGACATACATGACCATTCACAACGAACAGAGACAACATCGATATTCCTGACAGACATATACATGACCACTCACAAGGAACAGAGACAACAGCGATATTCCTGACAGACATATACATGACCACTCACAAGGAACAGAGACAACATCGATATTCCTGACAGACATATACATGACTACTCACAAGGAACAGAGACAACATCGATATTCCTGACACACATATACATGACCACTCACAAGGAACAGAGACAGCATCGATATTCCTGACACATATATACATGACCACTCACAAGGAACAGAGACAACATCGATATTCCTGACAGATATATACATGACCACTCACAAGGAACAGAGACAACATCGATATTCCTGACAGACATATACATGACCACTCACAAGGAACAGAGACAACAGCGATATTCCTGACAGACATATACATGACCACTCACAAGGAACAGAGACAACATCGATATTCCTGACAGACATATACATGACCACACAACAAGGAATAGAGACAACATCGATATTCCTGACAGACATATACATTACCACTCACAAGGAACAAAGACAACATCGATATTCCTGACAGACATATACATGACCACTCACAAGGAACATACAACATCGATATTCCTGACACACATATACATGTCTACTCACAAGGAACAGAGACAACAGCGATATTCCTGACACATATATACATGACCAATCACAAGGAACAGAGACTACATCGATATTCTTGACAGACATATACATGACCACTCACAAGGAACAGAGACAACATCGATATTCCTGACAGACATGTACATGACCACTCACAAGGAACAGACAACATCGATATTCCTGACACAAATATACATGACCACTCACAAGGAACAGAGACAATATCGATATTCCTGACACATATATACATGACCACTCACAAGGAACAGAGACAACATCGAAATTCCTGACACACATATATACATGACCACTCACAAGGAACAGAGACAACATCTATATTCCTGACACATATATACATGACCACACAACAAGGAACAGAGACTACATCGATATTCCTGATACAAATATACATGACCACTCACAAGGAACAGAGACAACACCGATATTCCTGACATACATATATACATAACCACTCATAGGGAATAGAGACAACATCGATATTCCTGACAGACATATACATTACCACTCACAAGGAACAGAGACAACATCGATATTCCTGACAGACATATACACGACCACTCACAAGGAACAGAGACTACATCGATATTCCTGACAGACATATACATAACCACTTACAAGGAACAGAGACAACATCGATATTCCTGACAGAGATATACATGACCACTCACAAGGAACAGAGACTACATCGATATTCCTGACACACATATACATGACCACACAACAAGGAACAGAGACAACATCGATATTCCTGACAGACAGATACATGACGACTCACAAGGAACAGAGACTACATCGATATTCCTGACACATATATACATGACCACTCACAAGGTACAAAGACTACCACGATATTCCTGACAGACATACATGACCATTCACAACGAACAGAGACAACATCGATATTCCTGACAGACATATACATGACCACTCACAAGGAACAGAGACAACAGCGATATTCCTGACAGACATATACATGACCACTCACAAGGAACAGAGACAACATCGATATTCCTGACAGACATATACATGACTACTCACAAGGAACAGAGACAACATCGATATTCCTGACACACATATACATGACCACTCACAAGGAACAGAGACTGCATCGATATTCCTGACACATATATACATGACCACTCACAAGGAACAGAGACAACATCGATATTCCTGACAGATATATACATGACCACTCACAAGGAACAGAGACAACATCGATATTCCTGACAGACATATACATGACCACTCACAAGGAACAGAGACAACAGCGATATTCCTGACAGACATATACATGACCACTCACAAGGAACAGAGACAACATCGATATTCCTGACAGACATATACATGACCACACAACAAGGAATAGAGACAACATCGATATTCCTGACGGACATATACATTACCACTCACAAGGAACAGAGACAACATCGATATTCCTGACAGATATATACATGACCACTCATAAGGAACAGAGACTACATCGATATTCCTGACAGACATATACATGACCACTCACAAGGAACAGAGACTACATCTATATTCCTGACAGATATATACATGGCCACTCACAAGGAACAGAGACAACATCGATATTCCTGACACACATATACATGACCACTCACAAGGAACAGAGACAACATCGATATTCCTGACACATATATACATGATCACTCGCAAGGTACAGAGATTACATCGATATTCCTGACAGACATATACATGACCACTCACAAGGAACAGAGACAACATCTATAATCCTGACAGACATATAGATGACCACTCAAAAGGAACAGAGACAACATCGATATTCCTGACAGACATATACATGACCACTCACAAGGAACAGAAACAACATCGATATTCCTGACAGACATATACATGACCACTCACAAGGAACAGAGACTACATCGATATTCCTGACAGACTTATACATGACCACTCACAAGAAACAGAGACAACTTCTATATTCCTGACAGATATATACATGACCACTCACAAGGAACAGAGATTACATCGATATTCCTGACAGACATATACATGACCACACAACAAGGAATAGAGACAACATCGATATTCCTGACAGACATATACATGACCACTCACATAGAACAGAGACAACATCGATATTCCTGAAACATATACATGACCACTCACAAGGAACAGAGACTACATCGATATTCCTGATAGACTTATACATGACCACTCATAAGGAACAGAGATAACATCGATATTCCTGACACACATATACATGACCACTCACAAGGAACAGAGACAACATCGATATTCCTGACACACATATACTTGACCACTCACAAGGAACAGAGACAACATCGATATTCCTGACACACATATACATGACCACTCACAAGGAACAGAGACAACATCGATATTCCTGACACACATATACTTGACCACTCACAAGGAACAGAGACAACATCGATATTCCTGACAGACATATACATGACCACTCACAAGGAACAGAGACAACATAGATATTCCTGATACACATATACATGACCACTCACAAGGAACAGAGACAACATCGATATTCCTGACACACATATACTTGACCACTCACAAGGAACAGAGACAACATCGATATTCCTGACACACATATGCATGACCACTCACAAGGAACAGAGACAACATCGATATTCCTGACACATATATACATGACGACTCACATAGAACAGAGACAACATCGATATTCCTGATACACATATATACATGACCATTCACAATGAACAGAGACAACATCTATATTCCTGATACATATATAATTGACCACTCACAAGGAACAGAGACTACATCGATATTCCTGACAGACTTATACATGACCACTCACAAGGAACAGAGATAACATCGATATTCCTGACACACATATACATGACCACTCACAAGGAACAGAGGCAACATCGATATTCCTGACAGACATATACATGACCACTCACAAGGAACAGAGACAACATAGATATTCCTGACACATATATACATGACCACTCACAAGGAACAGAGACAACATCGAAATTCCTGACACACATATATACATGACCACTCACAAGGAACAGAGACAACATCTATATTCCTGACACATATATACATGACCACACAACAAGGAACAGAGACTACATCGATATTCCTGATACAAATATACATGACCACTCACAAGGAACAGAGACAACACCGATATTCCTGACATACATATATACATAACCACTCATAGGGAATAGAGACAACATCGATATTCCTGACAGACATATACATTACCACTCACAAGGAACAGAGACAACATCGATATTCCTGACACATATATACATGATCACTCGCAAGGTACAGAGATTACATCGATATTCCTGACAGACATATACATGACCACTCACAAGGAACAGAGACAACATCTATAATCCTGACAGACATATAGATGACCACTCACAAGGAACAGAGACAACATCGATATTCCTGACAGACATATACATGACCACTCACAAGGAACAGAAACAACATCGATATTCCTGAAACATATACATGACCACTCACAAGGAACAGAGACAACATCGATATTCCTGAAACATATACATGACCACTCACAAGGAACAGAGACTACATCGATATTCCTGACACACATATACATGACCACTCACAAGGAACAGAGACAACATCGATATTCCTGACACACATATACTTGACCACTCACAAGGAACAGAGACAACATCGATATTCCTGACACACATATGCATGACCACTCACAAGGAACAGAGACAGCATCGATATTCCTGACAGACATATACATGACCACTCACAAGGAACAGAGACAACATAGATATTCCTGACACACATATACATGACCACTCACAAGGAACAGAGACAACATCGATATTCCTGACACACATATACTTGACCACTCACAAGGAACAGAGACAACATCGATATTCCTGACACACATATGCATGACCACTCACAAGGAACAGAGACAACATCGATATTCCTGACACATATATACATGACCACTCACATAGAACAGAGACAACATCGATATTCCTGATACATATATAATTGACCACTCACAAGGAACAGAGACTACATCGATATTCCTGACAGACTTATACATGACCACTCACAAGGAACAGAGATAACATCGATATTCCTGACACACATATACATGACCACTCACAAGGAACAGAGGCAACATCGATATTCCTGACAGACATATACATGACCACTCACAAGGAACAGAGACAACATAGATATTCCTGACACACATATACATGACCACTCACAAGGAACAGAGACAACATCGATATTCCTGACACACATATGCATGACCACTCACAAGGAACAGAGACAACATCGATATTCCTGACACATATATACATGACCACTCACATAGAACAGAGACAACATCGATATTCCTGATACACATATATACATGACCATTCACAATGAACAGAGACAACATCTATATTCCTGATACATATATAATTGACCACTCACAAGGAACAGAGACTACATCGATATTCCTGACAGACTTATACATGACCACTCACAAGGAACAGAGATAACATCGATATTCCTGACACACATATACATGACCACTCACAAGGAACAGAGGCAACATCGATATTCCTGACAGACATATACATGACCACTCATAAGGAACAGAGACAACATAGATATTCCTGACACATATATACATGACCACTCACAAGGAACAGAGACAACATCGAAATTCCTGACACACATATATACATGACCACTCACAAGGAACAGAGACAACATCTATATTCCTGACACATATATACATGACCACACAACAAGGAACAGAGACTACATCGATATTCCTGATACAAATATACATGACCACTCACAAGGAACAGAGACAACACCGATATTCCTGACATACATATACATTACCACTCACAAGGAACAGAGACAACATCGATATTCCTGACAGACATATACACGACCACTCACAAGGAACAGAGACAACATCGATATTCCTGACACATATATACATGATCACTCGCAAGGTACAGAGATTACATCGATATTCCTGACAGACATATACATGACCACTCACAAGGAACAGAGACAACATCTATAATCCTGACAGACATATAGATGACCACTCACAAGGAACAGAGACAACATCGATATTCCTGACAGACATATACATGACCACTCACAAGGAACAGAAACAACATCGATATTCCTGAAACATATACATGACCACTCACAAGGAACAGAGACAACATCGATATTCCTGAAACATATACATGACCACTCACAAGGAACAGAGACTACATCGATATTCCTGACAGACTTATACATGACCACTCATAAGGAACAGAGATAACATCGATATTCCTGACACACATATACATGACCACTCACAAGGAACAGAGACAACATAGATATTCCTGACACACATATACATGACCACTCACAAGGAACAGAGACAACATCGATATTCCTGACACACATATACTTGACCACTCACAAGGAACAGAGACAACATCGATATTCCTGACACACATATGCATGACCACTCACAAGGAACAGAGACAGCATCGATATTCCTGACAGACATATACATGACCACTCACAAGGAACAGAGACAACATAGATATTCCTGACACACATATACATGACCACTCACAAGGAACAGAGACAACATCGATATTCCTGACACACATATACTTGACCACTCACAAGGAACAGAGACAACATCGATATTCCTGACACACATATGCATGACCACTCACAAGGAACAGAGACAACATCGATATTCCTGACACATATATACATGACCACTCACATAGAACAGAGACAACATCGATATTCCTGATACATATATAATTGACCACTCACAAGGAACAGAGACTACATCGATATTCCTGACAGACTTATACATGACCACTCACAAGGAACAGAGATAACATCGATATTCCTGACACACATATACATGACCACTCACAAGGAACAGAGGCAACATCGATATTCCTGACAGACATATACATGACCACTCACAAGGAACAGAGACAACATAGATATTCCTGACACATATATACATGACCACTCACAAGGAACAGAGACAACATCGAAATTCCTGACACACATATATACATGACCACTCAGAAGGAACAGAGACAACATCTATATTCCTGACACATATATACATGACCACACAACAAGGAACAGAGACTACATCGATATTCCTGATACAAATATACATGACCACTCACAAGGAACAGAGACAACACCGATATTCCTGACATACATATATACATAACCACTCATAGGGAATAGAGACAACATCGATATTCCTGACAGACATATACATTACCACTCACAAGGAACAGAGACAACATCGATATTCCTGATACATATATAATTGACCACTCACAAGGAACAGAGACTACATCGATATTCCTGACAGACTTATACATGACCACTCACAAGGAACAGAGATAACATCGATATTCCTGACACACATATACATGACCACTCACAAGGAACAGAGGCAACATCGATATTCCTGACAGACATATACATGACCACTCACAAGGAACAGAGACAACATAGATATTCCTGACACATATATACATGACCACTCACAAGGAACAGAGACAACATCGAAATTCCTGACACACATATATACATGACCACTCAGAAGGAACAGAGACAACATCTATATTCCTGACACATATATACATGACCACACAACAAGGAACAGAGACTACATCGATATTCCTGATACAAATATACATGACCACTCACAAGGAACAGAGACAACACCGATATTCCTGACATACATATATACATAACCACTCATAGGGAATAGAGACAACATCGATATTCCTGACAGACATATACATTACCACTCACAAGGAACAGAGACAACATCGATATTCCTGACAGACATATACACGACCACTCACAAGGAACAGAGACTACATCGATATTCCTGACAGACATATACATAACCACTTACAAGGAACAGAGACAACATCGATATTCCTGACAGAGATATACATGACCACTCACAAGGAACAGAGACTACATCGATATTCCTGACACACATATACATGACCACACAACAAGGAACAGAGACAACATCGATATTCCTGACAGACAGATACATGACGACTCATAAGGAACAGAGACTACATCGATATTCCTGACACAAATATACATAACCACACAACAAGGAACAGAGACAACATCGATATTCCTGACACACATATACATGACCACACAACAAGGAACAGAGACTACATCGATATTCCTGACACATATATACATGATCACTCACAAGGAACAGAGACAACATCGATGTTCCTGACACACATATACAGGACCACTCACAAGGAACAGAGACACCATCGATATTCCTGACACACATATACATGACCACTCACAAGGTACAAAGACTACCACGATATTCCTGACAGACATACATGACCATTCACAACGAACAGAGACAACATCGATATTCCTGACAGACATATACATGACCACTCACAAGGAACAGAGACAACAGCGATATTCCTGACAGACATATACATGACCACTCACAAGGAACAGAGACAACATCGATATTCCTGACAGACATATACATGACTACTCACAAGGAACAGAGACAACATCGATATTCCTGACAGACATATACATGACCACTCACAAGGAACAGAGACTGCATCGATATTCCTGACACATATATACATGACCACTCACAAGGAACAGAGACAACATCGATATTCCTGACAGATATATACATGACCACTCACAAGGAACAGAGACAACATCGATATTCCTGACAGACATATACATGACCACTCACAAGGAACAGAGACAACAGCGATATTCCTGACAGACATATACATGACCACTCACAAGGAACAGAGACAACATCGATATTCCTGACAGACATATACATGACCACACAACAAGGAATAGAGACAACATCGATATTCCTGACAGACATATACATTACCACTCACAAGGAACAGAGACAACATCGATATTCCTGACAGATATATACATGACCACTCATAAGGAACAGAGACTACATCGATATTCCTGACAGACATATACATGACCACTCACAAGGAACAGAGACTACATCTATATTCCTGACAGATATATACATGGCCACTCACAAGGAACAGAGACAACAACGATATTCCTGACACATATATACATGATCACTCGCAAGGTACAGAGATTACATCGATATTCCTGACAGACATATACATGACCACTCACAAGGAACAGAGACAACATCTATAATCCTGACAGACATATAGATGACCACTCACAAGGAACAGAGACAACATCGATATTCCTGACAGACATATACATGACCACTCACAAGGAACAGAAACAACATCGATATTCCTGACACACATATACATGACCACTCACAAGGCACAGAGACTACATCGATATTCCTGACAGACATATACATGACCACTCACAAGGAACAGAGATTACATCGATATTCCTGACAGACTTATACATGACCACTCACAAGAAACAGAGACAACTTCTATATTCCTGACAGATATATACATGACCACTCACAAGGAACAGAGACTACATCGATATTCCTGACAGACATATACATGACCACACAACAAGGAACAGAGACAACATCGATATTCCTGACAGACATATACATGACCACTCACATAGAACAGAGACAACATCGATATTCCTGACAGACATATACATGTCCACTCACAAGGAACAGAGACAACATCGATATTCCTGAAACATATACATGACCACTCACAAGGAACAGAGACTACATCGATATTCCTGACAGACTTATACATGACCACTCATAAGGAACAGAGATAACATCGATATTCCTGACACACATATACATGACCACTCACAAGGAACAGAGACAACATAGATATTCCTGACACACATATACATGACCACTCACAAGGAACAGAGACAACATCGATATTCCTGACACACATATACTTGACCACTCACAAGGAACAGAGACAACATCGATATTCCTGACACACATATGCATGACCACTCACAAGGAACAGAGACAACATCGATATTCCTGACAGACATATACATGACCACTCACAAGGAACAGAGACAACATAGATATTCCTGACACACATATACATGACCACTCACAAGGAACAGAGACAACATCGATATTCCTGACACACATATACTTGACCACTCACAAGGAACAGAGACAACATCGATATTCCTGACACACATATGCATGACCACTCACAAGGAACAGAGACAACATCGATATTCCTGACACATATATACATGACCACTCACATAGAACAGAGACAACATCGATATTCCTGATACACATATATACATGACCATTCACAATGAACAGAGACAACATCTATATTCCTGATACATATATAATTGACCACTCACAAGGAACAGAGACTACATCGATATTCCTGACAGACTTATACATGACCACTCACAAGGAACAGAGATAACATCGATATTCATGACACACATATACATGACCACTCACAAGGAACAGAGGCAACATCGATATTCCTGACAGACATATACATGACCACTCACAAGGAACAGAGACAACATAGATATTCCTGACACACATATACATGACCACTCACAAGGAACAGAGACTACATCGATATTCCTGACAGACATATACATGACCACTCACAAGGAACAGAGACTACATCTATATTCCTGACAGACATATACATGACCACTCACAAGGAACAGAGACAACATAGATATTCCTGACACACATATACATGACCACTCACAAGGAACAGAGACTACATCGATATTCCTGACAGACATATACATGACCACTCACAAGGAACAGAGACTACATCTATATTCCTGACAGACATATACATGACCACTCACAAGGAACAGAGACAACATCGATATTCCTGACACATATATACATGATCACTCGCAAGGTACAGAGATTACATCGATATTCCTGACATACATATACATGACCACTCACAAGGAACAGAGACAACATCTATAATCCTGACAGACATATAGATGACCACTCACAAAGCACAGAGACTACATCGATAGTCCTGACAGACATATACATGACCACTCACAAGGAACAAAGACTACATCGATATTCCTGACAAACTTATACATGACCACTCACAAAATACAGAGACTACATCTATATTCCTGACAGACATATACATGACCACTCACAACGAACATAGACAACATCGATATTCCTGACAGACATATACATGACCACTCACAAGGAACAGAGACAACATAGATATTCCTGACACACATATACATGACCACTCACAAGGAACAGAGACTACATCGATATTCCTGACGAACATATACATGACCACACAACAAGGAACAGAGACAACATCGATATTCCTGACAGACATATACATGACCACTCACAAGGAACAGAGACAACATCGATATTCCTGACAGACATATACATGACCACTCACAAGGAACAGAGACAACATCGATATTCCTGACACATATACATGACCACTCACAAGGAACAGAGACTACATCGATATTCCTGACAGACTTATACATGACCACTCACAAGGAACAGAGATAACATCGATATTCCTGACACACATATACATGACCACTCACAAGGAACAGAGGCAACATCGATATTCCTGACTGACATATACATGACCACTCACAAGGAACAGAGACAACATAGATATTCCTGACACACATATACATGACCACTCACAAAGCACAGAGACAACATCGATATTCCTGACACATATATACATGACCACTCACATAGAACAGAGACAACATCGATATTCCTGATACACATATATACATGACCATTCACAATGAACAGAGACAACATCTATATTCCTGACACATATATATACATGGCCACTGACAAGGAACAGAGACAACATCAATATTCCTGACACACATATACATGACCACTCACAAGGAACAGAGACAGCATCGATATTCCTGACACACATATACATGACCACGCAGCAAGGAACAGAGACAACATCGATATTCCTGGCAGACATATACATGATCACTCACCAGGAACAGAGACTACATCGATATTCCTGACAGACATATACATGATCACTCACAAGGAGCAGAGACAACATAGATATTGCTGACACACATATACATGACCACTCACAAGGAACAGAGACTACATCGATATTCCTGACAGACATATACATGAACACTCACAAGGAACAGAGACAACATCGATATTCCTGACAGACATATACATGACCACTAACAAGGAACATACAACATCGATATTCCTGACACACATATACATGACCACTCACAAGGAACAGAGACAACAGCGATATTCCTGACACATATATACATGACCACTCACAAGGAACAGAGACAATATCGATATTCCTGACACACATATATACATGACCACTCACAAGGAACAGAGACAACATCTATATTCCTGACACATATATACATGACCACACAACAAGGAACAGAGACTACATCGATATTCCTGACACACATATACATGACCACTCACATGGAACAGAGACAAAACCGATATTCCTGACACACATATATACATGACCACTCACAGGGAATAGAGACAACATCGATATTCCTGACAGACATATACATTACCACTCACAAGGAACAGAGGCAACATCGATATTCCTTACAGACATATACATGACCACTCACAAGGAACAGAGACTACATCTATATTCCTGACAGACATATACTTGACCACTCACAAGGAACAGAGACAACATCGATATTCCTGACACACATATACATGACCACTCACAAGGAACAGAGACAACATCTATATTCCTGACACATATATATACATGACCACTGACAAGGAACAGAGACAACATCAATATACCTGACACACATATACATGACCACTCACAAGGAACAGAGACAGCATCGATATTCCTGACACACATATACATGACCACGCAGCAAGGAACAGAGACAACATCGATATTCCTGACAGACATATACATGACCACTCACAAGGAACAGAGACTACATCGATATTGCTGACAGACATATATATGACCACTCACAAGGAGCAGAGACAACATAGATATTGCTGACACACATATACATGACCACTCACAAGGAACAGAGACTACATCGATATTCCTGACAGACATATACATGAACACTCACAAGGAACAGAGACAACATCGATATTCCTGACAGACATATACATGACCACTCACAAGGAACATACAACATCGATATTCCTGACACACATATACATGACCACTCACAAGGAACAGAGACAACAGCGTTATTCCTGACACATATATACATGACCACTCACAAGGAACAGAGACAATATCGATATTCCTGACACACATATATACATGACCACTCACAAGGAACAGAGACAACATCGATATTCCTGACACATATATACATGACCACACAACAAGGAACAGAGGCAACATCGACATTCCTGACACACATATACATGACCACTCACATGGAACAGAGACAAAACCGATATTCCTGACAGACATATACATGACCACTCACAAGGAACAGAGACAACATCGATATTCCTGACACATATATATACATGACCACTGACAAGGAACAGAGACAACATCAATATTCCTGACACACATATACATGACCACTCACAAGGAACAGAGACAGCATCGATATTCCTGACACACATATACATGACCACGCAACAAGGAACAGAGACAACATCGATATTCCTGACAGACATATACATGACCACTTACAAGGAACAGAGACTACATCGATATTCCTGACAGACATATACATGACCACACACAAGGAGCAGAGACAATATAGATATTCCTGACACACATATACATGACCACTCACAAGGAACAGAGACTACATCGATATTCCTGACAGACATATACATGAACACTCACAAGGAACAGAGACAACATCGATATTCCTGACAGACATATACATGACCACTCACAAGGAACATACAACATCGATATTCCTAACACACATATACATGACCACTCACAAGGAACATAGACAACAGCGATATTCCTGACACACATATACATGACCACTCACAAGGAACAGAGACAATATCGATATTCCTGACACACATATATACATGACCACTCACAAGGAACAGAGACAACATCTATATTCCTGACACATATATACATGACCACACAACAAGGAACAGAGACTACATCGATATTCCTGACACACATATACATGACCACTCACAAGGAACAGAGACAACACCGATATTCCTGACACACATATATACATGACCACTCAAAGGGAATAGAGACAACATCGATATTCCTAACAGACATATACATTACCACTCACAAGGAACAGAGACAACATCGATATTCCTGACAGACATATACATGACCACTCACAAGGAACAGAGACAACATCGATATTCCTGACAGACATATATATACATGACCACTCATAAGGAACAGAGACTACATCGATATTCCTGACACACATATACATGACCACTCACAAGGAACAGAGACAACACCGATATTCCTGACACACATATATACATGACCACTCAAAGGGAATAGAGACAACATCGAAATTCCTGACAGACATATACATGACCACTCACAAGGTACAGAGACTACATCGATATTCCTGACAGACATATACATGACCACTCACAAGGAACAGAGACTACATCGATATTCCTGACAGACATATACATGACCACTCACAAGGAACAGAGACAACATCGATATTCCTGACACACATATATACATGACCACACAACAAGGAACAGAGACAACATCGATATTCCTGACAGACATATACATGACCACTCACAAGGAACAGAGACTACATCGATATTCCTGACAGACATATACATGACCACTCACAAGGAACAGAGACAACATTGATATTCCTGACAGACATATACATGACCACACAACAAGGAACAGAGACAACATCGATATTCCTGAAACATATACATGACCACTCACAAGGAACAGAGACTACATCGATATTCCTGACAGACTTATACATGACAACTCATAAGGAACAGAGATAACATCGATATTCCTGACACACATATACATGACCACTCACAAGGAACAGAGACAACACAGATATTCCTGACACACATATACATGACCACTCACAAGGAACAGAGACAACATCGATATTCCTGACACACATATACTTGACCACTCACAAGGAACAGAGACAACATCGATATTCCTGACACACATATGCATGACCACTCACAAGGAACAGAGACAACATCGATATTCCTGACAGACATATACATGACCACTCACAAGGAAAAGAGACAACATAGATATTCCTGACACACATATACATGACCACTCACAAGGAACAGAGACAACATCGATATTCCTGACACACATATACTTGACCACTCACAAGGAACAGAGACAACATCGATATTCCTGACACACATATGCATGACCACTCACAAGGAACAGAGACAACATCGATATTCCTGACACATATATACATGACCACTCACATAGAACAGAGACAACATCGATATTCCTGATACACATATATACATGACCACTCACAATGAACAGAGACAACATCTATATTCCTGACACATATATAGATGACCACTCACAAGGAACAGAGACTACATCGATATTCCTGACAGACTTATACATGACCACTCACAAGGAACAGAGATAACATCGATATTCCTGACACACATATACATGACCACTCACAAGGAACAGAGGCAACATCGATATTCCTGACAGACATATACATGACCACTCACAAGGAACAGAGACAACATAGATATTCCTGACACACATATACATGACCACTCACAAGGAACAGAGACTACCTCGATATTCCTGACAGACATATACATGACCACTCACAAGGAACAGAGACAACATCTATATTCCTGACAGACATATACATGACCACTCACAAGGAACAGAGACAACATAGATATTCCTGACACACATATACATGACCACTCACAAGGAACAGAGACTACATCGATATTCCTGACAGACATATACATGACCACTCACAAGGAACAGAGACTACATCTATATTCCTGACAGACATATACATGACCACTCACAAGGAACAGAGACAACATCGATATTCCTGACACACATATACATGACCACTCACAAGGAACAGAGACAACATCGATATTCCTGACAGACATATACATGACCACTCACAAGGAACATACAACATCGATATTCCTGACACACATATACATGACCACTCACAAGGAACAGAGACAACAGCGATATTCCTGACACACATATATACATGACCACTCACAAGGAAAAGAGACAACATCTATATTCCTGACACATATATACATGACCACACAACAAGGAACAGAGACTACATCGATATTCCTGACACACATATACATGACCACTCACATGGAACAGAGACAAAACCGATATTCCTGACACACATATATACATGACCACTCACAGGGAATAGAGACAATATCGATATTCCTGACAGACATATACATTACCACTCACAATGAACAGAGGCAACATCGATATTCCTGACACATATATACATGACCACTCACAAGGAACAGAGACTACATCTATATTCCTGACAGACATATACATGACCACTCACAAGGAACAGAGACGACATCGATATTCCTGACACATATATATACATGACCACTGACAAGGAACAGAGACAACATCAATATTCCTGACACACATATACATGACCACTCACAAGGAACAGAGACAGCATCGATATTCCTGACACACATATACATGACCACGCAACAAGGAACAGAGACAACATCGATATTCCTGACAGACATATACATGACCACTCACAAGGAACAGAGACTACATCGATATTCTTGACAGACATATACATGACCACACACAAGGAGCAGATAAAACATAGATATTCCTGACACACATATACATGACCACTCACAAGGAACAGAGACTACATCGATATTCCTGACAGACATATACATGAACACTCACAAGGAACAGAGACAACATCGATATTCCTGACAGACATATACATGACCACTCACAAGGAACATACAACATCGATATTCCTGACACATATATACATGACCACTCACAAGGAACATAGACAACAGCGATATTCCTGACACACATATACATGACCACTCACAAGGAACAGAGACAATATCGATATTCCTGACACACATATATACATGACCACTCACAAGGAAGAGAGACAACATCTATATTCCTGACACATATATACATGACCACACAACAAGGAACAGAGACTACATCGATATTCCTGACACACATATACATGACCACTCACAAGGAACAGAGACAACACCAATATTCCTGACACACATATATACATGACCACTCAAAGGGAATAGAGACAACATCGATATTCCTGACAGACATATACATTACCACTCACAAGGAACAGAGACAACATCGATATTCCTGACAGACATATACATGACCACTCACAAGGAATAGAGACAACATCGATATTCCTGACAGACATATATATACATGACCACTCATAAGGAACAGAGACTACATCGATATTCCTGACACACATATACATGACCACTCACAAGGAACAGAGAAAACACCGATATTCCTGACACACATATATACATGACCACTCAAAGGGAATAGAGACAACATCGATATTCCTGACAGACATATACATGACCACTCACAAGGTACAGAGACTACATCGATATTCCTGACAGACATATACATGACCACTCACAAGGAACAGAGACTACATCGATATTCCTGACAGACATATACATGACCACTCACAAGGAACAGAGACAACATCGATATTCCTGACACACATATATACATGACCACACAACAAGGAACAGAGACAACATCGATATTCCTGACAGACATATACATGACCACTCACAAGGAACAGAGACTACATCGATATTCCTGACAGACATATACATGACCACTCACAAGGAACAGAGACAACATTGATATTCCTGACAGACATATACATGACCACACAACAAGGAACAGAGACAACATCGATATTCCTGAAACATATATATGACCACTCACAAGGAACAGAGACTACATCGATATTCCTGACAGACTTAAACATGACAACTCATAAGGAACAGAGATAACATCGATATTCCTGACACACATATACATGACCACTCACAAGGAACAGAGACAACATAGATATTCCTGACACACAAATACATGACCACTCACAAGGAACAGAGACAACATCGATATTCCTGACACACATATACTTGACCACTCACAAGGAACAGAGACAACATCGATATTCCTGACACACATATGCATGACCACTCACAAGGAACAGAGACAACATCGATATTCCTGACACACATATACTTGACCACTCACAAGGAACAGAGACAACATAGATATTCCTGACACACATATACATGACCACTCACAAGGAACAGAGACAACATCGATATTTCTGACACACATATACTTGACCACTCACAAGGAACAGAGACAACATCGATATTCCTGACACACATATGCATGACCACTCACAAGGAACAGAGACAACATCGATATTCCTGACACATATATACATGACCACTCACATAGAACAAAGACAACATCGATATTCCTGATACACATATATACATGACCACTCACAATGAACAGAGACAACATCTATATTCCTGACACATATATAGATGACCACTCACAAGGAACAGAGACTACATCGATATTCCTGACAGACTTATACATGACCACTCACAAGGAACAGAGATAACATCGATATTCCTGACAGACATATACATGACCACTCACAAGGAACAGAGACAACATAGATATTCCTGACACACATATACATGACCACTCACAAGGAACAGAGACTACATCGATATTCCTGACAGACATATACATGACCACTCACAAGGAACAGAGACAACATCTATATTCCTGACAGACATATACATGACCACTCACAAGGAACAGAGACAACATAGATATTCCTGACACACATATACATGACCACTCACAAGGAACAGAGACTACATCGATATTCCTGACAGACATATACATGACCACTCACAAGGAACAGAGACTACATCTATATTCCTGACAGACATATACATGACCACTCACAAGGAACAGAGACAACATCGATATTCCTGACAGACATATACATGACCACTCACAAGGAACAGAGACAACATCTATAATCCTGACAGACATATAGATGACCACTCACAAGGCACAGAGACTACATCGATAGTCCTGACAGACATATACATGACCACTCACAAAATACAGAGACTACATCTATATTCCTGACAGACATATACATGACCACTCACAACGAACATAGACAACATCGATATTCCTGACAGACATATACATGACCACTCACAAGGAACAGAGACAACATAGATATTCCTGACACACATATACATGACCACTCACAAGGAACAGAGACAGCATCGATATTCCTGACGAACATATACATGACCACACAACAAGGAACAGAGACAACATCGATATTCCTGACAGACATATATATGACCACTCACAAGGAACAGAGACAACATCGATATTCCTGACAGACATATACATGACCACTCACAAGGAACAGAGACAACATCGATATTCCTGACACATATACAAGACCACTCACAAGGAACAGAGACTACATCGATATTCCTGACAGACTTATACATGACCACTCACAAGGAACAGAGATAACATCGATATTCCTGACACACATATACATGACCACTCACAAGGAACAGAGGCAACATCGATATTCATGACAGACATATACATGACCACTCACAAGGAACAGAGACAACATAGATATTCCTGACACACATATACATGACCACTCACAAGGAACAGAGACAACATCGATATTCCTGACACACATATACATGACCACTCACAAGGAACAGAGACAACATCGATATTCCTGACACATATATACATGACCACTCACATAGAACAGAGACAACATCGATATTCCTGATACACATATATACATGACCATTCACAATGAACAGAGACAACATCTATATTCCTGACACATATATATACATGACCACTGACAAGGAACAGAGACAACATCAATATTCCTGACACACATATACATGACCACTCACAAGGAACAGAGACAGCATCGATATTCCTGACACACATATACATGACCACGCAGCAAGGAACAGAGACAACATCGATATTCCTGACAGACATATACATGACCACTCACAAGGAACAGAGACTACATCGATATTCCTGACAGACATATACATGACCACTCACAAGGAGCAGAGACAACATAGATATTGCTGACACACATATACATGACCACTCACAAGGAACAGAGACTACATCGATATTCCTGACAGACATATACATGACCACTCACAAGGAACATACAACATCGATATTCCTGACACACATATACATGACCACTCACAAGGAACAGAGACAACAGCGATATTCCTGACACATATATACATGACCACTCACAAGGAACAGAGACAATATCGATATTCCTGACACACATATATACATGACCACTCACAAGGAACAGAGACAACATCTATATTCCTGACACATATATACATGACCACACAACAAGGAACAGACACTATATCGATATTCCTGACACACATATACATGACCACTCACATGGAACAGAGACAAAACCGATATTCCTGACACACATATATACATGACCACTCACAGGGAATAGAGAAAACATCGATATTCCTGACAGACATATACATTACCACTCACAAGGAACAGAGACTACATCTATATTCCTGACAGACATATGCATGACCACTCACAAGGAACAGAGACAACATCGATATTCCTGACACACATATACATGACCACTCACAAGGAACAGGGACAACATCTATATTCCTGACACATATATATACATGACCACTGACAAGGAACAGAGACAACATCAATATTCCTGACACACATATACATGACCACTCACAAGGAACAGAGACAGCATCGATATTCCTGACACACATATACATGACCACGCAACAAGGAACAGAGACAACATCGATATTCCTGACAGACATATACATGACCACTCACAAGGAACAGAGACTACATCGATATTCCTGACAGACATATACATGACCACACACAAGGAGCAGAGACAACATAGATATTCCTGACACACATATACATGACCACTCACAAGGAACAGAGACTACATCGATATTCCTGACAGACATATACATGAACACTCACAAGGAACAGAGACAACATCGATATTCCTGACAGACATATACATGACCACTCACAAGGAACATACAACATCGATATTCCTGACACACATATACATGACCACTCACAAGGAACAGAGACAACAGCGATATTCCTGACACACATATACATGACCACTCACAAGGAACAGAGACAATATCGATATTCCTGACACACATATATACATGACCACTCACAAGGAACAGAGACAACATCTATATTCCTGACACATATATACATGACCACACAACAAGGAACAGAGACTACATCGATATTCCTGACACACATATACATGACCACTCACAAGGAACAGAGACAACACCGATATTCCTGACACACATATATACATGACCACTCAAAGGGAATAGAGACAACATCGATATTCCTGACAGACATATACATTACCACTCACAAGGAACAGAGACAACATCGATATTCCTGACAGACATATACATGACCACTCACAAGGAACAGAGACAACATCGATATTCCTGACAGACATATATATACATGACCACTCATAAGGAACAGAGACTACATCGATATTCCTGACACACATATACATGACCACTCACAAGGAACAGAGACAACACCGATATTCCTGACACACATATATACATGACCACTCAAAGGGAATAGAGACAACATCGATATTCCTGACAGACATATACATGACCACTCACAAGGTACAGAGACTACATCGATATTCCTGACAGACATATACATGACCACTCACAAGGAACATAGACTACATCGATATTCCTGACAGACATATACATGACCACTCACAAGGAACAGAGACAACATCGATATTCCTGACACACATATATACATGAGCACACAACAAGGAACAGAGACTACATCGATATTCCTGACAGACATATACATGACCACTCACAAGGAACAGAGACTACATCGATATTCCTGACAGACATATACATGACCATTCACAAGGAACAGAGACAACATTGATATTCCTGACAGACATATACATGATCACACAACAAGGAACAGAGACAACATCGATATTCCTGACAGACATATACATGACCACTCACAAGGAACAGAGACAACATCGATATTCCTGACACACATATACATTACCACTGACAAGGAACAGAGACTACATCGATATTCCTGACAGACTTATACATGACCACTCACAAGGAACAGAGATAACATCGATATTCCTGACACACATATACATGACCACTCACAAGGAACAGAGGCAACATCGATATTCCTGACAGACATATACAAGACCACTCACAAGGAACAGAGACAACATAGATATTCCTGACACACATATACATTACCAATCACATAGAACAGAGACAACATCGATATTCCTGACACACATATACATGACCACTCACAAGGAACAGAGACAACATCGATATTCCTGACACATATATAGATGACCACTTACAAGGAACAGAGACTACATCGATAATCCTGACAGACTTATACATGACCACTCACAAGGAACAGAGATAACATCGATATTCCTGACACACATATACATGACCACTCACAAGGAACAGAGACAACATCGATATTCCTGACACACATATACATGACCACTCACAAGGAACAGAGACTACATCGATATTCCTGACACATATATACATGACCACTCACAAGGAACAGAGACAACATCGATATTACTGGCAGACATATACATGACCACTCACAAGGAACAGAGACAACATCGATATTCCTGACAGACATATACATGACCACTCACAAGGAACAGAGACAACATCGATAATCCTGACACCTATATACATGACCACTCACAAGGAACAGAGACTACATTGATATTCCTGACAGACTTATACATGACCACTCACAAGGAACAGAGATAACATCGATATTCCTGACACACATATACATGACCACTCACAAGGAACAGAGAAAACATAGATATTCCTGACACACATATACATGATCACTCACAAGGAACAGAGACAACATCGATATTCCTGACACATATATACATGACCACTCACATAGAACAGAGACGACATCGATATTCCTGATACACATATATACATGACCATTCACAATGAACAGAGACAACATCTATATTCCTGACACATATATATACATGACCACTGACAAGGAACAGAGACAACATCAATATTCATGATACACATATACATGACCACTCACAAGGAACAGAGACATCATCGATATTCCTGACACACATATACATGACCACGCAACAAGGAACAGAGACAACATCGATATTCCTGACACATATATACATGACCACTCACATAGAACAGAGACAACATCGATATTCCTGATACACATATATACATGACCATTCACAATGAACAGAGACAATCATCTATTTTCCTGACACATATATATACATGACCACTGAAAAGGAACAGAGACAACATCGATATTCCTGACAGACATATACATGACCACTCACAAGGAACAGAGACTACATCGATATTCTTGACACACATATCCATAACCACACAACAAGGAACAGAGACAATATCGATATTCCTGACACACATATACATGACCACACAACAAGGAATAGAGACTACATCGATATTCCTGACACATATATACATGACCACTCACAAGGAACAGAGACAACATCGATATTCCTGACACACATATACATGACCACTCACAAGGAACAGAGACAACATTGATATTCCTGACAGACATATACATGACCACACAACAAGGAACAGAGACAACATCGATATTCCTGACAGACATATACATGACCACTCACAAGGAACAGAGACAACATCGATATTCCTGACACACATATACATTACCACTGACAAGGAACAGAGACTACATCGATATTCCTGACATACTTATACATGACCACTCACAAGGAACAGAGATAACATCGATATTCCTGACACACATATACATGACCACTCACAAGGAACAGAGGCAGCATCGATATTCCTGACAGACATATACATGACCACTCACAAGGAACAGAGGCAACATAGATATTCCTGACACACATATACATGACCACTCACAAGGAACAGAGACAACATCGATATTCCTGACACACATATACATGACCACTCACAAGGAACAGAGACTACATCGATATTCCTGACACATATATACATGACCACTCACAAGGAACAGAGACAACATCGATATTCCTGACAGACATATACATGACCACTCACAAGGAACAGAGACAACATCGATATTCCTAACAGACATATACATGACCACTCACAAGGAACAGAGACAACATCGATATTCCTGACACATATATACATGACCACTCACAAGGAACAGAGACTACATCGATATTCCTGACAGACTTATACATGACCACTCACAAGGAACAGAGATAACATCGATATTCTTGACACACATATACATGACCACTCACAAGGAACAGAGGCAACATCGATATTCCTGACAGACATATACATGACCACTCACAAGGAACAGAGACAACATAGATATTCCTGACACACATATACATGACCACTCACAAGGAACAGAGACAACATCGATATTCCTGACACACATATACATGACCACTCACAAGGAACAGAGACTACATCGATATTCCTGACACATATATACATGACCACTCACAAGGAACAGAGACAACATCGATATTCCTGATACACATATATACATGACCATTCACAATGAACAGAGACAACATCTATATTCCTGACACATATATATACATGATCACTGACAAGGAACAGACACAACATCGATATTCCTGATACACATATACATGACCACTCACAAGGAACAGAGACAGCATCGATATTCCTGACACACATATACATGACCACGCAACAAGGAACAGAGACAACGTCGATATTCCTGACACATATATACATGACCACTCACATAGAACAGAGACAATATCGATATTCCTGATACACATATATACATGACCATTCACAATGAACAGAGACAACATCTATATTCCTGACACATATATATACATGACCACTGACAAGGAACAGAGAAAACATCGATATTCCTGACAGACATATACATGACCACTCACAAGGAACAGACAACATCGATATTCCTGACACACATATACATGACTACTCACAAGGAACAGAGACAACATAGATATTCCTCACAGACATATACATGACCACTCACAAGGAACAGAGGCTACATCGATATTCCTGACAAACATATACATGACCACTCACAAGGAACAGAGACAACATCGATATTCCTGTCACACTTATACATGACCACTCACAAGGAACAGAGACAACATCGATATTCTTGACACATATATACATGACCACTCACAAGGAACAGAGACAACATCGATATTCCTGACACACATATATACATGACCACTCACAAGGAACAGAGACAACATCGATATTCCTGACACACTTATACATGACCACTCACAAGGAACAGAGACAACATCGATATTCTTGACACATATATATATGACCACTCACAAGGAACAGAGACAACATCTATATTCCTGACACATATATACATTACCACACAACAAGGAACAGAGACAACATCGATATTCCTGACACACATATACATGACCACTCACAAGGAACAGGGACAACATCGATATTCCTGACAGACATATACATGACCACTCACAAGGTACAGAGACAACATCGATATTCCTGACAGACATATACATGACCATTCACAAGGAACAGAGACAACGTCGATATTCCTGACACACATATACATGACAACTCACAAGGAACAGAGACAACATCGATATTCCTGACACACATATACATTACCACTCACAAGGTACAGAGACAACATCGATATTCCTGACAGACATATACATGACCACTCACAAGGAACAGAGACTACATCGATATTCCTGACAGACATATACATGACCACTCACAAGGAACAGAGACAACGTCGATATTCCTGACAGACATATACATGACCACTCACAAGGAACAGAGACTACATTGATATTCCTGATACACATATACATAACCACACAATAAGGAACAGAGACAACCTCGATATTCCTGTCAGACATATACATGACCACTCACAAGGAACAGAGACTACATCGATATTCCTGACACATATATACATGACCACTCACAAGGAACAGAGACAACATCGATATTCCTGACAGACATATACATGACCACTCACAGGGATCAGAAACAACATCGATATTCCTGACAGACATATACGTGACCACTCACAAGAAACAGAGACAACATCGATATTCCTGACACATATATACATGACCACTCACAAGGAACAGAGACTACATCGATATTCCTGACAGACTTATACATGACCACTCACAAGGAACAGAGATAACATCGATATTCCTGACACACATATACATGACCACTCACAAGGAACAGAAGCAACATCGATATTCCTGACAGACATATACATGACCACTCACAAGGAACAGAGACAACATAGATATTCCTGACACACATATACATGACCACTCACAAGGAACAGAGACAACATCGATATTCCTGACACACATATACATGACAACTCACAAGGAACACAGACTACATCGATATTCCTGACACATATATACATGACCACTCACAAGGAACAGAGACAACATCGATATTCCTGACAGACATATACATGACCACTCACAAGGAACAGAGACAACATCGATATTCCTGACACACATATACATGACCACGCAACAAGGAACAGAGACAACATCGATATTCCTGACAGACATATATATGACCACTCACAAGGAACAGAGACTACATCGATATTCCTGACACACATATCCATAACCACACAACAAGGAACAGAGACAATATCGATATTCCTGACACACATATACATGACCAAACAACAAGGAACAGAGACAACATCGATATTCCTGACAGACATATACATGACCACTCACAAGGAACAGAGACAACATCGATATTCCTGACAGACATATACATGACCACTCACAAAGAACAGACAACATCGATATTCCTGACACACATATACATGATCACTCACAAGGAACAGAGACAACATAGATATTCCTGACAGACATATACATGACCACTCACAAGGAACAGAGGCTACATCGATATTCCTGACACACATATACATGACCACTCACAAGGAACAGAGACAACATCGATATTCCTGACACACTTATACATGACCACTCACAAGGAACAGAGACAACATCGATATTCCTGACACATATATACATGACCACTCACAAGGAACAGAGACAACATCGATATTCCTGACACACATATATACATGACCACTCACAATGAACAGAGACAACATCTATATTCCTGACACATATATATATTACCACACAACAAGGAACAGAGACAACATCGATATTCCTGACACACATATACATGACCACTCACAAGGAACAGGGACAACATCGATATTCCTGACAGACATATACATGACCACTCACAAGGTACAGAGACAACATCGATATTCCTGACAGACATATACATGACCACTCACAAGGAACAGAGACAACATCGATATTCCTCACAGACATATACATGACCATTCACAAGGAACAGAGACAACATCGATATTCCTGACAGACATATACATGGCCACTCACAAGGAACAGAGACAACATCGATATTCCTGACACGCATATACATTACCACTCACAAGGAACAGAGATAACATCGATATTCCTGACATACATATACATGACCAATCACAAGGTACAGAGACAACATCGATATTCCTGACAGACATATACATGACCACTCACAAGGAACAGAGACTACATCGATATTCCTGACACACATATACATGACCACTCACAAGGAACAGAGACTACATTGATATTCCTGATACACATATACATAACCACACAACAAGGAACAGAGACAACCTCGATATTCCTGACAGACATATACATGACCACTCACAAGGAACAGAGACAACATCGATATTCCTGACACATATACATGACCACTCACAAGGTACAGAGACTACATCGATATTCCTGACACACATAAACATGATCACACAACGAGGAAGAGAGACAACATCGATATTCCTGACGCATATACATGACCACTCACAAGGAACAGAGACAACATTGATATTCCTGACACACATATACATGACCACTCACAAGGAACAGGGACAACATCGATATTCCTGACACACATATACATGACCACTCACAAGGAACAGAGACAACATCGATATTCCTGACACACAAATAGATGACCACACACAAGGAACAGAGACAACATCGATATTCCTGACGCATATATACATGACCACTCACAAGGAACAGAGACTACATCGATATTACTGACAGACATAGACATGACCACTCACAAAGAACAGAGACAACATCGATTTTCCTGACAGACATATACATGACCACTCACAAAGAACAGAGACAACATCAATATTCCTGACAGACATATACATGACCACACAACAAGGAACAGAGACTACATCGATATTCCTGACACACATATACATGACCACTCACAAGGAACAGAGACTACATCGATATTCCAGACACATCTATACATGACCACTCACAAGGAACAGAGACAACATTGATATTCCTGACAGACATATACATGACCACTCACAAGGAACAGAGACAACATCGATATTCCTGACAGACATATACATGACCACTCACAAGGAACAGAGACAACATCGATATTCCTGACACATATATACATGACCACTCACAAGGAACAGGGACAACATCGATATTCCTGACAGACATATACATGACCACTCACAAGGTACAGAGACAACATCGATATTCCTGACAGACATATACATGACCACTCACAAGGAACAGAGACAACATCGATATTCCTCACAGACATATACATGACCATTCACAAGGAACAGAGACAACATCGATATTCCTGACAGACATATACATGGCCACTCACAAGGAACAGAGACAACATCGATATTCCTGACACGCATATACATTACCACTCACAAGGAACAGAGATAACATCGATATTCCTGACATACATATACATGACCACTCACAAGGTACAGATACAACATCGATATTCCTGACAGACATATACATGACCACTCACAAGGAACAGAGACTACATCGATATTCCTGACACACATATACATGACCACTCACAAGGAACAGAGACAACGTCGATATTCCTGAGAGACATATACATGACCACTCACAAGGAACAGAGACTACATTGATATTCCTGATACACATATACATAACCACACAACAAGGAACAGAGACAACCTCGATATTCCTGACAGACATTTACATGACCACTCACAAGGTACAGAGACTACATCGATATTCCTGACACACATAAACATGATCACACAACGAGGAAGAGAGACAACATCGATATTCCTGACGCATATACATGACCACTCACAAGGAACAGAGACAACATTGATATTCCTGACACACATATACATGACCACTCACAAGGAACAGGGACAACATCGATATTCCTGACACACATATACATGACCACTCACAAGGAACAGAGACAACATCGATATTCCTGACACACATATAGATGACCACACACAAGGAACAGAGACAACATCGATATTCCTGACGCATATATACATGACCACTCACAAGGAACAGAGACTACATCGATATTCCTGACAGACATAGACATGACCACTCACAAAGAACAGAGACAACATCGATTTTCCTGACAGACATATACATGACCACTCACAAGGAACAGAGACAACATCAATATTCCTGACAGACATATACATGACCACACAACAAGGAACAGAGACTACATCGATATTCCTGACACACATATACATGACCACTCACAAGGAACAGAGACTACATCGATATTCCAGACACATCTATACATGACCACTCACAAGGAACAGAGACAACATTGATATTCCTGACAGACATATACATGACCACTCACAAGGAACAGAGACAACATCGATATTCCTGACAGACATATACATGACCACTCACAAGGAACAGAGACAACATCGATATTCCTGACACATATATACATGACCACTCACAAGGAAAAGAGACTACATCGATATTCCTGACAGACTTATACATGACCACTCACAAGGAACAGAGATAACATCGATATTCCTGACACACATATACAAGACCACTCACAAGGAACAGAGGCAACATCGATATTCCTGACAGACATATACATGACCACTCACAAGGAACAGAGACAACATAGATATTCCTGACACACATATACATGAATACTCACAAGGAACAGATACAACATCGATATTCCTGACACACATATACATGACCACTCACAAGGAACAGAGACAACATCGATATTCCTGACACATATATACATGACCACTCACATAGAACAGAGACAACATCGATATTCCTGATACACCTATATACATGACCATTCACAATGAACAGAGACAACATCTATATTCCTGACACATATATATACATGACCACTGACAAGGAACAGAGACAACATCGATATTCCTGATACACATATACATGACCACTCACAAGGAACAGAGACAGCATCGATATTCCTGACACACATATACATGACCACGCAAAAAGGAACAGAGACAACATCGATATTCCTGACAGACATAAACATGACCACTCACAAGGAACAGAGACTACATCGATATTCCTGACACACATATCCATAACCACACAACAAGGAACAGAGACAATATCGATATTCCTGACACACATATACATGACCACACAACAAGGAACAGAGATTACATCGATATTCCTGACACATATATACATGACCACTCACAAGGAACAGAGACAATATCGATATTCCTGACAGACATATACATGACCACTCACAAGGAACAGAGACAACATCGATATTCCTGACAGACATATACATGACCACTCACAAGGAACAGACAACATCGATATTCCTGACACACATATACATGACCACTCACAAGGAACAGAGACAACATAGATATTCCTGACAGACATATACATGACCACTCACAAGGAACAGAGGCTACATCGATATTCCTTACACCCTTATACAAGACCACTCACAAGGAACAGAGACAACATCGATATTGCTGACACACATATACATGACCACTCACAAGGAACAGGGACAACATCGATATTCCTGACAGACATATACATGACCACTCACAAGGTACAGAGACAACATCGATATTCCTGACAGACATATACATGACCACTCACAAGGAACAGAGACAACATCGATATTCCTGACACACATATACATTACCACTCACAAGGAACAGAGACAACATCGATATTCCTGACATACATATACATGACCACTCACAAGGTACAGAGACAACATCGATATTCCTGACAGACATATACATGACCACTCAAAAGGAACAGAGACTACATCGATATTCCTGACAGACATATACATGACCACTCACAAGGAACAGAGACAACGTCGATATTCCTGACAGACATATACATGACCACTCACAAGGAACAGAGACTACATTGATATTCCTGATACACATATACAAAACCACACAACAAGGAACAGAGACAACCTCGATATTCCTGACAGACATATACATGACCACTCACAAGGAACAGAGACAACATCGATATTCCTGACACATATACATGACCACTCACAAGGTACAGAGACTACATCGATATTCCTGACAGACATATACATGACCACACAACAAGGAACAGAGACAACATCGATATTCCTGACGCATATACATGACCACTCACAAGGAACAGAGACAACATTGATATTCTTGACACACATATACATGACCACTCACAAGGAACAGAGACCACATCGATATTCCTGACACACATATACATGACCACTCACAAGGAACAGAGACAACATAGATATTCCTGACACACATATACATGACCACTCACAAGGAACAGAGACATCATCGATATTCCTGACACACATATACATGACCACTCACAAGGAACAGAGACAACATCGATATTCCTGACACATATATACATGACCACTCACATAGAACAGAGACAACATCGATATTCCTGACACACATACACATGACCTCTCACAAGGAACAGAGACTACATCTATATTCCTGACAGACATATACATGACCTCTCAAAAGGAACAGAGACTACATCTATATTCCTGAGAGACATATACATGACCACTCACAAGGAACAGAGACAACATCGATATTCCTGACACACATATACATGACCACTCACAAGGAACAGAGACAACATCGATATTCCTGACAGATATATACATGACCACTCACAAGGAACAGAGACAACATCTATATTCCTGACAGACATATACATGACCACTCACAAGGAACAGAGACAACATCGATATTCCTGACACATATATACATGACTACTCACAAGGAACAGAGACTACATCGATATTCCTGACAGACTTATACATGACCACTCACAAGGAACAGAGATAACATCGATATTCCTGACACACATATACAAGACCACTCACAAGGAACAGAGGCAACATCGATATTCCTGACAGACATATACATGACCACTCACAAGGAACAGAGACAACATAGATATTCCTGACACACATATACATGAACACTCACAAGGAACAGATACAACATCGATATTCCTGACACACATATACATGACCACTCACAAGGAACAGAGACAACATCGATATTCCTGACACATATATACATGACCACTCACATAGAACAGAGACAACATCGATATTCCTGATACACCTATATACATGACCATTCACAATGAACAGAGACAACATCTATATTCCTGACACATATATATACATGACCACTGACAAGGAACAGAGATAACATCGATATTCCTGATACACATATACATGACCACTCACAAGGAACAGAGACAGCATCGATATTCCTGACACACATATACATGACCACGCAACAAGGAACAGAGACTACATCGATATTCCTGACAGACATAAACATGACCACTCACAAGGAACAGAGACTACATCGATATTCCTGACACACATATCCATAACCACACAACAAGGAACAGAGACAATATCGATATTCCTGACACACATATACATGACCACACAACAAGGAACAGAGATTACATCGATATTCCTGACACATATATACATGACCACTCACAAGGAACAGAGACAATATCGATATTCCTGACAGACATATACATGACCACTCACAAGGAACAGAGACAACATCGATATTCCTGACAGACATATACATGACCACTCACAAGGAACAGACAACATCGATATTCCTGACACACATATAAATGACCACTCACAAGGAACAGAGACAACATAGATATTCCTGACAGACATATACATGACCACTCACAAGGAACAGAGGCTACATCGATATTCCTTACACACTTATACATGACCACTCACAAGGAACAGAGACAACATCGATATTCCTGACACACTTATACATGACCACTCACAAGGAACAGAGGCAACATCGATATTCCTGACACATATATACATGACCACTCACAAGGAACAGAGACAACATCGATATTCCTGACACACATATATACATGACCACTCACACTGAACAGAGACAACATCGATATTCCTGACACATATATATATTACCACACAACAAGGAACAGAGACAACATCGATATTGCTGACACACATATACATGACCACTCACAAGGAACAGGGACAACATCGATATTCCTGACAGACATATACATGACCACTCACAAGGTACAGAGACAACATCGATATTCCTGACAGACATATACATGACCACTCACAAGGAACAGAGACAACATCGATATTCCTGACACACATATACATTACCACTCACAAGGAACAGAGACAACATCGATATTCCTGACATACATATACATGACCACTCACAAGGTACAGAGACAACATCGATATTCCTGACAGACATATACATGACCACTCAAAAGGAACAGAGACTACATCGATATTCCTGACAGACATATACATGACCACTCACAAGGAACAGAGACAACGTCGATATTCCTGACAGACATATACATGACCACTCACAAGGAACAGAGACTACATTGATATTCCTGATACACATATACATAACCACACAACAAGGAACAGAGACAACCTCGATATTCCTGACAGACATATACATGACCACTCACAAGGAACAGAGACAACATCGATATTCCTGACACATATACATGACCACTCACAAGGTACAGAGACTACATCGATATTCCTGACAGACATATACATGACCACACAACAAGGAAGAGAGACAACATCGATATTCCTGACGCATATACATGACCACTCACAAGGAACAGAGACAACATTGATATTCCTGACACACATATACATGACCACTCACAAGGAACAGAGACCACATCGATATTCCTGACACACATATACATGACCACTCACAAGGAACAGAGACAACATAGATATTCCTGACACACATATACATGACCACTCACAAGGAACAGAGACATCATCGATATTCCTGACACACATATACATGACCACTCACAAGGAACAGAGACAACATCGATATTCCTGACACATATATACATGACCACTCACATAGAACAGAGACAACATCGATATTCCTGACACACATATACATGACCTTTCACAAGGAACAGAAACTACATCTATATTCCTGACAAACATATACATGACCTCTCAAAAGGAACAGAGACTACATCTATATTCCTGACAGACATATACATGACCACTCACAAGGAACAGAGACAACATCGATATTCCTGACACATATATACATGACCACTCACAAGGAACAGAGACTACATCGATATTCCTGACAGACTTATACATGACCACTCACAAGGAACAGAGATAACATCGATATTCCTGACACACATATACAAGACCACTCACAAGGAACAGAGGCAACATCGATATTCCTGACAGACATATACATGACCACTCACAAGGAACAGAGACAACATAGATATTCCTGACACACATATACATGAACACTCACAAGGAACAGATACAACATCGATATTCCTGACACACATATACATGACCACTCACAAGGAACAGAGACAACATCGATATTCCTGACACATATATACATGACCACTCACATAGAACAGAGACAACATCGATATTCCTGATACACCTATATACATGACCATTCACAATGAACAGAGACAACATCTATATTCCTGACACATATATATACATGACCACTGACAAGGAACAGAGATAACATCGATATTCCTGATACACATATACATGACCACTCACAAGGAACAGAGACAGCATCGATATTCCTGACACACATATACATGACCACGCAACAAGGAACAGAGACAACATCGATATTCCTGACAGACATAAACATGACCACTCACAAGGAACAGAGACTACATCGATATTCCTGACACACATATCCATAACCACACAACAAGGAACAGAGACAATATCGATATTCCTGACACACATATACATGACCACACAACAAGGAACAGAGATTACATCGATATTCCTGACACATATATACATGACCACTCACAAGGAACAGAGACAATATCGATATTCCTGACAGACATATACATGACCACTCACAAGGAACAGAGACAACATCGATATTCCTGACAGACATATACATGACCACTCACAAGGAACAGACAACATCGATATTCCTGACACACATATACATGACCACTCACAAGGAACAGAGACAACATAGATATTCCTGACAGACATATACATGACCACTCACAAGGAACAGAGGCTACATCGATATTCCTTACACACTTATACATGACCACTCACAAGGAACAGAGACAACATCGATATTCCTGACACACTTATACATGACCACTCACAAGGAACAGAGACAACATCGATATTGCTGACACACATATACATGACCACTCACAAGGAACAGGGACAACATCGATATTCCTGACAGACATATACATGACCACTCACAAGGTACAGAGACAACATCGATATTCCTGACAGACATATACATGACCACTCACAAGGAACAGAGACAACATCGATATTCCTGACACACATATACATTACCACTCACAAGGAACAGAGACAACATCGATATTCCTGACATACATATACATGACCACTCACAAGGTACAGAGACAACATCGATATTCCTGACAGACATATACATGACCACTCAAAAGGAACAGAGACTACATCGATATTCCTGACAGACATATACATGACCACTCACAAGGAACAGAGACAACGTCGATATTCCTGACAGACATATACATGACCACTCACAAGGAACAGAGACTACATTGATATTCCTGATACACATATACATAACCACACAACAAGGAACAGAGACAACCTCGATATTCCTGACAGACATATACATGACCACTCACAAGGAACAGAGACAACATCGATATTCCTGACACATATACATGACCACTCACAAGGTACAGAGACTACATCGATATTCCTGACAGACATATACATGACCACACAACAAGGAAGAGAGACAACATCGATATTCCTGACGCATATACATGACCACTCACAAGGAACAGAGACAACATTGATATTCCTGACACACATATGCATGACCACTCACAAGGAACAGAGACCACATCGATATTCCTGACACACATATACATGACCACTCACAAGGAACAGAGACAACATAGATATTCCTGACACACATATACATGACCACTCACAAGGAACAGAGACATCATCGATATTCCTGACACACATATACATGACCACTCACAAGGAACAGAGACATCATCGATATTCCTGACACACATATACATGACCACTCACAAGGAACAGAGACAACATCGATATTCCTGACACACATATACATGACCTCTCACAAGGAACAGAGACTACATCTATATTCCTGACAGACATATACATGACCTCTCAAAAGGAACAGAGACTACATCTATATTCCTGAGAGACATATACATGACCACTCACAAGGAACAGAGACAACATCGATATTCCTGACACACATATACATGACCACTCACAAGGAACAGAGACAACATCGATATTCCTGACAGATATATACATGACCACTCACAAGGAACAGAGACAACATCTATATTCTTGACAGACATATACATGACCACTCACAAGGAACAGAGACAACATCGATATTTCTGACACAGATATACATGACCACTCACAAGGAACAGAGACAACATTGATATTCCTGACACACATATACATGACCACTCACAAGGTACAGAGACTACATCGATATTTCTGACAGACATATACATGACCACTCACAAGGAACAGAGACTACATCGATATTCCTGACAGACATATACATGACCACTCACAAGGAACAGAGACAACATCGATATTCCTGACACACATATACATGACCACTCACAAGGAACAGAGACAACATCGATATTCCTGACAGACATATACATGACCACTCACAAGGAACAGAGACAACATCGATATTCCTGACAGACATATATATACATGACCACTCACAAGGAACAGAGACAACATCGATATTCCTGACACATATATACATGACCACTCACAAGGAACAGAGACAACATCGATATTCCTGACAGACATATACATGACCACTGACAAGGAACAGAGACAACATCGATATTTCTGACAGACATATACATGACCAGTCACAAGGAACAGAGACAACATCGATATTCCTGACACATATATACATGACCACTCACAAGGAACAGCGATAACATCTATATTCCTGACACACATATATACATGACCACTCACAAGGAACAGAAACAACATCGATATTCCTGACACACATATACATGACCACTCACAAGGAACAGAGACAACATCGATATTCCTGACAGACATATACATGACCATTCACAAGGAACAGACACAACATCGTTATTCCTGACAGACATATACATGACCACACAACAAGGAACAGAGACAACATCGATATTTCTGACAGACATATACATGACCACCCACAAGGAACAGAGACAACATCGATATTCCTGACACACATATGCATGAGCACTCACAAGGAACAGAGACAACATTGATATTCCTGACACACATATACATGACCACACAACAAGGAACAGAGACAACATCGATATTTCTGACACACATATACATGACCACTCACAAGGAACAGAGACAACATCGATATTCCTGACAGACATATACATGACCACTCACAAGGAACAGAGACTACATCGATATTCCTGACACACATATACATGACCACTCACAAGCAACAGAGACAACATCGATATTCCTGACAGACATATACATGATCACTCACAAGGAACAGAGACAACATCGATATTCCTGACAGACATATACATGACCACTCACAAGGAACAGAGACTACATCGATATTCCTGACTCACATATACATGACCACTCACAAGGAACAGAGACAACATCGATATTCCTGATAGACATATACATGACCACTCACAACGAACAGATACAACATCGATATTCCTGACACACATATACATGACCACTCACAAGGAACAGAGACTACATCGATATTCCTGACAGACATATACATGACCACTCACAAGGAACAGAGACAACATCGATATTCCTGACAGACATATACATGACCACTCACAAGGAACAGAGACAACATCGATATTCCTGACAGACATATACATGACCACTCACAAGGAACAGAGACAAAAGAGATATTCCTGACTCACATATACATGACTACTCACAAGGAACAGAGACTACATCGATATTCCTGACAGACATATACATGACAACTTACAAGGAACAGAGACAACATCGATATTCCTGACAGACATATACATGACCACACAACAAGGAACAGAGACAACATCGATATTCCTGACAGACATATACATGATCACTCACAAGGAACAGAGACAACATCGATATTCCTGACAGACATATACATGACCACACAACAAGGAACAGAGACAACTTCGATATTCCTGACAGACATATACATGACCACTCACAAGGAACAGAGACAACATCGATATTCCTGACACACATATACATGACCACTCACAAGGAACAGAGACAACACCGATATTCCTGACACACATATATACATGACCACTCACAGGGAATAGAGACAACATCGATATTCCTGACAGACATATACATGACCACACAACAAGGAACAGAGACAACATCGATATTCCTGACAGACATATACATGACCACTCACAAGGAACAGAGACAACATCGATATTCCTGACACACATATACATGACCACTCACAAGGAACAGAGACAACACCGATATTCCTGACACACATATATACATGACCACTCACAGGGAATAGAGACAACATCTATATTCCTGACAGACATATACATGACCACTCAGAAGGAACAGAGACAGCATCGATATTCCAGACAGACATATACATGACCACTCACAAGGAACAGAGACAACATCGATATTCCTGACAGACATATACATGATCACTCACAAGGAACAGAGACAACATCGATATTCCTGACAGACATATATATACATGACCACTCACAAGGAACAGAGACAACATCGATATTCCTGACAGACATATATATACATGACCACTCACAAGGAACAGAGACAACATCGATATTCCTGACAGACATATATATACATGACCACTCACAAGGAACAGAGACAACATCGATATTCCTGACACACATATACATAACCGCTCGCTTTCCTGGCTTGGTACAGACACTTCCATTAAACGTGGCGGATTTAAGCTAGGTTTATGGGTCCATGTAATTTTACGAAAACGGGTGTATCATGCTATCACTAACCTGTTAGAGTAATATGAACAAAAATTACCACATCATCAGAAGAAATGACATTACATATAAAATGTAACAACCAAGAGTTTCCATATATAATATACCTTCCCGATAATGTCTAATTACTCATCTTCTGATTGCATAAACGGAAATTGAAAAGCAAAGTCTACCACACTCTCAGAACATTTCCAAATCATAGAAAGAGAGACAAAATCGATACACCCTTACCACACATGTATACATACATCCTAATGTTCCTGGCTTCGTACATGCCCTTTAATAGAATGAAGAAAATGATCATATTATGAAATTCGTAGTATTATCTATAGACTACAGACTCCATGTCAAAAGTATACAGTGTTTTAACCAGGGAAGTTAACGTGGACACGGGTGTACATATATTTGTAAGCAGTTCATGTTGTGCTTGCTCTCAGTGTAGCATATATCATTCGCCACGCTATCTTCTAGTGCTAAGACACATTTGTACATGTTTTGGATGTTTTGCTATTAGCATAACTTGTTATTTTTAAATAAAAAGAACAATTTGGGACATCCTGTTTGCTTAGAATATCTTGCATATACACACACAAAAAAAGACTACGCAATATGGGGTTGAAAATCCATGTCTTGGCTTGAGACATGCACTTAAATATAATTTTACTGGTAAATACATACGAATGATAATGATGCTATATGATGTTTTGTAAATGTGATGATCCATCGTTGGTATGATGTACCCTATGTTGCCAGTTTCTCTGGATTGTCCTTTTTGATTGCCCCTTCAATATTGTCTAACGTTTATTTACAGGTTGTAAAGATAATGACGGTAATTGTTGGAGGGTTGGTGATCAGTTTAAAAATAAATGTAATTTATACGAATGTCAGATTGTTGGAACTTGCTACACTATATCATTAATATCTAAAGGTAAGTTTTTAGGGACTCCGTGGACACAATCGTATGATACCTATGTTTAAATGTATGGTCTAACTGCAATATCTCGAACTCAGATGACTTATTTCCTTTGATACTCAAAGTAAATATCTGAACAATAAAATATTGATGTTAATTTAGATTATTAACCAGGAAGGCGCGAACAATCGGTTATTTCGAAGAAAAAAAAATAGCATCGGTACGTTCGAATGAAACACAACGGGTTCGGCTGTATTAATAAACTATCGGAGCTAAGACGTGTTTGTTCATCTCATGTGCGTGGTAAGGTCTACTTGATACGGCCTTACATGTATGCGGTCATTTTGACGGGGACACAATGAAATTTCGGTAGTATTTTTCTGCGCGTTTTAAATTGCTGATTCAATTCGCATTTCCTTATATATTTTTGAATGCTATGATTTTGTATTTTAGGATGCACTTTTGAAGGTCAGTGTAAAGAGGTGAACAATTATTGGCATGATGGTTGTTCTATATTCCAGTGTATGGATTATAATGGAAAAACAGACTATGAACGTCTACACCATGGTAGGTTTTTAATTTATTCTGAGGTCAGAGTTAATACCAAATAATCAAAAAACAATAGTGGCATCGGTAGCACAGTAGGCATCGGTAGCACAGTAGGCAGCGCTTCAGTCTCATAAATAAATCCATCAATCAAAAGACAATAATGACGTCTCGTAGCCCCATAGAGGGTAAATAATAAAGAATAATTAACTTGCCCTGTGTGCCTATATAAACCAGGGGGAAAACACAGAAAAAAGACAAATAATGATCCACTAAACACTACACTGCAGTCCGCTCCGGTATTCTCGTACTTAATATTTGTTCTCGTTTTTTTTTATTTCCAGAGGTAATGTATTGGCCACATGGTAATTACGGCCTCCTGAAGCCAAAAAGTGGTTGTCCAGTAGACGTAGAGGAGGAGTGGTCAGAGGGACATCGGGGACACTTCGGAAATGGTCATAATTACAAATCGTATGATTTTGATGCCTATGGAGAATATGAACAAGTTTACTTCATACATCACTTTTGTATCAGACAACAAGTAGATGACCCGACTATCATGCCGCGATATCAAACGTACTGGGAACCAGGAAAATACTGTATATTTAGGAAAAAGGACATATGTCCCGAACGTATGTTTACAATCGCACTTTATATTACTTAAATAATAAAATTAAAGGAAAAACAAAACATACCACACTGTGGGAACAATTAAAAATTCAAATATCTAAATCTTAGAAAGAGACAAAATCGATATATCTAATACAAATACATGACTGCTCACTTTTCTGGCTTGGTACTGGCACTTTGATAAACACTGACGGGGCTAAAATAGGTTTATAGGCCTGATACTCCACTGTTAGTAAAATGAGGCAGTCATGTAAGTGTTCTAAACCTGTGACTAAAATGTCAAAGAGGTTATTATAAAGAAAGCTATAATCTTAAACATTTTATATAAAGAAAGCTATAATCTTAAACATTATACATAAAGAAAGCTATAATCTTGAACATTATGCATAAAGAAAGCAATAATCTTAAACATTATACATAAAGAAAGCTATAATCTTAAACATTATACATAAAGAAAGCTATAATCTTAAACATTATACATATAGAAAGCTATAATTTTAAACATTATACATAAAGAAAGCTATAATCTTAAACATTATACAAAAAGAAAGCTATAATCTTAAACATTATACATAAAGAAAGCTATAATATTAAACATTATACATAAAGAAAACTATAATCTTAAACATTATACATAAAGAAAGCTATAATCTTAAACATTATACATAAAGAAAGCTATAATCTTAAACATTATACATAAAGAAAGCTATAATCTTAAACATTATTATAAAGAAAGCTATAATCTTAAACATTATACATAAAGAAAGTTAAAATTTTAAAAATTATACATAAAGAAAGCTATAATATTAAACATTATACATAAAGAAAACTATAATCTTAAACATTATACATAAAGAAAGCTATAATCTTAAACATTATTATAAAGAAAGCTATAATCTTAAACATTATACATAAAGAAAGTTATAATTTTAAACATTATACATAAAGAAAGCTATAATATTAAACATTATACATAAAGAAAACTATAATCTTAAACATTATACATATAGAAAGCTATAATCTTAAACATTATACATAAAGAAAGCTATAATCTTAAACATTATACAAAAAGAAAGCTATAATCTTAAACATTATACATAAAGAAAGCTATAATATTAAACATTATACATAGAGAAAACTATAATCTTAAACATTATACATAAAGAAAGCTATAATCTTAAACATTATACATAAAGAAAGCTATAATCTTAAACATTATACATAAAGAAAGCTATAATCTTAAACATTATTATAAAGAAAGCTATAATCTTAAACATTATACATAAAGAAAGTTAAAATTTTAAAAATTATACATAAAGAAAGCTATAATATTAAACATTATACATAAAGAAAGCTATAATCTTAAACATTATACATATAGAAAGCTATAATATTAAACATTATACATAAAGAAAGCTATAATCTTAAACATTATACGAAAAGAAAGCTATAATCTTAAACATTATACATAAAGAAAGCTATAATATTAAACATTATACATAAAGAAAACTATAATCTTAAACATTATACATAAAGAAAGCTATAATCTTAAACATTATACATAAAGAAAGCTATAATCTTAAACATTATACATAAAGAAAGCTATAATCTTAAACATTATTATAAAGAAAGCTATTATCTTAAACATTATACATAAAGAAAGTTAAAATTTTAAAAATTATACATAAAGAAAGCTATAATATTAAACATTATACATAAAGAAAACTATAATCTTAAACATTATACATAAAGAAAGCTATAATCTTAAACATTATTATAAAGAAAGCTATAATCTTAAACATTATACATAAAGAAAGTTATAATTTTAAACATTATACATAAAGAAAGCTATAATATTAAACATTATACATAAAGAAAACTATAATCTTAAACATTATACATATAGAAAGCTATAATCTTAAACATTATACATAAAGAAAGCTATAATCTTAAACATTATACAAAAAGAAAGCTATAATCTTAAACATTATACATAAAGAAAGCTATAATATTAAACATTATACATAAAGAAAACTATAATCTTAAACATTATACATAAAGAAAGCTATAATCTTAAACATTATACATAAAGAAAGCTATAATCTTAAACATTATACATAAAGAAAGCTATAATCTTAAACATTATTATAAAGAAAGCTATAATCTTAAACATTATACATAAAGAAAGTTAAAATTTTAAAAATTATACATAAAGAAAGCTATAATATTAAACATTATACATAAAGAAAACTATAATCTAAAACATTATACATAAAGAAAGCTATAATCTTAAACATTATTATAAAGAAAGCTATAATCTTAAACATTATACATAAAGAAAGTTATAATTTTAAACATTATACATAAAGAAAGCTATAATATTAAACATTATACATAAAGAAAACTATAATCTTAAACATTATACATATAGAAAGCTATAATCTTAAACATTATACATAAAGAAAGCTATAATCTTAAACATTATACAAAAAGAAAGCTATAATCTTAAACATTATACATAAAGAAAGCTATAATATTAAACATTATACATAAAGAAAACTATAATCTTAAACATTATACATAAAGAAAGCTATAATCTTAAACATTATACATAAAGAAAGCTATAATCTTAAACATTATACATAAAGAAAGCTATAATCTTAAACATTATTATAAAGAAAGCTATAATCTTAAACATTATACATAAAGAAAGTTAAAATTTAAAAAATTATACATAAAGAAAGCTATAATATTAAACATTATACATAAAGAAAGCTATAATCTTAAACATTATACATATAGAAAGCTATAATATTAAACATTATACATAAAGAAAGCTATAATCTTAAACATTATACAAAAAGAAAGCTATAATCTTAAACATTATACATAAAGAAAGCTATAATATTAAACATTATACATAAAGAAAACTATAATCTTAAACATTATACATAAAGAAAGCTATAATCTTAAACATTATACATAAAGAAAGCTATAATCTTAAACATTATACATAAAGAAAGCTATAATCTTAAACATTATTATAAAGAAAGCTATAATCTTAAACATTATACATAAAGAAAGTTAAAATTTTAAAAATTATACATAAAGAAAGCTATAATATTAAACATTATACATAAAGAAAACTATAATCTTAAACATTATACATAAAGAAAGCTATAATCTTAAACATTATTATAAAGAAAGCTATAATCTTAAACATTATACATAAAGAAAGTTATAATTTTAAACATTATACATAAAGAAAGCTATAATATTAAACATTATACATAAAGAAAACTATAATCTTAAACATTATACATATAGAAAGCTATAATCTTAAACATTATACATAAAGAAAGCTATAATCTTAAACATTATACAAAAAGAAAGCTATATTCTTAAACATTATACATAAAGAAAGCTATAATATTAAACATTATACATAAAGAAAACTATAATCTTAAACATTATACATAAAGAAAGCTATAATCTTAAACAGTATACATAAAGAAAGCTATAATCTTAAACATTATACATAAAGAAAGCTATAATCTTAAACATTATTATAAAGAAAGCTATAATCTTAAACATTATACATAAAGAAAGTTAAAATTTTAAAAATTATACATAAAGAAAGCTATAATATTAAACATTATACATAAAGAAAACTATAATCTTAAACATTATACATAAAGAAAGCTATAATCTTAAACATTATTATAAAGAAAGCTATAATCTTAAACATTATACATAAAGAAAGTTATAATTTTAAACATTATACATAAAGAAAGCTATAATATTAAACATTATACATAAAGAAAAATATAATCTTAAACATTATACATATAGAAAGCTATAATCTTAAACATTATACATAAAGAAAGCTATAATCTTAAACATTATACAAAAAGAAAGCTATAATCTTAAACATTATACATAAAGAAAGCTATAATATTAAACATTATACATAAAGAAAACTATAATCTTAAACATTATACATAAAGAAAGCTATAATCTTAAACATTATACATAAAGAAAGCTATAATCTTAAACATTATACATAAAGAAAGCTATAATCTTAAACATTATTATAAAGAAAGCTATAATCTTAAACATTATACATAAAGAAAGTTAAAATTTTAAAAATTATACATAAAGAAAGCTATAATATTAAACATTATACATAAAGAAAACTATAATCTTAAACATTATACATAAAGAAAGCTATAATCTTAAACATTATTATAAAGAAAGCTATAATCTTAAACATTATACATAAAGAAAGTTATAATTTTAAACATTATACATAAAGAAAGCTATAATATTAAACATTATGCTTAAAGAAAACTATAATCTTAAACATTATACATAAAGAAAGCTATAATATTAAACATTATACATATAGAAAGCTATAATCTTAAACGTTATGCATAAATAATGCTATAATCTTAAACATTATACATAAAGAAAGCTATAATCTTAAACATTATTATAAAGAAAGCTATAATCTTAAACATTATACATAAAGAAAGTTAAAATTTTAAAAATTATACATAAAGAAAGCTATAATATTAAACATTATACATAAAGAAAGCTATAATCTTAAACATTATACATATAGAAAGCTATAATATTAAACATTATACATAAAGAAAGCTATAATCTTAAACATTATACAAAAAGAAAGCTATAATCTTAAACATTATACATAAAGAAAGCTATAATATTAAACATTATACATAAAGAAAACTATAATCTTAAACATTATACATAAAGAAAGCTATAATCTTAAACATTATACATAAAGAAAGCTATAATCTTAAACATTATACATAAAGAAAGCTATAATCTTAAACATTATTATAAAGAAAGCTATAATCTTAAACATTATACATAAAGAAAGTTAAAATTTTAAAAATTATACATAAAGAAAGCTATAATATTAAACATTATACATAAAGAAAACTATAATCTTAAACATTATACATAAAGAAAGCTATAATCTTAAACATTATACATAAAGAAAGCTATAATCTTAAACATTATACATAAAGAAAGTTATAATTTTAAACATTATACATAAAGAAAGCTATAATATTAAACATTATACATAAAGAAAACTATAATCTTAAACATTATACATAAAGAAAGCTATAATCTTAAACATTATACATAAAGAAAGCTATAATCTTAAACATTATACATAAAGAAAGTTATAATTTTAAACATTATACATAAAGAAAGCTATAATATTAAACATTATACATAAAGAAAACTATAATCTTAAACATTATACATATAGAAAGCTATAATCTTAAACATTATACATAAAGAAAGCTATAATCTTAAACATTATACATAAAGAAAGTTATAATTTTAAACATTATACATAAAGAAAGCTATAATATTAAACATTATACATAAAGAAAACTATAATCTTAAACATTATACATATAGAAAGCTATAATCTTAAACATTATACATAAAGAAAGCTATAATCTTAAACATTATACAAAAAGAAAGCTATATTCTTAAACATTATACATAAAGAAAGCTATAATATTAAACATTATACATAAAGAAAACTATAATCTTAAACATTATACATAAAGAAAGCTATAATCTTAAACAGTATACATAAAGAAAGCTATAATCTTAAACATTATACATAAAGAAAGCTATAATCTTAAACATTATTATAAAGAAAGCTATAATCTTAAACATTATACATGAAGAAAGTTAAAATTTTAAAAATTATACATAAAGAAAGCTATAATATTAAACATTATACATAAAGAAAACTATAATCTTAAACATTATACATAAAGAAAGCTATAATCTAAAACATTATTATAAAGAAAGCTATAATCTTAAACATTATACATAAAGAAAGTTATAATTTTAAACATTATACATAAAGAAAGCTATAATATTAAACATTATGCTTAAAGAAAACTATAATCTTAAACATTATACATAAAGAAAGCTGTAATCTTAAACATTATACATATAGAAAGCTATAATCTTAAACGTTATACATAAATAATGCTATAATCTTAAACATTATACATAAAGAAAGCTATAATCTTAAACATTATGCATAAAGAAAGCTATAATCTTAAACATTATGCATATAGAAAGCTATAATCTTAAACATTATACATAAAGAAAGCTATAATCTTAAACATTATACATAAAGAAAGCTATAATCTTAAACATTATACATAAAGAAAGCTATAATCTTAAACATTATACATAAAGAAAGCTATAATCTTAAACATTATACATAAAGAAAGCTATAATCTTAAACATTATACATAAAGAAAGCTATAATCTTAAACATTATTATAAAGAAAGCTATAATCTTAAACATTATACATAAAGAAAGTTAAAATTTTAAAAATTATACATAAAGAAAGCTATAATATTAAACATTATACATAAAGAAAACTATAATCTTAAACATTATACATAAAGAAAGCTATAATCTTAAACATTATTATAAAGAAAGCTATAATCTTAAACATTATACATAAAGAAAGTTATAATTTTAAACATTATACATAAAGAAAGCTATAATATTAAACATTATACATAAAGAAAAATATAATCTTAAACATTATACATATAGAAAGCTATAATCTTAAACATTATACATAAAGAAAGCTATAATCTTAAACATTATACAAAAAGAAAGCTATAATCTTTAACATTATACATAAAGAAAGCTATAATATTAAACATTATACATAAAGAAAACTATAATCTTAAACATTATACATAAAGAAAGCTATAATCTTAAACATTATACATAAAGAAAGCTATAATCTTAAACATTATACATAAAGAAAGCTATAATCTTAAACATTATTATAAAGAAAGCTATAATCTTAAACATTATACATAAAGAAAGTTAAAATTTTAAAAATTATACATAAAGAAAGCTATAATATTAAACATTATACATAAAGAAAACTATAATCTTAAACATTATACATAAAGAAAGCTATAATCTTAAACATTATTATAAAGAAAGCTATAATCTTAAACATTATACATAAAGAAAGTTATAATTTTAAACATTATACATAAAGAAAGCTATAATATTAAACATTATGCTTAAAGAAAACTATAATCTTAAACATTATACATAAAGAAAGCTGTAATCTTAAACATTATACATATAGAAAGCTATAATCTTAAACGTTATACATAAATAATGCTATAATCTTAAACATTATACATAAAGAAAGCTATAATCTTAAACATTATGCATAAAGAAAGCTATAATCTTAAACATTATGCATATAGAAAGCTATAATCTTAAACATTATACATAAAGAAAGCTATAATCTTAAACATTATACATAAAGAAAGCTATAATCTTAAACATTATACATAAAGAAAGCTATAATCTTAAACATTATGCATAAAGAAAGCTATAATCTTAAACATTATACATATAGAAAGCTATAATCTTAAACATTATACATAAAGAAAGCTATAATCTTAAACATTATGCATAAAGAAAGCTATAATCTTAAACATTATTATAAAGAAAGCTATAATCTTAAACATTATACATAAAGAAAGCTATAATCTTAAACATTACACATATTATATATAATTTTAAAGACACAGATGTTGTCATGTATAAAATTAGTTCTATGACATAGAGCCGATAGCCTCAACTATATTCTAAATGATAAGATAGTAAGACAATAAAGTGAAACAATAGTCAACCTTCAAAGTATGACCAAATCTAATGCTCATCTTCCTCGGCCATAATGAGGGCAACATTAGCCTGCATAGGACCTTTGTTTTGCTAGCTCACTAACAATATATTTTGCTTTCCAATCTTTTGACATTGGACCTGATACATATTATACCTGATACATATTATACATGTAATATATATTTAAGCTGTCTGTAACAAATCATTGGATGGAATACAGAAACAGACAAATTGAGATCTGCAAATAAAATTATTTTTTTCATTGACAAAACATAAACAATAAGTAGAAGATAGAATGTGGATGGAAATGAATATGAGAGATTATCAAACAATACACTTAGACACAAATTAAAGAGATGGAACATGAGACTGTCCAACAATACACTTAGACACAAATTAAAGAGATGGAACATGAGACTGTCCAACAATACACTTAGACACAAATTAAAGAGATGGAACATGAGACTGTCCAACAATACACTTAGACACAAATTAAATTAGAGGAACATGAGACTGTCCAACATTACACTTAGACACAAATTAAAGTAGAGGAAAATGAGATTGTCCAACATTACACATAGACACAAATTAAAGAGATGGAACATGAGACTGTCCAACATTACACTTAGACACAAATTAAAGAGATGGAACATGAGACTGTCCAACAATACACTTAGACACAAATTAAAGTAGAAGAACATGAGACTGTCCAACATTACACTTAGACACAAATTAAAGTAGAGGAACATGAGACTGTCCAACATTACCCTTTAAATTAAAGTAGAGAAACATGAGACTGTCAAACATTACACTTTAAATTAAAGTAGAGGAACATGAGACTGTCCAACATTACACTTTAAATTAAAGTAAAGGAACATCAGACTGTCCAATATTACACTTAGACACAAATTGAAGTAGAGGAACATGAGACTGTCCAACATTACACTTTAAATTAAAGTAGAGGAACATGAGACTGTCCAACATTACACTTTAAATTAAAGTAGAGGAACATGAGACTGTCCAACATTACACTTTAAATTAAAGTAGAGGAACATGAGACTGTCCAGCAATATACTTTAAATTAAAGTAGAGGAACATGAGACTGTCCAGCATTACACTTTAAATTAAAGTAGAGGAACATGAGACTGTCCAACAATACACTTTAAATTAAAGTAGAGGAACATGAGACTGTCCAACATTACACTTTAAATTAAAGTAGAGGAACATGAGACTGTCCAACTTTACACTTTAAATTAAAGTAGAGGAACATGAGACTGTCCAACATTACACTTTACATTAAAGTAGAGGAACATGAGACTGTCCAACATTACACTTTAAATTAAAGTAGAGGAACATGAGACTGTCCAACATTACACTTTAAATTAAAGTAGAGGAACATGAGACTGTCCAACATTACACTTTAAACTAAAGTAGAGGAACATGAGACTGTCCAACAATACACTTTAAATTAAAGTAGAGGAACATGAGACTGTCCAACATTACACTTTAAATTAAAGTAGAGGAACATGAGACTGTCCAACATTACACTTTAAATTAAAGTAGAGGAACATGAGACTGTCCAACATTACACTTTAAATTAAAGTAGAGGAACATGAGATTGTCCAACATTACACTTTAAATTAAAGTAGAGGAACATGAGACTGTCCAACAATACACTTTAAATTAAAGTAGAGGAACATGAGACTGTCCAACATTACACTTTAAATTAAAGTAGAGGAACATGAGACTGTCCAGCATTACATTTTAAATTAAAGTAAAGGAACATCAGACTGTCCAATATTACACTTAGACACAAATTAAAGTAGAGGAACATGAGACTGTCCAACATTACACTTTAAATTAAAGTAGAGGAACATGACACTGTCCAATATTACACTTTAAATTAAAGTAGAGGAACATGAGACTGTCCAACATTACACTTTAAATTAAAGTAGAGGAACATGAGACTGTCCAACATTACACTTTAAATTAAAGTAGAGGAACATGAGACTGTCCAACATTATACTTTAAATTAAAGTAGAGGAACATCAGACTGTCCAATATTACACTTAGACACAAATTAAAGTAGAGGAACATGAGACTGTCCAACATTACACTTTAAATTAAAGTAGAGGAACATGAGACTGTCCAACATTACACTTTAAATTAAAGTAGAGGAACTTGAGACTGTCCAACATTACACTTTAAATTAAAGTAGAGGAACATGAGACTGTCCAACATTACACTTTAAATTAAAGTAGAGGAACATGAGACTGTCCAGCATTACACTTTAAATTAAAGTAAAGGAACATCAGACTGTCCAATATTACACTTAGACACAAATTGAAGTAGAGGAACATGAGACTGTCCAGCAATATACTTTAAATTAAAGTAGAGGAACATGAGACTGTCCAACAATACACTTTAAATTAAAGTAGAGGAACATGAGACTGTCCAACATTACACTTTAAATTAAAGTAGAGGAACATGAGACTGTCCAACATTACACTTGAAATTAAAGTAGAGGAACATGAGACTGTCCAACATTACACTTTAAATTAAAGTAGACGAACATGAGACTGTCCAACATTACACTTTAAATTAAAGTAGAGGAACATGACACTGTCCAATATTACACTTTAAATTAAAGTAGAGGAACATGAGACTGTCCAGCATTACACTTTAAATTAAAGTAGAGGAACATGAGACTGTCCAACATTACACTTTAAATTAAAGTAGAGGAACATGAGACTGTCCAACATTACACTTTAAATTAAAGTAAAGGAACCTCAGACTGTCCAATATTACACTTAGACACAAATTGAAGTAGAGGAACATGAGACTGTCCAACATTACACTTTAAATTAAAGTAGAGGAACATGAGGCTGTCCAACATTACACTTTAAATTAAAGTAGACGAACATGAGACTGTCCAACATTACACTTTAAATTAAAGTAGAGGAACATGAGGCTGTCCAACATTACACTTTAAATTAAAGTAGAGGAACATGAGACTGTCCAGCAATATACTTTAAATTAAAGTAGAGGAACATGAGACTGTCCAGCATTACACTTTAAATTAAAGTAGAGGAACATGAGACTGTCCAACAATACACTTAGACACAAATTAAAGAGATGGAACATGAGACTGTCCAACATTACACTTAGACACAAATTAAAGAGATGGAACATGAGACTGTCCAACAATACACTTAGACACAAATTAAAGTAGAAGAACATGAGACTGTCCAACATTACACTTAGACACAAATTAAAGTAGAGGAACATGAGACTGTCCAACATTACCCTTTAAATTAAAGTAGAGAAACATGAGACTGTCAAACATTACACTTTAAATTAAAGTAGAGGAACATGAGACTGTCCAACATTACACTTTAAATTAAAGTAAAGGAACATCAGACTGTCCAATATTACACTTAGACACAAATTGAAGTAGAGGAACATGAGACTGTCCAACATTACACTTTAAATTAAAGTAGAGGAACATGAGACTGTCCAACATTACACTTTAAATTAAAGTAGAGGAACATGAGACTGTCCAACATTACACTTTAAATTAAAGTAGAGGAACATGAGACTGTCCAGCAATATACTTTAAATTAAAGTAGAGGAACATGAGACTGTCCAGCATTACACTTTAAATTAAAGTAGAGGAACATGAGACTGTCCAACAATACACTTTAAATTAAAGTAGAGGAACATGAGACTGTCCAACATTACACTTTAAATTAAAGTAGAGGAACATGAGACTGTCCAACTTTACACTTTAAATTAAAGTAGAGGAACATGAGACTGTCCAACATTACACTTTACATTAAAGTAGAGGAACATGAGACTGTCCAACATTACACTTTAAATTAAAGTAGAGGAACATGAGACTGTCCAACATTACACTTTAAATTAAAGTAGAGGAACATGAGACTGTCCAACATTACACTTTAAACTAAAGTAGAGGAACATGAGACTGTCCAACAATACACTTTAAATTAAAGTAGAGGAACATGAGACTGTCCAACATTACACTTTAAATTAAAGTAGAGGAACATGAGACTGTCCAACATTACACTTTAAATTAAAGTAGAGGAACATGAGACTGTCCAACATTACACTTTAAATTAAAGTAGAGGAACATGAGATTGTCCAACATTACACTTTAAATTAAAGTAGAGGAACATGAGACTGTCCAACAATACACTTTAAATTAAAGTAGAGGAACATGAGACTGTCCAACATTACACTTTAAATTAAAGTAGAGGAACATGAGACTGTCCAGCATTACATTTTAAATTAAAGTAAAGGAACATCAGACTGTCCAATATTACACTTAGACACAAATTAAAGTAGAGGAACATGAGACTGTCCAACATTACACTTTAAATTAAAGTAGAGGAACATGACACTGTCCAATATTACACTTTAAATTAAAGTAGAGGAACATGAGACTGTCCAACATTACACTTTAAATTAAAGTAGAGGAACATGAGACTGTCCAACATTACACTTTAAATTAAAGTAGAGGAACATGAGACTGTCCAACATTATACTTTAAATTAAAGTAGAGGAACATCAGACTGTCCAATATTACACTTAGACACAAATTAAAGTAGAGGAACATGAGACTGTCCAACATTACACTTTAAATTAAAGTAGAGGAACATGAGACTGTCCAACATTACACTTTAAATTAAAGTAGAGGAACTTGAGACTGTCCAACATTACACTTTAAATTAAAGTAGAGGAACATGAGACTGTCCAACATTACACTTTAAATTAAAGTAGAGGAACATGAGACTGTCCAGCATTACACTTTAAATTAAAGTAAAGGAACATCAGACTGTCCAATATTACACTTAGACACAAATTGAAGTAGAGGAACATGAGACTGTCCAGCAATATACTTTAAATTAAAGTAGAGGAACATGAGACTGTCCAACAATACACTTTAAATTAAAGTAGAGGAACATGAGACTGTCCAACATTACACTTTAAATTAAAGTAGAGGAACATGAGACTGTCCAACATTACACTTGAAATTAAAGTAGAGGAACATGAGACTGTCCAACATTACACTTTAAATTAAAGTAGACGAACATGAGACTGTCCATCATTACACTTTAAATTAAAGTAGAGGAACATGACACTGTCCAATATTACACTTTAAATTAAAGTAGAGGAACATGAGACTGTCCAGCATTACACTTTAAATTAAAGTAGAGGAACATGAGACTGTCCAACATTACACTTTAAATTAAAGTAGAGGAACATGAGACTGTCCAACATTACACTTTAAATTAAAGTAAAGGAACCTCAGACTGTCCAATATTACACTTAGACACAAATTGAAGTAGAGGAACATGAGACTGTCCAACATTACACTTTAAATTAAAGTAGAGGAACATGAGGCTGTCCAACATTACACTTTAAATTAAAGTAGAGGAACATGAGACTGTCCAACATTACACTTTAAATTAAAGTAGAGGAACATGAGGCTGTCCAACATTACACTTTAAATTAAAGTAGAGGAACATGAGACTGTCCAGCAATATACTTTAAATTAAAGTAGAGGAACATGAGACTGTCCAGCATTACACTTTAAATTAAAGTAGAGGTACATGAGACTGTCCAACAATACACTTTAAATTAAAGTAGAGGAACATGAGACTGTCCAACATTACACTTTAAATTAAAGTAGAGGAACATGAGACTGTCCAACTTTACACTTTAAATTAAAGTAGAGGAACATGAGACTGTCCAACATTACACTTTAAATTAAAGTAGAGGAACATGAGACTGTCCAACATTACACTTTAAATTAAAGTAGAGGAACATGAGACTGTCCAACATTACACTTTAAATTAAAGTAGAGGAACATGAGACTGTCCAACATTACACGTTAAACTAAAGTAGAGGAACAGGAGACTGTCCAACAATACACTTTAAATTAAAGTAGAGGAACATGAGACTGTCCAACATTACACTTTAAATTAAAGTAGAGGAACATGAGACTGTCCAACATTACACTTTAAATTAAAGTAGAGGAACATGAGACTGTCCAACAGCACACTTAGACACAAATTAAAGAGATGGAACAACACTTGTATTTGTGTTCTACATTTCACAGTGTGATCTTCAATAATGCGCATAACTCATATCCTATAATGAGTGTAACTACACTGAATATTATTGCTTCAAGTGGTACATGTATGAAATCTAAATATTGGTCCTCGGACTAAGTTATACTACAAACAATCCTAATTATATCTATCAAAGTCAAGTCTCGCTTTCACTGATACCACCACGATATAACTGACATATTGTTGAAAGTGGCGTTAAACACCTTAACCTTAACCACAATCCCCATTGATAACCCTAGTAAACATATGGTTCGTACATTGTTAGCAACATTTGGTAGCAAAATCCCATAAAACATGGTAGAAAAAGGCAAAATCGATGCCCCTAGCACATAAATACATAACCTCTCACTTTCCCTAGAACACAAATACATGACCGCTCACTTTCCATAGAACACAAATACATGACCGCTCACTTTCCCTAAAACACAATTACATGACCGCTCACTTTCCCTAGAACACAAATACATGACCGCTCACATTCCCTTGAACACAAATACATGACCGCTCACTTTCTCTAGAACACAAATACATGACCGCTCACTTTCCCTAGAACATAAATACATGACCGCTCACTTTCCCTAGAACACAAATACATAACTGCTCTTTTTTCTTAGAACACAAATACATGACCGCTCACTTTCCCTAGAACACAAATACATGACCGCTCACTTTCCCTAGAACACAAATACATAACCGCTCACTTTCCTTAGTACACAAATACATAACCGCTCACTTTCCCTAGAACACAAATACATAACTGCTCACTTTCCCTAGAACACAAATACATGACCGCTCACTTTCCCAAGAACACAAATACATGACCGCTCACTTTCCCTAGAACACAAATACATAACCTATCACTTTCCCTAGCACACAAATACATAACGGCTCACTTTCCCTAGAACACAAATACATAACTGCTCACTTTCCCTAGAACACAAATACATAACCGCTCACTTTCCCTAGCACACAAATACATAACCGCTCACTTTCCCTAGCACACAAATACATAACCTCTCTCTTTCCCTAGCACACAAATACATAACCTCTCACTTTCCCTAGCACACAAATACATAACTTCTCACTTTCCCTAGCACACAAATACAGAACCTCTCACTTTCCCTATCACACAAATGCATAACCTCTCACTTTCCATAGCACACAAATACAGAACCTCTCACTTTCCCTAGCACACAAATACATAACCTCTCACTTTCCCTAACACACACATACATAACCGCTCACTTTCCCTAGCACACAAATACGTAACCGATCACATTCCCTAGCGCACAAATACATAACCGCTCACTTTCCCTAGCACACAAATACATAACCTCTCACTATCCCTAGCATACAAATACATAACCTCTCACTTTCCCTAGCACACAAATACATAACATCTCACTTTCCCTAGCACACAAATACATAACCTCTCACTTTCCCTAGCACACAAATACATAACCGCTCACTTCCCTAGCACACAAATACATAACCTCTCACTTTCTCTAACACACAAATACTTAACCGCTCACTTTCCGTAGCACACAAATACATAACCTCTCACTTTCCCTAGCACACAAATACAAAACTGCTCACTTTCCCTAGCACACAAATACATAACCGCTCACTTTCCCTAGCACACAAATACATAACCTCTCACTTTCCCTAGCACACAAATACATAACTGTTCACTTTCCTACCTTACTACAGACGCTTGCTATGACTCATTCACAGTAATTAGTTGTTCATTTGCCATGACAATTCTAATACTCAGGTAATTCAAACGAAAATAGTAGATTTCTTAGACGTCGACACAACGAGATTTTACATTACATTACTAATTATATTTATTGTAGGCTTCAGGTCTGGATTAATTACAATGGATGACTTAGACGTGACTGAAGAACTGAGTACAGCTAACGGTACACTACCTGATGGTATTTATGCACACGACACTTCATTTTACTTCTGTTGTCGAGATGATGGTAAACTGGATGTACCAATAGTCTTACCCAAAGAAAGACCATTTATTTTATTTGTTGACAGCTCTGCTGATGCATGTCAGGAAGTTAGGGGTAAGAAATTAATGATAACACGTTATAAATTAGTTAAATGGTTGATTGTTGCTAAACGTTCAAATGAGACGGCTGTTTTGATTGCAACAATGAAAATGGGAGAACCCAATATGAAAAACAAAGAACAACAATAAAAGTCACTCCTGTTCACCTATAACTACATCTTCATCCAGAAAACATGAAAATCTATCTCTTGATTTAAAAAGGGCATACAGTCGGAAAAAGGGGAGATATTGTAAAAAGTCGGAAAAAAGGAGATACTGTATAATGTCGGAAAAGGGGAGATACTGAATAAAGTCTGAATAGGGGAGATATGTTATAATGTCGGAAAGGGGGCATACTCTGTAAAGTCGGAAAGGGGGGATACTGCATAAAGTCGGAAAGGGGAAAGATACTGCATAAAGTTGGAAAAGGGAGATATTGTATTAAATCGGAAAAAGTGAAGATACTGAATAAAGTTGGAAAAGGGGAGATACTGTATAAAGTCGGAAAAGGGGAGATACTGTATAAAGTCGGAAAAGGGGAGATACTGTATAAAGTCGGTAAAGGGAAGATACTGTATGAAGACGGAAAAGGTATGATACTGTATAAAGTCGGAAAAGGGGTGACACTGTATAAAGTCGGAAAAGGGGGGATACTGTATAAAGTCGGAAAAGGGGAGATACTGTATAAAGTCGGTAAAGGGAAGATACTGTATGAAGACGGAAAAGGTATGATACTGTATAAAGTCGGAAAAGGGAAGATACTGTATAAAGTCGGAAAAGGGGTGATACTGTATAAAGTCGGAAAAGGGGTGATACTGTATAAAGTCGGAAAAGGGGTGATACTGTAAATAGTCGGTATAGGGCATGATATTGTACAAAATCGGAAAAGGGGTGCTACTGTATAAACTCGGAAAAGGGGAGATACTGTATAAAGTCGGAGAAGGGAGATACGTTATGATTCGGAAAAGGGGAGATACGTTATAATGTCGGAAATGGGGAGATACGCTATAATGTCGGAAAAGATGAGATACGCTATAAGTCGATGCTGTATAATATAGAAAAAGAGGAGATACTATATAATGTCGGAAAAGAGGAGATACTATATAATAAAGTCGGAAAAGGTGAGATACTATATAAAGTCGGAAAAGGGGAGATACTATATAAAGGCGGTAAAGGGGAGATACTGTATAAAGTCGGAAAAGATGAGATACTGTATAAAGCAAGGTCGGAGCAAACAAAGGGAGATAATTCAATCATATTTCGTATTTCAGGCATGTCGCATACAATAGAATTCTTCGCATTTGACAACACAGACGCCAACCTTAAACCTGTAACGAATGGATCGATTCCAATGATGAAAGACGGTGATAACAATACTGAGATATATTTCTGCCATTATAAACCAATGGACTGTGGTATGTGTTATTATTATGATTACATTTTTTTAGATTTATAAGACAGCGTGAGGAAAACAAATATTTGGAATGAATTTCATGTTTGAATGTTTTAACTTTTTTCTTTCTTTTTATTTTCAAGCCACACTGCTGTTTCATTTGGCTGATTTTCTTTATGAAATTGAATGCAGTCTGTCGGATCGACGACATTGTTCTCACTTGTCAGCATTCATTATGAAAAGAACGTTTAAGAGGTGATGGTCAACAATACCAACAAAACAAACAATAATCTCTCACCTCAAATCAGTGAAGATAAAAAAGATCCCAACATAATAACCATTGCTAGCTTAGCTGCTGACATCTTAGAGCTGTTGTATTGATACTGTCTTGGTTTTGTTTTATTTAATGATAAGGTTGTGATGACGGAGATGGTAATACTGTTATTGTTGGTGATAGAGTGAAGAAAGGATGTTCATGGTATACATGTAAAGATATGGAAGGAATCCGAATGTTGACAGTTGACACAGGAGGTAAGTTCCGAATGTTAACAGTTGTGATACGGCCTCTCAGTTCCCCTACTTTAATTCATGTCTACGTGTAGAGTTGAATAATCTCTCATGTCTACGTGTAGAGTTGAATAATCTCTCATGTCTACGTGTAGAGTTGAATAATCTCTCATGTCTACGTGTAGAGTTGAATAATCTCTCATGTCTACGTGTAGAGTTGAATAATCTCTCATGTCTACGTGTAGAGTTGAATAATCTCTCATGTCTACGTGTAGAGTTGAATAATCTCTCATGTCTACGTGTAGAGTTGAATAATCTCTCATGTCTACGTGTAGAGTTGAATAATCTCTCATGTCTACGTGTAGAGTTGAATAATCTCTCATGTCTACGTGTAGAGTTGAATAATCTCTCATGTCTACGTGTAGTGTTGAATAATCTCTCATGTCTACGTGTAGAGTTGAATAATCTCTCATGTCTACGTGTAGAGTTGAATAATCTCTCATGTCTACGTGTAGAGTTGAATAATCTCTCATGTCTACGTGTAGAGTTGAACAATATCTCATGTCTACGCGTAGAGTTGAATAATCTCTCATGTCTACGTGTAGAGTTGAATAATCTCTCATGTCTACGTGTAGAGTTGAATAATCTCTCATGTCTACGTGTAGAGTTGAATAATTTCTCATGTCTACGTGTAGAGTTGAATAATCTCTCATGTCTACGTGTAGAGTTGAATAATCTCTCATGTCTACGCGTAGAGTTGAATAATCTCTCATGTCTACGTGTAGAGTTGAATAATCTCTCATGTCTACGTGTAGAGTTGAATAATCTCTCATGTCTACGTGTAGAGTTGAATAATATCTCATGTCTACGTGTAGAGTTGAATAATCTCTCATGTCTACGTGTAGAGTTGAATAATCTCTCATGTCTACGTGTAGAGTTGAATAATCTCTCGTGTCTATTTACACTTCGTTTTACTCATTATCCTAATCTAAAGCAACAACAATAAAACAAATGACAAAGACGTTTTCTGTCATCGAACGAAACGTTTTACTTGATCGCAAAACTTCTATAATTACTTACGTGTTTTGATGTATAATACAAATGTTTATCAACACCATTTATCTATCGTTGCTTTTTATAAAGGTTGCATGGATGAGCAGGGACATTGTAGAAACGAGTCAGAGATCTGGAGTGTGTCCACCGGAGTTACATGCTATCAAAAACGATGTGTTAGGACTGACACTGGCACCAAAGTTAAGTTTGAGATTAAGCTGGATTATAGAGGTAATATTTCTATTTATAACTACAAGCACAACAACAAATTATTATTATTATTATTGGTAACCAGATCTATGTCGGCCATCTTGTTAATACCCTTTGATATACCTGTTCCCAAATATTGTTCTTGCTCGCTTGTTTAAGATGGACAAACGACTATTTATTAATAAGGCATAACAGAACACGTGTTAAATGAACGACAATTCTCAAACACCGCTTGGTGTGAAATGTTAATACTAAGGTGCGTAACTCCTCGAAAGGTTCAATACAGAAAAACTGCACATACGTACAGGTTACAGGGAAATGCTACTTGAGTGATGATGGTAATATACACGTCAAACGTACCACACCTCATTTATTACAATAACGGCTCTATTTCATGTTTGATTGATATACCTACCTTTTTATTGAAACTGAAACTGAGTAACAAGTATCTAAATGAAATATGATTGAAGATACATACAAATTTAAATATTAACAGAAATACTTGAATATAATATTGAAATAGCAATCAATATACAAGTTATTTGCTGTGTAATATATTTTCTTTACAATGTCGAGATCAAAGACGTCGAGGTAAAAAAAAAATATAATAATGACTTTACATGCACCAGTAACTATGTATGCAGCTGCTGCACTACTACGGCCTAGGTGTACTTGTCACAATTATCAAAGCTTGATTTTGTTGGCAGTTTTATTTATATATTTTACTGTACATCACGATAACGACGTTATATTCGCTTTTGTCAGGTGTTTGACTTTAACAATGGATACCCCATTTTATAGTTAAAGTTATTTCAGTCTTCGATATTTGTTGGGAATTCTTACTGACCACGGATATGTTCCACTTGTCGTAAACACTTCCCGGTCCTTTCCTCATTCACGACTTATTACCGGATTTGTTGTGACTAGATTAGCACGAAGGGTGCCACTAGTGGAGCAGAAGCTGTTTACCCTTCCGGAGTACCTGAATTCACCCCCGGTTTTTTGTGGGGTTCGTGTTACTCGATCTTTAGTTTTATATGTATGTTTTGTAGATCGTTGTTTGTCCTTTTGTACTTTTCCTTTTGACCATTGTGTTGTCTCATCTTCTTCGATATACGTTCTGATTGCCCTTTTGGTATCTTCAAACTCTTCTTAACACGACTGCGCCAATTTACAAAATCTTTCCCTGAAACTTGTTAATTAAATATAAGCAGCACCCCTACTTTAACCAATAGATTCGACCATCTTGGCTACAAAAATGTACAAGTCAGTTAGCTAAAAGCATTCACTAATCGTAATTTCACAAAATCGAACAATGATGGTTACTTAATCAGACTTTATGGTCGTATACTTATTTGTACACACCCACATAAATAGTCCAAACATTACAATGTATATATCGGATAATGTGTTCTTATTCGCTATGTAAATGTGAACATTATTATATAAAAGTTGATTATTTAAGGTAAGGTGAGAAAACAAAACCCAGAAATAAATACACAAATAAGTATTGGTTTTTGTCAGAGACAATACAACACCAGTAGAAATAAATAAAACCACCGAGCAAGACGATATGTACTCCATTATAGAAAAATGAGACCACAGGGTTGGAAAGATCAGTATGTATAAAATAACGATATTAACATCGCTTCTCTTGTGCTGATCACTATACATATGTAGTTACCGTAAAGTAGTGAAAAATGCCGGTAGTTTATTAATAAATTATAACATTATTGTTTTATTTAAGGATGTAAAGATGGTGAATTCTGCAGACCAATCAACTATCGTGTTGCTAGAGGATGTTATAGTTCTGTATGTACGGCAAGACCATATAGACCGGAATGTTATTTCAAGATGCAAAAAGCTGGTAATGATACTACTTATATGTACATTTACGGTATAGTCAATATGTTGTTGACTTTATGTGTATATTTGTTATCATTATATTATATTTTAATATTTTCTGCCAATAAATGTATGGGGCCGTCGGGATCGTGATCATATGGTAGTTGTATTTGCAACTAACTACCTGTACATGTGAAATCAGTGGCTATCATCACTAAAATTTGAGTTCGAACCCCGTTCATGGGGAGGTGTATTCGATACAACATTATGTGATACAATTGGTCAGTGACTTGCGATAGGTCGGTGGTTTTCTCCGGGTACTCCTGTTTCCTCCACTAATAAAACTGACCGCCACGATATAACTGAAATATTGTTGACAGTGGCGTTGTACACCATAAATCAACCAACCAATAGATGTAGTATATTTGTCCATGGAGCTACACAAACAAGAAATTGTACATCCAGTTGCCACTGATATGTTTTGTTTACTTTTACATTAGTTCTAATTACAATACTGTAATAATTTCTACGGCCATGACTTGTCATCGAATATGACATGTACTTATCCCTTATGTTTCACAAATAATCACGGATATGACATGTACTTATCCCTTATGGTTTACAAATGATCACGGATATACTCCCTTTGTCGTATTCACAATACGGTACTTTCACCTTTCATGACTTTCTAGTATCATCCTGTTTGAAACAATAGTAGTACGACGAATGCCACATTTGGAGCAGGAACTGACTATCCTCCGGAGCACCTGAGTTCAACCGCGGTTTTATTAGGGTTCAAGGTGTTCGATCTTTAGATTTCTGTCTAATGTTTTGCAGTTCATTGTTTGTCCTTTTGTCTTTGGTATCTTCAAACTTATCTCTGGAAACTATTTCCTCTCCAAAGTTATAATAGTAATAGATGTAATCATTTGGATACTTTCCGAATCTAACTCTCATCTTCAGTTACACATGTGTCTGACAGATTAAATTGAGCTTCAGTGTGGAATCATACGGCTTTATTAATGTGCTAAAGAGTTATAAACCCCAATATAAAATACGTATCATTGTGATAATCCCCCCTCCTCTCCCACAGAACGTCGTGGCCATATAACATGCTTAAATTGGAATGATAGTTTATCAATGGCCATGAAAAATAACAGAAATATAAAGTATAAAACCTCTTACATTCATATAGCATATAACGTCGAGTGGCTGATTGATTGATTATGGCTGTTTGTTCAGTGAGCAGTATTTCAGCTATATTCAGGACGAGAACAAGTTCAATAATATATAAACGTCGAGTGGCTAATTGATTGATTATGGCTGTTTGTTCAGTGAGCAGTATTTCAGCTATATTCAGGACGAGAACAAGTTCAATAATATATAAACGTCGAGTGGCTGATTGATTGATTATGGCTGTTTGTTCAGTGAGCAGTATTTCAGCTATATTCAGGACGAGAACAAGTTCAATAATATATAAACGTCGAGTGGCTGATTGATTGATTATGGCTGTTTGTTCAGTGAGCAGTATTTCAGCTATATTCAGGACGAGAACAAGTTCAATAATATATAAACGTCGAGTGGCTGATTGATTGATTATGGCTGTTTGTTCAGTGAGCAGTATTTCAGCTATATTCAGGACGAGAACAAGTTCAATAATATATAAACGTCGAGTGGCTGATTGATTGATTATGGCTGTTTGTTCAGTGAGCAGTATTTCAGCTATATTCAGGACGAGAACAAGTTCAATAATATATAAACGTCGAGTGGCTGATTGATTGATTATGGCTGTTTGTTCAGTGAGCAGTATTTCAGCTGTATTCAGGACGAGAACAAGTTCAATAATATATAAACGTCGAGTGGCTGATTGATTAATTATGGCTGTTTGTTCAGTGAGCAGTATTTCAGCTGTATTCAGGACGAGAACAAGTTCAATAATATATAAACGTCGAGTGGCTGATTGATTGATTATGGCTGTTTGTTCAGTGAGCAGTATTTCAGCTATATTCAGGACGAGAACAAGTTCAATAATATATAAACGTCGAGTGGCTGATTGATTGATTATGGCTGTTTGTTCAGTGAGCAGTATTTCAGCTGTATTCAGGACGAGAACAAGTTCAATAATATATAACAACTATACAGATGTCTGACAAAGAATGGAGAGATGGATAGGGAATACATTTGTAGTTTTTTGTGGCGGCTACAATATGCCTCATCTTTTTTGAAATCTACAAAAGAGGTACTGAGCCTAACCACGATGGTCCACGGCCAGGCTTTCCGTATTACAACCTGACACGACTCCATCGAGAGAGCTTCCTCTATCCATAACATATGTACGCGCTGAGTGGCTATATGGGTTGACCACTGGGGACCCTCACCAGAACCCAGTAGAAAGTCGAGAAAGATTGTTTCAGTTCAATTAAAATAACTAGTCCAGTATTATTTTAGGTTGTACGGATGGTAAGGGTGGGTGTATACCATTAGGAAAGAAGTATAAGAAGGGTTGTATGACATATCTGTGTTCTAAGGAGACTAGTAAATGTGGAATGAAATTCGTTAAGGGAGGTAAGTACGATATAATACACAAAATAGACACACAAACCAAAAACGAGACTAGTTGATGTAATGAAACAGATATTATTTCAACACAGCGTGTGGATAATAACTTATGTTAATTGTCAATCTTAGCCTGGGAATATAGGATGTATAATTTTTTTTTGTTCATTGCAATAAAATTAATTTTTGAAATATTTCATGCTATAGACTTTTAATTGATTTCATTATATACATGTACAGTAACATTTATTTATATAATTCCACAGCTTGTAAGTATGATGATGGCTGTCATGAGGTTGGAGAGGTGTGGCATCACTCCGGTTGCCACAAGTTAAAATGTAGTATGACCAGGAAGGGCAGTTCTGTAACATTTAGTATAGATTCTATAGAACAAGGTAATATTTCACAACAATGAAGTATATGTATGTAACGAGAGGTTCAATAATCACAAATCAAAGCAAATCACAATAAAATAAACATGAAAACAACATATATTTATAATAATAATAATAATAATAAATAAATAAGCTTTATTTAGAGTCGGCATGGTTAAAACAACATACAACATAAGCTCTGTTGAGCTTTTTATAAATGACATACATTCCACTTTCCTGGCTTGGTACAGGCACTGCTATAAAATGTGGCGGTCACGTATTTGTGTGATACGTGGCATCATTCCGGCTGTCACAAGTTAAACTGTTCTATGTCCAGGAAGGGCAAATCTATAACGTCTATTATAGATTCTATAGAGCAAGGTGATAATTCAAAACAGCGAAACTATGTAACAAGATGTTCAATAAACACAAATCAAACTAAATCACAATAGAATAAACAGTACATTTACAACTATAAAATAAGATTAGAATGCAACATTGCATGATTATGGAATATATAAACATGAAAACAACAGTTACAGATGCCAGATTTATAAATGACTTAACCGCGCAATTTCCTAGCTTGGTACAACCACTTCTATAAAAGTGGCGGTGATATATTTGTGTGATTGATGTATCAAGTTTGTCACTTTCTACGATGTTACTATTAGAATTTGGAGCTGTTCCGACAGTGTGCTATTTTTTGTTTTTATTTTATTAGAAAAAAAATAATTCTACTATGCCACTCTGAGACTGTACAATTTAAACATTTATAATGCATTGAATCGGTCATTATAAGAAAAGATCTGCATACAGAAATATCTACGTAAATGTATTATTCGCTTTACAATCTTTTGACCATGAGCGTACATGACGAAGTTTATTCTAGAAATGTGTCATGATGACTTAATACGATATCATTATTACTTACACCACCATAGCCAAAAATACTGCTTACTTGACGTTAAAAACAGTCAATATTTTATTACAGAATGTAACCATAGAGGGAAGTGTTATAAAGCAGGATACATTTTGAAGGAGGGATGTTATAGGAGGCAATGTAAAGTAGACACGGAGAGGAGGATTGCTTATATGGATATAATAGACGGAGGTAATACACAGATGCATACAACTGACTGAGGTTGTGGTCATTATTTACATGTAACACTCAGTAATAATTAACATTGGGATGTGGATTTACTTCCCCTGGTTTTAAAGTTATTTTTATATAAGATATAAGAGCATATGAAAATGAAAACGAAGTGAAGTGAATTATCGCTATTCCTAATCACAGGATTCTGGAAACACCCTTCAGCAATTTTTGGCAATTTCTCTGGATTATCCATTTTTTATTTTATAACGCTTATTTAGAAAACTTGCTCTGGAAAAATAGATGTATCTTGGGTTTTTTTCATTTCTATTTATTTAGTTGCAAGAGAGTACTCTCTTTCATAAAACTACAAACATTTAAGGATTGATGGCAATTTGTGTTCGGTTCATGAAGAAATAACCTCAATCAGGTTGTACACACCATGCGATCAATCCTTATAAATTAATTCAAACTTTTCTTGCTCTGATATTGAAAAATATCTTAATTTTTTTCAAAATAAGACAAATAATCGGAAATAAATTTAAATAACCCCAAAGGTGTTTCATTTAAAGAAAATCGCTTGATGACAGCGGCACGCAACGCCTTGAGAACGATGTCTATTTTCAGATTCAGTACATACGAAAATGTACTCAACTTTTTAAACCAATCAAAACACGTATAAAATAACATGTGACTCTAAAATTAATTTATTTAAGGTTGTTAATTTATGTTCAGTGACATATGCACACATTTCTTCCGATTATCGGGAACAACGTCTTTCTATGAAACACACAGAAGAAATGTTGATGGGAACATGTCCACATAATTATCTACGTGGATTTAATTACATTTGTGTAGAAATTTACACAATTTAGTCCATTGAATGTCTAATGGGTATAAATATTCCTCCTTGGAGCGATGTATCATCCGGTTTGGGTCATAGTACTATAAGACCAGTTTAGGGCGTTGACCCAGTACAATCCAGGCACCATCGTTATCCCATCAAAATATAACTCGTTCCTGTCTAGACATTGCTTTAAAATATTCCCTATCCTTAGTGTTAAATAGCAATCACTGACACAATTGTTCCATAATATTATAATGTTTAGCATCCAATTTTACCGGGATTTTCAAGAAGTAATGTGAATATAATTGAATAAGAGATACAATCGTGAAATAGGCAGTATCTTAAGGTAAACTTGTGTTGTAGGATGTAACCGGAGAGGGAAATGTATGGGCGTTAACACCACGTGGTATGACGGCTGTACAGAATACATTTGTAGATGGTACCAGAAAGATCACCAACATATCTTCAAATCAGAAATAAACAATAAAAGTAAGGTAGATTAATTTATTTGTTCTGTGAGAAAGTAGTTTGACATGTGTACAAATTTGTTGGGGGTTTTTTTTTTTTGGGGGGGGGGGGAGTGGTGGTTGCGGTGGAGAGGGTAATTTCCGTAGCATATTGTGCATATCAGATTTAGGTTATCTTTAAGTGCAGTTACAGAATATCATCCAGATATACAAAGGTGGCTCAACATTTTATATATAATTTACCTTATTTTGGAAGACGAATAAAATATGTCATATATCTGGTCTGGGTATGTTTGGGTATAATCATGAAATACCTGTATTATCCTAGAAAAACTAGCGTTCTCCCCCCCTCAGGCATAGGTAACCTAGCCGATTTTGGCTCTCCTGCATAGACCCTGTGGTTTTCGAGCTCCCAAAAGACATATTATTTGGTTTTCCAATCTTTCAGTTTGGAGCGTACCTGATGAAGGTTATTCCAAAAACGGGTTCTGCGTATTTAATATGATATCTACGTATATATGTACATACATGGTGTGAGAAAGTACTGAGCTATACTGAGGCATATATTATTCGTATTAGTTTATTTCTTGATTATCATCACCTCTCAGTTTATGACATTGTTGAGTCGAATGCAAATATATACACAAAGATAAAACAAACGGGAGAAACAAGGACAATCACAAAAACGTCGAGCACAGTCTGCATTTTGATTACCTTGAATTTACATGCACTATATGCACATTATAATAACTAAATTATCACCAATTATTCATATAATAAAATGAAGAATAAAAACTAACACTTTGTCAGAACAGTTTCACAATCTAATCGATATATCTGAGAAAGAAACAAAATTGATACCCTTTACACACATATACATGATCGCTCACTAACTGGCTTGGTACAGACACTTCAATAAAAAATAGAGGGTAAGCAATAATTTTATAGGCCCAAACCTGGTCATGCAAGTAGGAGTAAAAGTAATAATACCGGTTCTAGTTTGTAAGTCCAGTCCTTATGAAACGTAGATTTCTAAAATAGTGCATATAACACATTATTCTGATTGGGACCAGATCGTCTCCCTCATCATACATTTAGAAAATTTAGTTGGAAATGGAATGGATATAAATTAACATGGAAAACTTGGACATAAATTAAAGTAAACGAACCAGCTTTAATTGTTGCACTGCATTTGACAGTCACAGTAGGGCACTCTATAATGTGTATAACTCGTACCCTAAAATGTGTGTGAAGCGACCCCTATCTGTAGCATCTATATATTAGTTAATACTTACTACATTGAATTGCATAAAGGACCGTTGTGGGCATGATCGCATGGTAGTAGCATTTACAACTACCTATGTAATCATAGCCTATCACCACTAACGTTGTGAGTTTTAATCCGGCTCAAGGCAAGATATTCGTGATGCAACTATATGTAATGAAGATAGTCAGTTACATGCGGCAGGTCGGTGGTTTTCTTGAAGATAGTCAGTTACATGAGGCAGGTCGGTGGTTATCTTGAAGATAGTCAGTTACATGCGGCAGGTCGGTGGTTATCTTGAAGATAGTCAGTTACATGCGGCAGGTCGGTGGTTTTCTTGAAGATAGTCAGTTACATGAGGCAGGTCGGTGGTTATCTTGAAGATAGTCAGTTACATGCGGCAGGTCGGTGGTTATCTTGAAGATAGTCAGTTACATGCGGCAGGTCGGTGGTTTTCTTGAAGATAGTCAGTTACATGCGGCAGGTCGGTGGTTATCTTGAAGATAGTCAGTTACATGAGGCAGGTCGGTGGTTTTCTTGAAGATAGTCAGTTACATGCGGCAGGTCGGTGGTTTTCTTGAAGATAGTCAGTTACATGCGGCAGGTCGGTGGTTATCTTGAAGATAGTCAGTTACATGAGGCAGGTCGGTGGTTATCTTGAAGATAGTCAGTTACATGCGGCAGGTCGGTGGTTTTCTTGAAGATAGTCAGTTACATGCGGCAGGTCGGTGGTTTTCTTGAAGATAGTCAGTTACATGAGGCAGGTCGGTGGTTTTCTTGAAGATAGTCAGTTACATGCGGCAGGTCGGTGGTTTTCTTGAAGATAGTCAGTTACATGCGGCAGGTCGGTGGTTTTCTTGAAGATAGTCAGTTACATGCGGCAGGTCGGTGGTTTTCTTGAAGATAGTCAGTTACATGCGGCAGGTCGGTGGTTTTCTTGAAGATAGTCAGTTACATACGGCAGGTCGGTGGTTATCTTGAAGATAGTCAGTTACATGCGGCAGGTCGGTGGTTATCTTGAAGATAGTCAGTTACATGCGGCAGGTCGGTGGTTTTCTTGAAGATAGTCAGTTACATACGGCAGGTCGGTGGTTATCTTGAAGATAGTCAGTTACATGCGGCAGGTCGGTGGTTATCTTGAAGATAGTCAGTTACATACGGCAGGTCGGTGGTTATCTTGAAGATAGTCAGTTACATGCGGCAGGTCGGTGGTTATCTTGAAGATAGTCAGTTACATACGGCAGGTCGGTGGTTATCTTGAAGATAGTCAGTTACATGCGGCAGGTCGGTGGTTTTCTTGAAGATAGTCAGTTACATGCGGCAGGTCGGTGGTTATCTTGAAGATAGTCAGTTACATGCGGCAGGTCGGTGGTTATCTTGAAGATAGTCAGTTACATACGGCAGGTCGGTGGTTATCTTGAAGATAGTCAGTTACATGCGGCAGGTCGGTGGTTATCTTGAAGATAGTCAGTTACATACGGCAGGTCGGTGGTTATCTTGAAGATAGTCAGTTACATGCGGCAGGTCGGTGGTTTTCTTGAAGATAGTCAGTTACATGCGGCAGGTCGGTGGTTTTCTTGAAGATAGTCAGTTACATGCGGCAGGTCGGTGGTTTTCTTGAAGATAGTCAGTTACATGCGGCAGGTCGGTGGTTTTCTTGAAGATAGTCAGTTACATGCGGCAGGTCGGTGGTTATCTTGAAGATAGTCAGTTACATGCGGCAGGTCGGTAGTTTTCTTCTGATACTCAGGTTGCTGACGGCCACGATAAAACTGAAATATTGTTGAAAGTGAAGTTCAAACAACCTAACGCTAACCATTGACATTTATTATAGGATGTAGTTTTGGTACTGAATGTGTCAATCACGGTGAAATAAGAAAACATGATTGTACAGAATATGAGTGTATTGTTACATACAAAGGTGATATCCAGTATGGTATAATGAAGCCTTATAGGTCAGGTAAGTACAATATGAATGTGTTGTTACATACAAAGGTGATATCCAGTATGGTATAATGAAGCCTTATAGGTCAGGTAAGTACAATATGAGTGTGTTGTTACATACAAAGGTGATATCCAGTATGGTATAATGAAGCCTTATAGGTCAGGTAAGTACAATATGAGTGTGTTGTTACATACAAAGGTGATATCCAGTATGGTATAATGAAGCCTTATAGGTCAGGTAAGTACAATATGAGTGTGTTGTTACATACAAAGGTGATATCCAGTATGGTATAATGAAGCCTTATAGGTCAGGTAAGTACAATATGAGTGTGTTGTTACATACAAAGGTGATATCCAGTATGGTATAATGAAGCCTTATAGGTCAGGTAAGTACAATATGAGTGTGTTGTTACATACAATGGTGATATCCAGTATGGTATAATGAAGCCTTATAGGTCAGTAGCCCTTTTCATAAAAATTCTTACGATAAAAAATTGTCGTAAGTGTAAAACTAAGATTAAAAAGAGTTTCACAAAAACACTTACGATAATCTTAAGTGTAAAAATAGTCCTAACTTTACGTGTAAAACTACCCTGTCCTAAGTGTAAAATTTTGATCGTAAGAGAAATTTTGGTCTTATCTTTTATCGTAAGTGAAAAAAATAGAAAAAAAGATGGACGATGTATTGGCGCTTCGACTTGAAAATAAGATAGCAATTCATCGTTAGCGCATTTTCTCTGACCGTATGACAAACCTATTTACACATATTGATAAATGTTTATTGAAATGAATATGGTTTAATACAAACAGACGCTACAAATGGCATTGTTGTTTACTCCTTTTTCTGGCGTGACTAATAACAGAGTCTGTCTATAACGATGCATTCCGTACATTTACCTTTTCAATGCAGCAGTGTATCGTTTACATCACCAAAAAAATCAAGATAATTCTCATTAATTTTAGATTTCAAATTGGGAACGATCGACAATCGAAAAGACTACTTGCAAACTTAGGGAGAATTCTTTTTTTCCATTTTTTTTTTTGGATAAAAACAGTAATACGGGATTTTCTTCTAGACATCTACTTCGCTTACAAAAGTTTTGTATGAACAGCCGCTTTAGGACTGGAATTTTCTGGATCCAATGATATCGTTTTGATTTTGCCTTTATATTAATTAGTAATATAATTTATTAATTTCTGCCAACTTCGATGATCATCGAACACTCTGGCAATACATAAACTTGTGTACATTCTTCTGTTATATTAATATTAATATATAACAGGGATATTTATTCGTCTTCATGATTGACAGATGATAAACACATCTTAATTTGGGTTATCTCAGAAAATTCGGGATAAATTTTCATCAGTAAAAGAACAAGCGTTTAATTTTATGTGGGATGGGATTAATTGGAAAAAAGGGGTAAATATTTTGTTGACAAATAACTGATAAAATGAATTATATGAATAGGGTTTTTTTCACACTCCAGATGCACTCCCTTAAAAAATACTTCTACCAAAAGTAACCACGCGTGGATGATGACGCACAACTCCAAGTAGTGATAATTATTATAGATCATTTTAATTTACATGCATTAGAAATGTTCCTCTATACGAAAATCATACCCGTTCATATTTTGTGCAGTTATTGGTGACCGATTCATATACATTTTTTTGTATTAGATAAAAATTCAATATAAACATACAAACACATCATAGCATAAAAACTGCTTATAAATTAGTGCCGAGGATATTTTATAGAATAATTTTATTAAAAAAAATGCTTTGTTGTGCTATGGAAATGAAACTAGGTTGCTAAGGAAGATGGTTTATGGTGTTTAACGCCCCTTTCAACAATATATCGGTCAGTTTTATTGGTGGAGAAAACTGGAGTACTCGGAGAAAACCATTGACCCGTCGCAAATCACTGACAAACTTTTTCACATAATGTTGTATCGAGTACACCTAAGGAAGAATTTTTTATCGTAAGTGTAATTTTAGTCGTAAGATTAAAATTTGTCGTAAGATAATCTTTGTGAAAAGGACTTACGAATTGTCGTAAGATAATCTTAAGTGGAAAAGTTAGGACTATAGTTACGAATTTTTGTGAAAAGAGCTACAGGTAAGTACAATATGAGTGTGTTGTTACATACAAAGGTGATATCCAGTATGGTATAATGAAGCCTTATAGGTCAGGTAAGTACAATATGAGTGTGTTGTTACATACAAAGGTGATATCCAGTATGGTATAATGAAGCCTTATAGGTCAGGTAAGTACAATATGAGTGTGTTGTTACATACAAAGATGATATCCAGTATGGTATAATGAAGCCTTACAGGGCAGGTAAGTACAATATGAGTGTGTTGTTACATACAAAGGTAATATCCAGTATGGTATAATGAAGCCTTATAGGTCAGGTAAGTACAAAATGAGTGTGTTGTTACATACAAAGGTGATATCCAGTATGGTATAATGAAGCCTTATAGGTCAGGTAAGTACAATATGAGTGTGTTGTTACATACAAAGATGATATCCAGTATGGTATAATGAAGCCTTATAGAACAGGTAAGTACAATATGAGTGTGTTGTTACATACAATGGTGATATCCAGTATGGTATAGTGAAGCCTTATAGGGCAGATAAGTACAATATGAGTGTTTTGTTGAATACAATGATGATATCCAGTATTGTATAATGAAGCCTTATAGGGAAAGTAAGTACAATATGAGTGTGTTGTTACATACAAAGGTGATATCCAGTATGGTATGATGAAGCCTTATAGGGCAGGTAAGTACAATATGAGTGTGTTGTTACATACAATGGTGATATCCAGTATGGTATAATGAAACCTTATAGGGCAGTTAAGTATGTAGTTACGTACCACAAACGAGAACCTCTGAGGGTGGGATTATAGATACATTAGTATGAGATAACATTTTACCTTACAGGTATACTGATACATTGACGTATGTGATAATAGAACCGTATAGGGAGGATGGGATCACGTGATACCGTAACGTAAATATTAAAGATACAACTTGAGATATATACAATACCATGGAGAAATACATATTAATGAAAGTTGTATAAGTACACACAGTACATAGTAGTGAAACATTATACTGTAGGGATATGACGGATCTACATCACACAGTACATAGTAGTGAAACATTATACTGTAGGGATATGGCGGATCTACATCACACAGTACATAGTAGTGAAACATTATACTCTAGGGATATGGCGGATCTACATCACACAGTACATAGTAGTGAAACATTATACTGTAGGGATATGACGGATCTACATCACACAGTACATAGTAGTGAAACATTATACTGAAGGGATATGACGGATCTACATCACACAGTACATAGTAGTGAAACATTATACTGTAGGGATATGACGGATCTACATCACACAGTACATAGTAGTGAAACATTATACTGAAGGGATATGACGGATCTACATCACACAGTACATAGTAGTGAAACATTATACTGTAGGGATATGGCGGATCTACATCACACAGTACATAGTAGTGAAACATTATACTGTAGGGATATGGCGGATCTACATCACACAGTACATAGTAGTGAAACATTATACTGTAGGGATATGACGGATCTACATCACACAGTACATAGTAGTGAAACATTATACTGTAGGGATATGACGGATCTACATCACACAGTACATAGTAGTGAAACATTATACTGTAGGGATATGGCGGATCTACATCACACAGTACATAGTAGTGAAACATTATACTGTAGGGATATGACGGATCTACATCACACAGTACATAGTAGTGAAACATTATACTGAAGGGATATGACGGATCTACATCACACAGTACATAGTAGTGAAACATTATACTGTAGGGATATGGCGGATCTACATCACACAGTACATAGTAGTGAAACATTATACTCTAGGGATATGACGGATCTACATCACACAGTACATAGTAGTGAAACATTATACTGTAGGGATATGACGGATCTACATCACACAGTACATAGTAGTGAAACATTATACTGAAGGGATATGACGGATCTACATCACACAGTACATAGTAGTGAAACATTATACTGTAGGGATATGGCGGATCTACATCACACAGTACATAGTAGTGAAACATTATACTGTAGGGATATGGCGGATCTACATCACACAGTACATAGTAGTGAAACATTATACTGTAGGGATATGACGGATCTACATCACACAGTACATAGTAGTGAAACATTATACTGTAGGGATATGGCGGATCTACATCACACAGTACATAGTAGTGAAACATTATACTGTAGGGATATGACGGATCTACATCACACAGTACATAGTAGTGAAACATTATACTGTAGGGATATTACGGATCTACATCACACAGTACATAGTAGTGAAACATTATACTGTAGGGATATGACGGATCTACATTTTACATACTAACTATATGCATGTATGTCATCACTGTTACGACTGTACACAAGCCTTATCTGGTTCCTTCGATTCCTAGCGATCAAGCATTGGAAGTAAAATATTTATCAACATGTAATGGTAAACTGTTATTACTGAATTAATATTATCAACCAGAAGTTGTTCCAAGAGGAATTGGCAAATTTCTAAAATGTATGGGTATATCTTATTCTAATCATGCATTGCTTGTTTGTGTTTATTCATTGTTAATGTCCTAAATAAGAACGGTTCGTATCACCGAATACATACTATGTGGTTCCAGTATTCATATTTGTATATGTGTGTCATTTACAGCATGTAAAGATGTGGTTCCAGCATTTATATTTGTATATGTGTGTCATTTACAGCATGTAAAGATAAAAACGGGAATTGTCTAGGCCTCAATGAAGAAATAGAAGAAAATTGTTTTATGTACCGATGTCAACAAGGTAGTAAACATCTGGAGTTATCCATTGTAGGAGGAGGTAAGTCATCAAAAATCACTTACCTCTAAAGTTGATCAATCTAATTTTCTAATGTTATTTTCCAATCAAACGGAACTACATTACATTTCTTATTTTCTTTTTTTTCTATAAACAGTAAAACCAGTTTAGAAAAAATATACGAGAATATTTTGGTGATTTTCTTTTGCTATACCTCATTATTATACAATACATTGTACACCTGAGCAAAATACCATGCAGTACGGTATATGGTGAAGCATTCAATAGTGACAAGACTGTCAATAAAGTTCAGTCTGTTGTATGGCAATAACACTTATACATGTGTATGTATGTTTTGATATAATTTTATTTTATAAGAGTTTATTGCATTTAATCCAATATTTGAGTCACCCGAATTATACTGGCTACATTTACGGGATATTCAGATGAAACCAAATAGATTTGTTTTAACACGTTTATAGAGTAGGAATTTTTACTGATTATGACTAAACAGTGATGGTTAACAATCCCACTAATATCAACAACGACCTCTGACCTCAATCAATTAAATATAAAGCATACAACGCTATATGACGTTGAAAGTCCAGGTCTTGGTTTGGGACAGGTACACAAATGTGTCAGTGTTAAACCAGTTAATGGGTTCCAAACACTTCCCACTTGATAGTATAGGACCTCCAACGTCAATATATTTATATATATGTATGCCTTCTGTGTCTCAGGCAAAGTAATTTATCACAATCTCAGGGACATGGATGTTTCAGAGGATAGATAAATGGACACCTTAAAAAAACAAATCATTATGTCGCTATTACACAAATACAAAAAAACAAGATTGACAACGTGTTCTATTAATTCTTGCTCTAATATGTGAGATACAGAATAAAATGAAAAACAAACATACGCACTATTAGATCAGTTCTAAAATACAATACAATCCACCTTGTATTTGATAAATATGTTTTGATATTTTATTCGCGAGTGCACATAAAAATACAATGCATATAATGTGTATTCATATAATAATAAATTAGAGGAATCTAAGTTTATAAACATACAATATGAACATAATCCTACAAAGAAGGATAACTCTGATTATCTTCGCTAAACAATAAAGTCAATAATGAACAATATCTGAATACTGATGTCTGCAAAATCATCAACAGATAGATTAAATTTTTGCAGAGGTTCTAAATTCCTCTGTATCTAATTTGATGTACTGATCTGATCCGAAGTTCCGATTCCTAAAGTTCCACTTTACATTATGTGGTTCATAGCATAGATTCATCACCAGACATTTAAGATAAGTAACAGGACAGGTAATAGTAGTGGAGCAGGAACTGCTTATCCTTCCTGGGCACCTCCGTTTGCATCTTTAAATAATTCGTTTTTTCCAACTGCATATTTTATCTATTTTTTTTATAAATATGATTTAATATTTCATTCTTAGGAGAATGTAAGAATAGGTTGCTTTTAAGACAGCACGTAACAGTGCAACTATAATAATTGCCAACATCACCACTAAAGTCGCGAGTTCGAATTCCGCTCATTATGCGATAAAGTCGGTCAGTGACTTGCGACAGGTTAGTCGGATACTATGGTTTCCTCCACCAATAAAACTGATCGCCACGATATCGATATAGCTGATATATTGTTGAAAGTGGCTTTAAACACCATAACCATAGACCTTAACTATCATCCTATTCATTTAAGTAACACGTATATTAATGAAGTGTGACGGAAACAATAAAAATATATATACATATATTATTGCATATGTTATATGCATGTTAAAAGTAAGACTTAATCAGTTCACCAACCTATTGTAATAAAGGTGTAATAATTATATAAGATAAACAAACCGTGAACATCGTGTGTACATATACATTTATTATGGTTAAATTATTAATTTCTGAAGGATTGACACGAACAATAAAAATCATAAGGAACTTAAATAAAAATATCTGTCCAGTTAAAGCTATCTTGTAAATATTTATATTATTATATAATATGCGTTCCAATCTTCTGACTATGAGCGTACCTGATGAAGGTTATTCCAGAAACGCGTTGTGCGCACTAAATTAGATATTTACGTTTTTATTGCGCTTAAAGAATCTGAATGCGTTCATAATAAACTTGATGATATTGTCTATACATTCTGTTTCCTTGACATAGGTTGTAATGTAAATGGAGTGTGTAAAGGAGAAGGTTCCATCTGGACGGAGCAGAGTACCTGTGTAGATTATAAATGTTTGAAGGAAACCCGCAATAGGAAAATATACATGATCAAATCTCCAGTGGCAGTAGGTATGTTAGTAAAATATACATGATCACATCTGCTGTGGCAGTAGGTATGTTAGTAAAATATACATGATCACATCTCCAGTGGCAGTAGGTATGTTAGTAAAATATACATGATCACATCTCCTGTGGCAGTAGGTATGCTTAATTTATAAACAGGGCATAAGTTAGATACATTTATATATAAAACTAATTGTACATAATACTTGTTTACTGTTTTTCGATGTTTTTCGAGTATTTAATATTTTAGTTGATTTGATATACATGTGTAAGACTCAGATTGACGTCCAGCCTCTAATCGACGTCCAATCCTCAAATTGGCCTCCAATTCTCAAATTTATGGCCGTTTTCACTTTCTCAAATCGACGCCCAATGACGTCACTGACGTATGCTTCAAATGACGTCACACCCGTTAGGGCAGGGGTGCGTTCAACATCGTAACTGCTAGGTTGAGCTACGTAGAAAAATTCTATTGAACGGAAAGCTAGCCTAGCCGCTACATAGCTCTAGCTAGCCTAACAAATGTCTGCTAGCTTTTGAATCCAAGATGGCGGCCAAAGCTAAAATTTAATTTCGTAAGGTAAAAATAGTGGCATTGCAGGAAATGGCAACGCTTTTAATACGAATGATAATTTATTAAGTTAACTAGACAAATACGATTAGCTAAAATGTTCCAAGAAATATTCCATATGATTGGCGCCATATTTGCTAGCACTGCTGCGTAGCTAATCGTTCAATAACGTTATTGCTATTTTACCTAGCAGCTAGACTAGCTGCTACGATATTGAACGCAACCCTGGTTTTTGAAGCAATGATGCAGCCGCGACAAGACAAGATAATACTGCCTATGTTTTATAGTTATTGTAGATACAATTTTATTGTGTTTAGTCGAGCCCTATTGACTGTAATTTGAGAAATCATTGCAAACTCTTATTCGTTCGATATATGACACTATATTCATGCTATTAAAGTGTGAGAACATGAAAAAAAAACGCACAAGAAAACACAACGCAAGAAACAACTTCAAATAACAGGCTAAAAAACAGGCAAAACGAAACTGTCATTACAATTATTTCTCAATTTACAGTATGTCGCTTTTGTTTCTATTTTTAGTCAGGAATACTACTATTAAAACAGGAAAATGAGTATTATAGCAAACATTTATAGGCTGCACACATATTTAAAAAAAATTTAAACACATGGAAATCTACATAAACCTGCATCCACTGCTCAACCATTTTGAATTTGAACTTTGAACCCATTCAATGTCGTATTGTGTTTTGCTTTCAAACTTGATTAAATAACAGGGTCGCTCTGAAAAGGACGTCGATTTAATAGCAATACATTTGCCATAGATCCGAGAATTTAGAAAAGACGCCGATTTTAGAATACCCTTAAGTTGGACCGTGATTTGAGATAATGACGTCAGTGGACCCCGATTTGAGGAGTGGACGTCGATTAGAGATTGGACGTCGATCTGAGTCTATCACATGTACAAGAACAAGTTTTCTACGTGGTGATTTGTAGATCATTGTTTGTTTCTCTTTTGATCATTGTATTTTCTTTCCGTCTTTGATTTACGACTTCTGAAAAGCCCTTTTGCATCTGCAAACTTTTCTTGCTAACAATAAGTAATAATTGTAAAATGGGGCACTGGAATTGTTCTATAGGCAGACGTGCAGATTGTCACAGTCAAAATCAATTCTGCCTTGCAACGGCCATCGACGACGATTTCTAGCACATTGTTGCTCTTTGGATCTGTTGCATGTTAATTTTTACCTAACAGAAGATGGCATAGCACTAATTTATGTCACGTGCTAAGGGTGAATTATGCATTCTATTCGTCGCAATCATCTGGCTGATATCACTGTCGGAACTGTTGTAATCTGCAGCAGCGTAGGAACTAGTTCATATTTCAAGGCATCCGGATCCAATCGAGGGATCTATTAATTCTTGTTGTTTGAAAATGTGTACGAATCGTACCTGTGCACATATTTGGGTACTCTCTGTAAGCGACTTCTTTGTTAAATATGTAATAAAAAAATCGTTTTGAACGAACACTTTTGAAATATCCATAATAGGGAGAGAAAATATAAATATTCATTAATAGATGTACTTTATGACATGTTAAATGCGCTTTTCGGAGCCACATCACACTCTTCTATCTTTATTAAATGCAGAGATAAAACGGCAGCGAAACAATGCCCTGGTCTATTATTATTTGCGTTTTGCTTTTTTATTTCATATCCTGAAGCGAAATTGCAATCCTAGAATGTTTTTCATATTTCTATGTTTTCAATTCTCGAGATAAAATGAAAACAACATTTCTTTTATTCTAATATCTTTGACAAACTTATAATGACTTTGCAAATGTTACCCATGCAATGATTCAAGGACTTCCAATTATGAAAGCGAAAATGTCATGAATAAATACAATATTTGATGTTCATTCCGACATTTATCTACGTAAGATCTACAAAAACAAGACCAGGTAACTACTACTAACTCTGTCATTACATTAATCACTGTGTGAATTGTCTACTGCTGGTCTGTTATTCTATTACTGTGAATTGTCTACTACTGGTCTGTTATTCTATCACTGTGTGAATTGTCTACTACTGGTCTGTTATTCTATCACTGTGTGAATTGTCTACTACTGGTCTGCTATTCTATCACTGTGTGAATTGTCTACTACTGGTATGTTATTCTATCACTGTGTGAATTGTCTACTACTGATCTGTTATTCTATCACTGTGTGAATTGTCTACTACTGGTCTGTTATTCTATCACTGTGTGAATTGTCTACTACTGGTCTGTTATTCTATCACTGTGTGAATTATCTACTACTGGCCTGTTATTCTATCACTGTGTGAATTGTCTACTACTGGTCTGTTATTCTATCACAGGGTGAATTGTCTACTACTGGTCTGTTATTCTATCACTGTGTGAATTGTCTACTACTGGTCTGTTATTCTATCACTGTGTGAATTGTCTACTACTGGTCTGTTATTATATCACTGTGTGAATTGTCTACTACTGGTCTGTTATTCTATCACTGTGTGAATTGTCTACTACTGGTTTGTTATTATATCACTGTGTGAATTGTCTACTACTTGTCTGTTATTATATCCCTGTGTGAAATTTCTACTACTGGTCTGTTATTCTATCACTGTGTGAATTGTCTACTACTGGTCTGTTATTCTATCACTGTGTGAATTGTCTACTACTGGTCTGTTATTTTATCACTGTGTGAATTGTCTACTACTGATCTGTTATTCTATCACTGTGTGAATTGTCTACTACTGGTCTGTTATTCTATCACTGTGTGAATTGTCTACTACTGGTCTGTTATTCTATCACTGTGTGAATTGTCTACTACTGGCCTGCTATTATATCACTGTGTGAATTATCTACTACTGGTCTGTTATTCTATCACCGTTTGAATTGTCTACTACTGGTCTGTTATTCTATCACTGTGTGAATTGTCTACTACTGGTCTGTTATTCTATCACTGTGTGAATTGTCTACTACTGGTCTGTTATTCTATCACTGTGTGAATTGTCTACTACTGGTCTGTTATTCTATCACTGTGTGAATTGTCTACTACTGGTCTGTTATTCTATTACTGTGTGAATTGTCTACTACTGGTCTGTTATTCTATCACAGGGTGAATTGTCTACTACTGGTATGTTATTCTATCACTGTGTGAATTGTCTACTACTGGTCTGTTATTCTATCACAGTGTGAATTGTCTACTACTGGTCTGTTATTCTATCACTGTGTTAATTATCTACTACTGGCCTGTTATTCTATCACTGTGTGAATTGTCTACTACTGGTCTGTTATTCTATCACAGGGTGAATTGTCTAATACTGGTCTGTTATTATATCACTGTGTGAATTGTCTACTACTGGTCTGTTATTCTATCACTGTGTGAATTGTCTACTACTGGTCTGTTATTCTATCACTGTGTGAATTGTCTACTACTGGTCTGTTATTATATCACTGTGTGAATTGTCTACTACTGGTCTGTTATTCTATCACTGTGTGAATTGTCTACTACTGGTCTGTTATTCTATCCCTGTGTGAATTGTCTACTACTGGTTTGTTATTATATCACTGTGTGAATTGTCTACTACTTGTCTGTTATTATATCCCTGTGTGAAATTTCTACTACTGATCTGTTATTCTATCACTGTGTGAATTGTCTACTACTGGTCTGTTATTCTATCACTGTGTGAATTGTCTACTACTGGTCTGTTATTTTATCACTGTGTGAATTGTCTACTACTGGTCTGTTATTCTATCACTGTGTGAATTGTCTACTACTGATCTGTTATTCTATCACTGTGTGAATTGTCTACTACTGGTCTGTTATTATATCCCTGTGTGAAATTTCTACTACTGATCTGTTATTCTATCACTGTGTGAATTGTCTACTACTGGTCTGTTATTCTATCACTGTGTGAATTGTCTACTACTGGTCTGTTATTCTATCACTGTGTGAATTGTCTACTACTGGTCTTTTATTCTATCACTGTGTGAATTGTCTACTACTGGTCTGTTATTCTATCACTGTGTGAATTGTCTACTACTGGTCTGTTATTCTATCACTGTGTGAATTGTCTACTACTGGTCTGTTATTCTATCACTGTGTGAATTGTCTACTACTGGCCTGCTATTATATCACTGTGTGAATTATCTACTACTGGTCTGTTATTCTATCACTGTGTGAATTGTCTACTACTGGTCTGTTATTCTATCACTGTGTGAATTGTCTACTACTGGTCTGTTATTCTATCACTGTGTGAATTGTCTACTACTGGTCTGTTATTCTATCACTGTGTGAATTGTCTACTACTGGTCTGTTATTCTATCACTGTGTGAATTGTCTACTACTGGTCTGTTATTCTATCACTGTGTGAATTGTCTACTACTGGTCTGTTATTCTATCACTGTGTGAATTGTCTACTACTGGTCTGTTATTATATCACTGTGTGAATTGTCTACTACTGGTCTGTTATTATATCACTGTGTGAATTGTCTACTACTGGTCTGTTATTCTATCACTGTGTGAATTGTCTACTACTGGTCTGTTATTCTATCACTGTGTGAATTGTCTACTACTGGTCTGTTATTAAATCACTGTGTCAATTGTCTACTACTGGTCTGTTGTTCTCTAATAATTATATATTTCGACTAAAATGTCTACAATGCTGTCGCGAACGAAATTAATTTTTAGCTCACCTTGCAAAAGGCAAAGTGAGCTTTTGCCATCCTTTGCGTCCGTCGTCTGTCGTCCGTCGTCCGGTAACTTTTCACATTTTAACCTTCTCCTCTGAAACTCCTCAGCCAAATTAACTGAAACTTGGTATGAAGCACTTAATGGAGGTCTTCTATAAAGAATGCTCATTTCGTCCTGATCCGTTAACAAACATGACCGCCACAGGCCATTCTTGTTTCTGATTGGTTGATTTCTAAAAAAAAATTATCCTCTGAAACCGCTTGGCCAAATGAATCCAAAATTGGTAGGCAGCATCCTTGCAAGGTCCTCTATAACGATTGCTTTTTTCTTTTGCCCATTATATTGTCTGGCCTTCTTTGAATTACTACTCATACATAAATAGTTTGAATACAACAACTGAATTAATCTGACATCTAATTTAAACATATGTACCAATTAGTCAATAAGTCACAATTGTCGAAACAAACAGCATTATGTGAGCTCTTAAGACAGGATTCCAGTGAATTAATACAGCAGTGAGTCAGACCTGATCAGTTATAAAATATACCGGCCGGCCTGATAAAAATAGTACGGACAAAATAATTGTGTTTAAGTGCATTTTTGGAAGCGGAGCAACGACTAATACATTCAGTGCATAATCTGAATGTGTTAATATCGACATTCACACATTAAGAAGAGAAAACAAAAATAATACTTATATAAAACAAACACATAACTATCATCCCGGATTTTACCGTTTTCCATGTTGCTCATCTTTTACTTTTCTGTATTGTATGTTTATTATTACTGGGTTTTTTTTTGCCTTCGTCCTGTGTCTTGAGTACAAATGTTGCCAGTGTCTCTGGATTGTTCATTCTCGGTTTTCTCTAACATTTATTGTACACATATGATAGACTCAGATCGACGTCCAGTCTCTAATCGGCGTCCACTGACGTCATTATCTTAAATCACGTTCCAATTTCAAGGTATTCTCAAATCGGCGTCCTTTCCAAATTCTCAGATCTATGGCCAAGTTATCGACGTCCTTTTCAGACCGATCCCGTTATCAAACAAGTTTGAAAGCAAAACCTAATGCGACATTGAATGACGTTAAAAGTCTAAAATTCAAAATGGTTGAGCACTTTTCATGTAGATTTCCATGTGCTATTCTATGTTTGATTTTTAATATTTGTGCAGCCTATAAATATTTACTATAATACTCATTTTCCTGTTTTAATAGTGGTATTCCGGACAAAAATAGATACATAAGCGACATATTGTAAATTGAGAAATAATTGTAATGACAGTTTTGTTTTGCGTGTTTTTTTAACCTGTTATGTAAAGTTGTTGTTTGTTTTATTTTGTGTGTTTTTAGCATTTTCTCACTCTTTAATATCATCAATATAAACTAATATAGTATCATATATCGAAAAAAATAAGTGTTTTCAATGATTTCTCAAATTACAGTCAATAGGGCCCGAAAAAACACAATAAAATTGTATCTACAGTAACTATGAAAAACATAGACATTATTCTGAATTTATTTCCATTTATTATATACAACTTTAATATTCTTTACTGCAAGGTCTGACTTTGTACCTATTCAATTCAAAAGTAGTACTTGTATTAATGTCTTTTATACCCTGGCATACTCCTTCATTGCTTCATAAACCTCCTAACGGATATGACGTCATTTAAAGCATACGTCAGTGTCATTATTGGACGTCGATTTCAGAAAATGAGACATGGCCATATACTTGAGGATTGGACGCGGATTTGAGGATTGAACGTCGATTAGAGGATGTACGTCAATCTGAGTTTTACATATACACCACCTATGCTCTCTAGTGAGTGAGTGAGTGATTGTTCTTTAACTCAACAATTTGTCAACTATATCATGGCGAGAACAAGTTAATTTTCAATGAGATGATGATGGTGAGGTCCGCTTTGTTCTAGACCAACACGCTGAGTTGGATTTTTATAGTGCTACCTCACTGAAACAACTGTCCGCGGGTAGAGATGTTGTTCCACTCGGACATATTATTCTGATTCCGAGCCAACCAGTCTTTGCTCTTTCTCCTTGATGCTGCATGCTTAGCAGAGAAGCAACAAATACCAATTTTATAATCTTTGGTTTGACCCGACCGGGTTTCGAACCCACGATCTACCGCACTCGAGGCGAGCACGCTAACCATTACGCCACCGTTATATGCTTTTTAGGATAAATGTATGTTTGTTAGTATCATAATGATAGATTTGATTGATTGATTGGTGTTTAACGTCCTGTAGTATCATAATGATAGTTCGACACCGTTCTTTTCTCTTTCATACCTACACATGTATTACTGGATTATTAACGAAAGTAAAACACCGGATGCCACTAGTGGAACAGGAACTGCTTACAGTTCACAGCACTGGATTTCACCCCCGTTTGATAGTGGGATTTCTTGTTGCTCAATCCTTAGGTTTTTGTGTAGTAATTTGTTGAACATTGTCTTTTTGTCTTTATTCATTTGGCTATTGCCTTTTCTCCCCCTTGAATTACGACTTCTGATTACCCCTTTTGGTATCTCCAAACTTTTCTTACTTAGTTAGTAGGTCAACTCCAGTGAGGAGTATTTCAAGACATTTTCTTAAGCAATGCATAAAATATACTCTATATGAAGCATCAAGCCAACAAGGACATTATCTTTATTTAAATATTAGAAATTGTGTTATAAGTAAGTTAATGAATATCAACTATTTAAATATGCAGGATGCCTTCATAATGGTATATGTCGTCAACATGGAGAAAAATGGCCTACACCAAACAGGAAATGTATGCAAACTGAGTGCAGCGTAACAAAGGGGGCCAATAATAGGTTTAGACGGTTACTAAAGACTATACCAGAAGGTAAGACATATAGTTAACAGGAGAAAAATGTATGTAAGCATGACAAAACTAAATACGAAACACATAAACCACAGACATTCAGAACGTTTAACAATACTTTAGGTTGTATCGAGTAGGCCTCGTCATCACGGGTGTTGCAAAACTAAAGACACCTTAGTAGTGATATAGGCGCTGATGATGTGTTTACTGATGCTAAATCCAACTGTTATACGAACACGATATTGTGTATGTATTAATAACTACATTCGATTTTACACCCGACCAGATAGATATACTGTTTAGTATTTTCAAACTCTTCTCTTTTTATTCGAGCGTGACACTGTGCAACCGATGTTTTCCTTCGCCAATCACCTCGATTTCCGCAATTCTTATAACTGATAAAACGGATATATATTGTTGGAAATGTCTGTAAAGTTCTCATATTCTTAACAATTTAGGCAGTTGGTTAGATTATCGTAATATTTTAATCGCCGCATTGGTTAGTTTGTTCTATGATAATTCCCGCCAATTACCTTTCGACGTCAGTTTGCGAAGGTAGTGAACAACATAAACCTATTTTTGATGTTTTTGGTCATAGGTGAGACATATTCTCTTTCTGATATTGTGGATTACGATATTTTCCCCTCGAGTGGAGAAATAACGTAATCCACTGGTAGCAGAAGGGTTTGGGGGTAGTGGTTATGTTAAGTATTAAGTATTTAAGATTCTACTTTGACTGCAATAAATGTGCCTCTTCGTTTGCTTTAATTTGTGTTCTAATGTACTGTTTGATAGTCTCTTATATTAATTATATCCATATATTTTCTTACTAAATAATAGCCACTATTCATAGTAAAGCCATTATGATGCCAGTTTGATCTAAGATTGTTATTTTGTTTTATTTTTTGTTAAATTTTGTGTAATAAAAGCTGCCTATCATTCGTACAGGTTGTGTTGTTAATGGTGTATGTCAGCAGTATGGTTACACTAACTATGTCGGATGTATACAATACAAGTGTGAATGGGATCCCTTACGACAGTTCGCTACATACAGATATAAAAAGGGAGGTAAATAATCACTCAATTGTTTATCGACAGTGTATAGAGTACCGCTCACTTGCAGGTTAGGGTTCGTTAAATACTCTTCTACTTCTACAAATTACTGACCACCTTCAACAAGTTGAAGATTATGTCATGTTATGGGCATGTGCTATGCTCAATTATGAAGAATCTATTGTGACAGTGAAATGTAGAATAGCAAACATGCGGCGTTCCCGTAATTTAACTTGTATCAACATTGTAAGTGTAATGTTGGATAGTCTTTCCTGTTAATCTTTTCTAAGTAATGTACACTAATGTAAAACATAATTATATAAAAAAAAATCATTTATTGTCAAATTACAAATCATAGTACCCTCATGTTAGGAAAAATATAGTTGATCAATATCTAACCAATTAAGGAATACTAGTTCCCGTCGCCAGTAAAACTGCATTTGCGACCGTCAAATCCACAATTGACACCTCCAACTCTTCAAATACAGTACTGTTTTTCCTATTCTTATGAAATTGTCCCAACGTGTACACACTAGTTTGAAAACATGCAAATAAATGACGAAATATATGCACTTTTCAAATTCCTTTCGCTTAGCAAATAGTACGTCAAATCCACAATTGACACCGACAACTCTTCAAATACAGTACTGTTATTCCTATTCTTATGAAATTCTTCCATATAATCGACAATTGATGCCGTGAAATTTGCAAATACAATACAGTTATCTCCATGCTAATGCAATACTGAACATAAAAATGTATTCTTGCATATCACTGGGTCTACAAATCACACAAATTAAAATTCCGCGAAACATTGTTGAACGACTTTCGCACATAAACAACGTGACGTCATATGAAGACTTCCAGTTTAAAATGTAAAGATCAGACATTGTTTTGGCTTCGTGTACGCTTCAATTTTGATAGAATTTAACTAAAATAAGTTTTCAAGGTAGGAATTTTAATTAGTTTTGTGTATTGTTGTACATATGACATGTAGGATTTCTCGTTTTCAAGACGGCATCGATAATAGGTCGTGAGCGTCAAATTCATAGTCGGAAATATCTTGGTCAGCCATGTTGCTTACAAACAAGTGCATAGGAATATAGGATTCCTTCAGGCATATCAACTGCAGATTTGACGGCTCTCGATAGCCAATGAAAATACGCGTTACATTATAATTGCATTAGAATAATATTTTACCATGCCTGCTGCGCTAACCATAGCACATACTGTTGCACTTATTGTATTGTCTTACCGGAGAAACAAGGATGCAAGGGCGGCCTTAAGCATATTGGACCAATTGCTCCCAATTGAGCAACGTGCTTGAGTTATCTACTCTCTGCTGTTCCAATACACACAACAGGTTGTTCAGAGAACATAATTGGGCCCGCGCCTCCTAATTCATGTTCTGATAAATTGTTCATGCAGGCTGTATTGCATTAATGTTTAAACCCCTTTGTGATGTTTTAGGGTGTAAATCCTACCAGAATTCTACATGTCACGACGTCGGTGATGAATGGGAGGAACCATACGGAAAGTCAGTGTGTCTAAAGCTTACATGTAAACAAACTGGTAACAGATTCCATCACGATATCAAATATAGTAAGTCTATTTATATGTTTATAAGTATATCTATTTTCTATCTAACGTAATGTTTAATTTACTGTTTACATTATAAATGACCTGTGGGAAACACCTGCATGACAGAGGTTGTGTTTGGGATCTAAATACTAGGGTGACCCCTCCACTTTTTATTGAAGAACCTGTATCAAGTCAGAAGAATGAACGATTTTGAAAAACATATGAGGTTGCATTTTTACAAAGCTAGCTCACTGCAACAGCAGTCTGTATGTAGCGCCCCTTGATTAAGAGTCCACCAGTCTTTGATCTAATTCCTTAATGATGCGCGCTTAGCAGCAAATACCAATTTCATAGTCTTTGATTTAACCTGACATGGGCTCGAACAAATGACCTTCTGGATGCGAGGGACTCACGCTAACCATTACCCCATTGATGCAACAACCACTGACTGTATGCCGAGGTTATATGACAGTTTTGACAAACTAGATATCTTAATCTATTATTTAAATTCCCAAATGATTACAAATTGATCATGTGTTGTATGACCAGGTGAACACTTTGAATCATGAAGTTATTTATCATGTGTTTTTGTTTTCATTGTGTCAAGATGCTGACGATTATTGTGTATGACCAGGTGAACACTTTGAATCATGAAGTTATTTATCATGTGTTTTTGTTTTCAGTGTGTCAAGATGCTGACGGTTATTGTGTAAAACCAGGTGAACACTTTGAATCATTAAGCTATAATGGAAACAGACGTAGTTGTTATTGTAAGACAAATGGCAGACGTGTGTCAGCCGTTTGTAAATCTTCAAACTATGGTTAATAGGATGCTTAATTTAAAATCAAGATAAAATTATTGACAATATATATTTTTTTTTTATTTTGAATATTGATTATTTCCCCAGTAGTATTACCTACTAGGATACCGGAGATGGTGACTGGCGACGTAACATAGAAAGACACTTATTAAAAATGGCAGTGACATGTAACACGTGACTGGCGACGTAACATAGAAAGACACTTATTAAAAATGGCAGTGACATGTAACACGTGATTGGCGACGTAACATAGAAAGACACTTATTAAAAATGGCAGTGACATGTAACACGTGACTGGCGACGTAACATAGAAAGACACTTATTAAAAATGGCAGTGACATGTAACACGTGACTGGCGACGTAACATAGAAAGACACTTATTAAAAATGGCAGTGACATGTAACACGTGACTGGCGATGTAACATAGAAAGACACTTATTAAAAATGGCAATGACATGTAACACTGAAGTTGTTTTATTGAAGTTGAAGGTTCAGTGAAGATATTGTCTTAGTTACTATGTACATTCAATTACATGCCGAGTTAGTTTGTTTTTGTTGTTCCACTAATTTACAAAGTAAGAAAGGACTATTGAGTAGACACACGAAAACAACAAACGGAAAGTTTGGACAACAGGGACATGAATGTCATCTTTAGGAGATTACGATAATAAGACACGTAGGATGAGGATTATGTCAACAATAGTTCAATCGTATCGTGTATTAATATAGAGGGTTTTTCAACATACTGAGATATATTTTTAAACAGTCCACAGACAGACGTGTTGCTCCGACACATTATCGTGTTTTCGAGCCTACCAGTCTTGCATTTTACATCTTAATGCTACTCGTTAAGTGGGAAAGTTTCAAATACCAATTTTATAGTAAATAGTTTAATCCGACTGAGGATAAAACCAACGGTCTACTGCACCAGAGGCGAGCATATACAACAACAACAAAACAAAGAGAAAACGAAAACATATAACTTTAAATCATTTTTTTAAATAATGTTCTACATAGCAACAAAATAGAATTAAATATCAGACGTACACCTATCATTATCTTCATAGTAATTCTATTAACCTGAAATAATAATAATAATTTGGCATGCACAAGATGAACTAAAAACTAAATATAGGGCGACACATTCATTATTAATATCATGGATTTGACTGCTGACACGTTTCTCAAGAATATCATAAGACGGACACTGTGTATGTAAGAAGGACAACACAAGTCAATTACCACACATCTATTATTGTCTCACTACTTCTCAGCATGCTGCTTCCCGTCAGAACTTATTTATAAATGCAACATATAATAGTGGAAAATCAATTATAATGATGACCTATTGTTTTTGTCTGATAAACATTTCTTTTTGTGTAACTAGTCCATCTATTCATTTGTTTTCCAACAGCTTCGAAAATAGTTTAGTATGTCATCATCATGGAAGCGAAATGACTGAAGTGATCATTAATGAAACTTATCGTCTGACCGACTTTTAAAATGTTTCCTTATTGGTTATTTACCATATATAACGTACACTACATATCATGTAAGAGATAAAATAAAACTTACACAACGGGTGCCACCGGTGGAGCAGGAATTACTTACCCTTCCGGAGAACCTGAGTTCACTCCCGGTTTTTTCGTGTTATTAAAGATGTTCCAATGTAATAAAAACCGGTTTTTTACCATGTGAAATAACAATGTTACTTTCATTGTTTGACGTCACAATACCAACATCGTCACGATCAAAAATATCATTCACAAGTTCCTTTAGAAAAGGTTGCATGAACAAATGTGTAAAAACTGTGTAACAAATATAATGACTACTATTGCATTCAAAATATATAATAACAAACATTAAAATATCACTAATAACCGAACACTCAGTCATATCATTTTTGTCCTGATCTTTTAATCCAGCAATTTGTTTCTCCTTAGCTAGAATCTATTGATCCTCCTATTTACTTTACATGTTTATGTTCGTGCTTATTTTCGTGATAATGTGTGGCATTATCTAGAGGAGGAGAATCTGTCCAGATTTTATTTTCACGTTCTGTATACGTATTCCCGGTGCAAATCAAGCTAGCAAGACGAGAGGGTTGGGATCCCACTTACCGATTTAACCCCGCCACATTCTTCTACCTGTTCCAAAACCGCAGATGTCGTCGTCTCTCCCGTATTTAATGATTTGAAGTGGAAAGTGGTTGTTCATTTTGTTAATATTCGTGGGATTGTTGAAATTACAAAATTGGTAGGACAATTAGTATACTGTTAATACATTCTTTCATAACGTATTCGTAAATTTCTGTGTTGTTGGATTACTTGTGATTAATTTTTGATATTTGGAATGTGAGAGTATTAATTAAATGTACAATGCATTTCGTATTTTTATTCCTTGTTGAATCCTTGTTAGAGCCCTTAGTGTAATAACAAAATAGAGTAATGTCCAAATAATCTTGAAGACAGGAATTGTGTTTGGATTTCTTTTAAACTGGTAAGTCATATATACAGTAACGAAATGTCAATATAAATCTGGAGTACGACAGTGAAATGCAGTTGGGCGTGAAATAAAATGTCCATACGTCAAAAAATGACCAGATTCGTGTTGTCTTAAGAGTCATTCACAGTGATAAAAAAATGAACAGTTGTTGTCCTTAACCTGATAGTCCATGTTAACATAAAGTCCTTTCAGTACGCCAGTGTTGTATTTAATATTAATCAAAGTTTTGATCGATCCGAGTAAATAGTTAGACCACCCGCGTAGATTCTGCAAAAAATAAAACAAAACTAAAACACACCAAGGCGAGTTTTTCTACATCGGCTGCAAATGGTCCAAAAAATAAATTTGATATTTTCTGAAAATATTGTAGTTCAAAATTAAGTCAAATTTATTCTATAATCATTTTTTACTAATCCGTAACTAGAAAGGTTTTTATCTAATAATCTGGACACGCTTGAAAAAAGTGCTGTGTTTGTTTACATGTCGTCACGATTTACGGAATTGACGCAGTTGCAAATGAAATAGATGTCGTTTTGAAATTTTTTGACTCGGGAATGAAAATACAAGATATTAATGAAAATTCCGCGAAATGTTGTTGACGACTTTGGTATGGCTATGTCTATGAATAACATGACGTCATGACTTTGATAGAGAGATGTCATTCTCATTAATTTAACAATGTAAGCACCTTTTATTGTGTTTTGTTACTTAAATACGATTTTTAGAAGTTCATGATATCATTTTAGTTTTAAAATCATTTATTGGAGACTTTTTTTTATTTTTGGCATTCTCACCGAGACTGCCAACTTTTATCAACTTCCGGACGAAAGGATTTCAATCTCATCATAAGGAAAATTGTGTGTTATGATGCGCATGCCCATGTTGCTGTAGAGGTCTCTGTGCTTGCTATTATGTGTCACTGCATATGTATTTTTTTTGGGGGGGGGGGGGGGTGGATGGGGGTTGAAAAATATGTTGGACAATATCATTGTGTGTTCATATAAGAATTATTTGCTTTCTTGTGTTTTTGTATCAAACAATTTAAATCACCATACATAATATTCGAGAAGATGTTCAACCTAAATCACCATACATAGGGGATGTTCAACACATCTTTTACTAATTCTACTTACATGCGTCGACATACTTCACAACTAAACCAGCCCGCGAACAAGTCGCTTTTGCCTTATATGCATCAGGACATGTCGAATTTAAGGAATCCATTGATGGTTCATCCCAGTTCTCGTATTTCTTACGACAATTGCTTTTGGCATCACGACAACCTTAATAAAACAATTCTGAGTAAACTGATACTAAATGAAAACCATTAGATTTCTACATATATGTACACGTGAGAGGTAGAATGTGTAAATAAACGTTAGAGAATACCGAAGGGGCAATATAAAAAAAGGACAATCAAGAGAAACTAGCAACATAAGGTACACAGACGAAGAAAAACACAACACAATATGTGTTGAACAGCACTACACGCAAGCAAACAGAAACAAGGTGAATAAGACATGAACTCTCATGCAAACAACTGGAGGTAGAGATGAACTGAACATTCTTTGCATGCAGAAATCGCAACGGACATCCCAACACGGAACTCAGAACGTAAAGACACATACTAGGACAACACAAAAAAAACCTAACAAGATGAGCAATACGGATCTCACCAAAAATCCGAGGGGGAACTCCTCACGAAAGGTAAGAAGTAGTATAAAGGACATCAATACATATGCTACACAACCATTTAATGGCTTAAAAATATATATAAATTGATTGTTTTGTCCACAAATATCTTGTTATGGAACGTAATTTATATAATTTTTTCATTCCTCAAATTAACTAAAATACTGCTAAGAAAAATTAGAATATACGGAAGAGGTCATCAGAAGACCTAATTCTAAGAAGGATAGATAATACAATGGCTAAAAGAAAAAGGGTGAAAGGACAACAATGATTCACAAAACATTACAAAGAAAAATGAAGATCGAACAACACGAACCCCACAACAAACATGGGGGAACTCAGGTGAACGACCACATCAAACACCAATCAATCAATTAATATACAAAAAATGACTGAAAAATAGAGGGACACAAATACAGTTTTCTAATAGATCATAACCGAGTCTTTCAAGTTTTTAAATATAGAATATATAGTATATTTGTGCCCCTACGTGCTGCTGGAGAAAACAGAAAATGGCGAAATGCTGGATTTGATCCCATTGGTATTACTATTTTCATAAGAAAAGTGTGAAGATATCGAAGTGGCAATCGTGGTGCATTGAAGACGGACATAATATACATTGGCTAAATACAATGACTAATGGCCAAATACAATGACTAATGGACAACAATGATCTACAACGCATCTCATCTCATGTAGATATGTAACTATATTAACACGACGGGTGCCACTAGTTGACCATGAACTGTTTACTCTTCCGGGGCACCTGAGTTAACCCCGGTTTTAGTGGGTTCTTGTTACTCGATCTTTAGTTTTATATGTATGTTTTGTAGATCGTTACTCTTTCTTTTGGCCATTGTGCTATTTGTTCTTCTTCGATTTAGAGATTCTAATTACCACTTTGGTATCTTCAAACTCTTCTTATGAATCGAAGGAAATTAAAAAAACCATTGCGTGTCAAAAATCCTACCAAGACCACTCACCTAGTGTACCACAAACTTTCAAGCACAAATATAAGACAACTATAGTTAAATTTGCTAAGAGGTTATATCAAAGGTCATCAAGCGTAGTATTCATGATCATAGCCTTTTATTTAAAATTAGTAGATTTATTACCTGAAGCAATGTGTCTTGTTTTTACTCTTGGTCCAGCATGTTTCGATATCGTAACGTAGCACTTCTCTGTATCACATTCCTTATTTTGCCATGTCCCACGATGAGCAATGCAGTTGCCGTTAATATAACAACCTGTAAAGAAAACGTATTGATTACCTGAATTACCGTGGGAAATCCATTAATCTGTTGGGAAAGAGCTATTTTCTTACCCTATGACATGAAGATGAAAACAAATATTTTTCCTGATCCAGCGTACCTGATGAATGTTATTCCAGAAACGTGTCGTCAGCTTTAAATTCGATATCTGTTTTTATTACAATTTCAAGAGTATACTTCATTTAAATTATTGTGTAATCTCATTCAACGATCTTCGGTTGTCCGAGTAGCGTTGTTTAAGGGCAAAAAGAAAAAAATTCAAGATACCAAAAATGGTAAATCGATGAAAGACAGACAAAACAATGGTCAAAAGGACAAACAATTGCTTACAAATAATAAATATCCACATCTTATGTTCCGCTTGTCGTCGTGACAAACTCGTTCCATTTAGTAGAACAATTAGGTCTCTAGTACAAGGTCGGATTCACAAACTCAAAAATTGTGTTAATAGTCGACCTAAGTCTGTATTTAAAGACCAAGAAGCTGTTAAGTGTCTTTTCTCTCTTCATGACAAATATGTTATCGTTCCTGCGGACAAGGCTTCCAACAATATCGTGTGTGTATGTAAATCATATTACTTCGAATGTCTAATCAAGGAATTAGGCATAAATAGCAACACCTCTAGTAATACCACATACAAACCAATTTCGTTCGACAAAGATGAAATCCTAGCTAACCACAGATCATTCATGCCCTCTTTAAACATTCCCTCTGGTAAAGAGTCTGAGGATTTACCCTATTTATATTGGATACCTAAACTCCATAAGATACCATTCAATGAAAGGTACATAGCGGGATCATCAACTTGTTCGACGAAAGAATTGTCTATTCACCTGACAAAGATTATGTCTGCAGTAAAAGAGGGACAACAGAAATATTGTGAAACTGTTTACTCGCGTATTGGCATAAATCACATGTGGATTTTGAAAAACTCTAAAGATCTTTTGGATAACCTGAAATCAAGATCTTTCTCTCAGGTATCCTCCATCACAACGTTTGATTTTTCAACTCTATATACCACCCTACCGCATGACAAATTAAAAACTGATCCTTACAACGTAATCTAACTTCTGAGATTATTAAAATTAGATTTAATTAAACTTGGGATACGGATTTATATAAGTTTAATAACTTGTTTTCGGATCCTCTTAATTGATTCATAGTCATTACTATTGTTGTATTTAAATTCTTGTACTATATTCATATGTATTGATTAATAAAATATGTTTACACTAAATTAAAAACCCGCTTAAAAGAAACAATTCATAAAGCTTTTAGTCATAGAAACAATGACTAAAAATTTGTTGTGTTAGGCTATAATTCCACATATTTTTCAAACAAATTTCAAAAAGGTAAAACATGCTACTCCGAGGAACAAGTGATCAGTATGCTGGAGTTTCTCATCGATAACATATTTGTCTCCTTTGGAGGGACACTGTTTCAGCAGGTCGTCGGCATACCAATGGGTACGAATTGTACCCCTCTTCTAGCCGATTTATTTTTATACTCATATGAGTCGGAGTTTCTTCAAAAGCTTGTAAAAGATAAGAAGATTCATGAGGCTAGAGCCTTTAATTTCACATACAGGTATATTGATGACGTTTTATCTATCAATAATTTTAGATTTGCAGAATTTCTTCCATTGATATATCCTCCAGAGCTGGAAGTTAAAGAGACCACAGATACAGCTTCGTCCGCATCATTTTTGGACTTATACCTCGAATTTGACGACAGTGATCAACTCAGTACTAAAATTTATGATAAACGGGACGACTTCAATTTTAAAATCATAAATGTTCCAAACTTGTGCAGCAATATACCGGCTTCTCCTGCATATGGTGTTTACATCTCGCAATTGATTCGCTATGCAAGAGCCAGTCGCAATTATTCTGATTTCCTGAAACGTCATCTTCATCTGAGAAACAGGCTACTGGACCAGGGCTATGAAAAGATTCGCCTTATTCGATCTCTTAAAAAGTGTATATTCCGATACCAAGATCTTGTCGAAATATATTCCGTCTCTGCAGAAACGATTATAAGCGATGCATTTTCATATAGTGAAAATGTATAAAGATAAAGAAGTCAAGAAAAATGTCAAGGATATTTTTTAATCAATGTGTGACGTAAAATTATTTTTGACATTTACGTAACCGAATATGATACTGCTTTGACAACTATATTACCTATTTTGTTCCTGTATTTAAATACTGTTATAGTGACAGCCGGAACCTTTGAACCGTAATGAGAGCGGGAGGTTTGGCGCTTTAAAATCTGATTCAACCCACCATTTCTTTAGAAATGCCTGTACTAAGTCAGGGTCATTACGGTTTTCACAGTTTTCCGGTTGTTGACTGATTTTGTCTGTTTATATAATTATGAGTTTTGACTTTCCCTTTGTAAGATTGTTCGGAGTTCGGTAATGTTGTTATTACCCTTATTTCTTATGTTTTATTTTACCAAGAAAAGAACAACGAATGCCACTAATGAGCAAGGAACTTATCATCTCTCCAGAGCATATGAGTTCACTCTCTGACGGGAATCGCATTGCTCAATCTTTCACCTTTTCTAATATGATGGCATATTATAATTCAGATATTGTTGACCCTATTATATCAGATTGTGCCATGTGTCAATTAAAACATTCGTCTCTATGCCCTTCTCCGTGCCGCTTTGTTTTACCTATATGTTGCTTTATTTTATATGTATGGCTGGAATAATGTTTGACAGCAAAGAATCAATCAGTCAATCAATCAATCAATCTGAGTTTGGTGCTGTTATGACAACTGTTTTATCTGATTTGTTCAAGTATTGTTATAAATACTGTTGTAGTGACAGCCGGAAACTTTGAACCGCAATGAAAGGAGGAGGTTTGGCGCTTTAAAATCTGATTCAACCCACCATTTCTTTAGAAATGCTTGTACCAAGTCACGGTCATTACGGTTTTCACAGTTTGCCGGTTGTTGACTGATTTTGTCTGTTTATATACTTATGAGTTTTGACTTTCCCTTTGTAAGATTGTTCGGAGTTCGGTAATTTTGTTATTACCCTTATTTCTTATGTCTTATTTTACCAAGAAAAGAACAACGAATGCCACTAATGAGCAAGGAACTTATCATCTCTCCAGAGCATATGAGTTCACTCTCCGACGGGAATCGCGTTGCCCAGTCTTTCACCTTTTCTAATATGATGGCATATTATAGTTCAGATATTGTTGACCCTATTATATCAGATTGTGCCATGTGTCAATTAAAACATTCGTCTCTATGCCCTTCTCCGTGCCGCTTTGTTTTACCTATATGTTGCTTTATTTTATATGTATGGCTGGAATAATGTTTGACAGCAAAGAATCAATCAGTCAATCAATCAATCAATCTGAGTTTGGTGCTGTTATGACAACTGTTTTATCTGGTTTGTTCAAGTATTGTTATAAATACTGTTGTAGTGACAGCCGGAAACTTTGAACCGTAATGAAAGGAGGAGGTTTGGCGCTTTAAAATCTGATTCAACCCACCATTTCTTTAGAAATGCCTGTACCAAGTCACGGTCATTACGGTTTTCAAAGTTTTCCGGTTGTTGACTGATTTTGTCTGTTTATATACTTATGAGTTTTGACTTTCCCTTTGTAAGATTGTTCGGAGTTCGGTAATTTTGTTATTACCCTTATTATCTGTATTAAATTAAAAATGCAATGATTTCAAGGAGTATGTACGATAGTGACAAAAGAAGAACGACTTAGCCACCAAAATAAATCTATGGAGTATATATCTCTCCGTTGATATAATATTCTAGAGCTTGTGGTTATTATAACGATTTCATTGATAGAGCGTTGCCCCTGTATTGTTTAACATTTCATAGCCATGATGCAAGATACCGATTCTATCTGTATATAATCATCTGTATGCTTGTTTCGATTTATATAATAAAATGAAACACAGAAAATACAATTATGTCGCTCGTCGGAACAATCCCGAAATCAAATATCAACCGCGTAAGAAGTGGCAAGAATACCGCTAACAAATACATGACCATTCCCTTTCATTGGTGAGGTTAAACTACTTTGCTCTTGGTAATATCATGCAAGTGTTGTTGTTACATGTGAATAAAATGACAACCCTCACATATAACCGGGCGAACAGCGTTATTATCAAGAACGATATATTCTTGAACAATATACGGAATATATTTATTATTCGTGACACACAAGTTGTCATATGTATACTATTAGTAATATTAAAGAGGGCAAGTGGCCTCAACCATTATTTTGATATTATATATTATAGTCGGCCAACGCAGGACATAATAGTGAAACAATACTCAACCTTGAATCATAATCATATATTTTACTTCTCATTTATTATTGTCCTTTACATGTAGCTGTCCTTAGGCAACGGTGAAACAAGTAATAACATAATGTTCTAACTGACGTTGTATATTACATTGATTATAAGGCTAATAATAAAAATTAACGGAATTCAATGAACAGGTAAGTGTTCGCATATGTGCCACTGGTTGAGTTGAAACTGCTTACCGTTCCGGAGCACATGAGTTCATCCCCGTATGTTAGTGGGGTTCGTGTCACTCCATCTTTAGTTTTATGTGTATGCTTTGTAGATCGTTGATTGTCCTTTTTGTGTTTTTTTCTTTGGTTTTGTTTGGCCAATGTGTTGTCTGTCCTTCCATTTTCGGATTCTGATTACCCCTTTGGTATCTCCAAACTCTTCTTACATACAACAGGAAAGTGATTGGTCGTGTATATATTTGCTATGGACATCCGTAGTGTTAAAATAAAAGTAACTGACGACTTTACTTCACAATAGCCGTGTATTTGAGTTTCCTACAGTTAATTAATCTGACATCAATTGCAAAAGAACTAATTATTTTGTTCGACTTGTCAAAGAACACAGTGTATTCGATTTATGGACAAAGAGATCCATCAGTGCATGACTATTAAAGAGTAATTTTTAAAATAAGAAAACAAAATTAAATATTAAAACATAATTTGCATCTTACCTCTTTCTTTGTATGACCAAGCAGATTTTCTCTTCAGTCCACACACAGCGCGGGAACAAGGATTTACTTGAATGATATAACCTAGAGGTCTACACACATCGTACATTTTACATCCTGGTTATAAAATGAAATGTTAAACAAATATGGACAACAATTCCACCAATATCACACTGCATCACATCAAATCATTCAATGCAAAAAGACGACTTATGCAGATGAAAATATAAAAATGGCTGGAATAAACTGATGAATGTCACCCACACTTCCCCTCTTGATTTCTTTGTATCCTAATACAATATAGATAACAATAATCAGACAAGGGTATAATCCGCCAGGTACAGTTCCTAAATAATGTAACTGGTTAAATCTAAGGTTCTCAGATATAGATCACTGTAGCCTATTTTGTCTAGGCCCTTTGGTGTGTTTGTTCCCATCACTTTAGCCTATTTTGTCTAGACCCTTTGGTGTGTTTTCTCCCAATGACTTAGTGTTTTTGCTTTGAGCGCCACCTGAAGTTTATTCCATAAACGTGTCATGCACACTAAATTATACTCGTACGTTTTTATTATAATCAATGTTACCAACAGTAGAAATGACAGACATATATTAATCAATGTTACCAACAGTAGAAATGACAGACATATATTAATCAATGTTACCAACAGTAGAAATGACAGACATATATTAATCAATGTTACCAACATTAGAAATGACAGACATATATTAATCAATGTTACCAACAGTAGAAATGACAGACATATATTAATCAATGTTACCAACATTAGAAATGACAGACATATATTAATCAATGTTACCAACAGTAGAAATGACAGACATATATTAATCAATGTTACCAACAGTAGAAATGACAGACATATATTAATCAACGTTACCAACAGTAGAAATGACAGACATATATTAATCAATGTTACCAACAGTAGAAATGACAGACATATATTAATCAATGTTACCAACAGTAGAAATGACAGACATATATTAATCAATATTACCAACAGTAGAAATGACAGACACATACTAATCAATGTTACCAACAGTAGAAATGACAGACATATATTAATCAATGTTACCAACAGTAGAAATGACAGACATATATTAATCAATGTTACCAACAGTAGAAATGACAGACATATATTAATCAACGTTACCAACAGTAGAAATGACAGACATATATTAATCAATGTTACCAACAGTAGAAATGACAGACATATATTAATCAACGTTACCAACAGTAGAAATGACAGACATATATTAATCAATGTTACCAACAGTAGAAATGACAGACATATATTAATCAATGTTACCAACAGTAGAAATGACAGACATATATTAATCAATGTTACCAACAGTAGAAATGACAGACATATATTAATCAATGTTACCAACAGTAGAAATGACAGACACATATTAATCAATGTTACCAACAGTAGAAATGACAGACATATATTAATCAACGTTACCAACAGTAGAAATGACAGACATATATTAATCAATGTTACCAACAGTAGAAATGACAGACATATATTAATCAATGTTACCAACAGTAGAAATGACAGACATATATTAATCAATGTTACCAACATTAGAAATGACAGACATATATTAATCAATGTTACCAACAGTAGAAATGACAGACATATATTAATCAACGTTACCAACAGTAGAAATGACAGACATATATTAATCAATGTTACCGACAGTAGAAATGACAGACACATATTAATCAATGTTACCAACAGTAGAAATGACAGACATATATTAATCAATGTTACTAACAGTAGAAATGACAGACATATATTAATCAATGTTACCAACAGTAGAAATGACAGACATATATTAATCAATGTTACCAACAGTAGAAATGACAGACATATATTAATCAATGTTACCAACAGTAGAAATGACAGACATATATTAATCAATGTTACCAACAGTAGAAATGACAGACATATATTAATCAATGTTACCAACAGTAGAAATGACAGACATATATTAATCAATGTTACCAACAGTAGAAATGACAGACATATATTAATCAACGTTACCAACAGTAGAAATGACAGACATATATTAATCAATGTTACCAACAGTAGAAATGACAGACATATATTAATCAATGTTACCAACAGTAGAAATGACAGACATATATTAATCAATATTACCAACAGTAGAAATGACAGACACATATTAATCAATGTTACCAACAGTAGAAATGACAGACATATATTAATCAATGTTACCAACAGTAGAAATGACAGACACATATTAATCAATGTTACCAACAGTAGAAATGACAGACATATATTAATCAATGTTACCAACAGTAGAAATGACAGACATATATTAATCAATGTTACCAACAGTAGAAATGACAGACATATATTAATCAACGTTACCAACAGTAGAAATGACAGACACATATTAATCAATGTTACCAACAGTAGAAATGACAGACACATATTAATCAATGTTACCAACAGTAGAAATGACAGACACATATTAATCAATGTTACCAACAGTAGAAATGACAGACATTTATTAATCAATGTTACCAACAGTAGAAATGACAGACATATATTAATCAATGTTACCAACAGTAGAAATGACAGACATATATTAATCAATGTTACCAACAGTAGAAATGACAGACATATATTAATCAATGTTACCAACAGTAGAAATGACAGACATATATTAATCAATGTTACCAACAGTAGAAATGACAGACATATATTAATCAATGTTACCTACAGTAGAAATGACAGACATATATTAATCAATGTTACCAACAGTAGAAATGACAGACATATATTAATCAACGTTACCAACAGTAGAAATGACAGACATATATTAATCAATGTTACCAACAGTAGAAATGACAGACACATATTAATCAATGTTACCAACAGTAGAAATGACAGACATATATTAATCAACGTTACCAACAGTAGAAATGACAGACATATATTAATCAATGTTCCCAACAGTAGAAATGACAGACATATATTAATCAATGTTCCCAACAGTAGAAATGACAGACATATATTAATCAATGTTACCAACATTAGAAATGACAGACATATATTAATCAATGTTACCAACAGTAGAAATGACAGACATATATTAATCAATGTTACCAACAGTAGAAATGACAGACATATATTAATCAATGTTACCAACAGTAGAAATGACAGACATATATTAATCAATGTTACCAACAGTAGAAATGACAGACATATATTAATCAATGTTACCAACAGTAGAAATGACAGACATATATTAATCAATGTTACCAACAGTAGAAATGACAGACATATATTAATCAACGTTACCAACAGTAGAAATGACAGACATATATTAATCAATGTTACCAACAGTAGAAATGACAGACATATATTAATCAATGTTACCAACAGTAGAAATGACAGACATATATTAATCAACGTTACCAACAGTAGAAATGACAGACATATATTAATCAATGTTACCAACAGTAGAAATGACAGACATATATTAATCAATGTTACCAACAGTAGAAATGACAGACACATATTAATCAACGTTACCAACAGTAGAAATGACAGACATATATTAATCAACGTTACCAACAGTAGAAATGACAGACATATATTAATCAACGTTACCAACAGTAGAAATGACAGACATATATTAATCAATGTTACCAACAGTAGAAATGACAGACATATATTAATCAACGTTACCAACAGTAGAAATGACAGACATATATTAATCAATGTTACCAACAGTAGAAATGACAGACATATATTAATCAATGTTACCAACAGTAGAAATGACAGACATATATTAATCAATGTTACCAACAGTAGAAATGACAGACATATATTAATCAATGTTACCAACAGTAGAAATGACAGACATATATTAATCAATGTTACCAACAGTAGAAATGACAGACATATATTAATCAATGTTACCAACAGTAGAAATGACAGACATATATTAATCAATGTTACCAACAGTAGAAATGACAGACATATATTAATCAACGTTACCAACAGTAGAAATGACAGACATATATTAATCAATGTTACCAACAGTAGAAATGACAGACACATATTAATCAATGTTACCAACAGTAGAAATGACAGACATATATTAATCAACGCTACCAACAGTAGAAATGACAGACATATATTAATCAATGTTACCAACAGTAGAAATGACAGACATATATTAATCAATGTTACCAACAGTAGAAATGACAGACATATATTAATCAATGTTACCAACATTAGAAATGACAGACATATATTAATCAATGTTACCAACAGTAGAAATGACAGACATATATTAATCAATGTTACCAACAGTAGAAATGACAGACATATATTAATCAATGTTACCAACAGTAGAAATGACAGACATATATTAATCAATGTTACCAACAGTAGAAATGACAGACATATATTAATCAATGCTACCAACAGTAGAAATGACAGACATATATTAATCAATGTTACCAACAGTTGAAATGACAGACATATATTAATCAACGTTACCAACAGTAGAAATGACAGACATATATTAATCAATGTTACCAACAGTAGAAATGACAGACATATATTAATCAATGTTACCAACAGTAGAAATGACAGACATATATTAATCAACGTTACCAACAGTAGAAATGACAGACATATATTAATCAATGTTACCAACAGTAGAAATGACAGACATATATTAATCAATGTTACCAACAGTAGAAATGACAGACACATATTAATCAACGTTACCAACAGTAGAAATGACAGACATATATTAATCAACGTTACCAACAGTAGAAATGACAGACATATATTAATCAACGTTACCAACAGTAGAAATGACAGACATATATTAATCAATGTTACCAACAGTAGAAATGACAGACATATATTAATCAACGTTACCAACAGTAGAAATGACAGACATATATTAATCAATGTTACCAACAGTAGAAATGACAGACATATATTAATCAATGTTACCAACAGTAGAAATGACAGAGACATATTAATCAATGTTACCAACAGTAGAAATGACAGACATATATTAATCAATGTTACCAACAGTAGAAATGACAGACATATATTAATCAATGTTACCAACAGTAGAAATGACAGACATATATTAATCAATGTTACCAACAGTAGAAATGACAGACACATATTAATCAATGTTACCAACAGTAGAAATGACAGACATATATTAATCAATGTTACCAACAGTATAAATGACAGACATATATTAATCAATGTTACCAACAGTAGAAATGACAGACATATATTAATCAACGTTACCAACAGTAGAAATGACAGACATATATTAATCAATGTTACCAACAGTAGAAATGACAGACATATATTAATCAATGTTACCAACAGTAGAAATGACAGACATATATTAATCAATGTTACCAACAGTAGAAATGACAGACATATATTAATCAATGTTACCAACAGTAGAAATGACAGACATATATTAATCAATGTTACCAACAGTAGAAATGACAGACATATATTAACTTATGCATTTTGTTTTGTATGTCCAAGTACCGTATAACCGGTAATTTATGCGGTGTGAAATTTCTGCGGCATTTGGTCTAAAAAGAAAACATTTAATTTTTGCGGATTTTTTTTTCTGCGGATTGAAAATCTCGGCACCGAAAAAAGAAATTGGTTGTATTACAGGAAGCAATAACTGAAGCGATGTTACGATAAACTACTGGTGCACATTACAGTGATCCTTAGAAGTCGAAACATATTTTGTTCTTTAGAAAGTTTTCAAACGTTACAACTTCTGAATACGCATTTGGTTAACTTAAAATGTGTCTTAAGAAACTATTTGTTCACTGTTTTCGCGATCTATTTTGTTGACAGGAAATACGAAGTCATCAGATGGGTCGATATCGGTAAACAACTTTGATATATTTCGGATATATATTTTTAATGTCGAATTTTCATACTTTATCATATAACAATTTTTTTTAAAAGAATTATGATTAGAAGCAATTGTATTCTATTCTTTAAGCATAATGTAGACATAAAAACTCGGTTTAACCGGAATTCTACTACAAAATGTACATGTACTTGTACATTTCTATTTGTTTGGTTTTTAGATGAATCCTGATATCACGCAGTTTGATATTATTCAATCGAAGCTACTACAACAAATAAAAAACAAACAAACAAACAAACAAACTAATGTTAATTTATGAAATAACAATTTTAAATATTGCTTTAATAAACTTTATTATGATTGTAAATCGGGTTTTTGTTTCAATTATTGTCGGTGTCAACTTGGTACAATCATATTTCTTGATCTGGAGTAATTGTAATTAACAGGTCAAAATCATCATGCCACACCTAAATAACCTTTAATTGTCGTGTAAACATTTATATAGTACCAGGTTTTGTTTTTCTGGATATAGTAATTACGACTAATTAAATATTTCACACTTACGGCGGAATCGGAGTTAGAGTTTGAAACGTATTTTGTAAGGGACATTAAAATATTTATTTTACATAATATGCTGCGATTTTAATTTCTGCGGTCCGGAGTTGACCGCAGAATACCGCAAAAATTATATTGTAGCAGAAATTATTGGTTATACGGTATATAATTACCTTTAGATCTTTTTACTTTATGTAGCTCTGTTCCATACTCGTCTACTGCTTTCACACACTTGTATGCAATGCATTTAATCTTATTTAGCCACTCCGTTCCAAGTTGAATACATTTTCCTGATGAGAAACATTCTGAAAACATATACATAGCAAGTTGAAAATTATTATAATCAACTTGACTCGGAACTGTGGTTTTACTGAACAATTAAGTTTTGTCAGTACGCTCTTTCTACGAGAGGTCATCGATCATGTAACATAGAACGGTCTGAGATAATACTATTGATATTTGTATGGACACAATACTAGGCTCTAAATTGGTCTTCGAAATGCCATTCAGTATACATAAATGTACCTGCTAATGCAGCTTCTCGAAGGGCCCGGGTGGCTCAATAAATTAGGTAGTTGGATAACTAAACAACTCATACAAGCCTATCACCAATACGGCGTGGGTTCGCGCCCGGCTTTCTAAATTACAAAAACGGGTGCACTCCACTCGCAAGTGATAAAGTTTACCAGTTGCATGTCCAGGGTGGGTGGTTCTCTCCGGGTATTCCGGCTTCTTCCACCACTAAAACTTATCGCCATGATATAGCTGAAATATTGCTGAAAGTGGCGTTAAAACACCAAAAATATATCATTAATGCAACTTATCAGCTGTTTTGTCTTTGTCATTTTGATTTTTACTACATTACGATGGATCATGGAAGATAAGCAGTGGCTGTTCCATTACTGAATAGAAGTTTAATTCTATATGCGACAGCAGTAACTCTTCAAATACAATATTGTTATTTACTAATTAAGAAATATTTGAAGATTCCAAAAGGGGCAATCATAAGCCGCAAATCAAAGAAGGACATACCACACAATGGGCAAAAGAAAAAAGGACAAACAACGATCAACGAAGCACTATGCAGAAAACTAAAGATCGAGCAACACGGACCCCAACTAAGAACCGGGGGATAAACTCATGTGCTTTAAATCCTTGCTACATAAAAAAAGTGAAAGAATTGGTTTCCTGATTCAAGATTGTACAAACAGACTTAATGACGTCAGCAGGGACTAATGGTATACCAGCAAAGGCATCCACCCAGTAATAGTAATACAAACGTAGATATCTACTTTAGTGCACACGACGCGGTTTTAGAATAAATAAGTTAAATTTAGTAAAAAGGAGTGCAACAATGAGAGTAAAGAATCACAGAACAGTAAAACGTGATTGACGTCTAGTGATAAGGTAAACTTGTGTCTTCATTGTTATCTACATATATACATATTTCCAAAATCATATGTCGTAGTATGTTTCGTATCAAATGGTTTGAGGTGATAGGTAGTTGTCTATGTCGGAGGAATTACAGATCAAACTGTTGAAACATTTTTTCATAGCATTTTGCTTTGAGCAACCACTAGTATTTTTCTGCATAACCTGTTTGATTGTTGCTTTACAGCCTATACATTTGCTGCTGTACAGTCTACATATGCATTACTTTGTACCATACCTATTTATTTCTCTATGGCCCACTTATTGGCTCCATTACAACCAACATATTTGTTGTGTTACAGGATACCTAGTTAGTTTTGCTACCGCCTGCCAATTTTAATGTATAATCTATCAAATATACCTAGTTTCAATCCAGTAAAAGTTGCTCTACCTCCTGTTGAATCAAGCTCACAGTGGATGGTACTACACCTGTATTTCTTGGTGGTGCCTACTGCGTAACATTTGCCTTTTCTTTTTTTAAAAAAACAGCCTACAAAAAGTAATGCTTTAGATAAGGCTTTGCTATGCTTCACAGTTGCTGTCAACGAACGTCCAGGATGTTGTAACTTTTCATTTGATGGTTATAAAGACACTTCATTATTGCATTGATTTATGTCATGGTTATTGCTTTGATTTCAGGCAAGATTAGTGCATTGCTTTCAGTTAAGATTAGTGCATTGATTTAGGTCAAAATTATTGCATTCATTTGTGTCGATACATAAATACTGCTTAACCAGTAGGAACACTGGAATTCAGCACCTGATTTTTTCTTAGGTTCGTTTTGCTCAAATCTTAGTTTTCTGCGTAGTATTTTGTAAATCATTGTTTGCCTTTTTTCTTTCGGTCATTATCTTGTCTGTCGTTCTTCGATTTTACGCCTTTTGATATTTTCAAACTCTTCTAACAAATGTTTCGATGTCTGATTTTTGTATACAAGATAGCAATACCTATATCGTATATTGCAACAAAACGTAGATATCAAATTTAGTGCGCACAACGCGTTACTGGAATAACCTTCATCAGGTACGCTCAAAATCGAATGGTTGGAAAGCCAAATATCTTTAAAAGTTTTATGCAGTTTGATCTCAAGCTTCTTTGTACAAATGTGTCAGCATTGTTTAATTAGCATATTAGTTTTTAGGCAATACAATTCGGTACTTCGGCTGTTTATTCCAGACACCAACTAGTGTATGTTGTTTATTGTCTGAGCATACGCTTGTCTTGTAATTCATGCAGTGAATATAAAAATACGATATCGCAACTAAAATATCACAAATATAATATTACAGTATAATGGTCTTAACCTGGATTTTCTACTATCTTTAGTTTTCCAGATTCACCATCTTGAGAGCATTCGAATAGGTTACACCCATTGGTTGTTGTTTCTGTCCATGTTTCATCCTGTTGTCTTACTACAAAACAGTGGCAGACTATGTTGTTAATCATCAAAAATATATAATATACACCTAATTAATAAAGATCATCAAACTGTAATTCGCTAAACAAATCAAAACACAAAACAAACAAAAACACCAAAGCAAAAAAAAGCAAAAAACAAAACAAGCATATTTTTTAATAATATTTTGACTTTTACTTCTTATAACCCTCTTTATAAATCAGTTTTAAAGTTTCACTTTCACTATATCAATGTGATATTGTTGAAATGATATAAGTGCTAACGAAATACATCGTCTTCCTATACGGTATGGGTAGCAGACATTTTTTGTAAAACAGAACTATAATTTAATAAAATCATCCAGATTTAAAATATAATTGCTTACAAAAACATATTTTATTCTAATTTTAGAGAAACTTTTTCGCAATAATTTATTTTTGACGCTACTGATTTGAAACAAATCCATGAACAATACATACATTTGTATGACATATAAATGCACTAAAAACCTATTTGTTGTTATCTACCTGATATGTCAACCACATTAAAACTTCCGTCTTCTTTCTTTTCACAAGTTTTTTCTGTACATTCAGACCACCATTTTGAACCTTCTAGATGACACACATCATCCTCCATACAGCCTAGTTAATTATATAAGAACAAAGTAGATATCTAAGTTAGTGTGCACGTGGAGAACCCGTCATCAGGTATGCATCAGTAATTACCGCGTTTAAGAGGCAAAGTATGACCCGCCACGAGGGATATATAGCACATTACAATACAAATATCATACAATGAACATTATAGTGCAGTAGAAAAGACAACAGTAAATAATCACCATATATTAATATAATACACATAGCAATAAGAAATAGTTTTATACAAAGGTCGTGTCCACTTTTCTCAATGACCAAAACTTAATAACAAGTGGGACAACGAGCTGCACAAGTCTGTCGGATGTAAACATCATTGTTATCTGATTAACGCAGTTCGTCACATTATGTGTGAGTTTATGCATTATACTCACAGTAAAACATGTTCAACCCCGTCACTTTTCATAAATGTACTTGTACCAAGTGAGCGGTCATGTGTGTCAGTGTTATCAATGTTGCCTCTATTTCCTACGATTTGTCGATCGTGCTTTGGATTTTATTGTTTATAATTTGACATGTATTACAATTATCATAATGTTGTCATTGTGGCATGAGGAACATGGTAAGGAATCGAGTATTTAAGTTAGAATAATATATATAGAAAAATGACAACAATATTGATACATGCTGAGGTAACACAGGCATAACATACCATCAGTTGCCTTAAATACTAGATTTCTGTTACGGACAACCTAAAGGTAACAAATAGTTCTTAGAATATTGTTGCTTTCATTTTTCATTGGTTGAGATTATTTCCAGGAATATACAACGATTTTTTTAGTTTCTCAAATTTCTGTTAATCGTGTAAAATGTTTTCAAAATATTGTAAGACTTCCATTATCATTTTTTGACAAAAATCTCAATAAAACTTAATGATAAAAACTATCTATAATTAAAGCAAAATATTGTTTTCGATTGTGCTAACACCATCATTGGTCTACATGAACATAAAATCCGCTAAATGTATATAACATCTCTAGCGAGTAAACGTCCGAATTGAAAAAAAAACATGGCGTCATAGTATACATGACGTCGTATGTTTGCTTCCAGACTACATTTTCGATTCAAATGTAGAATCGATTTGTCAAAACATGCCAGAATACTTCAGAATTCTCCAATGAAGTTCACTAAATCGCTTATAACAAATAAGAAAATATCATCTTGGCTCTGTTGTTTTACTAGTAGAGGCAATCTTCTCCCGGATAATCAAAATGGGTAAACTTCCGGTTACGACGAAGACATATTACTTGCAGTTCCCGGCTACGACTAACATTATTTTTTCTACTCTTAATTTTTTTCTGATCACATTTCTACCTCTCGCTTATGACATGACACACACTCATAAATTGGTCATGACATGTGACAACACTTCACTTAACACGGTCTTGAAGGCATGTCTAATGATGTTCGACTTGTCATAATGCACAACAAGAGAACAATATATAGGCTAGCCATAGTGTCTTTTGTTTATACTGAAATTTAATGTGCTATTTCTTTCCAAAATAGTTGTTGATCATGGAAAAATGACGGACTGCCATGTATAATAACGCTTTGCATAATATTGCAATGCTTCTGGTTTCATTTTTATGGCAAAATAGCAATGACCATGGATCTTTTTCTTTCTAAGTAGATTTTGTATTTCCTCTATAACTGATACAACATTATTTATCGGACTTTACTTTATTACATGAGTAACACGGATGGTGTCTTATAAGGAATAGGAACTGCTAACCCGTCGCGAGCACCTGGGTTTATCCATGGGTTTTTGGTGGGAACCGGGTTACTTATCCTTTAAGTTTTCTGTGTTGTGTTTTTTGTTTTGTTTGTCTTCGTCTTGTATGGCCAATATTGCCAGTCTCTCTGGGTTGTCCATTATTGATTACCCCTTTGGTTTACTCGAACGTTTATTTATTAACTAATAAATACTGTATTACTAATTTAAGTGATACATACTGTATTATAAATTTAACTACAAAGTAATGTATTAATAATTCAACTATTAAATAATGTATTAATAATTTAACTACCAAATAATGTATTAATAATTTTACTACCAAATAATGTATTAATAATTTAACTATTAAATAATGTATTAATAATTTAACTACTAAATAATGTATTAATAATTTAACTACTAAATAATGTATTAATAATTTAACTACTAAATAATGTATTAATAATTTAACCACCAAATAATGTATTAATAATTTAACTACTAAATAATGTATTAATAATTTAACTACTAAATAATGTATTAATAATTTAACCACCAAATAATGTATTAATAATTTAACTACTAAATAATGTATTAATAATTTAACTACTAAATAATGTATTAATAATTTAACTACTAGAAAATGTATTGATAATTTAACTACTAAATAATTTAACTAATACATAATCTATTAATAATTTAACTAATACATAATCTATTAATAATTTAACCAATTGCAATGTGGAATGATCACTGAACATGTAAGCATTTTAGCTACGAGCTACAAAAACAGAGAAGTAATACAAACCTTCTCCATCTCTGTATACCATATTGGCTTCCTCGTCACAATATAAAATTGTACAATTAGACAACAGTTCTCCTGTTAAATCTGTCTCTAGTTTAACAATTATGTCCTTGTTGGTGCTTTCATCTCTATAGGTACAACCTATAATAAATCAAAATGAAAATGATTAGCAATACGAGTGTTCATCGCTAAATCTAATATATGTCCCTCTTCGAATAACGGCTGTAATCTGAGAACATACACGTTGGAAAAACCCAAAGACGAGAATGGTCAATCCAGAGACATTAGCAACATTGATCACACAACGTTGCTTAACCCCATTCATAAACATAGCCTGTTGCTCAACCCCATTTTTTAGACATAGCCTGTTGCTCAACCCCATTCATAGACATAGCCTGTTGCTTAACCCCATTCATAAACATAGCCTGTTGCTCAACCCCATTCATAAACATAGCCTGTTGCTCAACCCCATTCATAAACATAGCCTGTTGCTCAACCCCATTCATAGACATAGCCTGTTGCTTAACCCCATTCATAAACATAGCCTGTTGCTCAACCCCATTCATAGACATAGCCTGTTGCTTAACCCCATTCATAAACATAGCCTGTTGCTCAACCCCATTCATAAACATAGCCTGTTGCTCAACCCCATTCATAAACATAGCCTGTTGCTCAACCCCATTCATAGACATAGCCTGTTGCTCAACCCCATTCATAAACATAGCCTGTTGCTCAACCCCATTCATAAACATAGCCTGTTGCTCAACCCCATTCATAAACATAGCCTGTTGCTCAACCCCATTCATAAACATAGCCTGTTGCTCAACCCCATTCATAAACATAGCCTGTTGCTCAACCCCATTCATAAACATAGCCTGTTGCTCAACCCCATTCATAAACATAGCCTGTTGCTCAACCCCATTCATAAACATAGCCTGTTGCTCAACCCCATTCATAAACATAGCCTGTTGCCCAACCCCATTCATAAACATAGCCTGTTGCTCAACCCCATTCATAAACATAGCCTGTTGCCCAACCCCATTCATAGACATAGCCTGTTGCTCAACCCCATTCATAAACATAGCCTGTTGCTCAACCCCATTCATAAACATAGCCTGTTGCTCAACCCCATTCATAAACATAGCCTGTTGCTCAACCCCATTCATAAACATAGCCTGTTGCCCAACCCCATTCATAAACATAGCCTGTTGCTCAACCCCATTCATAAACATAGCCTGTTGCTCAACCCCATTCATAAACATAGCCTGTTGCTCAACCCCATTCATAAACATAGCCTGTTGCTCAACCCCATTCATAAATGAAATATGTTTAAAACAAAAACAAAACAAAAAAGCACAACACAACACAGAATATCAAAAAGACGTGAAACACCGACTCTTCCAATAATCGGAAATGTCATTTTAATAACTTTTAATGACAATGCATGTTATATTCTTAATAAATATCCTAAATGAGTTCCCGAGGGTATCATCCTACCAGTAGTCAATGCTTCGGCACTGAAATGGTTTATTATGTATACCTTTTATCGACATTTACAGCTGTTAAATCATGTACTTATTATTAAAACTAAGGTTCTCCTCACTTCTTAAAACATATACTTATTTATTAAAACTAAGGTTCTCCTCACTCAGCCGTATGTAACCTTCAATAATGTATTCATTATTAAAACTAAGGTTCTCCTCACTCAGCCGTATGTAACCTTCAATAATGTATTTATTATTAAAACTAAGGTTCTCCTCACTCAGCCGTATGTAACCTTCAATAATGTATTTATTATTAAAACTAAGGTTCTCCTAATTCAGCCGTATGTAACCTTAAATAATGTATTTATTATTAAAACTAAGGTTCTCCTCACTCAGCCGTATGTAACCTTCAATAATGTATTTATTATTAAAACTAAGGTTCTCCTAATTCAGCCGTATGTAACCTTAAATAATGTATTTATTATTAAAACTAAGGTTCTCCTCACTCAGCCGTATGTAACCTTAAATAATGTATTTATTATTAAAACTAAGGTTCTCCTCACACAGCCGTATGTAACCTTAAATAATGTATTTATTATTAAAACTAAGGTTCTCCTAACTCAGCCGTATGTAACCTTAAATAATGTATTTATTATTAAAACTAAGGTTCTCCTCACTCAGCCGTATGTAACCTTAAATAATGTATTTATTATTAAAACTAAGGTTCTCCTCACACAGCCGTATGTAACCTTAAATAATGTATTTATTATTAAAACTAAGGTTCTCCTCACTCAGCCGTATGTAACGTTAGATAATGTATTTATTATTAAAACTAAGGTTCTCCTCACTCAGCCGTATGTAACCTTAAATAATGTATTTATTATTAAAACTAAGGTTCTCCTCACTCAGCCGTATGTAACCTTCAATAATGTATTTATTATTAAAACTAAGGTTCTCCTCACTCAGCCGTATGTAACCTTCAATAATGTATTTATTATTAAAACTAATGTTCTCCTCACTCAGCCGTATGTAACCTTAAATAATGTATTTATTATTAAAACTAAGGTTCTCCTCACTCAGCCGTATGTAACCTTAAATAATGTATTTATTATTAAAACTAAGGTTCTCCTCACACAGCCGTATGTAACCTTAGATAATGTATTTATTATTAAAACTAAGGTTCTCCTCACACAGCCGTATGTAACCTTCAATAATGTATTTATTATTAAAACTAAGGTTCTCCTCACTCAGCCGTATGTAACCTTAAATAATGTATTTATTATTAAAACTAAGGTTCTCCTCACACAGCCGTATGTAAACTTAGATAATGTATTTATTATTAAAACTAAGGTTCTCCTCACTCAGCCGTATGTAACCTTAAATAATGTATTTATTATTAAAACTAAGGTTCTCCTCACACAGCCGTATGTAACCTTCAATAATGTATTTATTATTAAAACTAAGGTTCTCCTCACTCAGCCGTATGTAACCTTCAATAATGTATTTATTATTAAAACTAAGGTTCTCCACACTCAGCCGTATGTAACGTTAGATAATGTATTTATTATTAAAACTAAGGTTCTCCTCACTCAGCCGTATGTAACCTTAAATAATGTATTTATTATTAAAACTAATGTTCTCCTCACTCAGCCGTATGTAACCTTAAATAATGTATTTATTATTAAAACTAAGGTTCTCCTCACTCAGCCGTATGTAACCTTAAATAATGTATTTATTATTAAAACTAAGGTTCTCCTCACACAGCCGTATGTAACCTTAGATAATGTATTTATTATTAAAACTAAGGTTCTCCTCACACAGCCGTATGTAACCTTCAATAATGTATTTATTATTAAAACTAAGGTTCTCCTCACTCAGCCGTATGTAACCTTAAATAATGTATTTATTATTAAAACTAAGGTTCTCCTCACACAGCCGTATGTAAACTTAGATAATGTATTTATTATTAAAACTAAGGTTCTCCTCACTCAGCCGTATGTAACCTTAAATAATGTATTTATTATTAAAACTAAGGTTCTCCTCACACAGCCGTATGTAACCTTCAATAATGTATTTATTATTAAAACTAAGGTTCTCCTCACTCAGCCGTATGTAACCTTCAATAATGTATTTATTATTAAAACTAAGGTTCTCCACACTCAGCCGTATGTAACGTTAGATAATGTATTTATTATTAAAACTAAGGTTCTCCTCACTCAGCCGTATGTAACCTTAAATAATGTATTTATTATTAAAACTAATGTTCTCCTCACTCAGCCGTATGTAACCTTAAATAATGTATTTATTATTAAAACTAAGGTTCTCCTCACTCAGCCGTATGTAACCTTAAATAATGTATTTATTATTAAAACTAAGGTTCTCCTCACACAGCCGTATGTAACCTTAAATAATGTATTTATTATTAAAACTAAGGTTCTCCTCACTCAGCCGTATGTAACCTTAGATAATGTATTTATTATTAAAACTAAGGTTCTCCTCACTCAGCCGTATGTAACCTTCAATAATGTATTTATTATTAAAACTAAGGTTCTCCTCACTCAGCCGTATGTAACCTTAAATAATGTATTTATTATTAAAACTAAGGTTCTCCTCACTCAGCCGTATGTAACCTTAAATAATGTATTTATTATTAAAACTAAGGTTCTCCTCACACAGCCGTATGTAAACTTAGATAATGTATTTATTATTAAAACTAAGGTTCTCCTCACTCAGCCGTATGTAACCTTAAATAATGTATTTATTATTAAAACTAATGTTCTCCTCACTCAGCCGTATGTAACCTTAAATAATGTATTTATTATTAAAACTAAGGTTCTCCTCACTCAGCCGTATGTAACCTTCAATAATGTATTTATTATTAAAACTAAGGTTCTCCTCACTCAGCCGTATGTAACGTTAGATAATGTATTTATTATTAAAACTAAGGTTCTCCTCACTCAGCCGTATGTAACCTTAAATAATGTATTTATTATTAAAACTAATGTTCTCCTCACTCAGCCGTATGTAACCTTAAATAATGTATTTATTATTAAAACTAAGGTTCTCCTCACTCATCCGTATGTAACCTTAAATAATGTATTTATTATTAAAACTAAGGTTCTCCTCACACAGCCGTATGTAACCTTAAATAATGTATTTATTATTAAAACTAAGGTTCTCCTCACTCAGCCGTATGTAACCTTAGATAATGTATTTATTATTAAAACTAAGGTTCTCCTCACTCAGCCGTATGTAACCTTCAATAATGTATTTATTATTAAAACTAAGGTTCTCCTCACTCAGCCGTATGTAACCTTAAATAATGTATTTATTATTAAAACTAAGGTTCTCCTCACTCAGCCGTATGTAACCTTAAATAATGTATTTATTATTAAAACTAAGGTTCTCCTCACACAGCCGTATGTAAACTTAGATAATGTATTTATTATTAAAACTAAGGTTCTCCTCACTCAGCCGTATGTAACCTTAAATAATGTATTTATTATTAAAACTAAGGTTCTCCTCACACAGCCGTATGTAACCTTCAATAATGTATTTATTATTAAAACTAAGGTTCTCCTCACTCAGCCGTATGTAACCTTCAATAATGTATTTATTATTAAAACTAAGGTTCTACTCACTCAGCCGTATGTTATTTATTATCAAAACTAAGGTTCTCCTCACTCAGCCGTATGTAACCATAAATAATGTATTTATTATTAAAACTAAGGTTCTCCTCACTCAGCCGTATGTAACCTTCAATAATGTATTTATTATTAAAACTAAGGTTCTCCTAATTCAGCCGTATGTAACCTTAGATAATGTATTTATTATTAAAACTAAGGTTCTCCTCACTCAGCCGTATGTAACCTTAAATAATGTATTTATTATTAAAACTAAGGTTCTCCTCACTCAGCCGTATGTAACCTTAAATAATGTATTTATTATTAAAACTAAGGTTCTCCTCACACAGCCGTATGTAACCTTAAATAATGTATTTATTATTAAAACTAAGGTTCTCCTCACACAGCCGTATGTAACCTTAGATAATGTATTTATTATTAAAACTAATGTTCTCCTCACTCAGCCGTATGTAACCTTAAATAATGTATTTATTATTAAAACTAAGGTTCTCCTCACTCAGCCTTATGTAACCTTAAATAATGTATTTATTATTAAAACTAAGGTTCTCCTCACTCAGCCGTATGTAAAATTAAATAATGTATTTATTATTAAAACTAAGGTTCTCCTCACTCAGCCGTATGTAACCTTAAATAATGTATTTATTATTAAAACTAAGGTTCTCCTCACTCAGCCGTATGTAACCTTAAATAATGTATTTATTATTAAAACTAAGGTTCTCCTCACTCAGCCGTATGTAACCTTAGATAATGTATTTATTATTAAAACTAAGGTTCTCCTAACTCAGTCGTATGTAACCTTAAATAATGTATTTATTATTAAAACAATGTTCTCCTCACTCAGCGGTATGTAACCTTAAATAATGTATTTATTATTAAAACTAAGGTTCTCCTCACTCAGCCGTATGTAACCTTAAATAATGTATTTATTATTAAAACTAAGGTTCTCCTCACTCAGCCTTATGTAACCTTAAATAATGTATTTATTATTAAAACTAAGGTTCTCCTCACTCAGCCGTATGTAACCTTCAATAATGTATTTATTATTAAAACTAAGGTTCTCCTCACTCAGCCGTATGTAACCTTAAATAATGTATTTATTATTAAAACTAAGGTTCTCCTCACTCAGCCGTATGTAACCTTCAATAATGTATTTATTATTAAAACTAAGGTTCTCCTCACTCAGCCGTATGTAACCTTAGATAATGTATTTATTATTAAAACTAAGGTTCTCCTCACTCAGTCGTATGTAACCTTAAATAATGTATTTATTATTAAAACTAAGGTTCTCCTCACTCAGTCGTATGTAACCTTAAATAATGTATTTATTATTAAAACAATGTTCTCCTCACTCAGCGGTATGTAACCTTAAATAATGTATTTATTATTAAAACTAAGGTTCTCCTCACTCAGCCGTATGTAACCTTAAATAATGTATTTATTATTAAAACTAAGGTTCTCCTCACTCAGCCGTATGTAACCTTAAATAATGTATTTATTATTAAAACTAAGGTTCTCCTCACTCAGCCGTATGTAACCTTAAATAATGTATTTATTATTAAAACTAAGGTTCTCCTCACACAGCCGTATGTAAACTTAGATAATGTATTTATTATTAAAACTAAGGTTCTCCTCACTCAGCCGTATGTAACCTTAAATAATGTATTTATTATTAAAACTAAGGTTCTCCTCACACAGCCGTATGTAACCTTCAATAATGTATTTATTATTAAAACTAAGGTTCTCCTCACTCAGCCGTATGTAACCTTCAATAATGTATTTATTATTAAAACTAAGGTTCTACTCACTCAGCCGTATGTTATTTATTATCAAAACTAAGGTTCTCCTCACTCAGCCGTATGTAACCATAAATAATGTATTTATTATTAAAACTAAGGTTCTCCTCACTCAGCCGTATGTAACCTTCAATAATGTATTTATTATTAAAACTAAGGTTCTCCTAATTCAGCCGTATGTAACCTTAGATAATGTATTTATTATTAAAACTAAGGTTCTCCTCACTCAGCCGTATGTAACCTTAAATAATGTATTTATTATTAAAACTAAGGTTCTCCTCACACAGCCGTATGTAACCTTAAATAATGTATTTATTATTAAAACTAAGGTTCTCCTCACACAGCCGTATGTAACCTTAGATAATGTATTTATTATTAAAACTAATGTTCTCCTCACTCAGCCGTATGTAACCTTAAATAATGTATTTATTATTAAAACTAAGGTTCTCCTCACTCAGCCTTATGTAACCTTAAATAATGTATTTATTATTAAAACTAAGGTTCTCCTCACTCAGCCGTATGTAACCTTCAATAATGTATTTATTATTAAAACTAAGGTTCTCCTCACTCAGCCGTATGTAACCTTAAATAATGTATTTATTATTAAAACTAAGGTTCTACTCACTCAGCCGTATGTAAAATTAAATAATGTATTTATTATTAAAACTAAGGTTCTCCTCACTCAGCCGTATGTAACCTTAAATAATGTATTTATTATTAAAACTAAGGTTCTCCTCACTCAGCCGTATGTAACCTTAAATAATGTATTTATTATTAAAACTAAGGTTCTCCTCACTCAGCCGTATGTAACCTTAGATAATGTATTTATTATTAAAACTAAGGTTCTCCTAACTCAGTCGTATGTAACCTTAAATAATGTATTTATTATTAAAACAATGTTCTCCTCACTCAGCGGTATGTAACCTTAAATAATGTATTTATTATTAAAACTAAGGTTCTCCTCACTCAGCCGTATGTAACCTTAAATAATGTATTTATTATTAAAACTAAGGTTCTCCTCACTCAGCCTTATGTAACCTTAAATAATGTATTTATTATTAAAACTAAGGTTCTCCTCACTCAGCCGTATGTAACCTTCAATAATGTATTTATTATTAAAACTAAGGTTCTCCTCACTCAGCCGTATGTAACCTTAAATAATGTATTTATTATTAAAACTAAGGTTCTCCTCACTCAGCCGTATGTAACCTTCAATAATGTATTTATTATTAAAACTAAGGTTCTCCTCACTCAGCCGTATGTAACCTTAGATAATGTATTTATTATTAAAACTAAGGTTCTCCTCACTCAGTCGTATGTAACCTTAAATAATGTATTTATTATTAAAACTAAGGTTCTCCTCACTCATTCGTATGTAACCTTAAATAATGTATTTATTATTAAAACAATGTTCTCCTCACTCAGCGGTATGTAACCTTAAATAATGTATTTATTATTAAAACTAAGGTTCTCCTCACTCAGCCGTATGTAACCTTAAATAATGTATTTATTATTAAAACTAAGGTTCTCCTCACTCAGCCGTATGTAACCTTAAATAATGTATTTATTATTAAAACTAAGGTTCTCCTCACTCAGCCGTATGTTATTTATTATTAAAACTAAGGTTTCTGGTCCAGGATTTTCAGCTACATCATTGCCCAAAAGCAAAAGTTGTAAAAGTAACAAGGTAAATGATATGTTTTGATAAAAGCATCCAAATAAGTAGTTATTGGTGAAACTTTGACAATTTATTAGAGATGTATGACTAAAAGTAAAACTAATAGGACGTAGGATGACAATTTTAAGGAAACCAATATGTTTTTGACAACGACAGATCTAATTCTGAGATAAAATGAACCTATCGCAATTCTGTAAGCGACAATGTCATTACCCATTATCAAACAAAAAAATCAAATAAAAATTATAGCGATAGGATAAACACAAACAAAAGGCATGTACATCAATGAAAGTGATCATAGAAAAAATCATAAGTATGAAACACAAAAATAAAAAAAATTAGTACAATAAAAAAAAAGCAAAACATATGATTCTATATACAAAGCACTTCCCTTTGCACATATCGGCATGATATATTTCCCATCTGGGAGTCCTAAATATAAATTTGTTGAACAAATAAAAAATATCACAAATAATATATTTATAAAATACCTAAACATATAGAACCCACAACGTGTTGTTACTAAATCATTTCGTTAAAAAAGTTGATTTTAAATAACTAACCTTAATAATAACAAATAAAATAATATCATTTTTATTTCTGCAAATAAATTCAAATTAATAAGTCGAGTACACCCAAACATTGACCTTTATAGACGTATGTATACTATATTCACTTAATTCACGCTTTATGAATTGTGGGAGCTATTTTCAGAATAGGACACGTGTTGACTATTTTAGTTTACCATAACAAAAGGATTAATGTTTAGTAACCACACGTTAAAAACAAATAGTCAATAAGTATTGTGATATTATTATATTTCTACGATATCAAAGTATATGTACAAGATGTCATAATATGGAACGTAAACAAAACCACGTGGATTTTACATTTCGTCTCCTTCAGTGTTTGGTTGAAAACTAAGGTTCTCCTCACTCAGCCGTATGTAACCTTAGATAATGTATTTATTATTAAAACTAGGGTTCTCATTACTCAGCCGTATGTAACCTTAAATAATGTATTTATTATTAAAACTAAGGTTCTCCTCACTCAGCCGTATGTAACCTTAGATAATGTATTTATTATTAAAACTAGGGTTCTCCTCACTCAGCCGTATGTAACCTTAAATAATGTATTTATTATTAAAACTAAGGTTCTCCTCACTCAGCCGTATGTAACCTTAGATAATGTATTTATTATTAAAACTAGGGTTCTCCTCACTCAACCGTATGTAACCTTAAATAATGTACTTATTATTAAAACTAAGGTTCTCCTCACACAGCCGTAAGTAACCTTAGATAATGTATTTATTATTAAAACTAAGGTTCTCCTCACTCAACCGTATGTAACCTTAAATAATGTATTTATTATTAAAACTAAGGTTCTCCTCACTTAGCCGTATGTAACCTTCAATAATGTATCTATTATTAAAACTAAGGTTCTCCTCACTCAGCCGTATGTAACCTTCAATAATGTATCTATTATTAAAACTAAGGTTCTCCTCACTGAGCCGTATGTAACCTTAGATAATGTATTTATTATTAAAACTAAGGTTCTCCTCACTCAGCCGTATGTAACCTTCAATAATGTATTTATTATTAAAACTAAGGTTCTCCTCACTCAGCCGTATGTAACCTTCAATAATGTATTTATTATTAAAACTAAGGTTCTCCTCACTCAGCCGTATGTTATTTATTATTAAAACTAAGGTTCTCCTCACTCAGCCGTATGTAACCTTAAATAATGTATTTATTATTAAAACTAAGGTTCTCCTCACACAGCCGTATGTAACCTTAGATAATGTATTTATTATTAAAACTAAGGTTCTCCTCACTCAGCCGTATGTAACCTTCAATAATGTATTTATTATTAAAACTAAGGTTCTCCTCACTCAGCCGTATGTAACCTTCAATAATGTATTTATTATTAAAACTAAGGTTCTCCTCACTCAGCCGTATGTAACCTTAAATAATGTATTTATTATTAAAACTAAGGTTCTCCCCACTCAGCCGTATGTAACCTTCAATAATGTATTTATTATTAAAACTAAGGTTCTCCTCACTCAGCCGTATGTAACCTTAAATAATGTATTTATTATTAAAACTAAGGTTCTCCTCACACAGCCGTATGTAACCTTAAATAATGTATTTATTATTAAAACTAAGGTTCTCCTCACACAGCCGTATGTAACCTTAAATAATGTATTTATTATTAAAACTAAGGTTCTCCTCACACAGCCGTATGTAACCTTAGATAATGTATTTATTATTAAAACTAAGGTTCTCCTCACTCAGCCGTATGTAACCTTAAATAATGTATTTATTATTAAAGCTTAGGTTCTCCTCACTCAGCCTTATGTAACCTTAAATAATGTATTTATTATTAAAACTAAGGTTCTCCTCACTCAGCCGTATGTAACCTTAAATAACGTATTTATTATTAAAACTAAGGTTCTCCTCACTCAGCCGTATGTAACCTTCAATAATGTATTTATTATTAAAACTAGGGTTCTCCTCACTCAGCCGTATGTAACCTTAAATAATGTATTTATTATTAAAACTAAGGTTCTACTCACTCAGCGTATGTAAAATTAAATAATGTATTTATTATTAAAACTAAGGTTCTCCTCACTCAGCCGTATGTAACCTTAAATAATGTATTTATTATTAAAACTAAGGTTCTCCTCACTCAGCCGTATGTAACCTTAAATAATGTATTTATTATTAAAACTAAGGTTCTCCTCACTCAGCCGTATGTAACCTTAAATAATGTATTTATAATTAAAACTAAGGTTCTCCTCACTCAGCCGTATGTAACCTTCAATAATGTATTAATTATTAAAATTAAGGTTCTCCCCAATCAGCCGTATGCAACCTTCAATAATGTATCTATTATTAAAACTAAGGTTCTCCCCACTCAGCCGTATGTAACCTTCAATAATGTATCTATTATTAAAACTAAGGTTCTCCTCATTCAGCCGTATGTAACCTTCAATAATGTATTTATTATTAAAACTAAGGTTCTCCTCACTCAGCCGTATGTAACCTTCAATAATGTATTTATTATTAAAACTAAGGTTCTCCTCACTCAGCCGTATGTAACCTTCAATAATGTATTTATTATTAAAACTAAGGTTCTCCTCACTCAGCCGTATGTAACCTTAAATAATGTATTTATTATTAAAACTAAGGTTCTCCTCACTCAGCGTATGTTATTTATTATTAAAACTAAGGTTCTCCTCACTCAGCCGTATGTTATTTATTATTAAAACTAAGGTTCTCCTCACTCAGCCGTATGTTATTTATTATTAAAGCTAAGGTTCTCCTCACTCAGCCGTATGTAACCTTCAATAATGTATTTATTATTAAAACTAAGGTTCTCCTCACTCAGCCGTATGTAACCTTAAATAATGTATTTATTATTAAAACTAAGGTTCTCCCCACTCAGCCGTATGTAACCTTCAATAATGTATTTATTATTAAAACTAAGGTTCTCCTCACTCAGCCGTATGTAACCTTAAATAATGTATTTATTATTAAAACTAAGGTTCTCCTCACACAGCCGTATGTAACCTTAAATAATGTATTTATTATTAAAACTAAGGTTCTCCTCACACAGCCGTATGTAACCTTAAATAATGTATTTATTATTAAAACTAAGGTTCTCCTCACACAGCCGTATGTAACCTTAGATAATGTATTTATTATTAAAACTAAGGTTCTCCTCACTCAGCCGTATGTAACCTTAAATAATGTATTTATTATTAAAGCTTAGGTTCTCCTCACTCAGCCTTATGTAACCTTAAATAATGTATTTATTATTAAAACTAAGGTTCTCCTCACTCAGCCGTATGTAACCTTAAATAACGTATTTATTATTAAAACTAAGGTTCTCCTCACTCAGCCGTATGTAACCTTCAATAATGTATTTATTATTAAAACTAGGGTTCTCCTCACTCAGCCGTATGTAACCTTAAATAATGTATTTATTATTAAAACTAAGGTTCTACTCACTCAGCGTATGTAAAATTAAATAATGTATTTATTATTAAAACTAAGGTTCTCCTCACTCAGCCGTATGTAACCTTAAATAATGTATTTATTATTAAAACTAAGGTTCTCCTCAATCAGCCGTATGTAACCTTAAATAATGTATTTATTATTAAAACTAAGGTTCTCCTCACTCAGCCGTATGTAACCTTAAATAATGTATTTATTATTAAAACTAAGGTTCTCCTCACTCAGCCGTATGTAACCTTAAATAATGTATTTATAATTAAAACTAAGGTTCTCCTCACTCAGCCGTATGTAACCTTCAATAATGTATTAATTATTAAAATTAAGGTTCTCCCCAATCAGCCGTATGCAACCTTCAATAATGTATCTATTATTAAAACTAAGGTTCTCCCCACTCAGCCGTATGTAACCTTCAATAATGTATCTATTATTAAAACTAAGGTTCTCCTCATTCAGCCGTATGTAACCTTCAATAATGTATTTATTATTAAAACTAAGGTTCTCCTCACTCAGCCGTATGTAACCTTCAATAATGTATTTATTATTAAAACTAAGGTTCTCCTCACTCAGCCGTATGTAACCTTCAATAATGTATTTATTATTAAAACTAAGGTTCTCCTCACTCAGCCGTATGTAACCTTAAATAATGTATTTATTATTAAAACTAAGGTTCTCCTCACTCAGCGTATGTTATTTATTATTAAAACTAAGGTTCTCCTCACTCAGCCGTATGTTATTTATTATTAAAACTAAGGTTCTCCTCACTCAGCCGTATGTTATTTATTATTAAAGCTAAGGTTCTCCTCACTCAGCCGTATGTAACCTTCAATAATGTATTTATTATTAAAACTAAGGTTCTCCTCACTCAGCCGTATGTAACCTTCAATAATGTATTTATTATTAAAGCTAAGGTTCTCCTCACTCAGCCGTATGTAAACATAAATAATGTATCTATTATTAAAACTAAGGTTCTCCTCACTCAGCCGTATGTAACCTTAAATGATGTATTTATTATTAAAACGAAGGTTCTCCTCACTCAGCCGTATGTAACCTTAGATAATGTATTTATTATTAAAACTAAGGTTCTCCTCACTCAGCCGTATGTAACCTTCAATAATGTATTTATTATTAAAACTAAGGTTCTCCTCACTCAGCCGTATATAACCTTCAATAATGTATTTATTATTAAAACTAAGGTTCTCCTCACTCAGCCGTATGCTATTTATTATTAAAACTAAGGTTCTCCTCACTCAGCCGTATGTAACCTTAAATAATGTATTTATTATTAAAACTAAGGTTCTCCTCACTCAGCCGTATGTAACCTTATATAATGTATTTATTATTAAAACTAGGGTTCTCCTTACTCAGCCGTATGTAACCTTAAATAATGTATTTATTATCAAAACTAAGGTTCTCCTCACTCAGCCGTATGTAACCTTAGATAATGTGTTTATTATTAAAACTAAGGTTCTCCTCACTCAGCCGTATGTAACCTTAAATAATGTATTTATTATTAAAACTAAGGTTCTCCTCACTCAGCCGTATGCAACCTTAAATAATGTATTTATTATTAAAATTAAGGTTCTCCTCACACAGCCGTATGTAACCTTAGATAATGTATTTATTATTAAAACTAAGATTCTCCTCACTCAGCCGTATGTAACCTTCAATAATGTATTTATTATTAAAACTAAGGTTCTCCTCACTCAGCCGTATGTAACCTTAAATAATGTATTTATTACTAAAACTAAGGTTCTCCTCACTCAGCCGTATGTAACCTTCAATAATGTATTTATTATTAAAACTAAGGTTCTCCTCACTCAGCCGTATGTAACCTTAAATAATGTATTTATTATTAAAACTAAGGTTCTCCTCACTCAGCGTATGTTATTTATTATTAAAACTAAGGTTCTCCTCACTCAGCCGTATGTTATTTATTATTAAAACTAAGGTTCTCCTCACTCAGCCGTATGTTATTTATTATTAAAGCTAAGGTTCTCCTCACTCAGCCGTATGTAACCTTCAATAATGTATTTATTATTAAAACTAAGGTTCTCCTCACTCAGCCGTATGTAACCTTCAATAATGTATCTATTATTAAAACTAAGGTTCTCTTTACTCAGCCGTATGTAACCTTCAATAATGTATCTATTATTAAAACTAAGGTTCTCCTCACTCAGCCGTATGTAACCTTAAATGATGTATTTATTATTAAAACTAAGGTTCTCCTCACTCAGCCGTATATAACCTTCAATAATGTATTTATTATTAAAACTAAGGTTCTCCTCACTCAGCCGTATGCTATTTATTATTAAAACTAAGGTTCTCCTCATTCAACCGTATGTAACCTTAAATAATGTATTTATTATTAAAACTAAGGTTCTCCTCACACAGCCGTAAGTAACCTTAGATAATGTATTTATTATTAAAACTAAGGTTCTCCTCACTCAGCCGTATGCAACCTTAAATAATGTATTTATTATTAAAATTAAGGTTCTCCTCACACAGCCGTATGTAACCTTAGATAATGTATTTATTATTAAAACTAAGATTCTCCTCACTCAGCCGTATGTAACCTTCAATAATGTATTTATTATTAAAACTAAGGTTCTCCTCACTCAGCCGTATGTAACCTTAAATAATGTATTTATTATTAAAACTAAGGTTCTCCTCACTCAGCCGTATGTAACCTTAAATAATGTATTTATTATTAAAACTAAGGTTCTCCTCACTCAGCCGTATGTAACCTTAAATAATGTATTTATTATTAAAACTAAGGTTCTCCTCACTCAGCCGTATGTAACCTTCAATAATGTATCTATTATTGAAACTAAGGATCTCCTCACTCAGCCGTATGTAACCTTAAATAATGTATTTATTATTAAAACTAAGGTTCTCCTCACTCAGCCGTATGTAACCTTCAATAATGTATCTATTATTAAAACTAAGGTTCTCTTTACTCAGCCGTATGTAACCTTCAATAATGTATTTATTATTAAAACTAAGGTTCTCCTCACTCAGCCGTATGTAACCTTAAATAATGTATTTATTATTAAAACTAAGGTTCTCCTCACTCAGCCGTATGTAACCTTAAATAATGTATTCATTATTAAAACTAAGGTTCTCCTCACTCAGCCGTATGTAACCTTCAATAATGTATTTATTATTAAAACTAAGGTTCTCCTCACTCAGCCGTATGTAACCTTAAATAATGTATTTATTATTAAAACTAAGGTTCTCCTCACTCAGCCGTATGTAACCTTAAATAATGTATTCATTATTAAAACTAAGGTTCTCCTCACTCAGCCGTATGTAACCTTCAATAATGTATTTATTATTAAAACTAAGGTTCTCCTCACTCAGCCGTATGCTATTTATTATTAAAACTAAGGTTCTCCTCACTTAGCCGTATGTAACCTTATATAATGTATTTATTATTAAAACTAGGGTTCTCCTTACTCAGCCGTATGTAACCTTAAATAATGTATTTATTATCAAAACTAAGGTTCTCCTCACTCAACCGTATGTAACCTTAGATTATGTATTTATTATTAAAACTAAGGTTCTCCTCACTCAGCCGTATGTAACCTTAAATAATGTATTCATTATTAAAACTAAGGTTCTCCTCACTCAGCCGTATGTAACCTTCAATAATGTATTAATTATTAAAACTAAGGTTCTCTCCACTTAGCCGTATGCAACCTTCATTAATGTATCTATTATTAAAACTAAGGTTCTCCTCACTCAGCCGTATGTAACCTTCAATAATGTATTTATTATTAAAACTAAGGTTCTCCTCACTCAGCCGTATGTAACCTTCAATAATGTATTTATTATTAAAACTAAGGTTCTCCTCACTCAGCCATATGTAACCTTCAATAATGTATTTATTATTAAAACTAAGGTTCTCCTCACTCAGCCGTATGTAACCTTCAATAATGTATTTATTATTAAAACTAAGGTTCTCCTCACTCAGCGTATGTTATTTATTATTAAAACTAAGGTTCTCCTCACTCAGCCGTATGTTATTTATTATTAAGACTAAGGTTCTCCTCACTCGGCCATATGTAACCTTCAATAATGTATTTATTATTAAAACTAAGGTTCTCCTCACTCAGCCGTATGTAATCTTAAATAATGTATTTATTATTAAAACTAAGGTTCTCCTCACTCAGCCGTATGTAACCTTCAATAATGTATTTATTATTAAAACTAAGGTTCTCCTCACTCAGCGTATGTTATTTATTTTTAAAACTAGGGCTCTCCTCACTCAGCCGTATGTTATTTATTATTAAAACTAAGGTTCTCCTTACTCAGCCGTATGTTATTTATTATTAAAACTAAGGTTCTCCTCACTCAGCCGTATGTACTAAGGTTCTCCTCACTCAGCCGTATGTACTAAGGTTCTCCTCACTCAGCCGTATGTAACCTTCAATAATGTATTTATTATTAAAAATAAGGTTCTCCTCACTCAGCCATATGTAACCTTCAATAATGTATTTATTATTAAAACTAAGGTTCTCCTCACTCAGCCGTATGTAATCTTAAATAATGTATTTATTATTAAAACTAAGGTTCTCCTCACTCAGCCGTAAGTAACCTTCAATAATGTATTTATTATTAAAACTAAGGTTCTCCTCACTCAGTCGTATGTTATTTATTATTAAAACTAAGGTTTTCATCACTCAGCCGTATGTACTAAGGTTCTCCTCACTCAGCCGTATGTACTAAGGTTCTCCTCACTCAGCCGTATGTACTAAGGTTCTCCTCACTCAGCCGTATGTAACCTTCAATAATGTATTTATTATTAAAACTATGGTTCTCCTCACTCAGCCGTATGTAATTTTCAATAATGTATCTATTATTAAAACTAAGGTTCTCCTCACTCAGCCGTATGTAACCTTCAATAATGTATTTATTATTAAAACTAAGGTTCTCCTCACTCAGCCGTATGTAACCTTCAATAATGTATTTATTATTAAAACTAAGGTTCTCCTCACTCAGCCGTATGTAACCTTAAATAATGTATTTATTATTAAAACTAAGGTTCTCCTCACACAGCCGTATGTAACCTTAAATAATGTATTTATTATTAAAACTAAGGTTCTCCTCACTCAGCCGTATGAAACCTTCAATAATGTATTTATTATTAAAACTAAGGTTCTCCTCACTCAGCCGTATGTACTAAGGTTCTCCTCACTCAGCCGTATGTACTAAGGTTCTCCTCACTCAGCCGTATGTAACCTTCAATAATGTATTTATTATTAAAACTATGGTTCTCCTCACTCAGCCGTATGTAATTTTCAATAATGTATCTATTATTAAAACTAAGGTTCTCCTCACTCAGCCGTATGTAACCTTCAATAATGTATTTATTATTAAAACTAAGGTTCTCCTCACTCAGCCGTATGTAACCTTCAATAATGTATTTATTATTAAAACTAAGGTTCTCCTCACTCAGCCGTATGTAACCTTAAATAATGTATTTATTATTAAAACTAAGGTTCTCCTCACACAGCCGTATGTAACCTTAAATAATGTATTTATTATTAAAACTAAGGTTCTCCTCACTCAGCCGTATGAAACCTTCAATAATGTATTTATTATTAAAACTAAGGTTCTCCTCACTCAGCTGTATGTAACCTTAGCCGTAAGTAACCTCAGCCGTATGTAACCTCAGCCGTATGTAACCTTAGCCGTATGTAACCTCAGCCGTATGTAACCTCAGCCGTATGTAACCTTATCTGTATGTAACCTTAGTCGTATGTAACCTCAGCCGTATGTAACCTCAGCCGTATGTAACCTCAGCCGTATGTAACCTTAGCCGTATGTAACCTCAGCCGTATGTAACCTCAGCCGTATGTAACCTCAGCCGTATGTAACCTTAGCAGATTTTGGATATCCTGTTCAGGCCCTTTGGTTTTCTTCCTCATAAAGACTTTTAAATTAGTTGGCTTTCAAATATTTTGACATTGGGCGTACCCGATGAACGCTATTCCAGAAACTCGTCGTGCGTACTAAACTTGATATTCACGTTTTTATTAAGAAAGTCCCGTGTAGTTGTATGTAGTTATGCTAGTAAATTACAATTTCATAATATTGGTATTGTAATTAGATATTTGTGCAAGGTTGAACCATGTTTCCATATGTATTCCGATGGTCCTGTGAACTATCTAATATTGAATTGATGATTAATGTCATTAACGCTCTATTAAATTTCACTACCAAGGGAGGTTTGGACCTATACAGCTAACTTAGCCCAACTATTTTTTATCGAAGTACCTGTGTCAACCCATGAAACCGAACGGTCATGTATTTGTGTGTATCGATTCTGCCTCTTTCTGGAATTGTTCCGACAGTGTGGTAATTTTTATTTTTATTTTTTATTACAGATGAAAAATTATTTGTAGCGGATAAAAACATTAATTATACATCATGATTAGGATCCACGGTTCATTACAACAATGCTGCTGATCACCCATTTATAAAACTAACCGCCACGATATAACTGACATATTGTTGAAAGTGACTTTAAACGCCATAAACTAAGCCAGTCAATTTACATGCGGACAGTAGGATTTCTACCTAGGACCAGTCGGTCTGTTGGATAATAATCTGTTTCGATCTAAATTATTGTTCCCAAAATGTTCCCCAATTGCTGAATATTTTCGTCGGCAGAACTATGTTCGACTATATCTTTTATTTTAAATCTGGACTATATTTACCTTCTTCGGGATCAACGTAGTCTATAGGATCTATATGCAAACCTAAATCGTCAAAATCATTACGTGATGATGCTGCAGCGTGCATTGCTAACGTACATACCAACATTCCCCGCAGCATGATTACCTGTAGAATAAATATATTTGTATTCAGTATTATATATAATGCTGTCTGTGTCTCTATATCGTCCATTCCTGATTGCCCCTTGTTAAAAAAACACTCTGATTTTACTAAAACGCTCTCTGAAACTGATATCATCAACATGCTGGAGTTTTGATTGACAACATATTTGCTATGTTTGGTGGACGTGTTAGGTACATGCTGTGCTCTTCTTCTCGCCGACTGGTTCTTTTATTCGTATGAGGCAGGCTTCGTACAGAGGCTTCTCAAGAAAAACGAAAAGAAGCTTGCCCGATCCTTTAATTTCACTTTCAGCTATATAGATGATGTCCTTTTACTAAATAATTCTAGGTTTGGTAATTTCGTTGGTCGCATTTATCCCATTGAGCTTGAAATAAAGGATACCACATATACAGTTAGGTCTGCTTCATACCTTGACCTACACCTAGAAATTGACAGTGAGGGGCGGTTAAGAACGAAACTTTACGACAAAAGACATGATTTCAATTTTTCCATTGTGAACTTTCCATTTATATGTAGCAACATTTCAGCAGCACCTGCATAAGGAGTACATATCGCCCAGTTGATATGTCAGAGCTTGTGGTTCCTATCAGGATTTCCTTGATAGTGGGTTGCTGCTAATAATGAAGCTACTGAACCAAGGGTTCCTCATGGTTACGTTGAAGTCATCACTTCGAAAGTTTTACGGTTGCCACCATGACTTGGTTGACCGTTATGGAATATATGTGTCATAAATGACCACGGATATGTTCCACTTGTCGTAAACACTTCCCGGTTTTTAGTGGGATTCGTGTTACTCGATCTTTAGTTTGATGTGTATGTTTTATAAATCGTTGTTTGTCCTTTTGTCCTTTTTACTTTTGGCCATTGTGTTGTCTGTTCTTCGTCGCTATAAGGATTCTGATTACCCCTTTGATATCTTTAAGCTCTTCTTATGACAACTAGTAGTTTTCTAATAAAATCAAACCAGACTTTATGACTACTTGTAGTTTTATGATAAAATCAAACCTGACTTAATGACAACTAGTAGTTTTCTAATAAAATCAAACCTGACTTTATGACAACTAGCAGTTTTCTAATAAAATCAAACCTGACTTTATGACAACTAGCAGTTTTCTAATGAAATCAAACCTGACTTAATGACAACTAGTAGTTTTCTAATAAAATCAAACCTGACTTTATGACAACTAGTAGTTTTCTAATAAAATCAAACCAGACTTTATGACAACTAGTAGTTTTCTAATAAAATCAAACCTGACTTTATGACAACTAGTAGTTTTCTAATAAAATCAAACCTGACTTTATGACAACTAGTAGTTTTCTAATAAAATCAAACCAGACTTTATGACAACTAGTAGTTTTCTAATAAAATCAAACCAGACTTTATGGCTACTTATAGTTTTCTAATAAAATCAAACCTGACTTTATGACAACTAGTAGTTTTCTAATGAAATCAAACCTGACTTTATGACAACTAGTAGTTTTCTAATAAAATCAAACCAGACTTTATGACAACTAGTAGTTTTCTAATAAAATCAAACCTGACTTTATGACAACTAGTAGTTTTCTAATAAAATCAAACCTGACTTTATGACAACTAGTAGTTTTCTAATAAAATCAAACCAGACTTTATGACAACTAGTAGTTTTCTAATAAAATCAAACCAGACTTTATGGCTACTTTTAGTTTTCTAATAAAATCAAACCTGACTTTATGACAACTAGTAGTTTTCTAATAAAATCAAACCTGACTTTATGACAACTAGTAGTTTTCTAATAAAATCAAACCTGACTTTATGACAACTAGTAGTTTTCTAATAAAATCAAACCAGACTTTATGACAACTAGTAGTTTTCTAATAAAATCAAACCAGACTTTATGGCTACTTTTAGTTTTCTAATAAAATCAAACCTGACTTTATGACAACTAGTAGTTTTCTAATAAAATCAAACCAGACTTTATGGCTACTTATAGTTTTCTAATAAAATAAAACCTGACTGTATGACTACTTGTAGTTTTCTAATAAAATGTTACCAGACTTTATGACAAGTAAACTGCTAAGATCAGATCTACAATATGGTTTACTTGCAAGAAAATTATGAGGCATATATATCTCTTTAATTTGAACGATTTAATTGCAGAAATATTTAATGAAACGCAAAATGCTTAAACCCGCGAAAATAAAGTTATATGTGGTAGTCCTTCCAACAGCGCTTGAGACAACAAAAGAACACTCGGTAGACTTGGTTAAAAATAAACCAAGACCAGTAAAAATAAACGTTGTAATACAGAAATTTGGCATTGTCATATACGAATGTCAACAGTAATTTATAATTAAAAGTATACTCCAATCTAATACACTTTTGTAATAGAACTTAATTTATGCTCTTTTTGTAAGATTTACTCACCAGTTGTTCCATTAGATATATTCTAAGAGATAGGTAGGTAACTGTGCATGCGCCAGTAATGATTGTGGAAGTGAAACACTTGTAGACTACAATGCTTTATATATGCTGTCGTAGGCTTGCATTATTGTGTCTCTCGCTTCATTTAATTTTACAAAGCATTCTTTTATACGTATGCATGGCGACACGTATAAACTTTCAACTATTCTACTGTGATGTTTTAAATATTCGAAAAGGAAAGATTTCAGCTGTTGCTTGTATCATCAATTGGACAATCTTAAAAATAAGAAAGGTTTATTTTCCCGATCCTTTGCTGTCGTTAACGACATGATGTTGTGTTGTTGTTGTATTGTGTCATGTCAGTAAAGGAAAAAAGTGTGTTTCTACATTTAGAAAAGATTTAATGAACCATAAAATCTTCAATTAACTCAATTTCAATACTATTATAAACTTTGTTAAGACGGATAACAGTGATAAATTGGCTTTGAATACGGAAACAGAATTAAATAATGACAAGGATATAATTTATAACTTCAAGCAGACGGTTATTAGATAGTAGATTACGTTTCTCCCTCGCCTTAATGCATTTAGGAAGAACACCATAACATCACCACAGACTTTTAGAAAGACAAATTCACGTTCATGCTTTCCAAAGAATTATGAAATTGGTATTTGCTGCTTCTCCGCTAGGCATACATCATTGAGGTTTAAAAGAAAAGAATGGTTAGCTCGGAATCACGATACAATGTCCAAGTGGAGCAACATGTCTACCCGCCGACTGTTGATTTGTTGATTCAGTGAGCTAGTACTATTAAAATCCAACTACGCGGACATTAACATCATCTCATTGAAATGTAATTTTCTCTCGCCATGATTGATTGATTGATTGGTTTGTGTTTAATACCATCCTTAGCAGTATTACAACTATATCGTGGCGTGAGGAAATTGTATATACTAGTATTAACCATTGGCTTTTCTCGCCATGATATGGCTCATAAATTGTTCATATGGCGCAGCAATCATACAGTCATATAATAACTTTCCTGTACTTACTTCATGTACGAACAATTAGCAGACCAGGGAGGCAATAACAGAGGTTAGAATTTTAATTGCCATCTGTTGAGTACAAACACAATAATTGCACGGGAAGAATAAAACACACCACTAACCATTAAAGACTAGACGTATGTATTGCCATCTTGTTTGGCGAATGTCCTGCTCCTTGTACGTGACACTTGTAGTAGCTCCCAAATGAACATCAATTTGTGGTGGTTACCAGACCAATGGAAGGCAAACTTTAAAACATTAGTTATCTCCTCTTTTCATCATACATGCATAGTGACATTTGTCCATATTAGATGATGTTCGTGTCGTTTAACTGTATCACGGCGAGCACCGGAATTGATCCACGGTATTTAGATGGGTTCGTGTTTCTCAATCTTTTTAGTTTTCTGTAAAGTATTTTGTAGATCATTGTTTTTCCTTTTGTCCTCTTAGTTTGGCCATTGTATTGCCTGTCCTTCGATTTACAGCTTCTTATTATATATAAATTCCAGCAGCACCTGGAGTTTTTATATCTCAGTTGATACGATATTCCAGAGCTTGTGGTTGTGCAACACGATTTCCGGATCATATGATCGTAACGTCGTTTAACAACAATTCGACGGGTGTCACTAATGCAGCAGTTCAACTCCAGTGTTTAGTGGTTTCCTGTTGCTAAACCTTTAGTTTTCTGTGTAGTGTTTTTACAAGCATTGTTTGTCTTTTTTTCATTTGGCCATGTCATTGTCTATCCTCGATATACGGCTTTTGATTTCTCCTTTGGTACCTTCAAACTGTACTTACTACAGATATACTTTAGAATTGCGTTCAGATTAATAACTCTCTGTACACACTAAGACGTGACTCTGTGAGATGATCTTAGACAATAGTAAACATGCTTTATTGCAATAATGATAACATAGGTAATTATATATGTGTAAATCGATCTAGCAGAAAAGTACAGTTACTAAATAATGTTCTTAATAATAACAATTAAGATCAATCACCTTCAGACATAGCTAACCTTAGTCAATCTGTAGTTTTATGTGTATGTTTTGGTGATCGTTGTTTGTCCTTTTGTTCTTCAGACATAGCTAACCTTAGTCAATCTGTAGTTTTATGTGTATGTTTTGGTGTTCGTTGTTTGTCCTTTTGTCCTTCAGACATAGCTAACCTTAGTCAATCTGAAGTTTTATGTGTGTGTTTTGGTGATCGTTGTTTGTCCTTTTGTCCTTCAGACATAGCTAACCTTAGTCAATCTGTAGTTTTATGTGTATGTTTTGGTGATCGTTGTTTGTCCTTTTGTCCTTCAGACATAGCTAACCTTAGTCAATCTGTAGTTTTATGTGTATGTTTTGGTGTTCGTTGTTTGTCCTTTTGTCCTTCAGACATAGCTAACCTTAGTCAATCTGTAGTTTTATGTGTATGTTTTGGTGATCGTTGTTTGTCCTTTTGTCCTTCAGACATAGCTAACCTTAGTCAATCTGTAGTTTAATGTGTATGTTTTGGTGTTCGTTGTTTGTCCTTTTGTCCTTCAGACATAGCTAACCTTAGTCAATCTGTAGTTTTATGTGTATGTTTTGGTGTTCGTTGTTTGTCCTTTTGTCCTTCAGACATAGCTAACCTTAGTCAATCTGTAGTTTTATGTGTATGTTTTGGTGTTCGTTGTTTGTCCTTTTGTCCTTCAGACATAGCTAACCTTAGTCAATCTGTAGTTTTATGTGTATGTTTTGGTGTTCGTTGTTTGTCCTTTTGTCCTTCAGACATAGCTAACCTTAGTCAATCTGTAGTTTTATGTGTATGTTTTGGTGTTCGTTGTTTGTCCTTTTGTCCTTCAGACATAGCTAACCTTAGTCAATCTGTAGTTTTATGTGTATGTTTTGGTGATCGTTGTTTGTCCTTTTGTCCTTCAGACATAGCTAACCTTAGTCAATCTGAAGTTTTATGTGTGTGTTTTGGTGATCGTTGTTTGTCCTTTTGTCCTTCAGACATAGCTAACCTTAGTCAATCTGTAGTTTTATGTGTATGTTTTGGTGATCGTTGTTTGTCCTTTTGTCCTTCAGACATAGCTAACCTTAGTCAATCTGTAGTTTTATGTGTATGTTTTGGTGTTCGTTGTTTGTCCTTTTGTCCTTCAGACATAGCTAACCTTAGTCAATCTGTAGTTTTATGTGTATGTTTTGGTGATCGTTGTTTGTCCTTTTGTCCTTCAGACATAGCTAACCTTAGTCAATCTGTAGTTTTATGTGTATGTTTTGGTGTTCGTTGTTTGTCCTTTTGTCCTTCAGACATAGCTAACCTTAGTCAATCTGTAGTTTTATGTGTATGTTTTGGTGTTCGTTGTTTGTCCTTTTGTCCTTCAGACATAGCTAACCTTAGTCAATCTGTAGTTTTATGTGTATGTTTTGGTGTTCGTTGTTTGTCCTTTTGTCCTTCAGACATAGCTAACCTTAGTCAATCTGTAGTTTTATGTGTATGTTTTGGTGATCGTTGTTTGTCCTTTTGTCCTTCAGACATAGCTAACCTTAGTCAATCTGTAGTTTTATGTGTATGTTTTGGTGATCGTTGTTTGTCCTTTTGTCCTTCAGACATAGCTAACCTTAGTCAATCTGTAGTTTTATGTGTATGTTTTGGTGATCGTTGTTTGTCCTTTTGTCCTTCAGACATAGCTAACCTTAGTCAATCTGTAGTTTTATGTGTATGTTTTGGTGATCGTTGTTTGTCCTTTTGTCCTTCAGACATAGCTAACCTTAGTCAATCTGTAGTTTTATGTGTATGTTTTGGTGATCGTTGTTTGTCCTTTTGTCCTTCAGACATAGCTAACCTTAGTCAATCTTTAGTTTTATGTGTATGTTTTGGTGTTCGTTGTTTGTCCTTTTGTCCTTCAGACATAGGTAACCTTAGTCAATCTTTAGTTTTATGTGTATGTTTTGGTGTTCGTTGTTTGTCCTTTTGTCCTTCAGACATAGCTAACCTTAGTCAATCTGTAGTTTTATGTGTATGTTTTGGTGATCGTTGTTTGTCCTTTTGTCCTTCAGACATAGCTAACCTTAGTCAATCTGTAGTTTTATGTGTATGTTTTGGTGTTCGTTGTTTGTCCTTTTGTTCTTCAGACATAGCTAACCTTAGTCAATCTGTAGTTTTATGTGTATGTTTTGGTGATCGTTGTTTGTCCTTTTGTCCTTCAGACATAGCTAACCTTAGTCAATCTGTAGTTTTATGTGTATGTTTTGGTGATCGTTGTTTGTCCTTTTGTCCTTCAGACATAGGTAACCTTAGTCAATCTGTAGTTTTATGTGTATGTTTTGGTGTTCGTTGTTTGTCCTTTTGTTCTTCAGACATAGCTAACCTTAGTCAATCTGTAGTTTTATGGGTATGTTTTGGTGATCGTTGTTTGTCCTTTTGTCCTTCAGACATAGCTAACCTTAGTCAATCTGTAGTTTTATGTGTATGTTTTGGTGATCGTTGTTTGTCCTTTTGTCCTTCAGACATAGCTAACCTTAGTCAATCTGTAGTTTTATGTGTATGTTTTGGTGTTCGTTGTTTGTCCTTTTGTTCTTCAGACATAGCTAACCTTAGTCAATCTGTAGTTTTATGTGTATGTTTTGGTGTTCGTTGTTTGTCCTTTTGTTCTTTAGACATAGCTAACCTTAGTCAATCTGTAGTTTTATGTGTATGTTTTGGTGATCGTTGTTTGTCCTTTTGTCCTTCAGACATAGCTAACCTTAGTCAATCTGTAGTTTTATGTGTATGTTTTGGTGACCGTTGTTTGTCCTTTTGTCCTTCAGACATAGCTAACCTTAGTCAATCTGTAGTTTTATGTGTATGTTTTGGTGTTCGTTGTTTGTCCTTTTGTCCTTCAGACATAGCTAACCTTAGTCAATCTGTAGTTTTATGTGTATGTTTTGGTGTTCGTTGTTTGTCCTTTTGTCCTTCAGACATAGCTAACCTTAGTCAATCTGTAGTTTTATGTGTATGGTTTGGTGATCGTTGTTTGTCCTTTTGTCCTTCAGACATAGCTAACCTTAGTCAATCTGTAGTTTTATGTGTATGTTTTGGTGATCGTTGTTTGTCCTTTTGTCCTTCAGACATAGCTAACCTTAGTCAATCTGTAGTTTTATGTGTATGTTTTGGTGATCGTTGTTTGTCCTTTTGTCCTTCAGACATAGCTGACCTTAGTCAATCTGTAGTTTTATGTGTATGTTTTGGTGTTCGTTGTTTGTCCTTTTGTCCTTCAGACATAGCTAACCTTAGTCAATCTGTAGTTTTATGTGTATGTTTTGGTGATCGTTGTTTGTCCTTTTGTCCTTCAGACATAGCTAACCTTAGTCAATCTGTAGTTTTATGTGTATGTTTTGGTGATCGTTGTTTGTCCTTTTGTCCTTCAGACATAGCTAACCTTAGTCAATCTGTAGTTTTATGTGTATGTTTTGGTGTTCGTTGTTTGTCCTTTTGTCATTCAGACATAGCTAACCTTAGTCAATCTGTAGTTTTATGTGTATGTTTTGGTGATTGTTGTTTGTCCTTTTGTCCTTCAGACATAGCTAACCTTAGTCAATCTGTAGTTTTATGTGTATGTTTTGGTGATCGTTGTTTGTCCTTTTGTCCTTCAGACATAGCTAACCTTAGTCAATCTGTAGTTTTATGTGTATGTTTTGGTGATCGTTGTTTGTCCTTTTGTCCTTCAGACATAGCTAACCTTAGTCAATCTGTAGTTTAATGCGTATGTTTTGGTGATCGTTGTTTGTCCTTTTGTCCTTCAGACATAGCTAACCTTAGTCAATCTGTAGTTTTATGTGTATGTTTTGGTGGTCGTTGTTTGTCCTTTTGTCCTTCAGACATAGCTAACCTTAGTCAATCTGTAGTTTTATGTGTATGTTTTGGTGGTCGTTGTTTGTCCTTTTGTCCTTCAGACATAGCTAACCTTAGTCAATCTGTAGTTTTATGTGTATGTTTTGGTGGTCGTTGTTTGTCCTTTTGTCCTTCAGACATAGCTAACCTTAGTCAATCTGTAGTTTTATGTGTATGTTTTGGTGATCGTTGTTTGTCCTTTTGTTCTTTTTCTTTTAGACATTGTGTTGTCTGTCCTTCTTTCTCTTTTAGACATTGTGCTGTCTGTCCTTCTTTCTCTTTTAGACATTGTGCTGTCTGTCCTTATTCGACCTACATAATCTGCATTCCCCTTTGGTATCTTCAAACTCTTCATTTTATTTGTCCCCATTGACTTTTACATTATTTGACTCTTTAATGTTTAGCCTTAAGCGTACCTTATGAAGCTTATTACAGAGACACGTCATACTGAATTGTATATCTTCGTTTGATTCTCGGTAAGTGTTTATTATGTACAGTTAGAAGGACCTTACTGTACTAACATTGATAAACCTCCATATCTCTTTAGAAACAGGAATCGTTGTGGTCGTAATCGTACGATAGTTGGAATTACTAATACCTATATAATTGGTTCATATCACTACTAATGTTGTGAGTTCGAATCCCCATCATGGCGATGTATACAACATTATGTGATAGAATTTGTAAGTGACTTGCGGCATGTCGTGGTTTTCTCCGGTTTCCTTCACCAGTAAATTGACCGCAACGATATAACTGAAATAAATATTTTTTAAAGTGGCGTTAAACACCCTAAGCCAATCATTCATTTCTTTAGGAACGCCTTGATTATTACAAATACTTTTAGAACTATCTTCAATAACTTCAGATTCCGACAGCGTGGTATTTTTTGTTTTTCATTTTAATATCAGGAATGTTAAGTAAGATTTCATAAGGTCAATAAAGTACACATCATTATGAACACAATTCTATAATTCAAACATTTGTTCAGCATAGTCTATCTGTATTTGACAGATTTAAATAAAGACCTTTTTATATTTCAAACTCAAAGATAAATTAACTATCGAGCGTCATGTGAATTTTCAGCAGGTGTCAATTTATCACAAAGAATATTCAAATTTCCCAATGTGACTTCATTCGCATCCCAATTTTTTTTTATTTTGATTGAATGTTCTACATATCTATTTTCCTATTTTTCACACAATATATCCATGGTCATTTGTGACATAATTCTTCTTAATGGTTAATCATGCCATGGTTGCAACTGTAAAACTATCGAAGTGATGACTTCAATGCAACCAACATGAATCCTTGGTTCAGTAGATTCCTTGCTAGCACCAAAACTATATCAAGGAAATCATGATAGGAACCGCAAACTCTGGGAAATATAAATTCAATTTGATAATTTGTGCTAGTGATTATTAAGCTAATGAATTAATTCATGCACTAATTTACTGTTTACTTGTATATAATTACAATGAGAACTACGCTCGTAGAATTCAATCAGAGGAGATAATTTACTGTTTACTTGTATATAATTACAATGAGAACTACGCTCGTAGAATTCAATCAGAAGAGATAATTTACTGTTTACTTGTATATAATTACAATAAGAACTACATGTACGCTCGTAGAATTCAATCAGAGGAGATAATTTACTGTTTACTTGTATATAATTACAATGAGAACTACGCTCGTAGAATTCAATCAGAGGAGATAATTTACTGTTTACTTGTATATAATTACAATAAGAACTACGCTCGTAGAATTCAATCAGAGGAGATAAACCACCACTACATAGACACTGATAAGATGGCGACGTTCCGGTTTGTGGGCTGTAAACACTCATCTATTAATATCTTTTTATTTTCATTATTCTGAACACATTCTCTATATTCTATTGAATTTAACAATAGTATAACGTGTGTACATTTCTAATTAAATAAGACTACTAATTGAGCATTACGGTGCACACAATCCAAATAGTTAACGTTGGGTTTTTTTACTTTCAAATTTGGAAAGAGTACCATCGGAGAAAAATATCTGAGAACCGGTTTTAATAGATCAATATTCGTCCATATAGTTGACTTAAATGTAAAGATAATTATTTGCTAAATGAAATTATGTACTCTTTATATATTTACAAACCTTCATTTTCGATAAATTAAATTTATCTTACTTATCTTAACTTGACCGACACATTTCTAACATGGCAGTAATCACGCCGGTAATTACGCCTGATTCAATACAGGTCAACATACAACACCTGGTCAATGTCCTGTTTTATTGACAGAAAAGTATAACAATCTAGACATTTAATTTTTATGTCTACAATTCATGGCTGTCACTGTTTAATGGTAGTTGAAATCGACCTTCAGTAAGTCATCAACCAACATATCGTAAGGTTCAATCGAGTGCACCCTCATCAGTCGAACTTCCAAATATTAGTCTTGATAGGGACTGGTTGCAAAGGTAGCAATTTCAATAACCATACAACTTACGACATGACGGCACTACCTGGGGGTTAGACAAACGACTATTATATCTATACTTTCTCATGTTTCTTCTTTTTCACACGTTTCTTTTTTTACTCTGCACTAAAAGCTATTTATCTGTTAACTGTCCCACCATTAAATCCACCCACATATAGTCACTATTTCCAGTAATGATGTCAAAATAGATGTCAGCTTATTCAACACTGCTCCGGGATAATAACATGTATATTATTATGAAGAAAAATACCCACACAATGTCTAAAATACCAACACTATAATCGATCTCAGATTAAGAAAAACCATGAAAAACACAAACATACCACACCATCAGAACAGTTCTGTAATTTAATAGAAATATCGTGGAAACGGAGGCAAACTAGATATCTCTAACTCCTGGATTAGTGTAGTCACCTCTATGAACAAATGGCGGTGTCAAACATCTACCCTTCGTGATGAGGTCGTCCATATACTTGCCAAATGTCAACTCTTGGATATAACTGGATGAGCAGAGTTGTTCTAACCCTAATCATGAACTTTATACATGATTTATATTTTGTTTGTATTGTCCTATCCAATGAAAAAATTATGATGTGAATCAATTATATACTGTGATTTGTTATTGATTATACTGCTCATTGTGGGTGTCTTGATTGACAATAAAGCATTTGCTTGTTGTGGTTTGTTTAAGCTGTCATTTTGAGGGGGAAACATACACTATCGGAACAATTATAAAGTCATTATTTAAAAAAAAAAAGTGGAGGCGTTATTTAAATATTAGATAGTACACACAGTGTTATGGGAAGACATGACAGGAAAACGATGGAAAGCCTGCAACCAAAATATAATTGCTAATAATATATTTCGTCATCTGCACGCAAGTGACAGAATACTTTTCAACATGGTATTATTATCTTCGGAATAACTTTGTCAAAGATAAGACGTGATGATACTTTAAATATCATTGACATATTTGTTTAGATTGGTAGAACATTTGTTATTGTCACGACGTGAGAGACAGGAAGCTGTTTCTATTGTTACTACCATTTTCCCTTTAGATTTTAAAATTGCTCTGATGGTATAGTTCTTATGGGTTTTTTTTAATCAACATATTCCACTGTCCACGGTCAAAAACGAATTAGATCTTGATGTGTCCCAAAGCAAAATTCAACAAACATCTAAATTTAATTAGAATGATAATAAAGGATATATGTAACATATTTGTTTTTATTGTTGTTTATGCTAATCATGAACTATAAGTTTTATTCTGACAACCTTTCTAAAGCACAAACACATATTGAAGAAAATGAAAAAACGTCATAAGACTTGCGTTGTTTTCTTTGTTTTTTTATCCAGATGTGGTCATAGACCTTTGTAATCAACAACCGGCAAAAATATAAAAGATAAACGATAAAAATAGCAAGTGCGAAATGTATCTTTTCTTGTCATCAAGATATGTGTCGTCCGTAGTTTATTTCTCATTGTTATTATTTGTCCTGCGTAACGATATATTTAATAAAGCATACTGTTATGTTTTGATCCAAGTAATGCTATCTATATATTAAGCCTTCACCTCTTGACTTATTTTATATAAAGATACACAACCTTTTGGCCGTTAAGTACAAGTTTAGAAGTCCCTAGTATGTCTATGGTTTAATGTAAGTCAGTTAGGATCATCAATATATGGTTAGCGTGCTCGCCGCGAGTGCGGTAGATCGTGGGTTCGAGTCCCGATCGGGTCACACCAAAGACTATAACATTTGTATTAGTCGCTTCTCCGCTCAGCACCCAGCATTAAGGAGAAAGAGCAAAGACTGGTTGGCTCGGAATCAGGATAATGTGTCCGAGTGGGGCGACATGTCTGTCCGTGGACTGTTGTTTCAGTGACAATACAAATCCAGCTAAGCGTGTTGGTCTAGTACAAAGCGGACCTCATCATCATTTTGTGGGAAATTAACTTGTTCTCGCCATGATATAGCTGAACAATTGCTGAGTTGGCGTTAAGCATCAATCACTCACTAACTCAACAATATACAAAGTACAAAATGTAAACCAACCATAACCACACCTCCGACAACTGTTAAACAGTAGTGGCAAAACAAGATAACACACTTGAACAGCATGAGCCATTGGTAAATCCTTTGCATTTATTGTCGACAATATAACTAACCACAACTATACAATCAATTCCTGTTGCACATTTTCATCAGTACTTAATGATCTACCATAATTAATTAAGGGTAATAACAAAATTACCGAACTCCGAACAATCTTACAAAGGGAAAGTCAAAACTCATAATTATATAAACAGACAAAATCAGTCAACACCGGAAAACTGTGAAAATCGTAATGACCCTGACTTGGTACAGCCATTTCTAAAGAAATGGTGGGTTTAATCAGATTTTAAGGCGCCAAACCTCCCGCTCTCATTACGGTTCAAAGGTTCCGGCTGTCACTGTAACAGTATTTAAATAAAGGAACAAAATAGGTACAATAGTTGTCAAAGCAGTACCATATTCGGTGACGTAAATGTCAAAAATATTTTTACGTCACACATTGACAAAAAAAAACCATCCTTGACTTCTTTATCTTTATACATTTTCACTATTTGAAAATGCATCGCTTATAATTTTTTCTGCAGAGACGGAATATATTTCGACAAGATCTTGGTATCGGAATATAAACTTTTCAAGAGATCGAATAAGGCAAATCTTTTTATATCCCTGGTCCAGTAGCCTGTTTCTCAGATGAAGATGACGTTTCAGGAAATCAGAATAATTGCTACTGGCCCTTGCATAGCGAATCAATTGCGAGATGTAAACACCATATGCAGGAGAAGCTGGTATAAAGCTGCACATGTTTGGAAAATTTATGATTTTAAAATTGAAGTCGTCCCGCTTATCATAAATTTTAGTACTGAGTTGACCACTGTCGTCAAATTCGAGGTATAAGTCCAAAAATGATGCGGACGAAGCTGTATCTGTGGTCTCTTTAACTTCCAGCTCTGGAGGATATATCAATGGAAGAAATTCTGCAAATCTAGAATTATTGATAGATAAAACGTCATCTATATACCTGTATGTGAAATTAAAGGCTCTAGCCTCATGAATCTTCTTATATTTTACAAGCTTTTGAAGAAACTCCGACTCATATGAGTATAAAAATAAATCGGATAGAAGAGGGGCACAATTCGTACCCATTGGTATGCCGACGACCTGCTGAAACAGTGTCCCTCCAAAGGAGACAAATATGTTATCGATGAGGAACTCCAGCATACTGATCACTTTGTTCCTCGGAGTAGCATGTTTTACCTTTTTGAATTTTGTTTGAAAAATATGTGGAATTGTAGCCTAACACAACACATTTTGAACCATAGTTTCTATGACTAAAAGCTTTATGAATTGTTTCTTTTAAGCGGGTTTTTAATTTGTCATGCGGTAGGGTGGTATATAGAGTTGAAAAATCAAAAGTTTTGATGGAGGATACCTGAGAGAAAGATCTTAATTTCAGGTTTTCCAAAAGATCTTTAGAGTTTTTCAAAATCCACATGTGATTTATGCCACTACGCGAAAAAATAAACGAACCACAAAATGTATCACTCATCCCTTACTTACTAACCAATCATAAACAGTAATTATGGACAATGAATTCAACCACAATGTAAACCTCTCCCTTGTCAAACCTTACACAGTAATGGTCAACAATATACCCCTGCTCGCTTCGAGTACATTTATTGCACCTTATTTCCATTATGTCATTCAAACTAGGACATGTATCCATTCCTAAAAGACGCATCTTTTTGCCCCTCTTTTTGTTTTGTGCATACGATAGCTCAGTTCTCAAGAATTTTAAGATTTTCGCACATTTATTGCCAAATTTTTCGTATAAGGACCCACGGCTGACGGAAGTGACGTACCACTGTATTAACTTCAGCGATAGGATAATAAAAGTTCCATATTTAAATTTTTGGAACTTTTCTGGAATGGATACATGTCCTAGTTTGAATGACATAATGAAAATAAGGTGCAATAAATGTACTCGAAGCGAGCAGGGGTACGATTTTTAAACCTGCCGAGTTGCATGCCTTGCGGATTATTAGTATCTATATAGGGTCGACACATGCAATTTGATGTTAACATCAGATTGTACGAATATTGACACGAACAAGTTAAAATAAGAAAAAAGAGATGAAATAATAAAGAAATAAAGAAATTTTATTGAAAATAGATTTGTAAACAGAAAGTTAGAAAAAGGGGGATGGTCCGTGCCACGAACGCCTGTGATCATAGTCAGTTAATCTTGAAAGAAGATGTTATTCATATCTTGCAAATTACAAAACAGAAACCTGTTAACAGTGTGATATCGATGATTTTAATGATTAAAAAATGCGGTGTATATTGAACAGCTGTTTGTTGTTTTGATGTTGTTCTTTTGGTCACTGTATGTCCTTCAATTTACAGATCCTGAGTATGTATCCATTGGATAACAATCCAGCTGTTACCATACATGTGTACTTATGATGATCAAAACAATTATTATGTGAAATAATGTTATTTTTCAGGGAAAGAGTGGCATTTGAATAAATATCACGGACTATTTAAATGGTTTTTAACGAAGTCTGCATCCTACTGAAGAAATACCATCTAATATTTGAATTAAGCAAACAATAAATATATGAATAGAACAGTTCCAAAATCGTAGAATGATAGCTGACACCCATACCCCATATACACAAAACATGATCGCTCACTCGCCTGGCTTGATCTGGTACATCAGTACAAAGTATAGGGGTTAAGCTAATTGTATGGGCCTAAACATCCACTCTTTATTGATATGATACGGCTATGTATGCTATGATACGGCTAGGTATGATGTGATACGTTCATGTATGCTATGTTACAGTCTTGTATGAGTTTCCACATGTAAGATCAATATAAAGAACGTTCGTGATATAACATGTCTTCGCCGTGACGCAGAAGTTGTCAGATGTATAATACTAACTCTAGAAAAATGACTGAAAATTAAAGTAAAATGAACGGTGAATCATCTAACTTTGAGGAGAGGCTGTCAATAGCAATATCATTATTTATAAGATGAGAGGCTGTCAATAACAATATCATTATTTATAAGATGAGAGGCTGTCAATAGCAATATCATTATTTATATCAATTGCTAGTTTTCATTTGTGATTCAAGGCTGTGATCTTCTTTTTATCCAAGATGTATTGCTAACATAATTTACTCCAGTGTAAGATCAGGCCATTGAGTATTTATATCGTCTAATTAATTAATACAATTTGTATCAGACAATAGGTATAAGAATACATTATTGAAATTTTAAAGCATTACATTCATGTCTTCGAAAATTTAATAATCGTAAAATAAATAACAGAAGTCACTTTTTACATACTGCAAATATCAAACATGTTATATCTCGAAAGTAAACTCAGTGCATTGGAATATTCTAACTTGTCGTATTATGTCGGGATACGGACAACATATTACCAGCGTGTATTATGCTCTACGGCGCCATGTCTCCATCAGCACAGCATGCATCTTTCCCACTTTTTAAAGAATATTACAGTCTTGCACAATTATTACTGACATTACTCACTAGTTTTATTCATCTATCTTGTTAAACGAACTTAATTTTGGGATGTATTCATTTCCTTAACAACTGAGTTGTGCGGTTTGATAGTCAAGTAATGAAAGTATTTATTAATAAATTTACTAAAATGGTATTACATGAAAAGTGTTTGTAATAAAAACGACCCATATTGTCAGTATATTATATAACATTAAAGATGTTAAAGTACACCTCCGCCTGAGAAAATAATCCCGAGGATGAATGGATTTTTAAAGTACATTTGACCTTAATGTATCTATTATATAAATGAATAAAGGAGTTTATAGACTAATGAAATTATAGTGCTACTAAAAACATTGAAATATCAATATTTAACCAGACTAGACTGTGTGTATATAGGATTCTGGGAGCTAAGTTTGACATTCCTCTATCGTGAACAATCTGCAGGTGTAGATATAAGAAAAGTGTGAAAGTATGTAATGTAGATAAGACGGGAAAAGTCAGAAAAAACAGTGATTGATGTGAACTTGTAAAATAATATTGCAAATGAGAAAAGCAAACTTTCCATGATAACTATATAGTAAAATATACATATTAACAGGTTGAATAAAAAAATAAAATCATATTACAAAGATTAGGGATATAAGTGTTTTACGCCAATTTCAACACTAGTTTAGTTATATAGTGTCAGTCAGTTCTATCTCGACACCAACTACATGCCACAATCATACAACTGTTTCATAAAGATTCATACTAAACGTTGATACCCAATGAGTACATTGTATCTTTGCGAATACTAAAGCAGTGGATAAAATGAGAAGTGAAATGTATGCGGTCAGCATTATTCCATTTAAAATTTATGTTCGGATCGTCTTTGCATATTCTGATGTCCATATCAGATGATGATTGTATCATACAATAGTAACCCGATGGCTGTCTCCAGTGAAGCAAGAACTACTTACCCTTCAAGGGAACGTCAGTTCACAAACTCTCTTTTTCTTTGGCGGTGGGAGAGAAGATCGTGTTCCTCGAACTTTACTTTTATATGTAGTTTTTTGTGAAGCATTGCTTATCATATTTGTCCTCAAGTTTGATCATCTTAATGTATGTCCGTCGGTTCTCATTACCCTTTGGTATCTTCATTTTTTTCTTTAAAAAATGAAACTATTATTTGAAATGTCGAATGTACTTTTATATGGAAATACTTTCATCTTGAATGTCTGCAAGCTTGTTAGACAACAATCTTGTTATCAATTATTCAAAAGATGTAGTGTTAGCTGCAAAGCGTTGCCATGGTAGAGAAAGAAAGAAACCCCAGAATGGGATTCGTGTTGCTCGATATTTGGTTTTCTGCATAGTGTTTTAGGGGTAGTTGTTTGTCCTTTTGTTCTTTTTCTTCTCGACATTGTGTTGTCTGTCTTTATTTGGTTTACGGCTACTGATTACCCCTTCGGTATCTTCAAAATGTTCTGTCTTGTATATTCGACATCTAATTAAAAAAAACATTATCACCAGTCAGAAATTGTATCGCATTGAAGTTTGAAATCACGACTAGAAACATGAAGCAATAATGTAAGGACGAGGAAGTAACACGTTCGGGTTATTGTTAGTGTTAAGATCCGGGAAAGCAATGTGACCCCAGTAATGTTCTGTAGCTGTCAAATCACTCTTCAGAGACCGGAGAGATGATGTAAATGTTGGGAAACTGTGATGAAATGTTGTGTTCCTCCATTACTGTTTCCTTCAGCTCTTGCTATCATCAGCAAGTTGTTAAACATTTACATGTCTCAATTTATATATTAATGCCTAAATCGAAGCAGAAATCACAGCAGTGCACTTACATTTCAGTTTTCGCTCTTAGAAACTCATTCTCGTAAAACAATTCAACGGTTCTAATTATTATTTTTTTACATTCTTGTTGAAATGTCTTGTCATTCTTGATACATATTAAGTGTGTTATATTTGAAATTGCAAAACATAGTGCAATTTACTGATTGTTATAACAAATGACAGGTGTCGTAATTGGAACAGGAAATGATTATATATCCTTTCAAAACACATTACCTCACTTCCGGTTTATTTTGGTGGTACTTCGTGTTGTTCAATCTTTAGCTAATATATCTGCGTTTGTTTTTGCTTTGTTTCCTTGGTTTTGCTTTGTTTCCTTGGTTTTGTTTTGTTTCCTTGGTTTTGGTTTGTTTCCTTGGTTTTGTTTTGTTTCCTTGGTTTTGTTTTGTTTCCTTGGTTTTGCTTTGTTTCCTTGGTTTTGCTTTGTTTCCTTGGTTTTGTTTTGTTTCCTTGGTTTTTGTTTGTTTCCTTGGTTTTGTTTTGTTTCCTTGGTTTTGTTTTGTTTCCTTGGTTTTGCTTTGTTTCCTTGGTTTTGCTTTGTTTCCTTGGTTTTGTTTTGTTTCCTTGGTTTTGTTTTGTTTCCTTGGTTTTGCTTTGTTTCCTTGGTTTTGCTTTGTTTCCTTGGTTTTGTTTTGTTTCCTTGGTTTTGGTTTGTTTCCTTGGTTTTGTTTTGTTTCCTTGGTTTTGGTTTGTTTCCTTGGTTTTGGTTTGTTTCCTTGGTTTTGTTTTGTTTCCTTGGTTTTGCTTTGTTTCCTTGGTTTTGCTTTGTTTCCTTGGTTTTGGTTTGTTTCCTTGGTTTTGCTTTGTTTCTTGGTTTTGGTTTGTTTCCTTGGTTTTGGTTTGTTTCCTTGGTTTTGGTTTGTTTCCTTGGTTTTGGTTTGTTTCCTTGGTTTTGGTTTGTTTCCTTGGTTTTGGTTTGTTTCCTTGGTTTTGGTTTGTTTCCTTGGGTTTGGTTTGTTTCCTTGGTTTTGTTTTGTTTTCTTGGTTTTGGTTTGTTTCCTTGGTTTTGCTTTGTTTCCTTGGTTTTGTTTTGTTTCCTTGGTTTTGCTTTGTTTCCATGGTTTTGTTTTGTTTCCTTGGTTTTGCTTTGTTTCCTTGGTTTTGTTTTGTTTCCTTGGTTTTGGTTTGTTTCCTTGGTTTTGGTTTGTTTCCTTGGTTTTGGTTTGTTTCCTTGGTTTTGCTTTGTTTCCTTGGTTTTGGTTTGTTTCCTTGGTTTTGGTTTGTTTCCTTAGTTTTGGTTTGTTTCCTTGGTTTTGGTTTGTTTCCTTGGTTTTGGTTTGTTTCCTTGGTTTTGGTTTGTTTCCTTGGTTTTGCTTTGTTTCCTTGGTTTAGTTTTGTTTCCTTGGTTTTGGTTTGTTTCCTTGGTTTTGCTTTGTTTCCTTGGTTTTGTTTTGTTTCCTTGGTTTTGGTTTGTTTACTTGGTTTTGGTTTGTTTCCTTGGTTTTGTTTGTTTCCTTGGTTTTGCTTTGTTTCCTTGGTTTTGTTTTGTTTCCTTGGTTTTGGTTTGTTTCCTTGGTTTTGGTTTGTTTCCTTGGTTTTGTTTTGTTTCCTTGGTTTTGGTTTGTTTCCTTGGTTTTGGTTTGTTTCCTTGGTTTTGTTTTGTTTCCTTGGTTTTGGTTTGTTTCCTTGGTTTTGTTTTGTTTCCTTGGTTTTGTTTTGTTTCCTTGGTTTTGGTTTGCATATCAAGTTTTTGTTGTTGTTTTTATTTACTATTATTTTTTTTACGTAAGAAAATTAAAGTTCGGTCCTTATTCCATATTGTGTAGGTTTTTATTTATATCTTCTACTTGTGAGAACGATTTTCTCTGTCTCTTCTCCTCGTTTCGATGGAAAAATACGACATTTCTCACATTCGTAAAAGAGATTCCTGACATCGCCACAGACCATATTAACATTATCACTGTGTTGTATATTCCATAAGGATAGTGATTCATTCTATTATGGATATAAATAAAGCTAACCTATCGAATTTCTCATGACAATTGTTTATGTGTCCAAATTGTATACTTTTATTTTACAGAGGTATATTATGTAACTATTTACTTTGTATTTATGCAATATACATATTTCTACATTCTGTCATTCGGAACATATATTTAACGGAGTTTATTAAGTGTATCCAGCTAGTTTTACAATGACCAATTTATTTCGCTTTCTATGATGATATACAGTCGATGTTTTTTTTAATTTGACAGCCGCTTCCTTTATCATGCTGTGGTCTTACAAAATCAAACTATTATATTTCCTCATGTTGTGTTTTAGTATTTCATAATAAGACCTTAATTGTGACATATAAATTGAGTCTGTAAATCTGTAATCCAGAATCGCTGTCATTGGTTTTATTAAGCAACCTATTAATGTCACCCGTTTCCCGTATAACATGCCTGAATGTAATTTGGCGTTACTTAGAACATTTAAGACAATATAGACTGGGACAGTCATCCACTTCAAAGATATCATTTAGATTCGTTTACCCACCTCCATTAAGCACGAGGTCATATAAATCAGTATATGTATAGGATACAGTACTATTGAAACAGAAGAAGCGGCCCGTATTGGATATAACGGGTTTCCTTTTCCGCATTCGTACTCAGGTGAAGGCCGAGGTGCGTAGCACCAAGGCCGTCACCTGAGTACGAATGCGGAAAAAGAAACCCGTTATATCCAATACGGGCAAATTCTTTTGTTTCAATAATAATGTATCTAACTTGTACAATAATAATGTTTTTGAAAAAATAAATGGTATGGCATATGTTTTTACACTTTTAATGTTTAGAAAGCCAAATAAGACAACAATTAACAAAAATAAAACGAAAAATTGTCATCGGTCAACGTCCTTTCGATTCTCGTTTATATATAGATATTTCAAGGTCTTTCCACAGGCGCATGGGGCATGGATTTCGTTTCCTCCTCCCCCCTTTTCTCTACTACCCCACTTTCTTTCAAAATTTTCATATAAATCATTCCTTTTTCAAAATTTTCATAGTCATTCGTTTTTTCTTCATTTGACAATATCAGTAGACGTCATACATCATGAATAATACGTGTATTCTGTGTCCACAGTTTTTCGACTGATACAGTATAAGAGAGAAGGTAAGCAACTCCATTTTCATATTTCGCGCCATATCGCTCACCTCGGTTGGGAAACCCTCGTGTTTTTTACACTTTTTACCTTGTCTACATATGGCACTGTCGTATCAAACTGTTTCTAAGACACTTACCTAATTGCCCATGTTCGAATTTCAGTCGGTACGTCGATCTTTCCCAAGAAATCTCGCCGAGAATAGCGAAGCAGCTTCGTTTCTAGGTCAAACTACATCATATAAGACGGAAGTGCAAGAACGGGAACCCTGGTTTTTTTTACGAATGGATTACCTGCAATGAAAAACCCAGATGCGCTCCGAATATTTTTCCCGGAATGTTTTGGCGGGAAATATACACCGCTGAAAAAACATAACAGCAGACGGATTATTTCGTAAAAATGGCACAACGACCATCTGAATATGGAAACATTGAAATAATTTGATGGTAAATAACTGTTCAAAAAGAAATTCAAACTGAGAAATAGATGATTGAATGGTTAGAACTGAAGTCAAAATTTCAATGAAAAAGAAATATTCAGCTTGCCTCTACTTCAAATTATTAAAATCATATATATTAATCATCCTGCCATAAGATTGTGATTCCATTGACCGGTTTACCTCCGCCATATTCCTGTGCCAGTTCCAACACAGGACCTAGATTTTCCATTACCATATGCCGTGGTCTTTTTATGTTCATTAGTTTGAGGTGAGAGGTAGGTGCTCGCATGGTTACAATTAGTAGAACTTACGTGTCAGATATGAAATTATGATCCTCCATTGTTCTCCTGTGTATTTCCTGCAGAGCACAAACTATAACGGGTACCGATTTTGCTTAGCACGGCTAATCCTCACATGTACGCTAGATGTCTCATAAGAAGCAGGAACTGCTTGCCCTTCCCGAGCTCCTGGGTTAATCCCACAAGACTGCTTACCCTTCCCGAGCTCCTGGGTTAATCCCACAAGACTGCTTGCCCTTCCCGAGCTCCTGGGTTAATCCCACAAGACTGCTTGCCCTTCCCGAGCTCCTGGGTTAATCCCACAAGACTGATTGCCCTTCCCGAGCTCCTGGGTTAATCCCACAAGACTGATTGCCCTTCCCGAGCTCCTGGGTTAATCCCACAAGACTGATTGCCCTTCCCGAGCTCCTGGGTTAATCCCACAAGACTGCTTGCCCTTCCCGAGCTCCTGGGTTAATCCCACAAGACTGCTTGCCCTTCCCGATCTCCTGGGTTAATTCCACAAGACTGCTTGCCCTTCCCGAGCTCCTGGGTTAATCCCACAAGTTTTTGGTGGGAACCGTGTTCATCTTCTTTAGTTTTCTGTGTTTGGTGTTTGTTTAATGTCTTCTTTCTGTGTCTCGTTCTCAAATGTTGTCTTTGTCTAAGGATTGTCCATACAGGCCTCTACATTATTCTCTAAGGTACATATAGAAAGCGTGTTATGTTGTCTTTGTCTCAGGATTGTCCACACAGGCCTCTACATTATTCTCTAAGGTACATATAGAAAGCGTGTTATGTTGTCTTTGTCTAAGGATTGTCCATACCTGCCTCTACATTATTCTCTAAGGTACATATAGAAAGCGTGTTATGTTGTCTTTGTTTCAGGATTGTCCATACCTGCCTCTACATTATTCTCTAAGGTACATATAGAAAGCGTGTTATGTTGTCTTTGTTTCAGGATTGTCCATACCTGCCTCTACATTATTCTCTAACGTACATATAGAAAGCGTGTTATGTTGTCTTTGTTTCAGGATTGTCCATACCTGCCTCTACATTATTCTCTAAGGTACATATAGAAAGCGTGTTATGTTGTCTTTGTCTAAGGATTATCCACACAGGCCTCTACATTATTCTCTAAGGTACATATAGAAAGCGTGTTATGTTGTCTTTGTCTCAGGATTGTCCACACAGGCCTCTACATTATTCTCTAAGGTACATATAGAAAGCGTGTTATGTTGTCTTTGTCTAAGGATTGTCCATACTTGCCTCTACATTATTCTCTAAGGTACATATAGAAAGCGTGTTATGTTGTCTTTGTTTCAGGATTGTCCATACCTGCCTCTACACTATTCTCTAAGGTACATATAGAAAGCGTGTTATGTTGTCTTTGTTTCAGGATTGTCCATACCTGCCTCTACATTATTCTCTAAGGTACATATAGAAAGCGTGTTATGTTGTCTTTGTTTCAGGATTGTCCATACCTGCCTCTACATTATTCTCTAAGGTACATATAGAAAGCGTGTTATGTTGTCTTTGTTTCAGGATTGTCCATACCTGCCTCTACATTATTCTCTAAGTTACATATAGAAAGCGTGTTATGTTGTCTTTGTTTCAGGATTGTCCATACCTGCCTCTACATTATTCTCTAAGTTACATATAGAAAGCGTGTTATGTTGTCTTTGTCTCAGGATTGTCCACACAGGCCTCTACATTATTCTCTAACGTACATATAGAAAGCGTGTTATGTTGTCTTTGTTTCAGGATTGTCCACACAGGCTTCTACATTATTCTCTAAGGTACATATAGAAAGCGTGTTATGTTGTCTTTGTCTCAGGATTGTCCACACAGGCCTCTACATTATTCTCTAAGGTACATATAGAAAGCGTGTTATGTTGTCTTTGTTTCAGAATTGTCCATACCTGCCTCTACATTATTCTCTAAGGTACATATAGAAAGCGTGTTATGTTGTCTTTGTTTCAGGATTGTCCATACCTGCCTCTACATTATTCTCTAAGGTACATATAGAAAGCGTGTTATGTTGTCTTTGTTTCAGGATTGTCCATACCTGCCTCTACATTATTCTCTAAGGTACATATAGAAAGCGTGTTATGTTGTCTTTGTTTCAGGATTGTCCATACCTGCCTCTACATTATTCTCTATGGTACATATAGAAAGCGTGTTATGTTGTCTTTGTTTCAGGATTGTCCATACCTGCCTCTACATTATTCTCTATGGTACATATAGAAAGCGTGTTATGTTGTCTTTGTTTCAGGATTGTCCATACCTGCCTCTACATTATTCTCTAAGGTACATATAGAAAGCGTGTTATGTTGTCTTTGTTTCAGGATTGTCCATACTTGCCTCTACATTATTCTCTAAGGTACATATAGAAAGCGTGTTATGTTGTCTTTGTCTAAGGATTGTCCATACTTGCCTCTACATTATTCTCTAAGGTACATATAGAAAGCGTGTTATGTTGTCTTTGTTTCAGGATTGTCCATACCTGCCTCTACATTATTCTCTAAGGTACATATAGAAAGCGTGTTATGTTGTCTTTGTTTCAGGATTGTCCATACCTGCCTCTACATTATTCTCTAAGGTACATATAGAAAGCGTGTTATGTTGTCTTTGTTTCAGGATTGTCCATACCTGCCTCTACATTATTCTCTAAGTTACATATAGAAAGCGTGTTATGTTGTCTTTGTTTCAGGATTGTCCATACCTGCCTCTACATTATTTTCTAAGGTACATATAGAAAGCGTGTTATGTTGTCTTTGTTTCAGGATTGTCCACACAGGCCTCTACATTATTCTCTAAGGTACATATAGAAAGCGTGTTATGTTGTCTTTGTTTCAGAATTGTCCATACCTGCCTCTACATTATTCTCTAAGGTACATATAGAAAGCGTGTTATGTTGTCTTTGTTTAAGGATTGTCCATACCTGCCTCTACATTATTCTCTAAGGTACATATAGAAAGCGTGTTATGTTGTCTTTGTTTCAGGATTGTCCATACCTGCCTCTACATTATTCTCTAAGGTACATATAGAAAGCGTGTTATGTTGTCTTTGTTTCAGGATTGTCCATACCTGCCTCTACATTATTCTCTAAGGTACATATAGAAAGCGTGTTATGTTGTCTTTGTTTCAGGATTGTCCATACCTGCCTCTACATTATTCTCTATGGTACATATAGAAAGCGTGTTATGTTGTCTTTGTTTCAGGATTGTCCATACCTGCCTCTACATTATTCTCTAAGGTACATATAGAAAGCGTGTTATGTTGTCTTTGCTTCAGGATTGTCCATACTTGCCTCTACATTATTCTCTAAGGTACATATAGAAAGCGTGTTATGTTGTCTTTGTCTAAGGATTGTCCATACTTGCCTCTACATTATTCTCTAAGGTATATATAGAAAGCGTGTTATGTTGTCTTTGTTTCAGGAATGTCCATACCTGCCTCTACATTATTCTCTAAGGTACATATAGAAAGCGTGTTATGTTGTCTTTGTTTCAGGATTGTCCATACTTGCCTCTACATTATTCTCTAAGGTATATATAGGAAGCGTGTTATGTTGTCTTTGTCTAAGGATTGTCCATACTTGCCTCTACATTATTTTCTAACGTACATATAGAAAGCGTGTTATGTTGTCTTTGTCTAAGGATTGTCCATACTTGCCTCTACATTATTCTCTAAGGTACATATAGAAAGCGTGTTATGTTGTCTTTGTTTCAGGATTGTCCATACCTGCCTCTACATTATTCTCTAAGGTACATATAGAAAGCGTGTTATGTTGTCTTTGTTTCAGGATTGTCCATACTTGCCTCTACATTATTCTCTAAGGTACATATAGAAAGCGTGTTATGTTGTCTTTGTCTAAGGATTGTCCATACTTGCCTCTACATTATTCTCTAAGGTACATATAGAAAGCGTGTTATGTTGTCTTTGTTTCAGGATTGTCCATACTTGCCTCTACATTATTCTCTAAGGTACATATAGAAAGCGTGTTATGTTGTCTTTGTTTCAGGATTGTCCATACTTGCCTCTACATTATTCTCTAAGGTACATATAGAAAGCGTGTTATGTTGTCTTTGTCTAAGGATTGTCCATACTTGCCTCTACATTATTCTCTAAGGTACATATAGAAAGCGTGTTATGTTGTCTTTGTTTCAGGATTGTCCATACCTGCCTCTACATTATTCTCTAAGGTACATATAGAAAGCGTGTTATGTTGTCTTTGTCTAAGGATTGTCCATACTTGCCTCTACATTATTCTCTAAGGTACATATAGAAAGCGTGTTATGTTGTCTTTGTTTCAGGATTGTCCATACCTGCCTCTACATTATTCTCAAAGGTACATATAGAAAGCGTGTTATGTTGTCTTTGTTTCAGGATTGTCCATACCTGCCTCTACATTATTCTCTAAGGTACATATAGAAAGCGTGTTATGTTGTCTTTGTTTCAGGATTGTCCATACCTGCCTCTACATTATTCTCAAAGGTACATATAGAAAGCGTGTTATGTTGTCTTTGTTTCAGGATTGTCCATACCTGCCTCTACATTATTCTCTAAGGTACATATAGAAAGCGTGTTATGTTGTCTTTGTTTCAGGATTGTCCATACCTGCCTCTACATTATTCTCTAAGGTACATATAGAAAGCGTGTTATGTTGTCTTTGTTTCAGGATTGTCCATACCTACCTCTACATTATTCTCTAAGTTACATATAGAAAGCGTGTTATGTTTTCTTTGTTTCAGGATTGTCCATAACTGCCTCTACATTATTCTCTAAGGTACATATAGAAAGCGTGTTATGTTGTCTTTGTTTCAGGATTGTCCATACCTGCCTCTACATTATTCTCTAAGGTACATATAGAAAGCGTGTTATGTTGTCTTTGTTTCAGGATTGTCCACACAGGCTTCTACATTATTCTCTAAGGTACATATAGAAAGCGTGTTATGTTGTCTTTGTCTAAGGATTGTCCATACTTGCCTCTACATTATTCTCTAAGGTATATATAGAAAGCGTGTTATGTTGTCTTTGCTTCAGGATTGTCCATACCTGCCTCTACATTATTCTCTAAGGTACATATAGAAAGCGTGTTATGTTGTCTTTGTCTAAGGATTGTCCATACCTGCCTCTACATTATTCTCTAAGGTACATATAGAAAGCGTGTTATGTTGTCTTTGTCTCAGGATTGTCCATACTTGCCTCTACATTATTCTCTAACGTACATATAGAAAGCGTGTTATGTTGTCTTTGTTTCAGGATTGTCCATACCTGCCTCTACATTATTCTCTAAGGTACATATAGAAAGCGTGTTATGTTGTCTTTGTCTCAGGATTGTCCATACCTGCCTCTACATTATTCTCTAAGGTACATATAGAAAGCGTGTTATGTTGTCTTTGTTTCAGGATTGTCCATACCTGCCTCTACATTATTCTCTAACGTACATATAGAAAGCGTGTTATGTTGTCTTTGTTTCAGGATTGCCCATACCTGCCTCTACACTATTCTCTAAGGTACATATAGAAAGCGTGTTATGTTGTCTCTGTTTCAGGATTGTCCACACAGGCCTCTACATTATTCTCTAAGGTACATATAGAAAGCGTGTTATGTTGTCTTTGTTTCAGGATTGTCCACACAGGCCTCTACATTATTCTCTAAGGTACATAAAGAAAGCGTGTTATGTTGTCTTTGTTTCAGGATTGTCCACACAGGCCTCTACATTATTCTCTAAGGTACATATAGAAAGCGTGTTATGTTGTCTTTGTTTCAGGATTGTCCACACAGGCCTCTACATTATTCTCTAAGGTACATATAGAAAGCGTGTTATGTTGTCTTTGTCTAAGGATTGTCCATACTTGCCTCTACATTATTCTCTAAGGTACATATAGAAAGCGTGTTATGTTGTCTCTGTTTCAGGATTGTCCATACCTGCCTCTACATTATTCTCTAAGGTACATATAGAAAGCGTGTTATGTTGTCTTTGTCTAAGGATTGTCCATACCTGCCTCTACATTATTCTCTAACGTACATATAGAAGGCGTGTTATGTTGTCTTTGTCTCAGGATTGTCCATACTTGCCTCTACATTATTCTCTAACGTACATATAGAAAGCGTGTTATGTTGTCTTTGTTTCAGGATTGTCCATACCTGCCTCTACATTATTCTCTAACGTACATATAGAAAGCGTGTTATGTTGTCTTTGTCTCAGGATTGTCCATACCTGCCTCTACATTATTCTCTAAGGTACATATAGAAAGCGTGTTATGTTGTCTTTGTCTCAGGATTGTCCATACCTGCCTCTACATTATTCTCTAACGTACATATAGAAAGCGTGTTATGTTGTCTTTGTTTCAGGATTGTCCATACCTGCCTCTACATTATTCTCTAAGGTACATATAGAAAGCGTGTTATGTTGTCTTTGTCTCAGGATTGTCCATACCTGCCTCTACATTATTCTCTAAGGTACATATAGAAAGCGTGTTATGTTGTCTTTGTTTCAGGATTGTCCATACCTGCCTCTACATTATTCTCTAACGTACATATAGAAAGCGTGTTATGTTGTCTTTGTTTCAGGATTGTCCATACCTGCCTCTACATTATTCTCTTAGGTACATATAGAAAGCGTGTTATGTTGTCTTTGTTTCAGGATTGTCCATACCTGCCTCTACATTATTCTCTAACGTACATATAGAAAGCGTGTTATGTTGTCTTTGTTTCAGGATTGTCCATACCTGCCTCTACATTATTCTCTTAGGTACATATAGAAAGCGTGTTATGTTGTCTTTGTCTCAGGATTGTCCATACCTGCCTCTACATTATTCTCTAAGGTACATATAGAAAGCGTGTTATGTTGTCTTTGTCTAAGGATTGTCCACACAGGCCTCTACATTATTATCTAAGGTACATATAGAAAGCGTGTTATGTTGTCTTTGTCTCAGGATTGTCCATACCTGCCTCTACATTATTCTCTAAGGTACATATAGAAAGCGTGTTATGTTGTCTTTGTCTAAGGATTGTCCACACAGGCCTCTACATTATTCTCTAAGGTACATATAGAAAGCGTGTGATGTTGTCTTTGTCTAAGGATTGTCCATTCTTGCCTCTACATTATTCTCTAAGGTACATATAGAAAGCGTGTTATGTTGTCTTTGTTTCAGGATTGTCCATACCTGCCTCTACATTATTCTCTAAGGTACATATAGAAAGCGTGTTATGTTGTCTTTGTTTCAGGATTGTCCATACCTGCCTCTACATTATTCTCTAAGGTACATATAGAAAGCGTGTAATGTTGTCTTTGTTTCAGGATTGTCCATACTTGCCTCTACATTATTCTCTAAGGTACATATAGAAAGCGTGTTATGTTGTCTTTGTCTAAGGATTGTCCATACTTGCCTCTACATTATTCTCTAAGGTACATATAGAAAACGTGTTATGTTGTGTTGTCTTTGTTTCAGGATTGTCCATACCTGCCTCTACATTATTCTCTAACGTACATATAGAAAGCGTGTTATGTTGTCTTTGTTTCAGGATTGTCCATACTTGCCTCTACACTATTCTCTAAGGTACATATAGAAAGCGTGTTATGTTGTCTTTGTTTCAGGATTGTCCATACCTGCCTCTACATTATTCTCTAAGGTACATATAGAAAGCGTGTTATGTTGTCTTTGTTTCAGGATTGTCCATACTTGCCTCTACATTATTCTCTATGGTACATATAGAAAGCGTGTTATGTTGTCTTTGTTTCAGGATTGTCCATACTTGCCTCTACACTATTCTCTAAGGTACATATAGAAAGCGTGTTATGTTGTCTTTGTTTCAGGATTGTCCATACTTGCCTCTACATTATTCTCTAAGGTACATATAGAAAGCGTGTTATGTTGTCTTTGTTTCAGGATTGTCCATACTTGCCTCTACATTATTCTCTAAGGTACATATAGAAAGCGTGTTATGTTGTCTTTGTTTCAGGATTGTCCATACTTGCTTCTACATTATTCTCTAAGGTACATATAGAAAGCGTGTTATGTTGTCTTTGTTTCAGGATTGTCCATACCTGCCTCTACATTATTCTCTAAGGTACATATAGAAAGCGTGTTATGTTGTCTTTGTTTCAGGATTGTCCATACTTGCCTCTACATTATTCTCTAAGGTACATATAGAAAGCGTGTTATGTTGTCTTTGTCTAAGGATTGTCCATACCTGCCTCTACATTATTCTCTAAGGTACATATAGAAAGCGTGTAATGTTGTCTTTGTTTCAGGATTGTCCACACAGGCCTCTACATTATTCTCTAAGGTACATATAGAAAGCGTGTTATGTTGTCTTTGTTTCAGGATTGTCCATACCTGCCTCTACATTATTCTCTAAGGTACATATAGAAAGCGTGTTATGTTGTCTTTGTTTCAGGATTGTCCATACCTGCCTCTACATTATTCTCTAAGGTACATATAGAAAGCGTGTTATGTTGTCTTTGTTTCAGGATTGTCCATACCTGCCTCTACATTATTCTCTAAGGTACATATAGAAAGCGTGTTATGTTGTCTTTGTTTCAGGATTGTCCATACCTGCCTCTACATTATTCTCTAAGGTACATATAGAAAACGTGTTATGTTTTCTTTGTTTCAGGATTGTCCACACAGGCCTCTACATTATTCTCTAACGTACATATAGAAAGCGTGTTATGTTGTCTTTGTTTCAGGATTGTCCATACTTGCCTCTACATTATTCTCTAAGGTACATATAGAAAGCGTGTTATGTTGTCTTTGTCTAAGGATTGTCCATACTTGCCTCTACATTATTCTCTAGGGTACATATAGAAAGCGTGTTATGCTGTCTTTGTTTCAGGATTGTCCATACTTGCCTCTACATTATTCTCTAAGGTACATATAGAAAGCGTGTTATGTTGTCTTTGTTTCAGGATTGTCCATACCTGCCTCTACATTATTCTCTAAGGTACATATAGAAAGCGTGTTATGTTGTCTTTGTCTCAGGATTGTCCATACCTGCCTCTACATTATTCTCTAAGGTACATATAGAAAGCGTGTTATGTTGTCTTTGTCTAAGGATTGTCCATACCTGCCTCTACATTATTCTCTAACGTACATATAGAAAGCGTGTTATGTTGTCTTTGTCTCATGATTGTCCATACCTGCCTCTACATTATTCTCTAACGTACATATAGAAAGCGTGTTATGTTGTCTTTGTTTCAGGATTGTCCATATCTGCCTCTACATTATTCTCTAAGGTACATATAGAAAGCGTGTTATGTTGTCTTTGTTTCAGGATTGTCCACACAGGCCTCTACATTATTCTCTAAGGTACATATAGAAAGCGTGTTATGTTGTCTTTGTTTCAGGATTGTCCATACCTGCCTCTACATTATTCTCTAAGGTACATATAGAAAGCGTGTTATGTTGTCTTTGTTTCAGGATTGTCCATACCTGCCTCTACATTATTCTCTAAGGTACATATAGAAAGCGTGTTATGTTGTCTTTGTCTCAGGATTGTCCATACCTGCCTCTACATTATTCTCTAACTTACATATAGAAAGCGTGTTATGTTGTCTTTGTCTCAGGATTGTCCATACCTGCCTCTACATTATTCTCTAACGTACATATAGAAAGCGTGTTATGTTGTCTTTGTTTCAGGATTGTCCATACCTGCCTCTACATTATTCTCTAAGGTACATATAGAAAGCGTGTTATGTTGTCTTTGTCTCAGGATTGTCCATACCTGCCTCTACATTATTCTCTAAGGTACATATAGAAAGCGTGTTATGTTGTCTTTGTTTCAGGATTGTCCATACCTGCCTCTACATTATTCTCTAACGTACATATAGAAAGCGTGTTATGTTGTCTTTGTTTCAGGATTGTCCATACCTGCCTCTACATTATTCTCTTAGGTACATATAGAAAGCGTGTTATGTTGTCTTTGTTTCAGGATTGTCCATTCCTGCCTCTACATTATTCTCTAACGTACATATAGAAAGCGTGTTATGTTGTCTTTGTTTCAGGATTGTCCATACCTGCCTCTACATTATTCTCTTAGGTACATATAGAAAGCGTGTTATGTTGTCTTTGTCTCAGGATTGTCCATACCTGCCTCTACATTATTATCTAAGGTACATATAGAAAGCGTGTTATGTTGTCTTTGTCTCAGGATTGTCCATACCTGCCTCTACATTATTCTCTAAGGTACATATAGAAAGCGTGTTATGTTGTCTTTGTCTAAGGATTGTCCACACAGGCCTCTACATTATTCTCTAAGGTACATATAGAAAGCGTGTGATGTTGTCTTTGTCTAAGGATTGTCCATTCTTGCCTCTACATTATTCTCTAAGGTACATATAGAAAGCGTGTTATGTTGTCTTTGTTTCAGGATTGTCCATACCTGCCTCTACATTATTCTCTAAGGTACATATAGAAAGCGTGTTATGTTGTCTTTGTTTCAGGATTGTCCATACCTGCCTCTACATTATTCTCTAAGGTACATATAGAAAGCGTGTAATGTTGTCTTTGTTTCAGGATTGTCCATACTTGCCTCTACATTATTCTCTAAGGTACATATAGAAAGCGTGTTATGTTGTCTTTGTCTAAGGATTGTCCATACTTGCCTCTACATTATTCTCTAAGGTACATATAGAAAACGTGTTATGTTGTGTTGTCTTTGTTTCAGGATTGTCCATACCTGCCTCTACATTATTCTCTAACGTACATATAGAAAGCGTGTTATGTTGTCTTTGTTTCAGGATTGTCCATACTTGCCTCTACACTATTCTCTAAGGTACATATAGAAAGCGTGTTATGTTGTCTTTGTTTCAGGATTGTCCATACCTGCCTCTACATTATTCTCTAAGGTACATATAGAAAGCGTGTTATGTTGTCTTTGTTTCAGGATTGTCCATACTTGCCTCTACATTATTCTCTATGGTACATATAGAAAGCGTGTTATGTTGTCTTTGTTTCAGGATTGTCCATACTTGCCTCTACACTATTCTCTAAGGTACATATAGAAAGCGTGTTATGTTGTCTTTGTTTCAGGATTGTCCATACTTGCCTCTACATTATTCTCTAAGGTACATATAGAAAGCGTGTTATGTTGTCTTTGTTTCAGGATTGTCCATACTTGCCTCTACATTATTCTCTAAGGTACATATAGAAAGCGTGTTATGTTGTCTTTGTTTCAGGATTGTCCATACTTGCTTCTACATTATTCTCTAAGGTACATATAGAAAGCGTGTTATGTTGTCTTTGTTTCAGGATTGTCCATACCTGCCTCTACATTATTCTCTAAGGTACATATAGAAAGCGTGTTATGTTGTCTTTGTTTCAGGATTGTCCATACTTGCCTCTACATTATTCTCTAAGGTACATATAGAAAGCGTGTTATGTTGTCTTTGTCTAAGGATTGTCCATACCTGCCTCTACATTATTCTCTAAGGTACATATAGAAAGCGTGTAATGTTGTCTTTGTTTCAGGATTGTCCACACAGGCCTCTACATTATTCTCTAAGGTACATATAGAAAGCGTGTTATGTTGTCTTTGTTTCAGGATTGTCCATACCTGCCTCTACATTATTCTCTAAGGTACATATAGAAAGCGTGTTATGTTGTCTTTGTTTCAGGATTGTCCATACCTGCCTCTACATTATTCTCTAAGGTACATATAGAAAGCGTGTTATGTTGTCTTTGTTTCAGGATTGTCCATACCTGCCTCTACATTATTCTCTAAGGTACATATAGAAAGCGTGTTATGTTGTCTTTGTTTCAGGATTGTCCATACCTGCCTCTACATTATTCTCTAAGGTACATATAGAAAACGTGTTATGTTTTCTTTGTTTCAGGATTGTCCACACAGGCCTCTACATTATTCTCTAACGTACATATAGAAAGCGTGTTATGTTGTCTTTGTTTCAGGATTGTCCATACTTGCCTCTACATTATTCTCTAAGGTACATATAGAAAGCGTGTTATGTTGTCTTTGTCTAAGGATTGTCCATACTTGCCTCTACATTATTCTCTAGGGTACATATAGAAAGCGTGTTATGCTGTCTTTGTTTCAGGATTGTCCATACTTGCCTCTACATTATTCTCTAAGGTACATATAGAAAGCGTGTTATGTTGTCTTTGTTTCAGGATTGTCCATACCTGCCTCTACATTATTCTCTAAGGTACATATAGAAAGCGTGTTATGTTGTCTTTGTCTCAGGATTGTCCATACCTGCCTCTACATTATTCTCTAAGGTACATATAGAAAGCGTGTTATGTTGTCTTTGTCTAAGGATTGTCCATACCTGCCTCTACATTATTCTCTAACGTACATATAGAAAGCGTGTTATGTTGTCTTTGTCTCATGATTGTCCATACCTGCCTCTACATTATTCTCTAACGTACATATAGAAAGCGTGTTATGTTGTCTTTGTTTCAGGATTGTCCATATCTGCCTCTACATTATTCTCTAAGGTACATATAGAAAGCGTGTTATGTTGTCTTTGTTTCAGGATTGTCCACACAGGCCTCTACATTATTCTCTAAGGTACATATAGAAAGCGTGTTATGTTGTCTTTGTTTCAGGATTGTCCATACCTGCCTCTACATTATTCTCTAAGGTACATATAGAAAGCGTGTTATGTTGTCTTTGTTTCAGGATTGTCCATACCTGCCTCTACATTATTCTCTAAGGTACATATAGAAAGCGTGTTATGTTGTCTTTGTCTCAGGATTGTCCATACCTGCCTCTACATTATTCTCTAACTTACATATAGAAAGCGTGTTATGTTGTCTTTGTTTCAGGATTGTCCACACAGGCCTCTACATTATTCTCTAAGGTACATATAGAAAGCGTGTTATGTTGTCTTTGTTTCAGGATTGTCCACACAGGCCTCTACATTATTCTCTAAGGTACATATAGAAAGCGTGTTATGTTGTCTTTGTTTCAGGATTGTCCATACCTGCCTCTACATTATTCTCTAAGGTACATATAGAAAGCGTGTTATGTTGTCTTTGTTTCAGGATTGTCCATACCTTCCTCTACATTATTCTCTAACGTACATATAGAAAGCGTGTTATGTTGTCTTTGTTTCAGGATTGTCCATACCTGCCTCTACATTATTCTCTAAGGTACATATAGAAAGCGTGTTATGTTGTCTTTGTCTAAGGATTGTCCATACCTGCCTCTACATTATTCTCTAACGTACATATAGAAAGCGTGTTATGTTGTCTTTGTTTCAGGATTGTCCACACAGGCCTCTACATTATTCTCTAACGTACATATAGAAAGCGTGTTATGTTGTCTTTGTCTCAGGATTGTCCATACCTGCCTCTACATTATTCTCTAAGGTACATATAGAAAGCGTGTTATGTTGTCTTTGTTTCAGGATTGTCCACACAGGCCTCTACATTATTCTCTAAGGTACATATAGAAAGCGTGTTATGTTGTCTTTGTTTCAGGATTGTCCATACCTGCCTCTACATTATTCTCTATGGTACATATAGAAAGCGTGTTATGTTGTCTTTGTTTCAGGATTGTCCATACCTGCCTCTACATTATTCTCTAAGGTACATATAGAAAGCGTGTTATGTTGTCTTTGTTTCAGGATTGTCCACACAGGCCTCTACATTATTCTCTAAGGTACATATAGAAAGCGTGTTATGTTGTCTTTGTTTCAGGATTGTCCATACCTGCCTCTACATTATTCTCTAAGGTACATATAGAAAGCGTGTTATGTTGTCTTTGTTTCAGGATTGTCCACACAGGCCTCTACATTATTCTCTAACGTACATATAGAAAGCGTGTTATGTTGTCTTTGTTTCAGGATTGTCCACACAGGCCTCTACATTATTCTCTAAGGTACATATAGAAAGCGTGTTATGTTGTCTTTGTTTCAGGATTGTCCATACCTGCCTCTACATTATTCTCTAAGGTACATATAGAAAGCGTGTTATGTTGTCTTTGTCTCAGGATTGTCCATACCTGCCTCTACATTATTCTCTAAGGTACATATAGAAAGCGTGTTATGTTGTCTTTGTCTAAGGATTGTCCACACAGGCCTCTACATTATTCTCTAAGGTACATATAGAAAGCGTGTTATGTTGTCTTTGTTTCAGGATTGTCCATACCTGCCTCTACATTATTCTCTAAGGTACATATAGAAAGCGTGTTATGTTGTCTTTGTCTAAGGATTGTCCACAAAGGCCTCTACATTATTCTCTAAGGTACATATAGAAAGCGTGTTATGTTGTCTTTGTTTCAGGATTGTCCATACCTGCCTCTACATTATTCTCTAAGGTACATATAGAAAGCGTGTTATGTTGTCTTTGTTTCAGGATTGTCCATACCTGCCTCTACATTATTCTCTAAGTTACATATAGAAAGCGTGTTATGTTGTCTTTGTTTCAGGATTGTCCATACCTGCCTCTACATTATTCTCTAAGGTACATATAGAAAGCGTGTTATGTTGTCTTTGTTTCAGGATTGTCCATACCTGCCTCTACATTACTCTCTAAGGTACATATAAAAAGCGTGTTATGTTGTCTTTGTTTCAGGATTGTCCATACCTGCCTCTACATTATTCTCTAAGGTACATATAGAAAGCGTGTTATGTTGCCTTTGTCTCAGGATTGTCCATAGTTGCCTCTACATTATTCTCTAAGGTACATATAGAAAGCGTGTTATGTTTCTTTGTTTCAGGATTGTCCATACCTGCCTCTACATTATTCTCTAAGGTACATATAGAAAGCGTGTTATGTTGTCTTTGTTTCAGGATTGTCCACACAGGCCTCTACATTATTCTCTAAGGTACATATAGAAAGCGTGTTATGTTGTCTTTGTTTCAGGATTGTCCATACTTGCCTCTACATTATTCTCTAAGGTACATATAGAAAGCGTGTTATGTTGTCTTTGTTTCAGGATTGTCCACACAGGCCTCTACATTATTTTCTAAGGTACATTTAGAAAGCGTGTTATGTTGTCTTTGTTTCAGGATTGTCCACACAGGCCTCTACATTATTCTCTAAGGTACATATAGAAAGCGTGTTATGTTGTCTTTGTTTCAGGATTGTCCACACAGGCTTCTACATTATTCTCTAAGGTACATATAGAAAGCGTGTTATGTCGTCTTTGTTTCAGGATTGTCCACACAGGCCTCTACATTATTCTCTAAGGTACATATAGAAAGCGTGTTATGTTGTCTTTGTTTCAGGATTGTCCATACTTGCCTCTACATTATTCTCTAAGGTACATATAGAAAGCGTGTTATGCTGTCTTTGCTTCAGGATTGTCCATACCTGCCTCTACATTATTCTCTAAGGTACATATAGAAAGCGTGTTATGTTGTCTTTGTTTCAGGATTGTCCATACCTGCCTCTACATTATTCTCTAAGGTACATATAGAAAGCGTGTTATGTTGTCTTTGTTTCAGGATTGTCCATACAGGCCTCTACATTATTCTCTAAGGTACATATAGAAAGCGTGTTATGTTGTCTTTGTTTCAGGATTGTCCACACAGGCCCCTACATTATTCTCTAAGGTACATATAGAAAGCGTGTTATGTTGTCTTTGTTTCAGGATTGTCCATACCTGCCTCTACATTATTCTCTTAGGTACATATAGAAAACGTGTTATGTTGTCTTTGTTTCAGGATTGTCCACACAGGCCTCTACATTATTCTCTAAGGTACACATAGAAAGCGTGTTATGTTGTCTTTGTTTCAGGATTGTCCATACCTGCCTCTGCATTATTCTCTAACGTACATATAGAAAGCGTGTTATGTTGTCTTTGTTTCAGGATTGTCAACACTTGGCTCTACACTATTCTCTAACGTACATATAGAAAACGTGTTATGTTGTCTTTGTTTCAGGATTGTCCACACAGGCCTCTACATTATTCTCTAACGTACATATAGAGAGCGCGTTATGTTGTCTTTGTCTAAGGATTGTCCACACAGGCCTCTACATTATTCTCTAAGGTACATATAGAAAGCGTGTTATGTTGTCTTTGTTTCAGGATTGTCCATACTTGCCTCTACATTATTCTCTATGGTACATATAGAAAGCGTGTTATGTTGTCTTTGTTTCAGGATTGTCCATACTTGCCTCTACACTATTCTCTAAGGTACATATAGAAAGCGTGTTATGTTGTCTTTGTTTCAGGATTGTCCATACTTGCCTCTACATTATTCTCTAAGGTACATATAGAAAGCGTGTTATGTTGTCTTTGTTTCAGGATTGTCCATACTTGCCTCTACATTATTCTCTAAGGTACATATAGAAAGCGTGTTATGTTGTCTTTGTTTCAGGATTGTCCATACTTGCTTCTACATTATTCTCTAAGGTACATATAGAAAGCGTGTTATGTTGTCTTTGTTTCAGGATTGTCCATACCTGCCTCTACATTATTCTCTAAGGTACATATAGAAAGCGTGTTATGTTGTCTTTGTTTCAGGATTGTCCATACTTGCCTCTACATTATTCTCTAAGGTACATATAGAAAGCGTGTTATGTTGTCTTTGTCTAAGGATTGTCCATACCTGCCTCTACATTATTCTCTAAGGTACATATAGAAAGCGTGTAATGTTGTCTTTGTTTCAGGATTGTCCACACAGGCCTCTACATTATTCTCTAAGGTACATATAGAAAGCGTGTTATGTTGTCTTTGTTTCAGGATTGTCCATACCTGCCTCTACATTATTCTCTAAGGTACATATAGAAAGCGTGTTATGTTGTCTTTGTTTCAGGATTGTCCATACCTGCCTCTACATTATTCTCTAAGGTACATATAGAAAGCGTGTTATGTTGTCTTTGTTTCAGGATTGTCCATACCTGCCTCTACATTATTCTCTAAGGTACATATAGAAAGCGTGTTATGTTGTCTTTGTTTCAGGATTGTCCATACCTGCCTCTACATTATTCTCTAAGGTACATATAGAAAACGTGTTATGTTTTCTTTGTTTCAGGATTGTCCACACAGGCCTCTACATTATTCTCTAACGTACATATAGAAAGCGTGTTATGTTGTCTTTGTTTCAGGATTGTCCATACTTGCCTCTACATTATTCTCTAAGGTACATATAGAAAGCGTGTTATGTTGTCTTTGTCTAAGGATTGTCCATACTTGCCTCTACATTATTCTCTAGGGTACATATAGAAAGCGTGTTATGCTGTCTTTGTTTCAGGATTGTCCATACTTGCCTCTACATTATTCTCTAAGGTACATATAGAAAGCGTGTTATGTTGTCTTTGTTTCAGGATTGTCCATACCTGCCTCTACATTATTCTCTAAGGTACATATAGAAAGCGTGTTATGTTGTCTTTGTCTCAGGATTGTCCATACCTGCCTCTACATTATTCTCTAAGGTACATATAGAAAGCGTGTTATGTTGTCTTTGTCTAAGGATTGTCCATACCTGCCTCTACATTATTCTCTAACGTACATATAGAAAGCGTGTTATGTTGTCTTTGTCTCATGATTGTCCATACCTGCCTCTACATTATTCTCTAACGTACATATAGAAAGCGTGTTATGTTGTCTTTGTTTCAGGATTGTCCATATCTGCCTCTACATTATTCTCTAAGGTACATATAGAAAGCGTGTTATGTTGTCTTTGTTTCAGGATTGTCCACACAGGCCTCTACATTATTCTCTAAGGTACATATAGAAAGCGTGTTATGTTGTCTTTGTTTCAGGATTGTCCATACCTGCCTCTACATTATTCTCTAAGGTACATATAGAAAGCGTGTTATGTTGTCTTTGTTTCAGGATTGTCCATACCTGCCTCTACATTATTCTCTAAGGTACATATAGAAAGCGTGTTATGTTGTCTTTGTCTCAGGATTGTCCATACCTGCCTCTACATTATTCTCTAACTTACATATAGAAAGCGTGTTATGTTGTCTTTGTTTCAGGATTGTCCACACAGGCCTCTACATTATTCTCTAAGGTACATATAGAAAGCGTGTTATGTTGTCTTTGTTTCAGGATTGTCCACACAGGCCTCTACATTATTCTCTAAGGTACATATAGAAAGCGTGTTATGTTGTCTTTGTTTCAGGATTGTCCATACCTGCCTCTACATTATTCTCTAAGGTACATATAGAAAGCGTGTTATGTTGTCTTTGTTTCAGGATTGTCCATACCTTCCTCTACATTATTCTCTAACGTACATATAGAAAGCGTGTTATGTTGTCTTTGTTTCAGGATTGTCCATACCTGCCTCTACATTATTCTCTAAGGTACATATAGAAAGCGTGTTATGTTGTCTTTGTCTAAGGATTGTCCATACCTGCCTCTACATTATTCTCTAACGTACATATAGAAAGCGTGTTATGTTGTCTTTGTTTCAGGATTGTCCACACAGGCCTCTACATTATTCTCTAACGTACATATAGAAAGCGTGTTATGTTGTCTTTGTCTCAGGATTGTCCATACCTGCCTCTACATTATTCTCTAAGGTACATATAGAAAGCGTGTTATGTTGTCTTTGTTTCAGGATTGTCCACACAGGCCTCTACATTATTCTCTAAGGTACATATAGAAAGCGTGTTATGTTGTCTTTGTTTCAGGATTGTCCATACCTGCCTCTACATTATTCTCTATGGTACATATAGAAAGCGTGTTATGTTGTCTTTGTTTCAGGATTGTCCATACCTGCCTCTACATTATTCTCTAAGGTACATATAGAAAGCGTGTTATGTTGTCTTTGTTTCAGGATTGTCCACACAGGCCTCTACATTATTCTCTAAGGTACATATAGAAAGCGTGTTATGTTGTCTTTGTTTCAGGATTGTCCATACCTGCCTCTACATTATTCTCTAAGGTACATATAGAAAGCGTGTTATGTTGTCTTTGTTTCAGGATTGTCCACACAGGCCTCTACATTATTCTCTAACGTACATATAGAAAGCGTGTTATGTTGTCTTTGTTTCAGGATTGTCCACACAGGCCTCTACATTATTCTCTAAGGTACATATAGAAAGCGTGTTATGTTGTCTTTGTTTCAGGATTGTCCATACCTGCCTCTACATTATTCTCTAAGGTACATATAGAAAGCGTGTTATGTTGTCTTTGTCTCAGGATTGTCCATACCTGCCTCTACATTATTCTCTAAGGTACATATAGAAAGCGTGTTATGTTGTCTTTGTCTAAGGATTGTCCACACAGGCCTCTACATTATTCTCTAAGGTACATATAGAAAGCGTGTTATGTTGTCTTTGTTTCAGGATTGTCCATACCTGCCTCTACATTATTCTCTAAGGTACATATAGAAAGCGTGTTATGTTGTCTTTGTCTAAGGATTGTCCACAAAGGCCTCTACATTATTCTCTAAGGTACATATAGAAAGCGTGTTATGTTGTCTTTGTTTCAGGATTGTCCATACCTGCCTCTACATTATTCTCTAAGGTACATATAGAAAGCGTGTTATGTTGTCTTTGTTTCAGGATTGTCCATACCTGCCTCTACATTATTCTCTAAGTTACATATAGAAAGCGTGTTATGTTGTCTTTGTTTCAGGATTGTCCATACCTGCCTCTACATTATTCTCTAAGGTACATATAGAAAGCGTGTTATGTTGTCTTTGTTTCAGGATTGTCCATACCTGCCTCTACATTACTCTCTAAGGTACATATAAAAAGCGTGTTATGTTGTCTTTGTTTCAGGATTGTCCATACCTGCCTCTACATTATTCTCTAAGGTACATATAGAAAGCGTGTTATGTTGCCTTTGTCTCAGGATTGTCCATAGTTGCCTCTACATTATTCTCTAAGGTACATATAGAAAGCGTGTTATGTTTCTTTGTTTCAGGATTGTCCATACCTGCCTCTACATTATTCTCTAAGGTACATATAGAAAGCGTGTTATGTTGTCTTTGTTTCAGGATTGTCCACACAGGCCTCTACATTATTCTCTAAGGTACATATAGAAAGCGTGTTATGTTGTCTTTGTTTCAGGATTGTCCATACTTGCCTCTACATTATTCTCTAAGGTACATATAGAAAGCGTGTTATGTTGTCTTTGTTTCAGGATTGTCCACACAGGCCTCTACATTATTTTCTAAGGTACATTTAGAAAGCGTGTTATGTTGTCTTTGTTTCAGGATTGTCCACACAGGCCTCTACATTATTCTCTAAGGTACATATAGAAAGCGTGTTATGTTGTCTTTGTTTCAGGATTGTCCACACAGGCTTCTACATTATTCTCTAAGGTACATATAGAAAGCGTGTTATGTCGTCTTTGTTTCAGGATTGTCCACACAGGCCTCTACATTATTCTCTAAGGTACATATAGAAAGCGTGTTATGTTGTCTTTGTTTCAGGATTGTCCATACTTGCCTCTACATTATTCTCTAAGGTACATATAGAAAGCGTGTTATGCTGTCTTTGCTTCAGGATTGTCCATACCTGCCTCTACATTATTCTCTAAGGTACATATAGAAAGCGTGTTATGTTGTCTTTGTTTCAGGATTGTCCATACCTGCCTCTACATTATTCTCTAAGGTACATATAGAAAGCGTGTTATGTTGTCTTTGTTTCAGGATTGTCCATACAGGCCTCTACATTATTCTCTAAGGTACATATAGAAAGCGTGTTATGTTGTCTTTGTTTCAGGATTGTCCACACAGGCCCCTACATTATTCTCTAAGGTACATATAGAAAGCGTGTTATGTTGTCTTTGTTTCAGGATTGTCCATACCTGCCTCTACATTATTCTCTTAGGTACATATAGAAAACGTGTTATGTTGTCTTTGTTTCAGGATTGTCCACACAGGCCTCTACATTATTCTCTAAGGTACACATAGAAAGCGTGTTATGTTGTCTTTGTTTCAGGATTGTCCATACCTGCCTCTGCATTATTCTCTAACGTACATATAGAAAGCGTGTTATGTTGTCTTTGTTTCAGGATTGTCAACACTTGGCTCTACACTATTCTCTAACGTACATATAGAAAACGTGTTATGTTGTCTTTGTTTCAGGATTGTCCACACAGGCCTCTACATTATTCTCTAACGTACATATAGAGAGCGCGTTATGTTGTCTTTGTCTAAGGATTGTCCACACAGGCCTCTACATTATTCTCTAAGGTACATATAGAAAGCGTGTTATGTTGTCTTTGTTTCAGGATTGTCCACACAGGCCTCTACATTATTCTCTAAGGTACATATAGAAAGCGTGTTATGTTGTCTTTGTCTCAGGATTGTCCACACAGGCCTCTACATTATTCTCTAACGTACATATAGAAAACGTGTTATGTTGTCTTTGTTTCAGGATTGTCCATACCTGCCTCTACATTATTCTCTAAGGTACATATAGAAAGCGTGTTATGTTGTCTTTGTTTCAGGATTGTCCACACAGGCCTCTACATTATTCTCTAAGGTACATATAGAAAGCGTGTTATGTTGTCTTTGTCTCAGGATTGTCCACACAGGCCTCTACATTATTCTCTAAGGTACATATAGAAAGCGTGTTATGTTGTCTTTGTTTCAGGATTGTCCACACAGGCCTCTACATTATTCTCTAAGGTACATATAGAAAGCGTGTTATGTTGTCTTTGTCTCAGGATTGTCCACACAGGCCTCTACATTATTCTCTATGGTACATATAGAAAGCGTGTTATGTTGTCTTTGTTTCAGGATTGTCCATACCTGCCTCTACATTATTCTCTAAGGTACATATAGAAAGCGTGTTATGTTGTCTTTGTCTCAGGATTGTCCACACAGGCCTCTACATTATTCTCTATGGTACATATAGAAAGCGTGTTACGTTGTCTTTGTTTCAGGATTGTCCATACCTGCCTCTACATTATTCTCTAAGGTACATATAGAAAGCGTGTTATGTTGTCTTTGTCTCAGGATTGTCCACACAGGCCTCTACATTATTCTCTAAGGTACATATAGAAAGCGTGTTATGTTGTCTTTGTTTCAGGATTGTCCACACAGGCCTCTACATTATTCTCTAAGGTACATATAGAAAGCGTGTTATGTTGTCTTTGTCTCAGGATTGTCCACACAGGCCTCTACATTATTCTCTATGGTACATATAGAAAGCGTGTTATGTTTTCTTTGTTTCAGGATTGTCCATACCTGCCTCTACATTATTCTCTAAGGTACATATAGAAAGCGTGTTATGTTGTCTTTGTTTCAGGATTGTCCACACAGGCCTCTACATTATTCTCTATGGTACATATAGAAAGCGTGTTATGTTGTCTTTGTTTCAGGATTGTCCATACCTGCCTCTACATTATTCTCTAAGGTACATATAGAAAGCGTGTTATGTTGACTTTGTTTCAGGATTGTCCATACCTGCCTCTACATTATTCTCTAAGGTACATATAGAAAGCGTGTTATGTTGTCTTTGTTTCAGGATTGTCCACACAGGCCTCTACATTATTCTCTAAGGTACATATAGAAAGCGTGTTATGTTGTCTTTGTTTCAGGATTGTCCATACCTGCCTCTACATTATTCTCTAAGGTACATATAGAAAGCGTGTTATGTTGTCTTTGTTTCAGGATTGTCCATACCTTCCTCTACATTATTCTCTAACGTACATATAGAAAGCGTGTTATGTTGTCTTTGTTTCAGGATTGTCCATACCTGCCTCTACATTATTCTCTAAGGTACATATAGAAAGCGTGTTATGTTGTCTTTGTCTAAGGATTGTCCATACCTGCCTCTACATTATTCTCTAACGTACATATAGAAAGCGTGTTATGTTGTCTTTGTCTCAGGATTGTCCACACAGGCCTCTACATTATTCTCTAAGGTACATATAGAAAGCGTGTTATGTTGTCTTTGTCTCAGGATTGTCCATACCTGCCTCTACATTATTCTCTAAGGTACATATAGAAAGCGTGTTATGTTGTCTTTGTTTCAGGATTGTCCACACAGGCCTCTACATTATTCTCTAAGGTACATATAGAAAGCGTGTTATGTTGTCTTTGTTTCAGGATTGTCCATACCTGCCTCTACATTATTCTCTATGGTACATATAGAAAGCGTGTTATGTTGTCTTTGTTTCAGGATTGTCCATACCTGCCTCTACATTATTCTCTAAGGTACATATAGAAAGCGTGTTATGTTGTCTTTGTTTCAGGATTGTCCACACAGGCCTCTACATTATTCTCTAAGGTACATATAGAAAGCGTGTTATGTTGTCTTTGTTTCAGGATTGTCCATACCTGCCTCTACATTATTCTCTAAGGTACATATAGAAAGCGTGTTATGTTGTCTTTGTTTCAGGATTGTCCACACAGGCCTCTACATTATTCTCTAACGTACATATAGAAAGCGTGTTATGTTGTCTTTGTTTCAGGATTGTCCACACAGGCCTCTACATTATTCTCTAAGGTACATATAGAAAGCGTGTTATGTTGTCTTTGTTTCAGGATTGTCCATACCTGCCTCTACATTATTCTCTAAGGTACATATAGAAAGCGTGTTATGTTGTCTTTGTTTCAGGATTGTCCATACAGGCCTCTACATTATTCTCTAAGGTACATATAGAAAGCGTGTTATGTTGTCTTTGTTTCAGGATTGTCCACACAGGCCCCTACATTATTCTCTAAGGTACATATAGAAAGCGTGTTATGTTGTCTTTGTTTCAGGATTGTCCATACCTGCCTCTACATTATTCTCTTAGGTACATATAGAAAACGTGTTATGTTGTCTTTGTTTCAGGATTGTCCACACAGGCCTCTACATTATTCTCTAAGGTACACATAGAAAGCGTGTTATGTTGTCTTTGTTTCAGGATTGTCCATACCTGCCTCTGCATTATTCTCTAACGTACATATAGAAAGCGTGTTATGTTGTCTTTGTTTCAGGATTGTCAACACTTGGCTCTACACTATTCTCTAACGTACATATAGAAAACGTGTTATGTTGTCTTTGTTTCAGGATTGTCCACACAGGCCTCTACATTATTCTCTAACGTACATATAGAGAGCGCGTTATGTTGTCTTTGTCTAAGGATTGTCCACACAGGCCTCTACATTATTCTCTAAGGTACATATAGAAAGCGTGTTATGTTGTCTTTGTTTCAGGATTGTCCACACAGGCCTCTACATTATTCTCTAAGGTACATATAGAAAGCGTGTTATGTTGTCTTTGTCTCAGGATTGTCCACACAGGCCTCTACATTATTCTCTAACGTACATATAGAAAACGTGTTATGTTGTCTTTGTTTCAGGATTGTCCATACCTGCCTCTACATTATTCTCTAAGGTACATATAGAAAGCGTGTTATGTTGTCTTTGTTTCAGGATTGTCCACACAGGCCTCTACATTATTCTCTAAGGTACATATAGAAAGCGTGTTATGTTGTCTTTGTCTCAGGATTGTCCACACAGGCCTCTACATTATTCTCTAAGGTACATATAGAAAGCGTGTTATGTTGTCTTTGTTTCAGGATTGTCCACACAGGCCTCTACATTATTCTCTAAGGTACATATAGAAAGCGTGTTATGTTGTCTTTGTCTCAGGATTGTCCACACAGGCCTCTACATTATTCTCTATGGTACATATAGAAAGCGTGTTATGTTGTCTTTGTTTCAGGATTGTCCATACCTGCCTCTACATTATTCTCTAAGGTACATATAGAAAGCGTGTTATGTTGTCTTTGTCTCAGGATTGTCCACACAGGCCTCTACATTATTCTCTATGGTACATATAGAAAGCGTGTTATGTTGTCTTTGTTTCAGGATTGTCCATACCTGCCTCTACATTATTCTCTAAGGTACATATAGAAAGCGTGTTATGTTGTCTTTGTCTCAGGATTGTCCACACAGGCCTCTACATTATTCTCTAAGGTACATATAGAAAGCGTGTTATGTTGTCTTTGTTTCAGGATTGTCCACACAGGCCTCTACATTATTCTCTAAGGTACATATAGAAAGCGTGTTATGTTGTCTTTGTCTCAGGATTGTCCACACAGGCCTCTACATTATTCTCTATGGTACATATAGAAAGCGTGTTATGTTTTCTTTGTTTCAGGATTGTCCATACCTGCCTCTACATTATTCTCTAAGGTACATATAGAAAGCGTGTTATGTTGTCTTTGTTTCAGGATTGTCCACACAGGCCTCTACATTATTCTCTATGGTACATATAGAAAGCGTGTTATGTTGTCTTTGTTTCAGGATTGTCCATACCTGCCTCTACATTATTCTCTAAGGTACATATAGAAAGCGTGTTATGTTGACTTTGTTTCAGGATTGTCCATACCTGCCTCTACATTATTCTCTAAGGTACATATAGAAAGCGTGTTATGTTGTCTTTGTTTCAGGATTGTCCACACAGGCCTCTACATTATTCTCTAAGGTACATATAGAAAGCGTGTTATGTTGTCTTTGTTTCAGGATTGTCCATACCTGCCTCTACATTATTCTCTAAGGTACATATAGAAAGCGTGTTATGTTGTCTTTGTTTCAGGATTGTCCATACCTTCCTCTACATTATTCTCTAACGTACATATAGAAAGCGTGTTATGTTGTCTTTGTTTCAGGATTGTCCATACCTGCCTCTACATTATTCTCTAAGGTACATATAGAAAGCGTGTTATGTTGTCTTTGTCTAAGGATTGTCCATACCTGCCTCTACATTATTCTCTAACGTACATATAGAAAGCGTGTTATGTTGTCTTTGTCTCAGGATTGTCCACACAGGCCTCTACATTATTCTCTAAGGTACATATAGAAAGCGTGTTATGTTGTCTTTGTCTCAGGATTGTCCATACCTGCCTCTACATTATTCTCTAAGGTACATATAGAAAGCGTGTTATGTTGTCTTTGTTTCAGGATTGTCCACACAGGCCTCTACATTATTCTCTAAGGTACATATAGAAAGCGTGTTATGTTGTCTTTGTTTCAGGATTGTCCATACCTGCCTCTACATTATTCTCTATGGTACATATAGAAAGCGTGTTATGTTGTCTTTGTTTCAGGATTGTCCATACCTGCCTCTACATTATTCTCTAAGGTACATATAGAAAGCGTGTTATGTTGTCTTTGTTTCAGGATTGTCCACACAGGCCTCTACATTATTCTCTAAGGTACATATAGAAAGCGTGTTATGTTGTCTTTGTTTCAGGATTGTCCATACCTGCCTCTACATTATTCTCTAAGGTACATATAGAAAGCGTGTTATGTTGTCTTTGTTTCAGGATTGTCCACACAGGCCTCTACATTATTCTCTAACGTACATATAGAAAGCGTGTTATGTTGTCTTTGTTTCAGGATTGTCCACACAGGCCTCTACATTATTCTCTAAGGTACATATAGAAAGCGTGTTATGTTGTCTTTGTTTCAGGATTGTCCATACCTGCCTCTACATTATTCTCTAAGGTACATATAGAAAGCGTGTTATGTTGTCTTTGTCTCAGGATTGTCCATACCTGCCTCTACATTATTCTCTAAGGTACATATAGAAAGCGTGTTATGTTGTCTTTGTCTCAGGATTGTCCACACAGGCCTCTACATTATTCTCTAAGGTACATATAGAAAGCGTGTTATGTTGTCTTTGTTTCAGGATTGTCCATACCTGCCTCTACATTATTCTCTAAGGTACATATAGAAAGCGTGTTATGTTGTCTTTGTCTAAGGATTGTCCACACAGGCCTCTACATTATTCTCTAAGGTACATATAGAAAGCGTGTTATGTTGTCTTTGTTTCAGGATTGTCCATACCTGCCTCTACATTATTCTCTAAGGTACATATAGAAAGCGTGTTATGTTGTCTTTGTTTCAGGATTGTCCATACCTGCCTCTACATTATTCTCTAAGTTACATATAGAAAGCGTGTTATGTTGTCTTTGTTTCAGGATTGTCCATACCTGCCTCTACATTATTCTCTAAGGTACATATAGAAAGCGTGTTATGTTGTCTTTGTTTCAGGATTGTCCATACCTGCCTCTACATTACTCTCTAAGGTACATATAAAAAGCGTGTTATGTTGTCTTTGTTTCAGGATTGTCCATACCTGCCTCTACATTATTCTCTAAGGTACATATAGAAAGCGTGTTATGTTGCCTTTGTCTCAGGATTGTCCATACTTGCCTCTACATTATTCTCTAAGGTACATATAGAAAGCGTGTTATGTTTCTTTGTTTCAGGATTGTCCATACCTGCCTCTACATTATTCTCTAAGGTACATATAGAAAGCGTGTTATGTTGTCTTTGTTTCAGGATTGTCCACACAGGCCTCTACATTATTCTCTAAGGTACATATAGAAAGCGTGTTATGTTGTCTTTGTTTCAGGATTGTCCATACTTGCCTCTACATTATTCTCTAAGGTACATATAGAAAGCGTGTTATGTTGTCTTTGTTTCAGGATTGTCCACACAGGCCTCTACATTATTTTCTAAGGTACATTTAGAAAGCGTGTTATGTTGTCTTTGTTTCAGGATTGTCCACACAGGCCTCTACATTATTCTCTAAGGTACATATAGAAAGCGTGTTATGTTGTCTTTGTTTCAGGATTGTCCACACAGGCTTCTACATTATTCTCTAAGGTACATATAGAAAGCGTGTTATGTCGTCTTTGTTTCAGGATTGTCCACACAGGCCTCTACATTATTCTCTAAGGTACATATAGAAAGCGTGTTATGTTGTCTTTGTTTCAGGATTGTCCATACTTGCCTCTACATTATTCTCTAAGGTACATATAGAAAGCGTGTTATGCTGTCTTTGTTTCAGGATTGTCCATACCTGCCTCTACATTATTCTCTAAGGTACATATAGAAAGCGTGTTATGTTGTCTTTGTTTCAGGATTGTCCATACCTGCCTCTACATTATTCTCTAAGGTACATATAGAAAGCGTGTTATGTTGTCTTTGTTTCAGGATTGTCCATACAGGCCTCTACATTATTCTCTAAGGTACATATAGAAAGCGTGTTATGTTGTCTTTGTTTCAGGATTGTCCACACAGGCCCCTACATTATTCTCTAAGGTACATATAGAAAGCGTGTTATGTTGTCTTTGTTTCAGGATTGTCCATACCTGCCTCTACATTATTCTCTTAGGTACATATAGAAAACGTGTTATGTTGTCTTTGTTTCAGGATTGTCCACACAGGCCTCTACATTATTCTCTAAGGTACACATAGAAAGCGTGTTATGTTGTCTTTGTTTCAGGATTGTCCATACCTGCCTCTGCATTATTCTCTAACGTACATATAGAAAGCGTGTTATGTTGTCTTTGTTTCAGGATTGTCCACACTTGGCTCTACACTATTCTCTAACGTACATATAGAAAACGTGTTATGTTGTCTTTGTTTCAGGATTGTCCACACAGGCCTCTACATTATTCTCTAACGTACATATAGAGAGCGTGTTATGTTGTCTTTGTCTAAGGATTGTCCACACAGGCCTCTACATTATTCTCTAAGGTACATATAGAAAGCGTGTTATGTTGTCTTTGTTTCAGGATTGTCCACACAGGCCTCTACATTATTCTCTAAGGTACATATAGAAAGCGTGTTATGTTGTCTTTGTCTCAGGATTGTCCACACAGGCCTCTACATTATTCTCTAACGTACATATAGAAAACGTGTTATGTTGTCTTTGTTTCAGGATTGTCCATACCTGCCTCTACATTATTCTCTAAGGTACATATAGAAAGCGTGTTATGTTGTCTTTGTTTCAGGATTGTCCACACAGGCCTCTACATTATTCTCTAAGGTACATATAGAAAGCGTGTTATGTTGTCTTTGTCTCAGGATTGTCCACACAGGCCTCTACATTATTCTCTAAGGTACATATAGAAAGCGTGTTATGTTGTCTTTGTTTCAGGATTGTCCACACAGGCCTCTACATTATTCTCTAAGGTACATATAGAAAGCGTGTTATGTTGTCTTTGTCTCAGGATTGTCCACACAGGCCTCTACATTATTCTCTATGGTACATATAGAAAGCGTGTTATGTTGTCTTTGTTTCAGGATTGTCCATACCTGCCTCTACATTATTCTCTAAGGTACATATAGAAAGCGTGTTATGTTGTCTTTGTCTCAGGATTGTCCACACAGGCCTCTACATTATTCTCTATGGTACATATAGAAAGCGTGTTATGTTGTCTTTGTTTCAGGATTGTCCATACCTGCCTCTACATTATTCTCTAAGGTACATATAGAAAGCGTGTTATGTTGTCTTTGTCTCAGGATTGTCCACACAGGCCTCTACATTATTCTCTAAGGTACATATAGAAAGCGTGTTATGTTGTCTTTGTTTCAGGATTGTCCACACAGGCCTCTACATTATTCTCTAAGGTACATATAGAAAGCGTGTTATGTTGTCTTTGTCTCAGGATTGTCCACACAGGCCTCTACATTATTCTCTATGGTACATATAGAAAGCGTGTTATGTTTTCTTTGTTTCAGGATTGTCCATACCTGCCTCTACATTATTCTCTAAGGTACATATAGAAAGCGTGTTATGTTGTCTTTGTTTCAGGATTGTCCACACAGGCCTCTACATTATTCTCTATGGTACATATAGAAAGCGTGTTATGTTGTCTTTGTTTCAGGATTGTCCATACCTGCCTCTACATTATTCTCTAAGGTACATATAGAAAGCGTGTTATGTTGACTTTGTTTCAGGATTGTCCATACCTGCCTCTACATTATTCTCTAAGGTACATATAAAAAGCGTGTTATGTTGTCTTTGTTTCAGGATTGTCCATACCTGCCTCTACATTATTCTCTAAGGTACATATAAAAAGCGTGTTATGTTGTCTTTGTTTCAGGATTGTCCATACCTGCCTCTACATTATTCTCTAAGGTACATATAGAAAGCGTGCTATGTTGCCTTTGTCTCAGGATTGTCCATACTTGCCTCTACATTTTTCTCTAAGGTACATATAGAAAGCGTGTTATGTTGTCTTTGTTTCAGGATTGTCCATACCTGCCTCTACATTATTCTCTAAGGTACATATAGAAAGCGTGTTATGTTGTCTTTGTTTCAGGATTGTCCATACTTGCCTCTACATTATTCTCTAAGGTACATATAGAAAGCGTGTTATGTTGTCTTTGTTTCAGGATTGTCCACACAGGCCTCTACATTATTTTCTAAGGTACATTTAGAAAGCGTGTTATGTTGTCTTTGTTTCAGGATTGTCCACACAGGCCTCTACATTATTCTCTAAGGTACATATAGAAAGCGTGTTATGTTGTCTTTGTTTCAGGATTGTCCACACAGGCTTCTACATTATTCTCTAAGGTACATATAGAAAGCGTGTTATGTTGTCTTTGTTTCAGGATTGTCCACACAGGCCTCTACATTATTCTCTAAGGTACATATAGAAAGCGTGTTATGTTGTCTTTGTCTCAGGATTGTCCACACAGGCCTCTACATTATTCTCTAACGTACATATAGAAAACGTGTTATGTTGTCTTTGTTTCAGGATTGTCCATACCTGCCTCTACATTATTCTCTAAGGTACATATAGAAAGCGTGTTATGTTGTCTTTGTTTCAGGATTGTCCACACAGGCCTCTACATTATTCTCTAAGGTACATATAGAAAGCGTGTTATGTTGTCTTTGTCTCAGGATTGTCCACACAGGCCTCTACATTATTCTCTAAGGTACATATAGAAAGCGTGTTATGTTGTCTTTGTTTCAGGATTGTCCACACAGGCCTCTACATTATTCTCTAAGGTACATATAGAAAGCGTGTTATGTTGTCTTTGTCTCAGGATTGTCCACACAGGCCTCTACATTATTCTCTATGGTACATATAGAAAGCGTGTTATGTTGTCTTTGTTTCAGGATTGTCCATACCTGCCTCTACATTATTCTCTAAGGTACATATAGAAAGCGTGTTATGTTGTCTTTGTCTCAGGATTGTCCACACAGGCCTCTACATTATTCTCTATGGTACATATAGAAAGCGTGCTATGTTGTCTTTGTTTCAGGATTGTCCATACCTGCCTCTACATTATTCTCTAAGGTACATATAGAAAGCGTGTTATGTTGTCTTTGTCTCAGGATTGTCCACACAGGCCTCTACATTATTCTCTAAGGTACATATAGAAAGCGTGTTATGTTGTCTTTGTTTCAGGATTGTCCACACAGGCCTCTACATTATTCTCTAAGGTACATATAGAAAGCGTGTTATGTTGTCTTTGTCTCAGGATTGTCCACACAGGCCTCTACATTATTCTCTATGGTACATATAGAAAGCGTGTTATGTTTTCTTTGTTTCAGGATTGTCCATACCTGCCTCTACATTATTCTCTAAGGTACATATAGAAAGCGTGTTATGTTGTCTTTGTTTCAGGATTGTCCACACAGGCCTCTACATTATTCTCTATGGTACATATAGAAAGCGTGTTATGTTGTCTTTGTTTCAGGATTGTCCATACCTGCCTCTACATTATTCTCTAAGGTACATATAGAAAGCGTGTTATGTTGACTTTGTTTCAGGATTGTCCATACCTGCCTCTACATTATTCTCTAAGGTACATATAAACAGCGTGTTATGTTGTCTTTGTTTCAGGATTGTCCATACCTGCCTCTACATTATTCTCTAAGGTACATATAGAAAGCGTGTTATGTTGTCTTTGTTTCAGGATTGTCCATACCTGCCTCTACATTATTCTCTAAGGTACATATAGAAAGCGTGTTATGTTGCCTTTGTCTCAGGATTGTCCATACTTGCCTCTACATTATTCTCTAAGGTACATATAGAAAGCGTGTTATGTTGTCTTTGTTTCAGGATTGTCCATACCTGCCTCTACATTATTCTCTAAGGTACATATAGAAAGCGTGTTATGTTGTCTTTGTTTCAGGATTGTCCACACAGGCCTCTACATTATTCTCTAAGGTACATATAGAAAGCGTGTTATGTTGTCTTTGTTTCAGGATTGTCCATACTTGCCTCTACATTATTCTCTAAGGTACATATAGAAAGCGTGTTATGTTGTCTTTGTTTCAGGATTGTCCACACAGGCCTCTACATTATTTTCTAAGGTACATTTAGAAAGCGTGTTATGTTGTCTTTGTTTCAGGATTGTCCACACAGGCCTCTACATTATTCTCTAAGGTACATATAGAAAGCGTGTTATGTTGTCTTTGTTTCAGGATTGTCCACACAGGCTTCTACATTATTCTCTAAGGTACATATAGAAAGCGTGCTATGTCGTCTTTGTTTCAGGATTGTCCACACAGGCCTCTACATTATTCTCTAAGGTACATATAGAAAGCGTGTTATGTTGTCTTTGTTTCAGGATTGTCCATACTTGCCTCTACATTATTCTCTAAGGTACATATAGAAAGCGTGTTATGCTGTCTTTGTTTCAGGATTGTCCATACCTGCCTCTACATTATTCTCTAAGGTACATATAGAAAGCGTGTTATGTTGTCTTTGTTTCAGGATTGTCCATACCTGCCTCTACATTATTCTCTAAGGTACATATAGAAAGCGTGTTATGTTGTCTTTGTTTCAGGATTGTCCATACCTGCCTCTACATTATTCTCTAAGGTACATATAGAAAGCGTGTTATGTTGTCTTTGTTTCAGGATTGTCCACACAGGCCTCTACATTATTCTCTAAGGTACATATAGAAAGCGTGTTATGTTGTCTTTGTTTCAGGATTGTCGATACCTGCCTCTACATTATTCTCTAAGGTACATATAGAAAACGTGTTATGTTGTCTTTGTTTCAGGATTGTCCACACAGGCCTCTACATTATTCTCTAAGGTACATATAGAAAGCGTGTTATGTTGTCTTTGTTTCAGGATTGTCCATACCTGCCTCTGCATTATTCTCTAACGTACATATAGAAAGCGTGTTATGTTGTCTTTGTTTCAGGATTGTCCATACTTGCCTCTACACTATTCTCTAACGTACATATAGAAAACGTGTTATGTTGTCTTTGTTTCAGGATTGTCCACACAGGCCTCTACATTATTCTCTAACGTACATATAGAGAGCGTGTTATGTTGTCTTTGACTAAGGATTGTCCACACAGGCCTCTACATTATTCTCTAAGGTACATATAGAAAGCGTGTTATGTTGTCTTTGTTTCAGGATTGTCCACACAGGCCTCTACATTATTCTCTAAGGTACATATAGAAAGCGTGTTATGTTGTCTTTGTCTCAGGATTGTCCACACAGGCCTCTACATTATTCTCTAACGTACATATAGAAAACGTGTTATGTTGTCTTTGTTTCAGGATTGTCCATACCTGCCTCTACATTATTCTCTAAGGTACATATAGAAAGCGTGTTATGTTGTCTTTGTTTCAGGATTGTCCACACAGGCCTCTACATTATTCTCTAAGGTACATATAGAAAGCGTGTTATGTTGTCTTTGTCTCAGGATTGTCCACACAGGCCTCTACATTATTCTCTATGGTACATATAGAAAGCGTGTTATGTTGTCTTTGTTTCAGGATTGTCCATACCTGCCTCTACATTATTCTCTAAGGTACATATAGAAAGCGTGTTATGTTGTCTTTGTTTCAGGATTGTCCATACCTGCCTCTACATTATTCTCTAAGGTACATATAAAAAGCGTGTTATGTTGTCTTTGTTTCAGGATTGTCCATACCTGCCTCTACATTATTCTCTAAGGTACATATAAAAAGCGTGTTATGTTGTCTTTGTTTCAGGATTGTCCACACAGGCCTCTACATTATTCTCTAAGGTACATATAGAAAGCGTGTTATGTTGTCTTTGTTTCAGGATTGTCCACACAGGCCTCTACATTATTCTCTAAGGTACATATAGAAAGCGTGTTATGTTGTCTTTGTTTCAGGATTGTCCATACTTGCCTCTACATTATTCTCTAAGGTACATATAGAAAGCGTGTTATGTTGTCTTTGTTTCAGGATTGTCCATACCTGCCTCTACATTATTCTCTAAGGTACATATAGAAAGCGTGTTATGTTGTCTTTGTTTCAGGATTGTCCATACCTGCCTCTACATTATTCTCTATGGTACATATAGAAAGCGTGTTATGTTGTCTTTGTTTCAGGATTGTCCATACCTGCCTCTACATTATTCTCTAAGGTACATATAGAAAGCGTGTTATGTTGCCTTTGTCTCAGGATTGTCCATACTTGCCTCTACATTATTCTCTAAGGTACATATAGAAAGCGTGTTATGTTGTCTTTGTTTCAGGATTGTCCATACCTGCCTCTACATTATTCTCTAAGGTACATATAGAAAGCGTGTTATGTTGTCTTTGTTTCAGGATTGTCCACACAGGCCTCTACATTATTCTCTAAGGTACATATAGAAAGCGTTTTATGTTGTCTTTGTTTCAGGATTGTCCATACTTGCCTCTACATTATTCTCTAAGGTACATATAGAAAGTGTGTTATGTTGTCTTTGTTTCAGGATTGTCCACACAGGCCTCTACATTATTTTCTAAGGTACATTTAGAAAGCGTGTTATGTTGTCTTTGTTTCAGGATTGTCCACACAGGCCTCTACATTATTCTCTAAGGTACATATAGAAAGCGTGTTATGTTGTCTTTGTTTCAGGATTGTCCACACAGGCTTCTACATTATTCTCTAAGGTACATATAGAAAGCGTGTTATGTTGTCTTTGTTTCAGGATTGTCCACACAGGCCTCTACATTATTCTCTAAGGTACATATAGAAAGCGTGTTATGTTGTCTTTGTTTCAGGATTGTCCATACTTGCCTCTACATTATTCTCTAAGGTACATATAGAAAGTGTGTTATGTTGTCTTTGTTTCAGGATTGTCCACACAGGCCTCTACATTATTTTCTAAGGTACATTTAGAAAGCGTGTTATGTTGTCTTTGTTTCAGGATTGTCCACACAGGCCTCTACATTATTCTCTAAGGTACATATAGAAAGCGTGTTATGTTGTCTTTGTTTCAGGATTGTCCACACAGGCTTCTACATTATTCTCTAAGGTACATTTAGAAAGCGTGTTATGTCGTCTTTGTTTCAGGATTGTCCACACAGGCCTCTACATTATTCTCTAAGGTACATATAGAAAGCGTGTTATGTTGTCTTTGTTTCAGGATTGTCCATACTTGCCTCTACATTATTCTCTAAGGTACATATAGAAAGCGTGTTATGCTGTCTTTGTTTCAGGATTGTCCATACCTGCCTCTACATTATTCTCTAACGTACATATAGAAAGCGTGTTATGTTGTCTTTGTTTCAGGATTGTCCATACCTGCCTCTACATTATTCTCTAAGGTACATATAGAAAGCGTGTTATGTTGTCTTTGTTTCAGGATTGTCCATACAGGCCTCTACATTATTCTCTAAGGTACATATAGAAAGCGTGTTATGTTGTCTTTGTTTCAGGATTGTCCACACAGGCCTCTACATTATTCTCTAAGGTACATATAGAAAGCGTGTTATGTTGTCTTTGTTTCAGGATTGTCCATACCTGCCTCTACATTATTCTCTAAGGTACATATAGAAAACGTGTTATGCTGTCTTTGTTTCAGGATTGTCCACACAGGCCTCTACATTATTCTCTAAGGTACATATAGAAAGCGTGTTATGTTGTCTTTGTTTCAGGATTGTCCATACCTGCCTCTGCATTATTCTCTAACGTACATATAGAAAGCGTGTTATGTTGTCTTTGTTTCAGGATTGTCCATACTTGCCTCTACACTATTCTCTAACGTACATATAGAAAACGTGTTATGTTGTCTTTGTTTCAGGATTGTCCACACAGGCCTCTACATTATTCTCTAACGTACATATAGAGAGCGTGTTATGTTGTCTTTGTCTAAGGATTGTCCACACAGGCCTCTACATTATTCTCTAAGGTACATATAGAAAGCGTGTTATGTTGTCTTTGTTTCAGGATTGTCCACACAGGCCTCTACATTATTCTCTAAGGTACATATAGAAAGCGTGTTATGTTGTCTTTGTCTCAGGATTGTCCACACAGGCCTCTACATTATTCTCTAACGTACAAATAAAAAACGTGTTATGTTGTCTTTGTTTCAGGATTGTCCATACCTGCCTCTACATTATTCTCTAAGGTACATATAGAAAGCGTGTTATGTTGTCTTTGTTTCAGGATTGTCCACACAGGCCTCTACATTATTCTCTAAGGTACATATAGAAAGCGTGTTATGTTGTCTTTGTCTCAGGATTGTCCACACAGGCCTCTACATTATTCTCTAAGGTACATATAAAAAGCGTGTTATGTTGTCTTTGTTTCAGGATTGTCCACACAGGCCTCTACATTATTCTCTAAGGTACATATAGAAAGCGTGTTATGTTGTCTTTGTCTCAGGATTGTCCACACAGGCCTCTACATTATTCTCTATGGTACATATAGAAAGCGTGTTATGTTGTCTTTGTTTCAGGATTGTCCATACCTGCCTCTACATTATTCTCTAAGGTACATATAGAAAGCGTGCTATGTTGTCTTTGTCTCAGGATTGTCCACACAGGCCTCTACATTATTCTCTATGGTACATATAGAAAGCGTGTTATGTTGTCTTTGTTTCAGGATTGTCCATACCTGCCTCTACATTATTCTCTAAGGTACATATAGAAAGCGTGTTATGTTGTCTTTGTCTCAGGATTGTCCACACAGGCCTCTACATTATTCTCTAAGGTACATATAGAAAGCGTGTTATGTTGTCTTTGTTTCAGGATTGTCCACACAGGCCTCTACATTATTCTCTAAGGTACATATAGAAAGCGTGTTATGTTGTCTTTGTCTCAGGATTGTCCACACAGGCCTCTACATTATTCTCTATGGTACATATAGAAAGCGTGTTATGTTGTCTTTGTTTCAGGATTGTCCATACCTGCCTCTACATTATTCTCTAAGGTACATATAGAAAGCGTGTTATGTTGTCTTTGTTTCAGGATTGTCCACACAGGCCTCTACATTATTCTCTAAGGTACATATAGAAAGCGTTTTATGTTGTCTTTGTCTCAGGATTGTCCACACAGGCCTCTACATTATTCTCTATGGTACATATAGAAAGCGTGTTATGTTGTCTTTGTTTCAGGATTGTCCATACCTGCCTCTACATTATTCTCTAAGGTACATATAGAAAGTGTGTTATGTTGTCTTTGTTTCAGGATTGTCCATACCTGCCTCTACATTATTCTCTAAGGTACATATAAAAAGCGTGTTATGTTGTCTTTGTTTCAGGATTGTCCATACCTGCCTCTACATTATTCTCTAAGGTACATATAAAAAGCGTGTTATGTTGTCTTTGTTTCAGGATTGTCCATACCTGCCTCTACATTATTCTCTAAGGTACATATAGAAAGCGTGTTATGTTGCCTTTGTCTCAGGATTGTCCATACTTGCCTCTACATTATTCTCTAAGGTACATATAGAAAGCGTGTTATGTTGTCTTTGTTTCAGGATTGTCCATACCTGCCTCTACATTATTCTCTAAGGTACATATAGAAAGCGTGTTATGTTGTCTTTGTTTCAGGATTGTCCACACAGGCCTCTACATTATTCTCTAAGGTACATATAGAAAGCGTGTTATGTTGTCTTTGTTTCAGGATTGTCCATACTTGCCTCTACATTATTCTCTAAGGTACATATAGAAAGCGTGTTATGTTGTCTTTGTTTCAGGATTGTCCACACAGGCCTCTACATTATTTTCTAAGGTACATTTAGAAAGCGTGTTATGTTGTCTTTGTTTCAGGATTGTCCACACAGGCCTCTACATTATTCTCTAAGGTACATATAGAAAGCGTGTTATGTTGTCTTTGTTTCAGGATTGTCCACACAGGCTTCTACATTATTCTCTAAGGTACATATAGAAAGCGTGTTATGTCGTCTTTGTTTCAGGATTGTCCACACAGGCCTCTACATTATTCTCTAAGGTACATATAGAAAGCGTGTTATGTTGTCTTTGTTTCAGGATTGTCCATACTTGCCTCTACATTATTCTCTAAGGTACATATAGAAAGCGTGTTATGCTGTCTTTGTTTCAGGATTGTCCATACCTGCCTCTACATTATTCTCTAAGGTACATATAGAAAGCGTGTTATGTTGTCTTTGTTTCAGGATTGTCCATACCTGCCTCTACATTATTCTCTAAGGTACATATAGAAAGCGTGTTATGTTGTCTTTGTTTCAGGATTGTCCATACCTGCCTCTACATTATTCTCTAAGGTACATATAGAAAGCGTGTTATGTTGTCTTTGTTTCAGGATTGTCCACACAGGCCTCTACATTATTCTCTAAGGTACATATAGAAAGCGTGTTATGTTGTCTTTGTTTCAGGATTGTCCATACTTGCCTCTACATTATTCTCTAAGGTACATATAGAAAGCGTGTTATGTTGTCTTTGTTTCAGGATTGTCCACACAGGCCTCTACATTATTTTCTAAGGTACATTTAGAAAGCGTGTTATGTTGTCTTTGTTTCAGGATTGTCCACACAGGCCTCTACATTATTCTCTAAGGTACATATAGAAAGCGTGTTATGTTGTCTTTGTTTCAGGATTGTCCACACAGGCTTCTACATTATTCTCTAAGGTACATATAGAAAGCGTGTTATGTCGTCTTTGTTTCAGGATTGTCCACACAGGCCTCTACATTATTCTCTAAGGTACATATAGAAAGCGTGTTATGTTGTCTTTGTTTCAGGATTGTCCATACTTGCCTCTACATTATTCTCTAAGGTACATATAGAAAGCGTGTTATGCTGTCTTTGTTTCAGGATTGTCCATACCTGCCTCTACATTATTCTCTAAGGTACATATAGAAAGCGTGTTATGTTGTCTTTGTTTCAGGATTGTCCATACCTGCCTCTACATTATTCTCTAAGGTACATATAGAAAGCGTGTTATGTTGTCTTTGTTTCAGGATTGTCCATACAGGCCTCTACATTATTCTCTAAGGTACATATAGAAAGCGTGTTATGTTTTCTTTGTTTCAGGATTGTCCACACAGGCCTCTACATTATTCTCTAAGGTACATATAGAAAGCGTGTTATGTTGTCTTTGTTTCAGGATTGTCCATACCTGCCTCTACATTATTCTCTAAGGTACATATAGAAAACGTGTTATGTTGTCTTTGTTTCAGGATTGTCCACACAGGCCTCTACATTATTCTCTAAGGTACATATAGAAAGCGTGTTATGTTGTCTTTCTTTCAGGATTGTCCATACCTGCCTCTGCATTATTCTCTAACGTACATATAGAAAGCGTGTTATGTTGTCTTTGTTTCAGGATTGTCCATACTTGCCTCTACACTATTCTCTAACGTACATATAGAAAACGTGTTATGTTGTCTTTGTTTCAGGATTGTCCACACAGGCCTCTACATTATTCTCTAACGTACATATAGAGAGCGTGTTATGTTGTCTTTGTCTAAGGATTGTCCACACAGGCCTCTACATTATTCTCTAAGGTACATATTGAAAGCGTGTTATGTTGTCTTTGTTTCAGGATTGTCCACATAGGCCTCTACATTATTCTCTAAGGTACATATAGAAAGCGTGTTATGTTGTCTTTGTCTCAGGATTGTCCACACAGGCCTCTACATTATTCTCTAACGTACATATAGAAAACGTGTTATGTTGTCTTTGTTTCAGGATTGTCCATACCTGCCTCTACATTATTCTCTAAGGTACATATAGAAAGCGTGTTATGTTGTCTTTGTTTCAGGATTGTCCACACAGGCCTCTACATTATTCTCTAAGGTACATATAGAAAGCGTGTTATGTTGTCTTTGTCTCAGGATTGTCCACACAGGCCTCTACATTATTCTCTAAGGTACATATAGAAAGCGTGTTATGTTTTCTTTGTTTCAGGATTGTCCACACAGGCCTCTACATTATTCTCTAAGGTACATATAGAAAGCGTGTTATGTTGTCTTTGTCTCAGGATTGTCCACACAGGCCTCTACATTATTCTCTATGGTACATATAGAAAGCGTGTTATGTTGTCTTTGTTTCAGGATTGTCCATACCTGCCTCTACATTATTCTCTAAGGTACATATAGAAAACGTGTTATGTTGTCTTTGTCTCAGGATTGTCCACACAGGCCTCTACATTATTCTCTATGGTACATATAGAAAGCGTGTTATGTTGTCTTTGTTTCAGGATTGTCCATACCTGCCTCTACATTATTCTCTAAGGTACATATAGAAAGCGTGTTATGTTGTCTTTGTCTCAGGATTGTCCACACAGGCCTCTACATTATTCTCTAAGGTACATATAGAAAGCGTGTTATGTTGTCTTTGTTTCAGGATTGTCCACACAGGCCTCTACATTATTCTCTAAGGTACATATAGAAAGCGTGTTATGTTGTCTTTGTCTCAGGATTGTCCACACAGGCCTCTACATTATTCTCTATGGTACATATAGAAAGCGTGTTATGTTGTCTTTGTTTCAGGATTGTCCATACCTGCCTCTACATTATTCTCTAAGGTACATATAGAAAGCGTGTTATGTTGTCTTTGTTTCAGGATTGTCCACACAGGCCTCTACATTATTCTCTAAGGTACATATAGAAAGCGTGTTATGTTGTCTTTGTCTCAGGATTGTCCACACAGGCCTCTACATTATTCTCTATGGTACATATAGAAAGCGTGTTATGTTGTCTTTGTTTCAGGATTGTCCATACCTGCCTCTACATTATTCTCTAAGGTACATATAAAAAGCGTGTTATGTTGTCTTTGTTTCAGGATTGTCCATACCTGCCTCTACATTATTCTCTAAGGTACATATAGAAAGCGTGTTATGTTGTCTTTGTTTCAGGATTGTCCATACCTGCCTCTACATTATTCTCTAAGGTACATATAGAAAGCGTGTTATGTTGTCTTTGTTTCAGGATTGTCCACACAGGCCTCTACATTATTCTCTAAGGTACATATAGAAAGCGTGTTATGTTGTCTTTGTTTCAGGATTGTCCACACAGGCCTCTACATTATTCTCTAACGTACATATAGAAAACGTGTTATGTTGTCTTTGTTTCAGGATTGTCCACACAGGCCTCTACATTATTCTCTAAGGTACATATAGAAAGCGTGTTATGTTGTCTTTGTTTCAGGATTGTCCATACCTGCCTCTACATTATTCTCTAAGGTACATATAGAAAGCGTGTTATGTTGTATTTGTTTCAGGATTGTCCATACTTGCCTCTACATTATTCTTTAACGTACATATAGAAAGCGTGTTATGTTGTCTTTGTTTCAGGATTGTCCATACCTGCCTCTACATTATTCTCTAAGGTACATATAGAAAGCGTGTTATGTTGTCTTTGTTTCAGGATTGTCCATACCTGCATCTACATTATTTTCTAAGGTACATATAGAAAGCGTGTTATGTTGTCTTTGTCTCAGGATTGTCCACACAGGCCTCTACATTATTCTCTAAGGTACATATAGAAAGCGTGTTATGTTGTCTTTGTTTCAGGATTGTCCACACAGGCCTCTATATTATTCTCTAAGGTACATATAGAAAGCGTGTTATGTTGTCTTTGTCTCAGGATTGTCCACACAGGCCTCTACATTATTCTCTATGGTACATATAGAAAGCGTGTTATGTTGTCTTTGTTTCAGGATTGTCCATACCTGCCTCTACATTATTCTCTAAGGTACATATAGAAAGCGTGTTATGTTGTCTTTGTTTCAGGATTGTCCATACCTGCCTCTACATTATTCTCTAAGGTACATATAAAAAGCGTGTTATGTTGTCTTTGTTTCAGGATTGTCCATACCTGCCTCTACATTATTCTCTAAGGTACATATAGAAAGCGTGTTATGTTGTCTTTGTCTCAGGATTGTCCACACAGGCCTCTACATTATTCTCTAAGGTACATATAGAAAGCGTGTTATGTTGTCTTTGTTTCAGGATTGTCCATACTTGCCTCTACATTATTCTCTAAGGTACATATAGAAAGCGTGTTATGTTGTCTTTGTTTCAGGATTGTCCACACAGGCCTCTACATTATTTTCTAAGGTACATATAGAAAGCGTGTTATGTTGTCTTTGTTTCAGGATTGTCCACACAGGCCTCTACATTATTCTCTAAGGTACATATAGAAAGCGTGTTATGTTGTCTTTGTTTCAGGATTGTCCATACCTGCCTCTACATTATTCTCTAAGGTACATATAGAAAGCGTGTTATGTTGTCTTTGTTTCAGGATTGTCCATACAGGCCTCTACATTATTCTCTAAGGTACATATAGAAAGCGTGTTATGTTGTCTTTGTTTCAGGATTGTCCACACAGGCCTCTACATTATTCTCTAAGGTACATATAGAAAGCGTGTTATGTTGTCTTTGTTTCAGGATTGTCCATACTTGCCTCTGCATTATTCTCTAACGTACATATAGAAAGCGTGTTATGTTGTCTTTGTTTCAGGATTGTCCATACTTGCCTCTACACTATTCTCTAACGTACATATAGAAAACGTGTTATGTTGTCTTTGTTTCAGGATTGTCCACACAGGCCTCTACATTATTCTCTAACGTACATATAGAGAGCGTGTTATGTTGTCTTTGTCTAAGGATTGTCCACGCAGGCCTCTACATTATTCTCTAAGGTACATATAGAAAGCGTGTTATGTTGTCTTTGTTTCAGGATTGTCCATACTTGCCTCTACATTATTCTCTAAGGTACATATAGAAAGCGTGTTATGCTGTCTTTGTTTCAGGATTGTCCATACCTGCCTCTACATTATTCTCTAAGGTACATATAGAAAGCGTGTTATGTTGTCTTTGTTTCAGGATTGTCCATACCTGCCTCTACATTATTCTCTAAGGTACATATAGAAAGCGTGTTATGTTGTCTTTGTCTCAGGATTGTCCACACAGGCCTCTACATTATTCTCTATGGTACATATAGAAAGCGTGTTATGTTGTCTTTGTTTCAGGATTGTCCATACCTGCCTCTACATTATTCTCTAAGGTACATATAGAAAGCGTGTTATGTTGTCTTTGTCTCAGGATTGTCCACACAGGCCTCTACATTATTCTCTAAGGTACATATAGAAAGCGTGTTATGTTGTCTTTGTTTCAGGATTGTCCACACAGGCCTCTACATTATTCTCTAAGGTACATATAGAAAGCGTGTTATGTTGTCTTTGTCTCAGGATTGTCCACACAGGCCTCTACATTATTCTCTATGGTAGATATAGAAAGCGTGTTATGTTGTCTTTGTTTCAGGATTGTCCATACCTGCCTCTACATTATTCTCTAAGGTACATATAGAAAGCGTGTTATGTTGTCTTTGTTTCAGGATTGTCCACACAGGCCTCTACATTATTCTCTAAGGTACATATAGAAAGCGTGTTATGTTGTCTTTGTCTCAGGATTGTCCACACAGGCCTCTACATTATTCTCTATGGTACATATAGAAAGCGTGTTATGTTGTCTTTGTTTCAGGATTGTCCATACCTGCCTCTACATTATTCTCTAAGGTACATATAGAAAGCGTGTTATGTTGTCTTTGTTTCAGGATTGTCCATACCTGCCTCTACATTATTCTCTAAGGTACATATAAAAAGCGTGTTATGTTGTCTTTGTTTCAGGATTGTCCATACCTGCCTCTACATTATTCTCTAAGGTACATATAGAAAGCGTGTTATGTTGTCTTTGTTTCAGGATTGTCCATACCTGCCTCTACATTATTCTCTAAGGTACATATAGAAAGCGTGTTATGTTGTCTTTGTTTCAGGATTGTCCACACAGGCCTCTACATTATTCTCTAAGGTACATATAGAAAGCGCGTTATGTTGTCTTTGTTTCAGGATTGTCCACACAGGCCTCTACATTATTCTCTAACGTACATATAGAAAGCGTGTTATGTTGTCTTTGTTTCAGGATTGTCCACACAGGCCTCTACATTATTCTCTAACGTACATATAGAAAGCGTGTTATGTTGTCTTTGTTTCAGGATTGTCCACACAGGCCTCTACATTATTCTCTAAGGTACATATAGAAAGCGTGTTATGTTGTCTTTGTTTCAGGATTGTCCATACCTGCCTCTACATTATTCTCTAAGGTACATATAGAAAGCGTGTTATGTTGTCTTTGTTTCAGGATTGTCCATACTTGCCTCTACATTATTCTCTAAGGTACATATAGAAAGCGTGTTATGTTGTCTTTGTCTCAGGATTGTCCACACAGGCCTCTACATTATTCTCTATGGTACATATAGAAAGCGTGTTATGTTGTCTTTGTTTCAGGATTGTCCATACCTGCCTCTACATTATTCTCTAAGGTACATATAGAAAGCGTGTTATGTTGTCTTTGTTTCAGGATTGTCCACACAGGCCTCTACATTATTCTCTAAGGTACATATAGAAAGCGTGTTATGTTGTCTTTGTCTCAGGATTGTCCACGCAGGCCTCTACATTATTCTCTATGGTACATATAGAAAGCGTGTTATGTTGTCTTTGTTTCAGGATTGTCCATACCTGCCTCTACATTATTCTCTAAGGTACATATAGAAAGCGTGTTATGTTGTCTTTGTTTCAGGATTGTCCATACCTGCCTCTACATTATTCTCTAAGGTACATATAGAAAGCGTGTTATGTTGTCTTTGTTTCAGGATTGTCCACACAGGCCTCTACATTATTCTCTAAGGTACATATAGAAAGCGTGTTATGTTGTCTTTGTTTCAGGATTGTCCATACCTGCCTCTACATTATTCTCTAAGGTATATATAGAAAGCGTGTTATGTTGTCTTTGTTTCAGGATTGTCCATACCTGCCTCTACATTATTCTCTAAGGTACATATAGAAAGCGTGTTATGTTGTCTTTGTTTCAGGATTGTCCACACAGGCCTCTACATTATTCTCTAAGGTACATATAGAAAGCGTGTTATGTTGTCTTTGTTTCAGGATTGTCCACACAGGCCTCTACATTATTCTCTAACGTACATATAGAAAACGTGTTATGTTGTCTTTGTTTCAGGATTGTCCACACAGGCCTCTACATTATTCTCTAAGGTACATATAGAAAGCGTGTTATGTTGTCTTTGTTTCAGGATTGTCCATACCTGCCTCTACATTATTCTCTAAGGTACATATAGAAAGCGTGTTATGTTGTCTTTGTCTCAGGATTGTCCACACAGGCCTCTACATTATTCTCTATGGTACATATAGAAAGCGTGTTATGTTGTCTTTGTTTCAGGATTGTCCATACCTGCCTCTACATTATTCTCTAAGGTACATATAGAAAGCGTGTTATGTTGTCTTTGTTTCAGGATTGTCCACACAGGCCTCTACATTATTCTCTAAGGTACATATAGAAAGCGTGTTATGTTGTCTTTGTCTCAGGATTGTCCACACAGGCCTCTACATTATTCTCTATGGTACATATAGAAAGCGTGTTATGTTGTCTTTGTTTCAGGATTGTCCATACCTGCCTCTACATTATTCGCTAAGGTACATATAGAAAGCGTGTTATGTTGTCTTTGTTTCAGGATTGTCCATACCTGCCTCTACATTATTCTCTAAGGTACATATAAGAAGCGTGTTATGTTGTCTTTGTTTCAGGATTGTCCATACCTGCCTCTACATTATTCTCTAAGGTATATATAAAAAGCGTGTTATGTTGTCTTTGTTTCAGGATTGTCCATACCTGCCTCTACATTATTCTCTAAGGTACATATAGAAAGCGTGTTATGTTGTCTTTGTTTCAGGATTGTCCACACAGGCCTCTACATTATTCTGTAAGGTACATATAGAAAGCGTGTTATGTTGTCTTTGTTTCAGGATTGTCCACACAGGCCTCTACATTATTCTCTAACGTACATATAGAAAACGTGTTATGTTGTCTTTGTTTCAGGATTGTCCACACAGGCCTCTACATTATTCTCTAAGGTACATATAGAAAGCGTGTTATGTTGTCTTTGTTTCAGGATTGTCCATACCTGCCTCTACATTATTCTCTAAGGTACATATAGAAAGCGTGTTATGTTGTCTTTGTTTCAGGATTGTCCATACCTGCCTCTACATTATTCTCTAACGTACATATAGAAAGCGTGTTATGTTGTCTTTGTTTCAGGATTGTCCATACCTGCCTCTACATTATTCTCTAAGGTACATATAGAAAGCGTGTTATGTTGTCTTTGTTTCAGGATTGTCCATACCTGCCTCTACATTATTCTCTAAGGTACATATAGAAAGCGTGTTATGTTGTCTTTGTTTCAGGATTGTCCAAACCTGCCTCTACATTATTCTCTAAGGTACATATAGAAAGCGTGTTATGTTGTCTTTGTTTCAGGATTGTCCATACCTGCCTCTACATTATTCTCTAAGGTACATATAGAAAGCGTGTTATGTTGTCTTTGTTTCAGGATTGTCCATACCTGCCTCTACATTATTCTCTAAGGTACATATAGAAAGCGTGTTATGTTGTCTTTGTTTCAGGATTGTCCATACCTGCCTCTACATTATTCTCTAAGGTACATATAGAAAGCGTGTTATGTTGTCTTTGTTTCAGGATTGTCCACACAGGCCTCTACATTATTCTCTAAGGTACATATAGAAAGCGTGTTATGTTGTCTTTGTTTCAGGATTGTCCACACAGGCCTCTACATTATTCTCTAACGTACATATAGAAAACGTGTTATGTTGTCTTTGTTTCAGGATTGTCCACACAGGCCTCTACATTATTCTCTAAGGTACATATAGAAAGCGTGTTATGTTGTCTTTGTTTCAGGATTGTCCATACCTGCCTCTACATTATTCTCTAACGTACATATAGAAAGCGTGTTATGTTGTCTTTGTTTCAGGATTGTCCATACTTGCCTCTACATTATTCTCTAAGGTACATATAGAAAGCGTGTTATGTTGTCTTTGTTTCAGGATTGTCCATACCTGCCTCTACATTATTCTCTAAGGTACATATAGAAAGCGTGTTATGTTGTCTTTGTTTCAGGATTGTCCATACTTGCCTCTACATTATTCTCTAACGTACATATAGAAAGCGTGTTATGTTGTCTTTGTTTCAGGATTGTCCATACCTGCCTCTACATTATTCTCTAAGGTACATATAGAAAGCGTGTTATGTTGTCTTTGTTTCAGGATTGTCCATACCTGCCTCTACATTATTCTCTAAGGTACATATAGAAAGCGTGTTATGTTGTCTTTGTTTCAGGATTGTCCACACAGGCCTCTACATTATTCTCTAAGGTACATATAGAAAGCGTGTTATGTTGTCTTTGTTTCAGGATTGTCCACACAGGCCTCTACATTATTCTCTAACGTACATATAGAAAACGTGTTATGTTGTCTTTGTTTCAGGATTGTCCACACAGGCCTCTACATTATTCTCTAAGGTACATATAGAAAGCGTGTTATGTTGTCTTTGTTTCAGGATTGTCCATACCTGCCTCTACATTATTCTCTAACGTACATATAGAAAGCGTGTTATGTTGTCTTTGTTTCAGGATTGTCCATACTTGCCTCTACATTATTCTCTAAGGTACATATAGAAAGCGTGTTATGTTGTCTTTGTTTCAGGATTGTCCATACCTGCCTCTACATTATTCTCTAAGGTACATATAGAAAGCGTGTTATGTTGTCTTTGTTTCAGGATTGTCCATACTTGCCTCTACATTATTCTCTAACGTACATATAGAAAGCGTGTTATGTTGTCTTTGTTTCAGGATTGTCCATACCTGCCTCTACATTATTCTCTAAGGTACATATAGAAAGCGTGTTATGTTGTCTTTGTTTCAGGATTGTCCATACCTGCATCTACATTATTCTCTAAGGTACATATAGAAAGCGTGTTATGTTGTCTTTGTCTCAGGATTGTCCACACAGGCCTCTACATTATTCTCTAAGGTACATATAGAAAGCGTGTTATGTTGTCTTTGTTTCAGGATTGTCCACACAGGCCTCTACATTATTCTCTAAGGTACATATAGAAAGCGTGTTATGTTGTCTTTGTCTCAGGATTGTCCACACAGGCCTCTACATTATACTCTATGGTACATATAGAAAGCGTGTTATGTTGTCTTTGTTTCAGGATTGTCCATACCTGCCTCTACATTATTCTCTAAGGTACATATAGAAAGCGTGTTATGTTGTCTTTGTTTCAGGATTGTCCATACCTGCCTCTACATTATTCTCTAAGGTACATATAAGAAGCGTGTTATGTTGTCTTTGTTTCAGGATTGTCCATACCTGCCTCTACATTATTCTCTAAGGTACATATAGAAAGCGTGTTATGTTGTCTTTGTTTCAGGATTGTCCATACCTGCCTCTACATTATTCTCTAAGGTACATATAGAAAGCGTGTTATGTTGTCTTTGTTTCAGGATTGTCCACACAGGCCTCTACATTATTCTCTAAGGTACATATAGAAAGCGTGTTATGTTGTCTTTGTTTCAGGATTGTCCACACTGGCCTCTACATTATTCTCTAACGTACATATAGTAAACGTGTTATGTTGTCTTTGTTTCAGGATTGTCCACACAGGCCTCTACATTATTCTCTAAGGTACATATAGAAAGCGTGTTATGTTGTCTTTGTTTCAGGATTGTCCATACCTGCCTCTACATTATTCTCTAAGGTACATATAGAAAGCGTGTTATGTTGTCTTTGTTTCAGGATTGTCCATACTTGCCTCTACATTATTCTCTAACGTACATATAGAAAGCGTGTTATGTTGTCTTTGTTTCAGGATTGTCCATACCTGCCTCTACATTATTCTCTAAGGTACATATAGAAAGCGTGTTATGTTGTCTTTGTTTCAGGATTGTCCATACCTGCCTCTACATTATTCTCTAAGGTACATATAGAAAGCGTGTTATGTTGTCTTTGCTTCAGGATTGTCCAAACCTGCCTCTACATTATTCTCTAAGGTACATATAGAAAGCGTGTTATGTTGTCTTTGTTTCAGGATTGTCCATACCTGCCTCTACATTATTCTCTAAGGTACATATAGAAAGCGTGTTATGTTGTCTTTGTTTCAGGATTGTCCATACCTGCCTCTACATTATTCTCTAAGGTACATATAGAAAGCGTGTTATGTTGTCTTTGTTTCAGGATTGTCCACACAGGCCTCTACATTATTCTCTAAGGTACATATAGAAAGCGTGTTATGTTGTCTTTGTTTCAGGATTGTCCATACCTGCCTCTACATTATTCTCTAACGTACATATAGAAAACGTGTTATGTTGTCTTTGTTTCAGGATTGTCCATACCTGCCTCTACATTATTCTCTAAGGTACATATAGAAAGCGTGTTATGTTGTCTTTGTTTCAGGATTGTCCAAACCTGCCTCTACATTATTCTCTAAGGTACATATAGAAAGCGTGTTATGTTGTCTTTGTTTCAGGATTGTCCATACCTGCCTCTACATTATTCTCTAAGGTACATATAGAAAGCGTGTTATGTTGTCTTTGTTTCAGGATTGTCCATACCTGCCTCTACATTATTCTCTAAGGTACATATAGAAAGCGTGTTATGTTGTCTTTGTTTCAGGATTGTCCACACAGGCCTCTACATTATTCTCTAAGGTACATATAGAAAGCGTGTTATGTTGTCTTTGTTTCAGGATTGTCCACACAGGCCTCTACATTATTCTCTAACGTACATATAGAAAACGTGTTATGTTGTCTTTGTTTCAGGATTGTCCACACAGGCCTCTACATTATTCTCTAAGGTACATATAGAAAGCGTGTTATGTTGTCTTTGTTTCAGGATTGTCCATACCTGCCTCTACATTATTCTCTAACGTACATATAGAAAGCGTGTTATGTTGTCTTTGTCTAAGGATTGTCCACACCTGCCTCTACATTATTCTCTAACGTACATATAGAAAGCGTGTTATGTTGTCTTTGTTTCAGGATTGTCCATACCTGCCTCTACATTATTCTCTAAGGTACATATAGAAAGCGTGTTATGTTGTCTTTGCTTCAGGATTGTCCATACAGGCCTCTACATTATTCTCTAAGGTACATATAGAAAGCGTGTTATGTTGTCTTTGTTTCAGGATTGTCCATACCTGCCTCTACATTATTCTCTAAGGTACATATAGAAAGCGTGTTATGTTGTCTTTGTTTCAGGATTGTCCATACTTGCCTCTACATTATTCTCTAAGGTACATATAGAAAGCGTGTTATGTTGTCTTTGTTTCAGGATTGTCCATACAGGCCTCTACATTATTCTCTAAGGTACATATAGAAAGCGTGTTATGTTGTCTTTGTTTCAGGATTGTCCATACCTGCCTCTACATTATTCTCTAAGGTACATATAGAAAGCGTGTTATGTTGTCTTTGTTTCAGGATTGTCCATACCTGCCTCTACATTATTCTCTAAGGTACATATAGAAAGCGTGTTATGTTGTCTTTGTTTCAGGATTGTCCACACAGGCCTCTACATTATTCTCTAAGGTACATATAGAAAGCGTGTTATGTTGTCTTTGTCTCAGGATTGTCCACACAGGCCTCTACATTATTCTCTAACGTACATATAGAAAACGTGTTATGTTGTCTTTGTTTCAGGATTGTCCATACCTGCCTCTACATTATTCTCTAAGGTACATACAGAAAGCGTGTTATGTTGTCTTTGTTTCAGGATTGTCCACACAGGCCTCTACATTATTCTCTAAGGTACATATAGAAAGCGTGTTATGTTGTCTTTGTCTCAGGATTGTCCACACAGGCCTCTACATTATTCTCTAAGGTACATATAGAAAGCGTGTTATGTTGTCTTTGTTTCAGGATTGTCCACACAGGCCTCTACATTATTCTCTAAGGTACATATAGAAAGCGTGTTATGTTGTCTTTGTCTCAGGATTGTCCACACAGGCCTCTACATTATTCTCTATGGTACATATAGAAAGCGTGTTATGTTGTCTTTGTTTCAGGATTGTCCATACCTGCCTCTACATTATTCTCTAACGTACATATAGAAAGCGTGTTATGTTGTCTTTGTCTCAGGATTGTCCACACAGGCCTCTACATTATTCTCTATGGTACATATAGAAAGCGTGTTATGTTGTCTTTGTTTCAGGATTGTCCATACCTGCCTCTACATTATTCTCTAAGGTACATATAGAAAGCGTGTTATGTTGTCTTTGTCTCAGGATTGTCCACACAGGCCTCTACATTATTCTCTAAGGTACATATAGAAAGCGTGTTATGTTGTCTTTGTTTGTTATGTTGTCTTTGTTTCAGGATTGTCCATACCTGCCTCTACATTATTCTCTAAGGTACATATAGAAAGCGTGTTATGTTGTCTTTGTTTCAGGATTGTCCACACAGGCCTCTACATTATTCTCTAAGGTACATATAGAAAGCGTGTTATGTTGTCTTTGTCTCAGGATTGTCCACACAGGCCTCTACATTATTCTCTATGGTACATATAGAAAGCGTGTTATGTTGTCTTTGTTTCAGGATTGTCCATACCTGCCTCTACATTATTCTCTAAGGTACATATAGAAAGCGTGTTATGTTGTCTTTGTTTCAGGATTGCCCATACCTGCCTCTACATTATTCTCTAAGGTACATATAGAAAGCGTGTTATGCTGTCTTTGTTTCAGGATTGTCCATACCTGCCTCTACATTATTCTCTAAGGTACATATAGAAAGCGTGTTATGTTGTCTTTGTTTTAGGATTGTCCACACAGGCCTCTACATTATTCTCTAAGGTACATATAGAAAGCGTGTTATGTTGTCTTTGTTTCAGGATTGTCCACACAGGCCTCTACATTATTCTCTAACGTACATATAGAAAACGTGTTATGTTGTCTTTGTTTCAGGATTGTCCACACAGGCCTCTACATTATTCTCTAAGGTACATATAGAAAGCGTGTTATGTTGTCTTTGTTTCAGGATTGTCCATACCTGCCTCTACATTATTCTCTAAGGTACATATAGAAAGCGTGTTATGTTGTCTTTGTTTCAGGATTGTCCATACTTGCCTCTACATTATTCTCTAACGTACATATAGAAAGCGTGTTATGTTGTCTTTGTTTCAGGATTGTCCATACCTTCCTCTACATTATTCTCTAAGGTACATATAGAAAGCGTGTTATGTTGTCTTTGTTTCAGGATTGTCCATACCTGCCTCTACATTATTCTCTAAGGTACATATAGAAAGCGTGTTATGTTGTCTTTGTCTCAGGATTGTCCACACAGGCCTCTACATTATTCTCTAAGGTACATATAGAAAGCGTGTTATGTTGTCTTTGTTTCAGGATTGTCCACACAGGCCTCTACATTATTCTCTAAGGTACATATAGAAAGCGTGTTATGTTGTCTTTGTCTCAGGATTGTCCACACAGGCCTCTACATTATTCTCTATGGTACATATAGAAAGCGTGTTATGTTGTCTTTGTTTCAGGATTGTCCATACCTGCCTCTACATTATTCTCTAAGGTACATATAGAAAGCGTGTAATGTTGTCTTTGTTTCAGGATTGTCCATACCTGCCTCTACATTATTCTCTAAGGTACATATAGAAAGCGTGTTATGTTGTCTTTGTTTCAGGATTGTCCATACCTGCCTCTACATTATTCTCTAAGGTACATATAGAAAGCGTGTTATGTTGTCTTTGTCTCAGGATTGTCCATACTTGCCTCTACATTATTCTCTAACGTACATATAGAAAGCGTGTTATGTTGTCTTTGTTTCAGGATTGTCCATACCTGCCTCTACATTATTCTCTAAGGTACATATAGAAAGCGTGTTATGTTGTCTTTGTCTCAGGATTGTCCACACAGGCCTCTACATTATTCTCTATGGTACATATAGAAAGCGTGTTATGTTGTCTTTGTTTCAGGATTGTCCATACCTGCCTCTACATTATTCTCTAAGGTACATATAGAAAGCGTGTTATGTTGTCTTTGTTTCAGGATTGTCCATACCTGCCTCTACATTATTCTCTAAGGTACATATAGAAAGCGTGTTATGTTGTCTTTGTTTCAGGATTGTCCATACCTGCCTCTACATTATTCTCTAAGGTACATATAGAAAGCGTGTTATGTTGTCTTTGTTTCAGGATTGTCCATACCTGCCTCTACATTATTCTCTAAGGTACATATAGAAAGCGTGTTATGTTGTCTTTGTTTCAGGATTGCCCATACCTGCCTCTACATTATTCTCTAAGGTACATATAGAAAGCGTGTTATGTTGTCTTTGTTTCAGGATTGTCCATACCTGCCTCTACATTATTCTCTAAGGTACATATAGAAAGCGTGTTATGTTGTCTTTGTTTCAGGATTGTCCACACAGGCCTCTACATTATTTTCTAAGGTACATATAGAAATCGTGTTATGTTGTCTTTGTTTCAGGATTGTCCACACAGGCCTCTACATTATTCTCTAACGTACATATAGAAAACGTGTTATGTTGTCTTTGTTTCAGGATTGTCCACACAGGCCTCTACATTATTCTCTAAGGTACATATAGAAAGCGTGTTATGTTGTCTTTGTTTCAGGATTGTCCATACCTGCCTCTACATTATTCTCTAAGGTACATATAAAAAGCGTGTTATGTTGTCTTTGTTTCAGGATTGTCCATACTTGCCTCTACATTATTCTCTAACGTACATATAGAAAGCGTGTTATGTTGTCTTTGTTTCAGGATTGTCCATACCTGCCTCTACATTATTCTCTAAGGTACATATAGAAAGCGTGTTATGTTGTCTTTGTTTCAGGATTGTCCATACCTGCCTCTACATTATTCTCTAAGGTACATATAGAAAGCGTGTTATGTTGTCTTTGTCTCAGGATTGTCCACACAGGCCTCTACATTATTCTCTAAGGTACATATAGAAAGCGTGTTATGTTGTCTTTGTTTCAGGATTGTCCACACAGGCCTCTACATTATTCTCTAAGGTACATATAGAAAGCGTGTTATGTTGTCTTTGTCTCAGGATTGTCCACACAGGCCTCTACATTATTCTCTATGGTACATATAGAAAGCGTGTTATGTTGTCTTTGTTTCAGGATTGTCCATACCTGCCTCTACATTATTCTCTAAGGTACATATAGAAAGCGTGTAATGTTGTCTTTGTTTCAGGATTGTCCATACCTGCCTCTACATTATTCTCTAAGGTACATATAGAAAGCGTGTTATGTTGTCTTTGTTTCAGGATTGTCCATACCTGCCTCTACATTATTCTCTAAGGTACATATAGAAAGCGTGTTATGTTGTCTTTGTCTCAGGATTGTCCATACTTGCCTCTACATTATTCTCTAACGTACATATAGAAAGCGTGTTATGTTGTCTTTGTTTCAGGATTGTCCATACCTGCCTCTACATTATTCTCTAAGGTACATATAGAAAGCGTGTTATGTTGTCTTTGTCTCAGGATTGTCCACACAGGCCTCTACATTATTCTCTATGGTACATATAGAAAGCGTGTTATGTTGTCTTTGTTTCAGGATTGTCCATACCTGCCTCTACATTATTCTCTAAGGTACATATAGAAAGCGTGTTATGTTGTCTTTGTTTCAGGATTGTCCATACCTGCCTCTACATTATTCTCTAAGGTACATATAGAAAGCGTGTTATGTTGTCTTTGTTTCAGGATTGTCCATACCTTCCTCTACATTATTCTCTAAGGTACATATAGAAAGCGTGTTATGTTGTCTTTGTTTCAGGATTGTCCATACCTGCCTCTACATTATTCTCTAAGGTACATATAGAAAGCGTGTTATGTTGTCTTTGTCTCAGGATTGTCCATACTTGCCTCTACATTATTCTCTATGGTACATATAGAAAGCGTGTTATGTTGTCTTTGTTTCAGAATTGTCCATACCTGCCTCTACATTATTCTCTAAGGTACATATAGAAAGCGTGTTATGTTGTCTTTGTTTCAGGATTGTCCATACCTGCCTCTACATTATTCTCTAAGGTACATATAGAAAGCGTGTTATGTTGTCTTTGTTTCAGGATTGTCCATACCTGCCTCTACATTATTCTCTAAGGTACATATAGAAAGCGTGTTATGTTGTCTTTGTTTCAGGATTGTCCATACCTGCCTCTACATTATTCTCTAAGGTACATATAGAAAGCGTGTTATGTTGTCTTTGTTTCAGGATTGTCCATACCTGCCTCTACATTATTCTCTAAGGTACATATAGAAAGCGTGTTATGTTGTCTTTGTCTCAGGATTGTTCATACTTGCCTCTACATTATTCTCTAACGTACATATAGAAAGCGTGTTATGTTGTCTTTGTTTCAGGATTGTCCATACCTGCCTCTACATTATTCTCTAAGGTACATATAGAAAGCGTGTTATGTTGTCTTTGTTTCAGGATTGTCCACACAGGCCTCTACATTATTCTCTAAGGTACATATAGAAAGCGTGTTATGTTGTCTTTGTCTCAGGATTGTCCACACAGGCCTCTACATTATTCTCTATGGTACATATAGAAAGCGTGTTATGTTGTCTTTGTTTCAGGATTGTCCATACCTGCCTCTACATTATTCTCTAAGGTACATATAGAAAGCGTGTTATGTTGTCTTTGTTTCAGGATTGTCCACACCTGCCTCTACATTATTCTCTAAGGTACATATAAAAAGCGTGTTATGTTGTCTTTGTTTCAGGATTGTCCATACCTGCCTCTACATTATTCTCTAAGGTACATATAGAAAGCGTGTTATGTTGTCTTTGTTTCAGGATTGTCCATACCTGCCTCTACATTATTCTCTAAGGTACATATAGAAAGCGTGTTATGTTGTCTTTGTTTCAGGATTGTCCACACAGGCCTCTACATTATTCTCTAAGGTACATATAGAAAGCGTGTTATGTTGTCTTTGTTTCAGGATTGTCCACACAGGCCTCTACATTATTCTCTAACGTACATATAGAAAACGTGTTATGTTGTCTTTGTTTCAGGATTGTCCACACAGGCCTCTACATTATTCTCTAAGGTACATATAGAAAGCGTGTTATGTTGTCTTTGTTTCAGGATTGTCCATACCTGCCTCTACATTATTCTCTAAGGTACATATAGAAAGCGTGTTATGTTGTCTTTGTTTCAGGATTGTCCACACAGGCCTCTACATTATTTTCTAAGGTACATATAGAAAGCGTGTTATGTTGTCTTTGTTTCAGGATTGTCCATACCTGCCTCTACATTATTCTCTAAGGTACATATAGAAAGCGTGTTATGTTGTCTTTGTTTCAGGATTGTCCATACCTGCCTCTACATTATTCTCTAAGGTACATATAGAAAGCGGGTTATGTTGTCTTTGTTTCAGGATTGTCCATACAGGCCTCTACATTATTCTCTTAGGTACATATAGAAAGCGTGTTATGTTGTCTTTGTTTTAGGATTGTCCATACCTGCCTCTACATTATTCTCTAAGGTACATATAGAAAGCGTGTTATGTTGTCTTTGTTTCAGGATTGTCCACACAGGCCTCTACATTATTCTCTAACGTACATATAGAAAACGTGTTATGTTGTCTTTGTTTCAGGATTGCCCATACCTGCCTCTACATTATTCTCTAAGGTACATATAGAAAACGTGTTATGTTGTCTTTGTTTCAGGATTGTCCACACAGGCCTCTACATTATTCTCTAACGTACATATAGAAAACGTGTTATGTTGTCTTTGTTTCAGGATTGCCCATACCTGCCTCTATATTATTCTCTAACGTACATATAGAAAACGTGTTATGTTGTCTTTGTTTCAGGATTGTCCACACAGGCCTCTACATTATTCTCTAAGGTACATATAGAAAGCGTGTTATGTTGTCTTTGTTTCAGGATTGTCCATACCTGCCTCTACATTATTCTCTAAGGTACATATAGAAAGCGTGTTATGTTGTCTTTGTCTAAGGATTGTCCACACCTGCCTCTACATTATTCTCTAACGTACATATAGAAAGCGTGTTATGTTGTCTTTGTTTCAGGATTGTCCATACCTGCCTCTACATTATTCTCTAAGGTACATATAGAAAGCGTGTTATGTTGTCTTTGTTTCAGGATTGTCCATACCTGCCTCTACATTATTCTCTAAGGTACATATAGAAAGCGTGTTATGTTGTCTTTGTTTCAGGATTGTCCATACCTGCCTCTACATTATTCTCTAAGGTACATATAGAAAGCGTGTTATGTTGTCTTTGTTTCAGGATTGTCCATACTTGCCTCTACATTATTCTCTAAGGTACATATAGAAAGCGTGTTATGTTGTCTTTGTTTCAGGATTGTCAATACAGGCCTCTACATTATTCTCTAAGTTACATATAGAAAGCGTGTTATGTTGTCTTTGTTTCAGGATTGTCCATACCTGCCTCTACATTATTCTCTAAGGTACATATAGAAAGCGTGTTATGTTGTCTTTGTTTCAGGATTGTCCATACCTGCCTCTACATTATTCTCTAAGGTACATATAGAAAGCGTGTTATGTTGTCTTTGTTTCAGGATTGTCCATACAGGCCTCTACATTATTCTCTAAGTTACATATAGAAAACGTGTTATGTTGTCTTTGTTTCAGGATTGTCCATACCTGCCTCTACATTATTCTCTAAGGTACATATAGAAAGCGTGTTATGTTGTCTTTGTTTCAGGATTGTCCATACCTGCATCTACATTATTCTCTAAGGTACATATAGAAAGCGTGTTATGTTGTCTTTGTTTCAGGATTGTCCATACCTGCCTCTACATTATTCTCTAAGGTACATATAGAAAGCGTGTTATGTTGTCTTTGTTTCAGGATTGTCCATACAGGCCTCTACATTATTCTCTAAGTTACATATAGAAAGCGTGTTATGTTGTCTTTGTTTCAGGATTGTCCATACCTGCCTCTACATTATTCTCTAAGGTACATATAGAAAGCGTGTTATGTTGTCTTTGTTTCAGGATTGTCCATACCTGCATCTACATTATTCTCTAAGGTACATATAGAAAGCGTGTTATGTTGTCTTTGTTTCAGGATTGTCCATACCTGCCTCTACATTATTCTCTAAGGTACATATAGAAAGCGTGTTATGTTGTCTTTGTCTCAGGATTGTTCATACTTGCCTCTACATTATTCTCTAACGTACATATAGAAAGCGTGTTATGTTGTCTTTGTTTCAGGATTGTCCATACCTGCCTCTACATTATTCTCTAAGGTACATATAGAACGCGTGTTATGTTGTCTTTGTTTCAGGATTGTCCACACAGGCCTCTACATTATTCTCTAAGGTACATATAGAAAGCGTGTTATGTTGTCTTTGTCTCAGGATTGTCCACACAGGCCTCTACATTATTCTCTATGGTACATATAGAAAGCGTGTTATGTTGTCTTTGTTTCAGGATTGTCCATACCTGCCTCTACATTATTCTCTAAGGTACATATAGAAAGCGTGTTATGTTGTCTTTGTTTCAGGATTGTCCACACCTGCCTCTACATTATTCTCTAAGGTACATATAAAAAGCGTGTTATGTTGTCTTTGTTTCAGGATTGTCCATACCTGCCTCTACATTATTCTCTAAGGTACATATAGAAAGCGTGTTATGTTGTCTTTGTTTCAGGATTGTCCATACCTGCCTCTACATTATTCTCTAAGGTACATATAGAAAGCGTGTTATGTTGTCTTTGTTTCAGGATTGTCCACACAGGCCTCTACATTATTCTCTAAGGTACATATAGAAAGCGTGTTATGTTGTCTTTGTTTCAGGATTGTCCACACAGGCCTCTACATTATTCTCTAACGTACATATAGAAAACGTGTTATGTTGTCTTTGTTTCAGGATTGTCCACACAGGCCTCTACATTATTCTCTAAGGTACATATAGAAAGCGTGTTATGTTGTCTTTGTTTCAGGATTGTCCATACCTGCCTCTACATTATTCTCTAAGGTACATATAGGAAGCGTGTTATGTTGTCTTTGTTTCAGGATTGTCCACACAGGCCTCTACATTATTTTCTAAGGTGCATATAGAAAGCGTGTTATGTTGTCTTTGTTTCAGGATTGTCCATACCTGCCTCTACATTATTCTCTAAGGTACATATAGAAAGCGTGTTATGTTGTCTTTGTTTCAGGATTGTCCATACCTGCCTCTACATTATTCTCTAAGGTACATATAGAAAGCGGGTTATGTTGTCTTTGTTTCAGGATTGTCCATACAGGCCTCTACATTATTCTCTTAGGTACATATAGAAAGCGTGTTATGTTGTCTTTGTTTTAGGATTGTCCATACCTGCCTCTACATTATTCTCTAAGGTACATATAGAAAGCGTGTTATGTTGTCTTTGTTTCAGGATTGTCCACACAGGCCTCTACATTATTCTCTAACGTACATATAGAAAACGTGTTATGTTGTCTTTGTTTCAGGATTGCCCATACCTGCCTCTACATTATTCTCTAAGGTACATATAGAAAGCGTGTTATGTTGTCTTTGTTTCAGGATTGTCCACACAGGCCTCTATATTATTCTCTAACGTACATATAGAAAACGTGTTATGTTGTCTTTGTTTCAGGATTGTCCACACAGGCCTCTACATTATTCTCTAAGGTACATATAGAAAGCGTGTTATGTTGTCTTTGTTTCAGGATTGTCCATACCTGCCTCTACATTATTCTCTAAGGTACATATAGAAAGCGTGTTATGTTGTCTTTGTTTCAGGATTGTCCATACCTGCCTCTACATTATTCTCTAAGGTACATATAGAAAGCGTGTTATGTTGTCTTTGTTTCAGGATTGTCCATACCTTCCTCTACATTATTCTCTAAGGTACATATAGAAAGCGTGTTATGTTGTCTTTGTTTCAGGATTGTCCATACCTGCCTCTACATTATTCTCTAAGGTACATATAGAAAGCGTGTTATGTTGTCTTTGTCTCAGGATTGTCCATACTTGCCTCTACATTATTCTCTATGGTACATATAGAAAGCGTGTTATGTTGTCTTTGTTTCAGAATTGTCCATACCTGCCTCTACATTATTCTCTAAGGTACATATAGAAAGCGTGTTATGTTGTCTTTGTTTCAGGATTGTCCATACCTGCCTCTACATTATTCTCTAAGGTACATATAGAAAGCGTGTTATGTTGTCTTTGTTTCAGGATTGTCCATACCTGCCTCTACATTATTCTCTAAGGTACATATAGAAAGCGTGTTATGTTGTCTTTGTTTCAGGATTGTCCATACCTGCATCTACATTATTCTCTAAGGTACATATAGAAAGCGTGTTATGTTGTCTTTGTTTCAGGATTGTCCATACCTGCCTCTACATTATTCTCTAAGGTACATATAGAAAGCGTGTTATGTTGTCTTTGTCTCAGGATTGTTCATACTTGCCTCTACATTATTCTGTAACGTACATATCGAAAGCGTGTTATGTTGTCTTTGTTTCAGGATTGTCCATACCTGCCTCTACATTATTCTCAAAGGTACATATAGAAAGCGTGTTATGTTGTCTTTGTTTCAGGATTGTCCACACAGGCCTCTACATTATTCTCTAAGGTACATATAGAAAGCGTGTTATGTTGTCTTTGTCTCAGGATTGTCCACACAGGCCTCTACATTATTCTCTATGGTACATATAGAAAGCGTGTTATGTTGTCTTTGTTTCAGGATTGTCCATACCTGCCTCTACATTATTCTCTAAGGTACATATAGAAAGCGTGTTATGTTGTCTTTGTTTCAGGATTGTCCACACCTGCCTCTACATTATTCTCTAAGGTACATATAAAAAGCGTGTTATGTTGTCTTTGTTTCAGGATTGTCCATACCTGCCTCTACATTATTCTCTAAGGTACATATAGAAAGCGTGTTATGTTGTCTTTGTTTCAGGATTGTCCATACCTGCCTCTACATTATTCTCTAAGGTACATATAGAAAGCGTGTTATGTTGTCTTTGTTTCAGGATTGTCCACACAGGCCTCTACATTATTCTCTAAGGTACATATAGAAAGCGTGTTATGTTGTCTTTGTTTCAGGATTGTCCACACAGGCCTCTACATTATTCTCTAACGTACATATAGAAAACGTGTTATGTTGTCTTTGTTTCAGGATTGTCCACACAGGCCTCTACATTATTCTCTAAGGTACATATAGAAAGCGTGTTATGTTGTCTTTGTTTCAGGATTGTCCATACCTGCCTCTACATTATTCTCTAAGGTACATATAGAAAGCGTGTTATGTTGTCTTTGTTTCAGGATTGTCCACACAGGCCTCTACATTATTTTCTAAGGTACATATAGAAAGCGTGTTATGTTGTCTTTGTTTCAGGATTGTCCATACCTGCCTCTACATTATTCTCTAAGGTACATATAGAAAGCGTGTTATGTTGTCTTTGTTTCAGGATTGTCCATACCTGCCTCTACATTATTCTCTAAGGTACATATAGAAAGCGGGTTATGTTGTCTTTGTTTCAGGATTGTCCATACAGGCCTCTACATTATTCTCTTAGGTACATATAGAAAGCGTGTTATGTTGTCTTTGTTTTAGGATTGTCCATACCTGCCTCTACATTATTCTCTAAGGTACATATAGAAAGCGTGTTATGTTGTCTTTGTTTCAGGATTGTCCACACAGGCCTCTACATTATTCTCTAACGTACATATAGAAAACGTGTTATGTTGTCTTTGTTTCAGGATTGCCCATACCTGCCTCTACATTATTCTCTAAGGTACATATAGAAAGCGTGTTATGTTGTCTTTGTTTCAGGATTGTCCACACAGGCCTCTATATTATTCTCTAACGTACATATAGAAAACGTGTTATGTTGTCTTTGTTTCAGGATTGTCCACACAGGCCTCTACATTATTCTCTAAGGTACATATAGAAAGCGTGTTATGTTGTCTTTGTTTCAGGATTGTCCATACCTGCCTCTACATTATTCTCTAAGGTACATATAGAAAGCGTGTTATGTTGTCTTTGTCTAAGGATTGTCCACACCTGCCTCTACATTATTCTCTAACGTACATATAGAAAGCGTGTTATGTTGTCTTTGTTTCAGGATTGTCCATACCTGCCTCTACATTATTCTCTAAGGTACATATAGAAAGCGTGTTATGTTGTCTTTGTTTCAGGATTGTCCATACCTGCCTCTACATTATTCTCTAAGGTACATATAGAAAGCGTGTTATGTTGTCTTTGTTTCAGGATTGTCCATACCTGCCTCTACATTATTCTCTAAGGTACATATAGAAAGCGTGTTATGTTGTCTTTGTTTCAGGATTGTCCATACTTGCCTCTACATTATTCTCTAAGGTACATATAGAAAGCGTGTTATGTTGTCTTTGCTTCAGGATTGTCAATACAGGCCTCTACATTATTCTCTAAGTTACATATAGAAAGCGTGTTATGTTGTCTTTGTTTCAGGATTGTCCATACCTGCCTCTACATTATTCTCTAAGGTACATATAGAAAGCGTGTTATGTTGTCTTTGTTTCAGGATTGTCCATACCTGCCTCTACATTATTCTCTAAGGTACATATAGAAAGCGTGTTATGTTGTCTTTGTTTCAGGATTGTCCATACAGGCCTCTACATTATTCTCTAAGTTACATATAGAAAGCGTGTTATGTTGTCTTTGTTTCAGGATTGTCCATACCTGCCTCTACATTATTCTCTAAGGTACATATAGAAAGCGTGTTATGTTGTCTTTGTTTCAGGATTGTCCATACCTGCATCTACATTATTCTCTAAGGTACATATAGAAAGCGTGTTATGTTGTCTTTGTTTCAGGATTGTCCATTCCTGCCTCTACATTATTCTCTAAGGTACATATAGAAAGCGTGTTATGTTGTCTTTGTTTCAGGATTGTCCACACAGGCCTCTACATTATTCTCTAAGGTACATATAGAAAGCGTGTTATGTTGTCTTTGTTTCAGGATTGTCCATACCTGCCTCTACATTATTCTCTAAGGTACATATAGAAAGCGTGTTATGTTGTCTTTGTTTCAGGATTGTCCATACAGGCCTCTACATTATTCTCTAAGGTACATATAGAAAGCGTGTTATGTTGTCTTTGTTTCAGGATTGTCCATACAGGCCTCTACATTATTCTCTAAGGTACATATAGAAAGCGTGTTATGTTGTCTTTGTTTCAGGATTGTCCATACCTGCCTCTACATTATTCTCTAAGGTACATATAGAAAGCGTGTTATGTTGTCTTTGTTTCAGGATTGTCCATACCTGCCTCTACATTATTCTCTAAGGTACATATAGAAAGCGTGTTATGTTGTCTTTGTTTCAGGATTGTCCACACAGGCCTCTACATTATTCTCTAAGGTACATATAGAAAGCGTGTTATGTTGTCTTTGTTTCAGGATTGTCCATACCTGCCTCTACATTATTCTCTAAGGTACATATAGAAAGCGTGTTATGTTGTCTTTGTTTCAGGATTGTCCATACCTGCATCTACATTATTCTCTAAGGTACATATAGAAAGCGTGTTATGTTGTCTTTGTTTCAGGATTGTCCATACCTGCCTCTACATTATTCTCTAAGGTACATATAGAAAGCGTGTTATGTTGTCTTTGTCTCAGGATTGTTCATACTTGCCTCTACATTATTCTGTAACGTACATATCGAAAGCGTGTTATGTTGTCTTTGTTTCAGGATTGTCCATACCTGCCTCTACATTATTCTCAAAGGTACATATAGAAAGCGTGTTATGTTGTCTTTGTTTCAGGATTGTCCACACAGGCCTCTACATTATTCTCTAAGGTACATATAGAAAGCGTGTTATGTTGTCTTTGTCTCAGGATTGTCCACACAGGCCTCTACATTATTCTCTATGGTACATATAGAAAGCGTGTTATGTTGTCTTTGTTTCAGGATTGTCCATACCTGCCTCTACATTATTCTCTAAGGTACATATAGAAAGCGTGTTATGTTGTCTTTGTTTCAGGATTGTCCACACCTGCCTCTACATTATTCTCTAAGGTACATATAAAAAGCGTGTTATGTTGTCTTTGTTTCAGGATTGTCCATACCTGCCTCTACATTATTCTCTAAGGTACATATAGAAAGCGTGTTATGTTGTCTTTGTTTCAGGATTGTCCATACCTGCCTCTACATTATTCTCTAAGGTACATATAGAAAGCGTGTTATGTTGTCTTTGTTTCAGGATTGTCCACACAGGCCTCTACATTATTCTCTAAGGTACATATAGAAAGCGTGTTATGTTGTCTTTGTTTCAGGATTGTCCACACAGGCCTCTACATTATTCTCTAACGTACATATAGAAAACGTGTTATGTTGTCTTTGTTTCAGGATTGTCCACACAGGCCTCTACATTATTCTCTAAGGTACATATAGAAAGCGTGTTATGTTGTCTTTGTTTCAGGATTGTCCATACCTGCCTCTACATTATTCTCTAAGGTACATATAGAAAGCGTGTTATGTTGTCTTTGTTTCAGGATTGTCCACACAGGCCTCTACATTATTTTCTAAGGTACATATAGAAAGCGTGTTATGTTGTCTTTGGTTCAGGATTGTCCATACCTGCCTCTACATTATTCTCTAAGGTACATATAGAAAGCGTGTTATGTTGTCTTTGTTTCAGGATTGTCCATACCTGCCTCTACATTATTCTCTAAGGTACATATAGAAAGCGGGTTATGTTGTCTTTGTTTCAGGATTGTCCATACAGGCCTCTACATTATTCTCTTAGGTACATATAGAAAGCGTGTTATGTTGTCTTTGTTTTAGGATTGTCCATACCTGCCTCTACATTATTCTCTAAGGTACATATAGAAAGCGTGTTATGTTGTCTTTGTTTCAGGATTGTCCACACAGGCCTCTACATTATTCTCTAACGTACATATAGAAAACGTGTTATGTTGTCTTTGTTTCAGGATTGCCCATACCTGCCTCTACATTATTCTCTAAGGTACATATAGAAAGCGTGTTATGTTGTCTTTGTTTCAGGATTGTCCACACAGGCCTCTATATTATTCTCTAACGTACATATAGAAAACGTGTTATGTTGTCTTTGTTTCAGGATTGTCCACACAGGCCTCTACATTATTCTCTAAGGTACATATAGAAAGCGTGTTATGTTGTCTTTGTTTCAGGATTGTCCATACCTGCCTCTACATTATTCTCTAAGGTACATATAGAAAGCGTGTTATGTTGTCTTTGTCTAAGGATTGTCCACACCTGCCTCTACATTATTCTCTAACGTACATATAGAAAGCGTGTTATGTTGTCTTTGTTTCAGGATTGTCCATACCTGCCTCTACATTATTCTCTAAGGTACATATAGAAAGCGTGTTATGTTGTCTTTGTTTCAGGATTGTCCATACCTGCCTCTACATTATTCTCTAAGGTACATATAGAAAGCGTGTTATGTTGTCTTTGTTTCAGGATTGTCCATACCTGCCTCTACATTATTCTCTAAGGTACATATAGAAAGCGTGTTATGTTGTCTTTGTTTCAGGATTGTCCATACTTGCCTCTACATTATTCTCTAAGGTACATATAGAAAGCGTGTTATGTTGTCTTTGCTTCAGGATTGTCAATACAGGCCTCTACATTATTCTCTAAGTTACATATAGAAAGCGTGTTATGTTGTCTTTGTTTCAGGATTGTCCATACCTGCCTCTACATTATTCTCTAAGGTACATATAGAAAGCGTGTTATGTTGTCTTTGTTTCAGGATTGTCCATACCTGCCTCTACATTATTCTCTAAGGTACATATAGAAAGCGTGTTATGTTGTCTTTGTTTCAGGATTGTCCATACAGGCCTCTACATTATTCTCTAAGTTACATATAGAAAGCGTGTTATGTTGTCTTTGTTTCAGGATTGTCCATACCTGCCTCTACATTATTCTCTAAGGTACATATAGAAAGCGTGTTATGTTGTCTTTGTTTCAGGATTGTCCATACCTGCATCTACATTATTCTCTAAGGTACATATAGAAAGCGTGTTATGTTGTCTTTGTTTCAGGATTGTCCATTCCTGCCTCTACATTATTCTCTAAGGTACATATAGAAAGCGTGTTATGTTGTCTTTGTTTCAGGATTGTCCACACAGGCCTCTACATTATTCTCTAAGGTACATATAGAAAGCGTGTTATGTTGTCTTTGTTTCAGGATTGTCCATACCTGCCTCTACATTATTCTCTAAGGTACATATAGAAAGCGTGTTATGTTGTCTTTGTTTCAGGATTGTCCATACAGGCCTCTACATTATTCTCTAAGGTACATATAGAAAGCGTGTTATGTTGTCTTTGTTTCAGGATTGTCCATACAGGCCTCTACATTATTCTCTAAGGTACATATAGAAAGCGTGTTATGTTGTCTTTGTTTCAGGATTGTCCATACCTGCCTCTACATTATTCTCTAAGGTACATATAGAAAGCGTGTTATGTTGTCTTTGTTTCAGGATTGTCCATACCTGCCTCTACATTATTCTCTAAGGTACATATAGAAAGCGTGTTATGTTGTCTTTGTTTCAGGATTGTCCACACAGGCCTCTACATTATTCTCTAAGGTACATATAGAAAGCGTGTTATGTTGTCTTTGTTTCAGGATTGTCCATACCTGCCTCTACATTATTCTCTAAGGTACATATAGAAAGCTTGTTATGTTGTCTTTGTTTCAGGATTGTCCATACAGGCCTCTACATTATTCTCTAAGTTACATATAGAAAGCGTGTTATGTTGTCTTTGTTTCAGGATTGTCCATACCTGCCTCTACATTATTCTCTAAGGTACATATAGAAAGCGTGTTATGTTGTCTTTGTTTCAGGATTGTCCATACCTGCATCTACATTATTCTCTAAGGTACATATAGAAAGCGTGTTATGTTGTCTTTGTTTCAGGATTGTCCATACCTGCCTCTACATTATTCTCTAAGGTACATATAGAAAGCGTGTTATGTTGTCTTTGTCTCAGGATTGTCCACACAGGCCTCTACATTATTCTCTAAGGTACATATAGAAAGCGTGTTATGTTGTCTTTGTTTCAGGATTGTCCACACAGGCCTCTACATTATTCTCTAAGGTACATATAGAAAGCGTGTTATGTTGTCTTTGTCTCAGGATTGTCCATACCTGCCTCTACATTATTCTCTAAGGTACATATAGAAAGCGTGTTATGTTGTCTTTGTTTCAGGATTGTCCATACTTGCCTCTACATTATTCTCTAAGGTACATATAGAAAGCGTGTTATGTTGTCTTTGTTTCAGGATTGTCAATACAGGCCTCTACATTATTCTCTAAGTTACATATAGAAAGCGTGTTATGTTGTCTTTGTTTCAGGATTGTCCATACCTGCCTCTACATTATTCTCTAAGGTACATATAGAAAGCGTGTTATGTTGTCTTTGTTTCAGGATTGTCCATACCTGCCTCTACATTATTCTCTAAGGTACATATAGAAAGCGTGTTATGTTGTCTTTGTTTCAGGATTGTCCATACAGGCCTCTACATTATTCTCTAAGTTACATATAGAAAGCGTGTTATGTTGTCTTTGTTTCAGGATTGTCCATACCTGCCTCTACATTATTCTCTAAGGTACATATAGAAAGCGTGTTATGTTGTCTTTGTTTCAGGATTGTCCATACCTGCATCTACATTATTCTCTAAGGTACATATAGAAAGCGTGTTATGTTGTCTTTGTTTCAGGATTGTCCATACCTGCCTCTACATTATTCTCTAAGGTACATATAGAAAGCGTGTTATGTTGTCTTTGTTTCAGGATTGTCCACACAGGCCTCTACATTATTCTCTAAGGTACATATAGAAAGCGTGTTATGTTGTCTTTGTTTCAGGATTGTCCATACCTGCCTCTACATTATTCTCTAAGGTACATATAGAAAGCGTGTTATGTTGTCTTTGTTTCAGGATTGTCCATACAGGCCTCTACATTATTCTCTAAGGTACATATAGAAAGCGTGTTATGTTGTCTTTGTTTCAGGATTGTCCATACAGGCCTCTACATTATTCTCTAAGGTACATATAGAAAGCGTGTTATGTTGTCTTTGTTTCAGGATTGTCCATACCTGCCTCTACATTATTCTCTAAGGTACATATAGAAAGCGTGTTATGTTGTCTTTGTTTCAGGATTGTCCATACCTGCCTCTACATTATTCTCTAAGGTACATATAGAAAGCGTGTTATGTTGTCTTTGTTTCAGGATTGTCCACACAGGCCTCTACATTATTCTCTAAGGTACATATAGAAAGCGTGTTATGTTGTCTTTGTTTCAGGATTGTCCATACCTGCCTCTACATTATTCTCTAAGGTACATATAGAAAGCTTGTTATGTTGTCTTTGTTTCAGGATTGTCCATACAGGCCTCTACATTATTCTCTAAGTTACATATAGAAAGCGTGTTATGTTGACTTTGTTTCAGGATTGTCCATACCTGCCTCTACATTATTCTCTAAGGTACATATAGAAAGCGTGTTATGTTGTCTTTGTTTCAGGATTGTCCATACCTGCATCTACATTATTCTCTAAGGTACATATAGAAAGCGTGTTATGTTGTCTTTGTTTCAGGATTGTCCATACCTGCCTCTACATTATTCTCTAAGGTACATATAGAAAGCGTGTTATGTTGTCTTTGTCTCAGGATTGTCCACACAGGCCTCTACATTATTCTCTAAGGTACATATAGAAAGCGTGTTATGTTGTCTTTGTTTCAGGATTGTCCACACAGGCCTCTACATTATTCTCTAAGGTACATATAGAAAGCGTGTTATGTTGTCTTTGTCTCAGGATTGTCCACACAGGCCTCTACATTATTCTCTATGGTACATATAGAAAGCGTGTTATGTTGTCTTTGTTTCAGGATTGTCCATACCTGCCTCTACATTATTCTCTAACGTACATATAGAAAGCGTGTTATGTTGTCTTTGTCTCAGGATTGTCCACACAGGCCTCTACATTATTCTCTATGGTACATATAGAAAGCGTGTTATGTTGTCTTTGTTTCAGGTTTGTCCATACCTGCCTCTTCATTATTCTCTAAGGTACATATAGAAAGCGTGTTATGTTGTCTTTGTCTCAGGATTGTCCACACAGGCCTCTACATTATTCTCTAAGGTACATATAGAAAGCGTGTTATGTTGTCTTTGTTTGTTATGTTGTCTTTGTTTCAGGATTGTCCATACCTGCCTCTACATTATTCTCTAAGGTACATATAGAAAGCGTGTTATGTTGTCTTTGTTTCAGGATTGTCCACACAGGCCTCTACATTATTCTCTAAGGTACATATAGAAAGCGTGTTATGTTGTCTTTGTCTCAGGATTGTCCACACAGGCCTCTACATTATTCTCTATGGTACATATAGAAAGCGTGTTATGTTGTCTTTGTTTCAGGATTGTCCATACCTGCCTCTACATTATTCTCTAAGGTACATATAGAAAGCGTGTTATGTTGTCTTTGTTTCAGGATTGCCCATACCTGCCTCTACATTATTCTCTAAGGTACATATAGAAAGCGTGTTATGTTGTCTTTGTTTTAGGATTGTCCATACCTGCCTCTACATTATTCTCTAAGGTACATATAGAAAGCGTGTTATGTTGTCTTTGTTTTAGGATTGTCCACACAGGCCTCTACATTATTCTCTAAGGTACATATAGAAAGCGTGTTATGTTGTCTTTGTTTCAGGATTGTCCACACAGGCCTCTACATTATTCTCTAACGTACATATAGAAAACGTGTTATGTTGTCTTTGTTTCAGGATTGTCCACACAGGCCTCTACATTATTCTCTAAGGTACATATAGAAAGCGTGTTATGTTGTCTTTGTTTCAGGATTGTCCATACCTGCCTCTACATTATTCTCTAAGGTACATATAGAAAGCGTGTTATGTTGTCTTTGTTTCAGGATTGTCCATACTTGCCTCTACATTATTCTCTAACGTACATATAGAAAGCGTGTTATGTTGTCTTTGTTTCAGGATTGTCCATACCTGCCTCTACATTATTCTCTAAGGTACATATAGAAAGCGTGTTATGTTGTCTTTGTTTCAGGATTGTCCATACCTGCCTCTACATTATTCTCTAAGGTACATATAGAAAGCGTGTTATGTTGTCTTTGTCTCAGGATTGTCCACACAGGCCTCTACATTATTCTCTAAGGTACATATAGAAAGCGTGTTATGTTGTCTTTGTTTCAGGATTGTCCACACAGGCCTCTACATTATTCTCTAAGGTACATATAGAAAGCGTGTTATGTTGTCTTTGTCTCAGGATTGTCCACACAGGCCTCTACATTATTCTCTATGGTACATATAGAAAGCGTGTTATGTTGTCTTTGTTTCAGGATTGTCCATACCTGCCTCTACATTATTCTCTAAGGTACATATAGAAAGCGTGTAATGTTGTCTTTGTTTCAGGATTGTCCATACCTGCCTCTACATTATTCTCTAAGGTACATATAGAAAGCGTGTTATGTTGTCTTTGTTTCAGGATTGTCCATACCTGCCTCTACATTATTCTCTAAGGTACATATAGAAAGCGTGTTATGTTGTCTTTGTCTCAGGATTGTCCATACTTGCCTCTACATTATTCTCTAACGTACATATAGAAAGCGTGTTATGTTGTCTTTGTTTCAGGATTGTCCATACCTGCCTCTACATTATTCTCTAAGGTACATATAGAAAGCGTGTTATGTTGTCTTTGTCTCAGGATTGTCCACACAGGCCTCTACATTATTCTCTATGGTACATATAGAAAGCGTGTTATGTTGTCTTTGTTTCAGGATTGTCCATACCTGCCTCTACATTATTCTCTAAGGTACATATAGAAAGCGTGTTATGTTGTCTTTGTTTCAGGATTGTCCATACCTGCCTCTACATTATTCTCTAAGGTACATATAGAAAGCGTGTTATGTTGTCTTTGTTTCAGGATTGTCCATACCTGCCTCTACATTATTCTCTAAGGTACATATAGAAAGCGTGTTATGTTGTCTTTGTTTCAGGATTGTCCATACCTGCCTCTACATTATTCTCTAAGGTACATATAGAAAGCGTGTTATGTTGTCTTTGTTTCAGGATTGCCCATACCTGCCTCTACATTATTCTCTAAGGTACATATAGAAAGCGTGTTATGTTGTCTTTGTTTCAGGATTGTCCATACCTGCCTCTACATTATTCTCTAAGGTACATATAGAAAGCGTGTTATGTTGTCTTTGTTTCAGGATTGTCCACACAGGCCTCTACATTATTTTCTAAGGTACATATAGAAATCGTGTTATGTTGTCTTTGTTTCAGGATTGTCCACACAGGCCTCTACATTATTCTCTAACGTACATATAGAAAACGTGTTATGTTGTCTTTGTTTCAGGATTGTCCACACAGGCCTCTACATTATTCTCTAAGGTACATATAGAAAGCGTGTTATGTTGTCTTTGTTTCAGGATTGTCCATACCTGCCTCTACATTATTCTCTAAGGTACATATAAAAAGCGTGTTATGTTGTCTTTGTTTCAGGATTGTCCATACTTGCCTCTACATTATTCTCTAACGTACATATAGAAAGCGTGTTATGTTGTCTTTGTTTCAGGATTGTCCATACCTGCCTCTACATTATTCTCTAAGGTACATATAGAAAGCGTGTTATGTTGTCTTTGTTTCAGGATTGTCCATACCTGCCTCTACATTATTCTCTAAGGTACATATAGAAAGCGTGTTATGTTGTCTTTGTCTCAGGATTGTCCACACAGGCCTCTACATTATTCTCTAAGGTACATATAGAAAGCGTGTTATGTTGTCTTTGTTTCAGGATTGTCCACACAGGCCTCTACATTATTCTCTAAGGTACATGTAGAAAGCGTGTTATGTTGTCTTTGTCTCAGGATTGTCCACACAGGCCTCTACATTATTCTCTATGGTACATATAGAAAGCGTGTTATGTTGTCTTTGTTTCAGGATTGTCCATACCTGCCTCTACATTATTCTCTAAGGTACATATAGAAAGCGTGTAATGTTGTCTTTGTTTCAGGATTGTCCATACCTGCCTCTACATTATTCTCTAAGGTACATATAGAAAGCGTGTATTGTTGTCTTTGTTTCAGGATTGTCCATACCTGCCTCTACATTATTCTCTAAGGTACATATAGAAAGCGTGTTATGTTGTCTTTGTCTCAGGATTGTCCATACTTGCCTCTACATTATTCTCTAACGTACATATAGAAAGCGTGTTATGTTGTCTTTGTTTCAGGATTGTCCATACCTGCCTCTACATTATTCTCTAAGGTACATATAGAAAGCGTGTTATGTTGTCTTTGTCTCAGGATTGTCCACACAGGCCTCTACATTATTCTCTATGGTACATATAGAAAGCGTGTTATGTTGTCTTTGTTTCAGGATTGTCCATACCTGCCTCTACATTATTCTCTAAGGTACATATAGAAAGCGTGTTATGTTGTCTTTGTTTCAGGATTGTCCATACCTGCCTCTACATTATTCTCTAAGGTACATATAGAAAGCGTGTTATGTTGTCTTTGTTTCAGGATTGTCCATACCTTCCTCTACATTATTCTCTAAGGTACATATAGAAAGCGTGTTATGTTGTCTTTGTTTCAGGATTGTCCATACCTGCCTCTACATTATTCTCTAAGGTACATATAGAAAGCGTGTTATGTTGTCTTTGTCTCAGGATTGTCCATACTTGCCTCTACATTATTCTCTATGGTACATATAGAAAGCGTGTTATGTTGTCTTTGTTTCAGAATTGTCCATACCTGCCTCTACATTATTCTCTAAGGTACATATAGAAAGCGTGTTATGTTGTCTTTGTTTCAGGATTGTCCATACCTGCCTCTACATTATTCTCTAAGGTACATATAGAAAGCGTGTTATGTTGTCTTTGTTTCAGGATTGTCCATACCTGCCTCTACATTATTCTCTAAGGTACATATAGAAAGCGTGTTATGTTGTCTTTGTTTCAGGATTGTCCATACCTGCCTCTACATTATTCTCTAAGGTACATATAGAAAGCGTGTTATGTTGTCTTTGTTTCAGGATTGTCCATACCTGCCTCTACATTATTCTCTAAGGTACATATAGAAAGCGTGTTATGTTGTCTTTGTCTCAGGATTGTTCATACTTGCCTCTACATTATTCTCTAACGTACATATAGAAAGCGTGTTATGTTGTCTTTGTTTCAGGATTGTCCATACCTGCCTCTACATTATTCTCTAAGGTACATATAGAAAGCGTGTTATGTTGTCTTTGTTTCAGGATTGTCCACACAGGCCTCTACATTATTCTCTAAGGTACATATAGAAAGCGTGTTATGTTGTCTTTGTCTCAGGATTGTCCACACAGGCCTCTACATTATTCTCTATGGTACATATAGAAAGCGTGTTATGTTGTCTTTGTTTCAGGATTGTCCATACCTGCCTCTACATTATTCTCTAAGGTACATATAGAAAGCGTGTTATGTTGTCTTTGTTTCAGGATTGTCCACACCTGCCTCTACATTATTCTCTAAGGTACATATAAAAAGCGTGTTATGTTGTCTTTGTTTCAGGATTGTCCATACCTGCCTCTACATTATTCTCTAAGGTACATATAGAAAGCGTGTTATGTTGTCTTTGTTTCAGGATTGTCCATACCTGCCTCTACATTATTCTCTAAGGTACATATAGAAAGCGTGTTATGTTGTCTTTGTTTCAGGATTGTCCACACAGACCTCTACATTATTCTCTAAGGTACATATAGAAAGCGTGTTATGTTGTCTTTGTTTCAGGATTGTCCACACAGGCCTCTACATTATTCTCTAACGTACATATAGAAAACGTGTTATGTTGTCTTTGTTTCAGGATTGTCCACACAGGCCTCTACATTATTCTCTAAGGTACATATAGAAAGCGTGTTATGTTGTCTTTGTTTCAGGATTGTCCATACCTGCCTCTACATTATTCTCTAAGGTACATATAGAAAGCGGGTTATGTTGTCTTTGTTTCAGGATTGTCCATACAGGCCTCTACATTATTCTCTTAGGTACATATAGAAAGCGTGTTATGTTGTCTTTGTTTTAGGATTGTCCATACCTGCCTCTACATTATTCTCTAAGGTACATATAGAAAGCGTGTTATGTTGTCTTTGTTTCAGGATTGTCCACACAGGCCTCTACATTATTCTCTAACGTACATATAGAAAACGTGTTATGTTGTCTTTGTTTCAGGATTGCCCATACCTGCCTCTACATTATTCTCTAAGGTACATATAGAAAGCGTGTTATGTTGTCTTTGTTTCAGGATTGTCCACACAGGCCTCTACATTATTCTCTAACGTACATATAGAAAACGTGTTATGTTGTCTTTGTTTCAGGATTGTCCACATAGGCCTCTACATTATTCTCTAAGGTACATATAGAAAGCGTGTTATGTTGTCTTTGTTTCAGGATTGTCCATACCTGCCTCTACATTATTCTCTAAGGTACATATAGAAAGCGTGTTATGTTGTCTTTGTCTAAGGATTGTCCACACCTGCCTCTACATTATTCTCTAACGTACATATAGAAAGCGTGTTATGTTGTCTTTGTTTCAGGATTGTCCATACCTGCCTCTACATTATTCTCTAAGGTACATATAGAAAGCGTGTTATGTTGTCTTTGTTTCAGGATTGTCCATACCTGCCTCTACATTATTCTCTAAGGTACATATAGAAAGCGTGTTATGTTGTCTTTGTTTCAGGATTGTCCATACCTGCCTCTACATTATTCTCTAAGGTACATATATAAAGCGTGTTATGTTGTCTTTGTTTCAGGATTGTCCATACTTGCCTCTACATTATTCTCTAAGGTACATATAGAAAGCGTGTTATGTTGTCTTTGTTTCAGGATTGTCCATACAGGCCTCTACATTATTCTCTAAGTTACATATAGAAAGCGTGTTATGTTGTCTTTGTTTCAGGATTGTCCATACCTGCCTCTACATTATTCTCTAAGGTACATATAGAAAGCGTGTTATGTTGTCTTTGTTTCAGGATTGTCCATACCTGCATCTACATTATTCTCTAAGGTACATATAGAAAGCGTGTTATGTTGTCTTTGTTTCAGGATTGTCCATACCTGCCTCTACATTATTCTTTAAGGTACATATAGAAAGCGTGTTATGTTGTCTTTGTTTCAGGATTGTCCACACAGGCCTCTACATTATTCTCTAAGGTACATATAGAAAGCGTGTTATGTTGTCTTTGTTTCAGGATTGTCCATACCTGCCTCTACATTATTCTCTAAGGTACATATAGAAAGCGTGTTATGTTGTCTTTGTTTCAGGATTGTCCATACAGGCCTCTACATTATTCTCTAAGGTACATATAGAAAGCGTGTTATGTTGTCTTTGTTTCAGGATTGTCCATACAGGCCTCTACATTATTCTCTAAGGTACATATAGAAAGCGTGTTATGTTGTCTTTGTTTCAGGATTGTCCATACCTGCCTCTACATTATTCTCTAAGGTACATATAGAAAGCGTGTTATGTTGTCTTTGTTTCAGGATTGTCCATACCTGCCTCTACATTATTCTCTAAGGTACATATAGAAAGCGTGTTATGTTGTCTTTGTTTCAGGATTGTCCACACAGGCCTCTACATTATTCTCTAAGGTACATATAGAAAGCGTGCTATGTTGTCTTTGTTTCAGGATTGTCCATACCTGCCTCTACATTATTCTCTAAGGTACATATAGAAAGCTTGTTATGTTGTCTTTGTTTCAGGATTGTCCATACAGGCCTCTACATTATTCTCTAAGTTACATATAGAAAGCGTGTTATGTTGTCTTTGTTTCAGGATTGTCCATACCTGCCTCTACATTATTCTCTAAGGTACATATAGAAAGCGTGTTATGTTGTCTTTGTTTCAGGATTGTCCATACCTGCATCTACATTATTCTCTAAGGTACATATAGAAAGCGTGTTATGTTGTCTTTGTTTCAGGATTGTCCATACCTGCCTCTACATTATTCTCTAAGGTACATATAGAAAGCGTGTTATGTTGTCTTTGTTTCAGGATTGTCCACACAGGCCTCTACATTATTCTCTAAGGTACATATAGAAAGCGTGTTATGTTGTCTTTGTTTCAGGATTGTCCATACCTGCCTCTACATTATTCTCTAAGGTACATATAGAAAGCGTGTTATGTTGTCTTTGTTTCAGGATTGTCCATACAGGCCTCTACATTATTCTCTAAGGTACATATAGAAAGCGTGTTATGTTGTCTTTGTTTCAGGATTGTCCATACCTGCCTCTACATTATTCTCTAAGGTACATATAGAAAGCGTGTTATGTTGTCTTTGTTTCAGGATTGTCCATACCTGCCTCTACATTATTCTCTAAGGTACATATAGAAAGCGTGTTATGTTGTCTTTGTTTCAGGATTGTCCATAAAGGTAATAACAAAATTACCGAACTCCGAACAATCTTATAAAGGGAAAGTCAAAACTCATAATTATATAAACAGACAAAATCAGTCAACAACCGGAAAACTGTGAAAGCCGTAATGACCCTGACTTGGTACAGGCATTTCTAAAGAAATGGTGGGTTGAATCAGATTTTAAGGCGCCAAACCTCCCGCTCTCATTACGGTTCAAAGGTTCCGGCTGTCACTGTAACAGTCCAAAATCCCTAAGATCTTTGAGGTAGTTTACAGGTAGTGAAAATAAGATTGTACGAATATGATGAATTCCAAGAGGTTTCTGTATATTAGAAAGTAAATCATTAAAAGTATCTTGTAACGTTCTTGGTTTAGAGGACTTTTTAACATTAGGATGTTGAATTCTTTTATGACCATGGCTACGTTTAGTTCTTGGAATAGTATTAAAAAGGCTCATCACGTTGATTTCGTTGCATCCAGGACTTGACAAATTTCCCACTCCTTTGATGTTATCATTGCAACCGTAAGGCATTGCAGTGCCTAATTCTTTTATCCAGAACAACTCTCTATCGGTGCGGTAAGGTGTACTAAGAATAGGACTGTTTGTATGATGGTAAATCTTCTCGATGATTCGAACTTTCATCGTCAAACAGCGGTCATGACCCGGTTGATTGAAATGATTATACAAAATCCTGTATTTGGGATCTTTTGCATCATATCTATGTTGGCTCATCCTACTTCGCAATGTTTGACGAGTTTCACCAACATACAAAAGTCCACAGAGTGTACATTCTATACCGTAAATGACATTTTTAGTAGAACAGTCCAGAGGTTCAAACGATTTGGTGTAGTACGTTTTTCCAGTTAAATTACTTGTAAATTCAGGAGAAGTTATTAGCATGACGCATGTTTTACAAGTATTATTTTTGTCAGTTTTTATTTTGCAAGTAGTAATGCATATACCTGCCTCTACATTATTCTCTAAGGTACATATAGAAAGCGTGTTATGTTGTCTTTGTTTCAGGATTGTCCACACAGGCCTCTACATTATTCTCTAAGGTACATATAGAAAGCGTGTTATGTTGTCTTTGTTTCAGGATTGTCCACACAGGCCTCTACATTATTCTCTAAGGTACATATAGAAAGCGTGTTATGTTGTCTTTGTTTCAGGATTGTCCATACCTGCCTCTACATTATTCTCTAAGGTACATATAGAAAGCGTGTTATGTTGTCTTTGTTTCAGGATTGTCCATACCTGACTCTACATTATTCTCTAAGGTACATATAGAAAGCGTGTTATGTTGTCTTTGTTTCAGGATTGTCCACACAGGCCTCTACATTATTCTCTAAGGTACATATAGAAAGCGTGTTATGTTGTCTTTGTTTCAGGATTGTCCATACTTGCCTCTACATTATTCTCTAAGGTACATATAGAAAGCGTGTTATGTTGTCTTTGTTTCAGGATTGTCCATACCTGCCTCTACATTATTCTCTAAGGTACATATAGAAAGCGTGTTATGTTGACTTTGTTTCAGGATTGTCCACACAGGCCTCTACATTATTCTCTAAGGTACATATAGAAAGCGTGTTATGTTGTCTTTGTTTCAGGATTGTCCACACAGGCCTCTACATTATTCTCTAAGGTACATATAGAAAGCGTGTTATGTTGTCTTTGTTTCAGGATTGTCCATACTTGCCTCTACATTATTCTCTAAGGTACTTATAGAAAGCGTATTATGTTGTCTTTGTTTCAGGATTGTCCATACCTGCCTCTACATTATTCTCTAAGGTACATATAGAAAGCGTGTTATGTTGTCTTTGTTTCAGGATTGTCCACACAGGCCTCTACATTATTCTCTAAGGTACATATAGAAAGCGTGTTATGTTGTCTTTGTTTCAGGATTGTCCACACAGGCCTCTACATTATTCTCTAAGGTACATATAGAAAGCGTGTTATGTTGTCTTTGTTTCAGGATTGTCCATACTTGCCTCTACATTATTCTCTAAGGTACATATAGAAAGCGTGTTATGTTGTCTTTGTTTCAGGATTGTCCATACCTGCCTCTACATTATTCTCTAAGGTACATATAGAAAGCGTGTTATGTTGTCTTTGTTTCAGGATTGTCCACACAGGCCTCTACATTATTCTCTAAGGTACATATAGAAAGCGTGTTATGTTGTCTTTGTTTCAGGATTGTCCACACAGGCCTCTACATTATTCTCTAAGGTACATATAGAAAGCGTGTTATGTTGTCTTTGTCTAAGGATTGTCCATACCTGCCTCTACATTATTCTCTAAGGTACATATAGAAAGCGTGTTATGTTGTCTTTGTTTCAGGATTGTCCATAACTGCCTCTACATTATTCTCTAACGTACATATAGAAAGCGTGTTATGTTGTCTTTGTTTCAGGATTGTCCACACAGGCCTCTACATTATTCTCTAACGTACATATAGAAAGCGTGTTATGTTGTGTTTTTTATTCTTTTCTTTTTGTTTGTATTCGTCCTGTTGTAAGCAGGGCCTGGGTGGATAAATGAGTTATGTAGTTGGATTACCCAACAACTCATACAAGGCCGGCTTTGTAAATTACAAAAAGGGTGCACTCGACTCGCAGCCGCAAGTGATAAAATTAACCAGTTGCTTGTCCATGGTCGGTGGTTCTCTCCGGATATTCCGGCTTCTCCCACCACTAAAACTGGTCGCCATGATATAGCTGAAATATTCCTGAAAGTGGCGTTAAACACAATAAATCCAATCAATTAAAATATGTTGTAAGCTGGGTGTATATGAATTATGCAGATTGAATCAATAACGCACATCGTCCTTATGACAGGACATATATGCATGCCTAAGGTTTTGAAAATACCAGGACAGTGCAAGAAAAGGCATAGGAATTCTTAATGAGTAAAGTGAGTTATCAGTTGTCAACTTAATGGCCGCTAAGAAACGTTGGAAGTTACAAAAACGGTAATCAGAACTCTTAAGCAATGGACGAACAATGACCAAAAGACGGAAAGACAAACAATGGGGTGCTCCACCAGTACACGAAAACGAAAGATTGTTCAACCAGAACTCCATTAGTTTTACCATTCTTCTATCCATGTAGCGAGCGAATAATTGGCAATTAGCAATAATGAATAACGCGTTCTAAATTAAGCAATATTTCAATATTTGATATTATAAAATTTTTCAAATAAAACATTTTTGGTGCATGAGAATTTGGCAGATTCATATAAACTTACCTTTTAGGTAGGTAAGAGAACAAACTTTGTTTCGCAAATGCCATGCGCTTATTCGAAGTGCATACCCTTAACTTCAAGCTTTAAATTATTTGCTTAAAATTAAAAATTATGCAATATATACTCTGTATATACACACTTACCCTTTTTTCATTGTAATATATACAGAATTAAATTGTTTGATTGTTTTCATGGTATATGAAAAAGTATTAAAATTCAGATTTGAATAAAGGGAAATTTATTTTTACAAAATCTTAGAAAAGTCATGATTTTAACAAGATTTCAATAAATTCTAAGAAAAAAATCAAATGCTTCTGGGTTTTTTCGGTTTTTCTTTAAACATTTTTATTCCTAGATCCATATCTTTTTCAAGAAATTTGTATTTTGCCTGTAAAGTGCCTTAGAATTTAACCGATTTCTATCATACCATATCTTGAAAAAAAAACGTAGTATGTATTTTTGAACTCAAATTAATAATATTGAAATAAGATAAACAAGCTTGACTTAAAATCTAAAACCACATCTTATAACTGACTTGTTGTATATAGCTGTCTTCAGATGTCTTATTGTAAAATGACAAAAATAAAATCGCTGTCAATTGAATTAACAACATCTTTTCAACTGTGAAATAATTTGATTTTTTTTCTATTTTTAGTTCAATATGATAGTTTCATGTGAAGCTCGTGATATATAATTCAGCAAACTGTTAAATACAATAAGTAAACTGAAGGTTAATACTTAAAATAAACTGGTGGAGTATTTCATTCATTTTTTACTAAAACAAACAATAACAACATATTTCAAAGTTATAAATAAGATTAATTTAAAAGATTGTTGATCTTTTTTTCCTTTTTTTTCAAAAATAGAAAATATCACAGAGATAATCCAAGTCTAATGTGCTGTTTCAGCGTCCGTCTCTTATTGTCTGTTACAATTTTAAAGGGCTGTTTCATCGTCCGTCATTTGTTGTCCGTAACAATTCTAAAGTGCTGTTTCATCTTCTGTTTTTTGTTGTCCGTTACAATTGTTATTTCCAAATCCTCTTGAGCAGTAAAGATGTTGACTATGATCCGATAAATTTGATATATTAGATGTTGATCGACCACAAATCATCCTAATAACGATGTTTCTAAATTTCTGTCCCGTGGCACAATATAAAAAGAAATTGACAGAATGATTCAAGTACATCAGCAACTCAGATATTGTTCTTATTAACAATAATTTGGCAATTTGTTTTGGATTATCCATTTCATTTCTCCAAACTACCGTAGCGATCATAACGACATTCATCGGAACAGTCGTTGCCAGGAATGTGAAAGAGATCGTTAACAACATTATAGTCAATTTAACATTGGCATCTTTTGTATTCCTCCGCGGATCTACTTTAATTAATGGGCCATTTTGCAACATATCTCTTCCAACAGTGGCCCTCACAACCTGCTTGATTATCAGAGTGTTGAAAAATAACAATATAACAAGCGGCACTAATGAATACAAGACTAAATCCACCCACGGCCATATCCGATCTATGAAAACAACATATTTTGGCCCAGCTTCACATCGTAGAACAATATTTCCATCCTTTGTTTGCTCAGTTAATTCTACCGTCCAAAATAAATGAGAGTTAATGGCTACGAAAATTCCTATCATAATTAAGACCACTCTCCGTGCTCTGCGTTGGTTACAATACCTCGATGCTTGGAGTGGTCGACAAACGACTATAAATCGTTCTATGGTTACTGCAACGATTAACCATACGGAATATTGACTCGTACTGTATCCCAACACTGTAACAGTTTTACATAAAAACATGGACTCGTGTTGAATGTCTACATCAGTTATTTCCCCTATCCATTTCCGGAATAGTCCAATGAAAAGAACTAACGAGTCTGCTATTGACAATACTGCCAGAAATAGGGTTGTTGATTGTCGTGTCATTGTCTTATGACGTAAAATGAAAAACGATAGCACATTTCCTATAATTCCCAATACTAAAAGAACAGGTGGGAAATAAAGTAATAATGCTTTGTGTAAACGGAATTCCGTATATGTCGAAAGTTCTTTTTCGAAAGAGATTTTGTTTTTCAGTTTCTTTAATCCAAACAGATATTGAGCATGTTGCATTAATTCTTCGCTAGATATATTTTCATTATTTCGTAAAAAGTCATATAGAATCTGTGATATGTTACCATCATCGTAGAAAGAGGAATCCATTTGTTGTAGTCTGAAAATATAATAGTAAAACAGCCTTAATGTATTTATGGGTTTAATTTATATACGTATAATGGAAAAAAAATAATTTCTAGAATATCAGCATCCTATTAGAACAATAATTTGCCATTGTCAACCATCCCCATCATGAAGCTATATAAAATCACGACTGGAGCAATTAATTTGCATTCAGATGCTTAAAAACTTATTATGTTATGTGGGCTAATATTTTCGTAATGGAAGCCGGAAACAGCGCTGGCATAGTACCGATAGATCATGCAAGCATGATTAGCTTTATTTCATATTGCGTGAGTAAGACAATGTTTATTTTCAATTGAACACTTTTATGTATTTATGTAAAATAGTTTCGAATCTTGAAAAATGAAGCACTAATAATAAATAAATGAGGTGACCTTCCAATTACACTGTAGGTGACAAAAAGATTTAATGATAATGATTGTCAACATGCAAGCTGTCAAATGTAAAATATGCATTCTACCTCAAGTAAATACATTAAACATCTAATGGATGCCATCAACTGAAATCATCAATTCAATATCATTTAGAAAAAAAATATACTGCCATGACTGGTTCAGTATGACCTAAAATTCTTTGTATAAATGGTACTTTGTGAAGTAGTAAAGTAACTAATGCTTACACTTTAACTATGTATTGCATTGCGCATGTTCTGTGTGGGTGCATTATAATTCGTTGAAGTAATAGTTTGTTAAAGATCTTAACATGGTAACATTTGTTTCGATGTGTGTATTATACGAAACAGGAATTTCTTGCCGTTCGCGAAAACATGGGTTCACATCCAGTTTTATGGCGTGGTCGGTGTTACTGAACTTTTTTCTGTCTTGTGCCCATTGTTGCCCATTCTTGTTTGCGACTTTTGCAATTTTCTTTACCGTTTCTTTCGTGAAATCCCTAGTGAGGGCGAAAATAGTGTTACTTGTGTAAAGTTTCATTGATTATTTCGATTCAAATCGGAAAAATCTAACCGATTTTTGAAAGGGAATGCAGAATGGGATATTCTTCTCTTAACACAATACACTAGTCTTCATGTATTTACTTGTTGTATTCTATACCAAGTGTCCCTTAGTTGAAAGTAAGTTACTGAAGATGGAAGAATAAAAACAACTTGCTGTCCAAACACAGAGGTGCACGCCACTTTACCATAATGCATTTGTCATTTACTGTTGTCTGTATCAATTTCTAACTATTCAGAATTGTCTAATCTAGTATCAGACTCAAAATTTTATATTCGACAGATACATTTCGTCCAAATTAATATAACAATTTCGCAAATGTGACTTTATTTGTTTACCAACAGTTGATTTTTAATTATATGTGTTGGGTTGTGGTTAGCGTCACTTTCAACAATACTTTAGTGATATCATGGCGGTCAGTTTTATTGATGTTGGAAACTAGAGTACCCGGAGAAAACCACCGATCTGCTGCAAGTCACTGACAAATTTTTATCACATAATGTTGTATCGAGTACACCTCGACATGCACGGGATTCGACCTCACAACGTTAGTGGTGATAGGCATTGCGTGCACATGTAGTTGTAAATGCAACTATCATACGATCACGATGGTCCCGACCTATGATTGGTTGTTAAATACCTGATAATCAGCGATAAATGAAGTAACGCTATCAAATGATTAATTGACCCATTGAAATAATGTTTTTGTAAACAGTTTGAAGTTCTTCATAATCAGTAAAATAAATAAGGATGTTGCATAAAAACATCAATAAATACATCTACAAGTCACGATCACATATGGACGTTTTTGTCTTCTATTTATTTATGATTTTATTTCCAACTCACGATTCACAAATCGTGACCATTGTTGACAGTTGGTTCCATGTCGCATTGATATATGTTCACATAAAACTATCTTCAAATGAAAATACACATGGATCATATGATAGAGTGTATGAGGAAACTATGCATTGACAAAGGTAATCCATCATACAGACGAATCAACCAGGAAACACATGTCAAAACACACCGGGGCCGTTGTGGTCTATCACCACTAACGTTGTGAGTTCGAACCTCGCTCAGACGAGGTGTACTCGATACAACATAGTGTGATAACGTTTGTTAGTGACTTACGACAGGTAGGTGGTTATCTCCGATTTCCACCGCCACGGTATAACTGAAATATTGTTGAAAGTGACGCTAAACACCATCAAACAAACAAACAAAACACACTGCTGGATTGTAGTTGCTAATTCATTGCATAGTCTGGTGAATATCATTAAAATAACACGAAATAGAATAAGATGTTATTGAGAATTTTTGGTTCATACCAACCTTTATTTGTCTTATATGCAATTCCCATACTTGTATAATTTAAACTTGAGTAAGTCTTACCTACCGCATCGGTAGTGTACATGTCAACTTGCTTACATCAATTGTGGAAGAACGTGAGTTCGAACCCCGGTCGAGTAAAACCAAAAACTATCAAATTGTTTGTTGATGCATTATTAAGGAGTATAAGGAAAGACTGGCTGACTCGAAAGCAGGATAATGTGTCCACGTTCAGCCACATGCTTTTCCGTGTATAATTATTTCAGTGAACTTACACTATAAAAACTCAAAAGTACAAAGCCGACACCGTCATCATTTCAACGACATATAGCTTGTTCTCGACCGTCATCATCTCAACGACATATAGCTTGTTCTCGAACGTCATCATCTCAACGACATATAGCTTGTTCTCGACCGTCATTATCTCAACGACATATAGCTTGTTCTCGCAATGATATAGCTGACAAATTGCTCACCGACAAGAATTTTAAGCACGGTTTGAAATGTACAAATTACACTAAATATATTCATGGACAAATTATATTAAAGCATTAGTTTAAATCAGTTGAAATGAATATAATCTATTAAATTCACACACACACACACACACACACACATGAGATAGAAGCCGCCTTTCTACTCGACTATTCTTTCTTGGTACAGATTTCTGTGTTTTTTAATTGTACATTGTTTGTATTTATCATTAATTCCGTCAATGCCATTCGGAACAATAAGTGATTCATTTTTATGTGATTTGCACCCATAAAATTCCATTACACGCCTATTAACTGGCATTTTGGAAAACAGGACAAAAAACTATGATGGCAGTAAAAACACACTGATGATGCATGCGTGTTGACATAGACTCAAGACAGATGTAATCAAATTGTGCTTACGTCATAAAACAAACACATAATGTGTGATGTGTTTTATCATAAAACAAACAATTGACATACAATTGATCTTTAAATAATCTTTTTTTGAAATATGATATTTTTGTAAATAATTCATTAATGGTTAAATAAGAAAACAATATAACAATATCTTCTATTGATTGTTGAGTCGCTATTTCTGTATTTTTAATATAATTTGTTATTATCGGTATTACATCTTGTTTTTATATTAAATAATATTTTAATAGATTGATATACTGATTGGTGAATCCCTAAAATTCTTCATTAGTAAATATTTCATGATTATTGAGGACAAGAATAGGTTGATCAAGATAGAAATAGTACACAGAAATGAGTCGGAAATTGTTTACCTAGTCTAGCGAATTGTGACTGTCACTGGCAAATGAAGTAACTAGGCGAAAATGTTCTCCGTAAGCGACACCAACTATTGTCCTCAGTCAGGCTTTCCATATTGCGATATGACCATTCTCTGCGAGAGGGCATCTCATAGCCGATATCTGGGGACACATTGGACAGCTCTGCGGTTGAGAAAAATCACCATTATTAAAATAACAATGTATTACTAATCTATCACGATATGACACACATACACTCTGGATAAGCCGAATTGCTTTATCTGTTTTTTATTTTTTACATATATAGCTAAAATCGTACGTCTTTACAAACGAAATCAAACCCGCACATCTGTGATCTTAAAATCAGAAATGATTAAAATGAAGAAAAGATCAGCGAATGTTATTTATCAAAAATGTATGAGAATAAAACAAGAACTATCTTTAAAAAATGATGCACGACGAAGCACAACTATTATGTTCTTCTACGAACAGTATTTCACTGAAATAACCTAAGCATGTTGGTTTTATAGGATTTGATAAGACATGTAAAACCTTGCATCCTACTTAATGTGCAACGAATCGTTAATTTTTAGTAACAGCGTGTAACACTATTCAGTGTACGACGAGTACTTGAAGATTCTTAATTTTGATATTTCATATGAACTATTTGTATCTGTTATTTCTCATGGACAGTAATTGGTAAAGTGCCTTATTAATTAAAATGTCATGTTTTGATCATTGTTAATCTTCAGGTGTGTCCGAATTGTCCATTCATCCATAATTTATTAGTTTGTCCAAAAATGACCTATGATGTAAATATATGGAAACAAAAAGTAATGGTCAATATTTTAGGCTCCGTTGTGGTTTAGGCTTCTTAGATTTTAGTACATGTCAAAATTAGAAGTAAACAAATACCAGAGTTAAATTCCTGACACACTTGAAGATGCATAAAAGGAGCTGCCCTTCTTGGGTAGTTCAGATTGTAACTTACTTGAAGGATATTCTGTGTAAATAAAAACTATATTAACCTGTGGTAGCTGTTGTTTGGATCGTCCCGGAAGTGTTACAAGCGTCCATCTTGGTTCGAGGACAGGACTGCCAGACAAAATTGTGAAAGGGGATCATCAAAGGATTATTTTAGCAAAGCTTGGATCCAATTGGCCCAGTAGTTTCAGAGGGAAAAAAATAATTTCATCCCCGCTTTTTCTATTTTTAACAACGGTGGCCATGTTGGTTGAAGGTCTGGATTGCGGAATACAAATATGAAAGGGGATCATCCAAGAACTATCTAAGCAAAGTTTAATTCCAATTGGCCCAGTAGTTTCAGAGATGACGATTTTTTAAATTTCATCCCCCTTTTTGTATTTTCAGTAACAGCGGCCATGTTGGTTGAAGGTCGGAACTGCCGGACTGCATTTTAGAAGTGGATTGCCCAAGGACCATTCCACCAAAGTGTGGTCTTAATTGGCCAAGTGGTTTCAGAGGAGAAGATTTTTTAGTATTTGTGGACGGATGCAAAGTGATGACAAAAGCTCACATGACCCTTTAGGTCAGGTGAGCTAAAAAGGGGGGGCGGTGTGGATATTATTTCCTATCCATGGCAAAATCTCCAAAAAATTCATGGCTTCAACAATAACTTCTTAATATGTAATAGATGAAATGGCACTTTGCTCAGAATTGACTACCTCCAGTCGCCCAGCTGAAGATAATACATAATACATTGAACATAAAACTTTACGACATATACTAATTTGGTTAAAGAGAATATCGCTTAAATTTAAAGTTTAATACAGATATACCATTAAAATTAATCATATTATCAGTTATACTCGAACTCCTTTTGTCTGTGCGGGGCGTAGGATGACGGACGCAACCAATCAACAAACTACTAAATGACTTGCTTATTACAAGTGCTTTAAATCCGACTTGCTTATTCAGTGTTTTCACTACAAATTTTGATAAGGGGAGATTTTAGAATAATAGACGGAGAGAAAATTCGACCGAGAGTCATTAGTCCCCCAGTGGGTTCAAGGTAGAGTTCTGGTAGGGGTTGAAGGGGGAAAGCACCCCAGTCGATTTTGAATTTTTACTTGCTTTTGTGAGGGGGTTGCCTAGCTTTAATTTTTTTTATTTTTTTTGCTCAAATTTACACTGACTAACTTTGAGAAAAAGAAAAATGTAATAAATCTGTGACCATTGAACAATTTTTCATTAGACTAGTACTAGTAGTGCATTGAGAATGATTTCTCAAGATTAACAGCCATCAGTCATTTTCCATTGTTAATTCTTAGAGAGATGTCACATGGTTCTGCATTTTTTCAGGTCAAAGACAAATATACAAATTTGGTAGAAATAAACTTGATCATTCAGAAAAGAAATATGGACTTCCCCTATGATTATGTACTATTGAAAATAAAGATTTGATAATATTGGTGTTTGTTTCATTTCCTTGACACAGTATGAAGTTATATATCTACATTCAGATTCTTTGCATTTTTTGAATAACTAAAATAGCATCATTATAGGAATTTCTTATCTTAAAGCTTATATTATAATATTAAATGCACATTTAAAGAATGTACTTGCTAGCCTTTTCTATATTCTTACTGTAATTTCTCTCTTAAGATTTTGAAATAAAGTATGCATTTTGTGCTTTTTTTTAATAACAGAAAAGAACTTTCAAAAGCAAGTAATATTCAAGAATCTGATTGTTAATGTAACCACAAACCAGTATCAATACAAAATGAAGAATGAAAGTAGTCAAAGACTCATACATTTCAATAAACTTTTATTTCGCTGAAAATATACAATCACAAATGACATAAACCCCCATAAAATATTGTAAGGGGGATATCATGTACTTCAGAAGGGGATCAACAGTTTCTTATATTCCTGACATCTGTGGATAGTCTATAGTTTCAGGCAGGGGACTCTTGAAAATGACTATGGACATCAAACATCAGAACTTGAAAGGAATGTGGCATATTACACCCCAACTAGCACAGTCCCCGAAATGAACATTTCAATTTACTGGTCCGAATCAAATTCCTGCATTTATTTTTATATGGTTCTAAATAAAAACTCAAAATAATTACTGGTCTGAACAAAGTTTTACTGGTCTTGGGACGGAGGACTGGTGCTCATCGTATATTCATGAGGACCCCCATTTCTCCATACTGATGCAACTTTACAAGATCAAACCCTGCTTACGTTGATAGAAAGCATAAATGTGGGTTATATTTCCTTCACTCTTTCAATCACCGTTTTGCTTTTTTGGACAACAATTTCTGCCGCTTCGTCGTGTTATCAATGTCATTCGGACCAAAGGTAGTCGGCCTCCAATCTTCCGTTGGAATGATTAAACTTTTATTTATTATTCCTACTGTTCATCATAATGTTTTAACATTAAGAAATAATTAATTCTTCACTTCTTCAGCCTTCGTTCATAGCATAATTATTCTCTGAAGTAAACTAAACCGTTACATAAAATCCGGAAGTAATGTGAAATTTCATAAATGGGACGTGGATTTGAGGTCGAAAGAACAAAAGGACCATCGACTCGTTTCTTTGTCACAGCAGCGCCTGTTTATACACGAAATTAAGGTCAAATCGTCACCAAGTTCAAACACTAAGATTTGTTTTCTGTCGCCGAATTATAACCCCCTGTTCAGTCTGAGAGTACGTGCCGGCAAATAACAAATTTACAGAATTAAAATAGGAAAGCCAACGCGATTTATTTGTTTAGCCTTAAACCCATGCTTGGAAAGTTCATAGCCGGGGATTCTATAGCAATAGCCGGTGAAATGCACCGGCTTCAAATGAAAACACTGATTATTACAAGTGCTTTAAATCCGTTCTCCGAACTCTTACCAAATTTGTATTATTCTCCAATCAAAAAGTTAGAAAATATTGTTATCTTTAAAATTGAAAGGCAAAAGCGTCCATAGTTACAAAGGTAGGTATAAAACGATCATATACGACTTCGTCGAAAATTATAGCAGAGCATGCTTAATATTTAACAAGTAGTTGTACATATTTTCATGATTGGAGCATATATTTGACGATTTTAACCGACATACGGTAATGTAAATATCCATGATTCATTTACCATAAAACAATTGGTTTGTTAAACAGCCGTCACAATTATCTGTATCTAGTTAAACAGTCTCGTTCGTTGAACTCGTCAATAAAATAAATGTTGCATAGACCAGGAAATTGGCACAAACTAAGATTGTGTTACAATCAACCACCTTATCCGTGATATCTCCGCTAAAATGTCAAAATGGCAGACAACTGTGACAAATATATGCGTATTCCCATGTCACATATTTGGTGCAATTTAATCAGATTTCTGTCGTTCGCATATACAGACAAGAAACAATTGTAATCATGGGAATCACTTGATAGGAGAACGTATCTTCTGATTCCGGAGTATGGTACGTTTCTACTGCTACATAAACCAACAGTTGGAGGCCATTGCCCTGAATATTATATAACTTGATCAGATACAAATAAAGGTAATAACAAAATTACCGAACTCCGAACAATCTTACAAAGGGAAAGTCAAAACTCATAATTATATAAACAGACAAAATCAGTCAACAACCGGAAAACTGTGAAAACCGTAATGACCCTGACTTGGTACAGGCATTTCTAAAGAAATGGTGGGTTGAATCAGATTTTAAGGCGCCAAACCTCCCGTTCTCATTACGGCTCAAAGGTTCCGGCTGTCACTGTAACAGTATCTAAATACAGGAACAAAATAGGTAAAATAGTTGTCAAAGCAGTACCATATTCGGTGACGTAAATGTCAAAAATACTTTTACGTCACACATTGACAAAAAAATTCTTGACATTTGTGACTTCTTTATCTTTATACATTTTCATTATATGAAAATGCATCGCTTATAATTTTTTCTGCAGAGACGGAATATATTTCGACAAGATATTGGTATCGGAATATAAACTTTTTAAGAGGTCTCTGATCCTAGAACATGATACTTAGTATGTTTATTTTATACCAGGAGTTAACTTCATATTGTCTTCAAGCTTTCAGCAATATTTCAGGCATATCGTGGCGATCAGTTTTATTGGTGGAGGCAACCGGAGAAAACAACCGACCTGCCTCAAGTCACTTTCAAACTTTATCACATAATGTATTGAGTACACCTTGACTGAGTCGAAGTCCATTTAAAGAGTGTCCCCACTTGATATAGTTTGTTCTGTAAATGAATACTATTGCTTCCTAGTTTCACAAGTTTATTGATATATATACAACAGTATGACAACAATGTGCACGTGTTCAGCAATTGTATGTATAATATTATAAATGATATACAGGTATTTGGTGATTTGATTAGATTTATTGTGTTAACGCCATTTTCAGCAATATTTCAACTACATCATGACGACCAGTTTTAGTGGTGGAAGAAGCCGGAGTACCCGGAGAGAACCACCGAACATGGGTAAGCAACTGGTAAACTTTATCACTTGCGACTGCGAATCGTGTGCACCCTTTTTTGTAATTTGCAAAGCTGGGCGCGAACACACGCCGTATTGGTGATAGGTTTTTATGAGTTGTTAGGTAATCCAACAACCTAAATCATTGATCCATCTGGGCTCTATGTATGTATCTATTATTTTGACTAATTCAATTGTAAAAGATAAAGACAACAAATACGCGTTAATCTAGATCGTCACCACAACATGCACAATATGTAACGAAAATGTTTAGATGGTTAATACTTGATGTAATCCTTGATATAAACTACCATTACAAAACAATATTAAAACATGGGAACGACGATATTACTATACTTTCCCGATTTTATTTCATTTTATTCCTCCAAAGATGCACTAATATAACACAGAATTAAATTATAATATCAATCTTGAAGTAATATTCAATTGCATGAACAGAGATGTTAAGATTGGTTTGTATCTATTACGTTGAGAATCGTTGAAAGAAGAACGTTTATTTCTCTAAGATAACAGATCATTTAGCTATTAATGAATATGTACCAAAGACAGCTATAATGATCATATTGACGATTTCATACTTCTATAGACTAGAAGCGTCAACGCTACAAGTCTTAGCGAGGCTTGTTATGTACCTTTCAGTACTTTAAGGGCAGAGACGTTGCCAGAATGTAAATTCAGGAGCAGACAGTCCTTATCTATTGTACTTAAATGTAGGAAATGCCAATAGAAATAGAAATAACATTGTCTATGATAGAGATGTAACGCCTGACACAACCAACAAACAGACTAATTAAAGAACCACTGACATTACATTATTTTAACAACGTTATAAATGATGAGATTTACTAAGCGTTTCTCTATTTTTAGATTGAAGATGTACTTATGTGAATACAAACATCTTATACTAATTAGACATTTAAAGTAACGATGTTGTGATTTACAGAGGTGTAGTTCAACCACCATGAACATATGGTACATACTAACATAGGGTGCATTATAAATAGAAAGTTTAAACATTGACAGTCAATTCTACCAATATCAACAAGACGAACAACTAATTCTAGACCATAAATCATTGAACAAAATATACCAAGTCATATAATAATGGAAATGGAGACCATGACTTGTAACGGGGCGCAAAATCATGGTGGGGTTAAACTTGCTAATGAGTTACAGTACATGGTACTTTGTCCATAAAGTTCCCCAAGGTTGACGACGTTCGGTGTTTTCTTTCCACTTTTCTAGTTGATATGACGAAGTTCCTCATTAAATCGGATCACCACTATATATAATTTCAAAATGGTGTAAAACAAAAGTTTTGTAAATGTAGCATTTACCATAAGCTAATTTGAACAATGCTTCTGAATGAAATGTGGTTTTTAAACTGTACCAAATAAGGGTAATAACAAAATTACCGAACTTCGAGCAATCTTACAAAGGGAAAGTCAAAGTGGGAAAGTAAGTCGTCATGTATACGATGTGTTATACTTTGACTCTTTCTACGATTTGTCTATTCTTCCGACAGTGTGGTATTTTTATTATATTTTATTATGTATATTTTGTTAATTAATTTATTCTTTTTTAAATTCATTTTGTACTTGAGAGACCAAACACATAATTATATCAAAAACAGTTATATTAGAAATACATCCATTGATTTCACACTGAAAATTCTACTTCATTTTTTAAATATTGTGTATAAAGGATGTGTATTTGTGATTTATGTAGCAATTAGTCTTTTCCTGCCTCCACTTCCGTCAACTCGATGACTCTTTTTTATATCTCAAAGACAACAAATTAATATATTTTCTTAAACCTATCACAATTAATACATTATTGAAACAATTTAAACGTTATTTTGACAAAATCCTGATCAAAAACAATTCTTGCGAAAGCATTATCAGAAAGGAAGCATGGTGTGAATTATTACCGGCGTAATGATTACTAACAGAGTTTGAATGACATGAGTTGACAGGAGACTGGTTTATAATTCAATATATGAACACATTACGCAGTGGAGAACATCATGGCATTGCTTAATAAGAGTTGTTTTTTACTTTAAAAAATACGCTGTGTATATTTTGCTATTTTATTAAAAATGTGATGATACCAAAGGGGTAATCAGAAATCATAAATCGAAGACACACAGACAATACAATGGCCAACAGAAAAAGGACAAACAATAATCTACAAAACTCTACACAGAAATCTAAAGATTGAGTAATACGAACCCCCCTTAAAACCGAGGGTGCACTCAGATGTTCCGGAAGGGATATACGTTCCTGCACCACAAGTGACACCCGTCGTGTTACTGTTAAACGACACGAACATTATATGACACGGAAATAGTGTTGGACACAAGTATGCGTAAATAAATACAAATAATAACATTAATAAATCATGAACCCCCTATATAATAAATCATGAACCCCCTATATAATAAATGGGAGTAAATACGAACCGAACGTCGATTTTACACTTAAATCATTGCGAACATCACAACATAAAACTGAATTGATGTATTACGTCATATATAACAAAACTTTCTAGGGTAAAATACTCCCGTTTTTACAGGAATAGGTAGGATTCGTGTTCTTTGTTTTGTCATATTACATGTCTTCACATTTTTAGCTTGATAGTTTCCACCATGACTTGGTTGATCGCTATGGAATAGCTGTGTCACAGATGATCACGGATATGTTCCACTTGTCGTAAACACTTCCCGATCCTTTCCTCATTCATGACTTATCACCGAGTTTGCAACTAGATTACTACGACGGGTGCCACTAGTTGAACAGGAACTGCTTACCCTTCCGGAGCACCTGAGTTCCCCCTAGGTTTTTAGTGGGGTTCGTGTTACTCGATCTTTAGTTTAATGTATATTTTTGATATCGTTGTTTGTCCATTTGTCCATTATTTCATTTGACCATTGTGTTGTCTGTCCTTCCATTATTTCATTTGACCATTGCGTTGTCTGTCCTTCCATTATTTCATTTGACCATTGCGTTGTCTGTCCTTCCATTATTTCATTTGACCATTGTGTTGATTGTCCTTCCATTATTTCATTTGACCATTGTGTTGTCTGTCCTTCCATTATTTCATTTGACCATTGTGTTGTCTGTCCTTCCATTATTTCATTTGACCATTGTGTTGTCTGTCCTTCCATTATTTCATTTGACCATTGTGTTGTCTGTCCTTCCATTATTTCATTTGACCATTGTGTTGTCTGTCCTTCCATTATTTCATTTGACCATTGTGTTGTCTGTCCTTCCATTATGTCATTTGACCATTGTGTTGTCTGTCCTTCCATTATTTCATTTGACCATTGTGTTGTCTGTCCTTCCATTATGTCATTTGACCATTGTGTTGTCTGTCCTTCCATTATTTCATTTGACCACTGTGTTGTCTGTCCTCCCATTATTTCATTTGACCATTGTGTTGTCTGTCCTTCCATTATTTCATTTGACCATTGTGTTGTCTGTCCTTCCATTATTTCATTTGACCATTGTGTTGTCTGTCCTTCCATTATTTCATTTGACCATTGCGTTGTCTGTCCTTCCATTATTTCATTTGACCATTGCGTTGTCTGTCCTTCCATTATTTCATTTGACCATTGCGTTGTCTGTCCTTCCATTATTTCATTTGACCATTGCGTTGTCTGTCCTTCCATTATTTCATTTGACCATTGTGTTGTCTGTCCTTCCATTATTTCATTTGACCATTGCGTTGTCTGTCCTTCCATTATTTCATTTGACCATTGCGTTGTCTGTCCTTCCATTATTTCATTTGACCATTGCGTTGTCTGTCCTTCCATTATTTCATTTGACCATTGTGTTGTCTGTCCTTCCATTATTTCATTTGACCATTGTGTTGTCTGTCCTTCCATTATTTCATTTGACCATTGTGTTGTCTGTCCTTCCATTATTTCATTTGACCATTGTGTTGTCTGTCCTTCCATTATTTCATTTGACCATTGTGTTGTCTGTCCTTCCATTATTTCATTTGACCATTGTGTTGTCTGTCCTTCCATTATTTCATTTGACCATTGTGTTGTCTGTCCTTCCATTATTTCATTTGACCATTGTTTTGTCTGTCCTTCCATTATTTCATTTGACCATTGTGTTGTCTGTCCTTCCATTATTTCATTTGACCATTGTGTTGTCTGTCCTTCCATTATTTCATTTGACCATTGTGTTGTCTGTCCTTCCATTATTTCATTTGACCATTGTGTTGTCTGTCCTTCCATTATTTCATTTGACCATTGTGTTGTCTGTCCTTCCATTATTTCATTTGACCATTGTGTTGTCTGTCCTTCCATTATGGATTTTGATCACCACTTTGGTATCTTTAAGCTCTTCTTATCAATGTCCACGTCCATGTCCATGTAGGCTCTGTTTTATTACAAGTATGTAGGAGACCTCATGTCTTACTTACGTTGTTTGTGTTTGCTTGTGTATGGAAAGAGGACGAACAAATAAATGGCAGAAAGAAAAAGGACAATGAACCATAAAAGACAGAAAACTTACCAATGAGGACCATGAACTGTAGATATGATTACAACATGTAGTGGGCACTAAATTCGTCATGATATTGAATAACACTAAATTCGTCATGATCTAGTATAACACTAAGACCACAGTATATTGTCGATGCGTTGGCTATATCTATTAAATTATGCTAAATGACAAAGGTGAATATATGTTAGTCGTCGTCGTCATAGCAAAGCAGGATGTTGAGTTTGTTTCTAACCAATTGAGCCATTACCTTGGTCAGGCCATTTTTTGCAATTCGATATCTTAGGGTTAGGGCTATGCTCGAGTTTTTTTATTGGCAACATATTTGCTATGTTTGGTGGACGTGTTTTTTAACAGACAGTCGGCATACCTATGGGTACAAACCGTGTTCCTCTTCTCGCCGACTTGTACCTTTATTCGTATGAGGCAGACTTCATACAAGGGCTTCTCAGGAAAAACGAAAAGAAGCTAGCCCGGTCCTTTAATTTCATGTTTCGCTATATAGATGATGTGCTTTCGCTACATAATTCTAGGTTTGGTTATTTCGTTGATCACATCTATTCCATTGAGCTTGAAATAAAGGATACCACAGATACATATAGGTCTGCTTCATACCTTGACCTACACCTCGAAATTGACAGTGAGGGGCAGTTAAGAACGAAACCTTACGACAAGAGAGATGATTTCAATTTGCCCATTGTGAACTTTCCATTTATATGTAGCAACATTCCAGCAACGCCTGCATATGGAGTATATATCTCTCAGTTGATATGACATTGAACCAGGAGTTCCTACTTGTTAAGCTTAAGTCATTACTTTGAAAGTTTTACGATCGCCACCATGACTTGGTTGACCGCTATGGAATATTTGTGTCACAAATGACCACGAATATGTTCCACTTGTAAACACTTTTCGGCCCTTTCCTCATTCATGACTTATCACCGAGTTTATAACTAGATTAATACGACGGGTGCAACTAGTGTAGCAGGAACTGCTAACCATTTGAAGCACCTAAGTTCATACCCGGGTTTTAGTGGTGTTCGGGTTACTCGATCTTTAGTTGTATGTGTATGTTGTGTAGATCGTTGTTTGTCCTTTTGTTTTTTTCTTTGGCCAGTGTGTTGTCTGTTCTTCTTTGATTTTCTGATTACCCCTTTGGTATCTTCAAACTCTTTTTATTTAAATATTAGACAATATCGTTTTTTAAATGATAGATTGTATTCCTCTGACACCAGTTGTCTTTTTTCTGTTTTTTTCATATAACAGTAATGCGAGTATTTATATGACACTAATTAATAGATGTCATTTGAAGGTGAGGACATTGATAAACACTGAATTTCAACAGAAGTGTTTAGTCAATTAAAAAATTTAATAAAATTAGCGATTAGACAAATTTCAGAATGAATTTTTTGTTGTTTTCTAATGAGGTGCTAAAGCATTATTCACTATTATTAGATAGTTTATTTCTATTAAAGATAATTATATTCGCGTGGAACCTAGCAATAAAGTTTTCAAGCATGTATGTCGGAAATTTGGCAATCATATTTATGCATACAATATGCAAATTTAATTGATTACTAATAATCCCACTTTGTTTTCTATTATTGTGATTTGTATCTCCCTACAGATGTTTTTTTTATTTTATTGTAAATAAAAGCATTTTTGGCAGCAAATTTTTCAACAGCTTGATACTTTAGTGGTCAATCAGTAATTATTTCTTATCAAAATTGTAATCTGAAACTGGAAATTTTCCACATGGACAATTGTTGGAAATGAAAGATGTCACATAACAGTAAAGGAATTATTTCCCATTGTTCTAGCAGTTGAAATTTGGGGTCAGACCTTATCGAATCACAAGGTTTTGTTTATGATGGACAATCAGGCAGTTGCAGAGATTATAAACAAAACATCGTCAAAAGACCAACATTTGATGTAATTGGTTCGTATATCAGTTTTGGCATCTCTAAAATTCAATATTCACTTTAAGGCTAAGCATATAGCTGGAAAGACAAATGTTGTGTGTGACCTGCTGTCTCGTCTTTCTTTTCAGGAGGCCCACCAAATAGCTCCTTGGTCAAGTCGAAAGCCAGTTTTGGTGCCACAGCATCTCTTGAGTCTGTAACCAGACAATTATTACAAGCCTCACTTTCATCTCAGATAAGAACATCATATAATAGGATGCTGAAAGTTAATGGGCAATTTTGTCAAGAGCATTTCCCTGCGGCACCGGCTATTCGATCTACTCACACAATGATAGCACATTTTATTTCTTTTACTTTTTCTGAACAATTATCAGCCATCCACAAAAGCTTCTTATGCTTCGGCCATCAGTTATGTGCATAAATTACATTTTTTTGGGCAGATCCTTCAGATGCTTTTGTTATTAGGAAGATAATTAAGGGTGCACATAGCTTAAAAAGTTCATGTGATACCATATTGCCTGTTACAAAGGAAATCTTATCAAAATTGATGTTAGCAATTCCGTCGGTCATAGATAGTTATTTTAATTAGGTTATGTTAAATGCGATTATGTCTTTGGCCTTTTACTGTTTTCTTCGGATAGGTCAGATGGTTGTAAAAAGTAAAAATGATATAAGCAGAGTCTTGCAGTTTTCTGACATTAATGTGGGATATGAAAATAAAGTACCCATCAACATGACAGTGACAATAAAGAATTACAAACACAGTAACCTGCAACCAAAAACCATTTCAGTTGACAGAAATGCTAATAATGTACTTTGTCCTGTTACAGCTATGTTAAATTATTTAAAAGTTGTGAAACATCAATCTGGTCCCCTTTTTCAACTCCCAGTATCATATTCTTATTTTAGTTCATCATTTAAGTCCCTTTTAGAGTTTATTGGCTTAAATCCAGAAGCATGCAAGTTTCAGAATAGGTGCTGCAGCAAGTGCTGTATCAAAAGGTACATCTTTTCCGGTAATCCAACGTATGGGTAGATGGAAAACAAATGCTGTCCGGAATAATAGGGTAGATGTCAACATAATGTAAATTTCTGATATAGTTAACCATACTGAACAATGTTGCATTGATAGAGGTCAATATGGCTTGCTCTATCTTTTGTTGTAAAATAACTATGTTTTGCTATAAGCTTTTACAGATTGTATTGTGGTACATGTATTTGTGTGTGTGATTTTTTTTCACTTTGCGCACCTTACCCAAAATATCTCACAAGTGTGGTGGTCATATCATTTGAAATTTTAGTTTGTAGAGGTCAACAGGGATTGCTTTACAAATTTTTTAATTGATATTCTATATTTGTGTTAATGTAGAGGTCAACAGGGCTTGCTCTACATTTTTGCTTTGGATAATTTACATTATTTGCTTATGAAGAAGTCAACAAGACTTGCACTTCAATTTTTCTTATATTTTTGCTTTGTGTTTTGAAATGGAGAGGTCAACAGGGCTTGGTCACCATTTCCTATAATCTTAGATTCAAATAATTGCAGTAGTGGTCAGCAGGGCTTGCTCTACTGTATTACCTGTATTGATTTTTTTTCAATGTCAACTTTTGGCTTAAATAAACTTTAATGTTTTCAATTATATTTTCTGTGTGTAACAAGAACATTAATATCCAAGGAGTTTTCGGGTGGCGGTCTCCCCAAGTCTTTTTCTTGGGGATTTTTTGCGGTTTTTTATTCCCCACCTTTGCATATTATTGTCATTTATTATATAGATATCGATAAAATACTGTGATTTCCGAGTTAAATAAAAACGATAATTTCACTAGTGAAATTACCATTTTTATTTTCACTCTCGCTATTTTCCCCACCATTTTTTTTATCCGGAACTATTTTATTTAGAATATTATATGGAGTGATGTCCCTTTGTTTCATGTCATTGACAGATTGTTAGTTTCATTTACGATAAAGGAAATATTTAAAAAATAAACAAATGATATCTTAATGTAGTATTTCATTGTGATACAATAAAAAGCAGGTAAATTTGGCAAACATTGACAGTTTTAATACTTTTCATGGCAGAATTATGCTCTAAAACATGTGGTCTCGGCAGAAAGAATCTGTCCAACTGTAAAACTTTTAACCACCCCCAAAATAATCGTCTGCTATAAATCAACTCTAAATATGTCTGATAATCTCTAAATATGTCTGATAATTTTTCGAATTACGATGCCCAAGTTTTGGAATTTTCATTATCTACTGATGAATTTGAATGGGAAGAAACCACCACAAAGGAATTGCCGGATTTCAGTATCATTGAAAATGCAAATTCCTCAAAAATCAAACGTCAGACGAAAGATTCAGGGATGTAAAGTTTGATGACATTAACAATTTTCTCAAAGAAAATGAAAATGAAAATACTAGGAAAAAAAACTACATCTGATATGAACTTGTTCAGGACATATTTGGTGCAAACTGGAGAAAAAACCGAAATCAAAAATCTTTCTGCCGAGTCCTTGAATGAAAAATTCAGCACATTTCTGTTGTCCATAAGAAAAAAAGACGGATCGGAATATGAGCCGACGACATTAAGAGGATTTTTGTGTAGTTTGGACCGGTATCTCAGACAGAAAAATTCCAATCTAAACGTCAACAGTGGGCCACAGTTTGCCAAATGTCGCGAAGTCTTAAAAGCCAAACAACAACAGCTAAAGGGACTAGAATATGGAAATAAACATAACGCGTCCGACGAGCTCACGGACGAGGATATCAACAAATTGTTTGACTGTAGCCTTCTTGGTGTGCATTCTCCTCTTGCTCTTGTGAACTTTCTCCATTTCACTTTTTCTATGTCTCTAGGCATGAGAGGCGGTAAGGGGCAACGTGACTTAAAATGTGGTGACATTGTTATTGACAAAGACGCGTCCGGGGAAGAATTCATACAGCATGTTAAAGAACGTCAGACAAAAACGCGGACTGGGGCAGATCCAAATAACTCTAAAGAAATAAAGACTACAGCATGGGCTAATGACAATCCTAACAGATGTCCAGTCAATGCTTTCCGAATTTTTACCAGCAAACGTCCAGCTAAAATGATGAAACCGGATTCTCCGTTTTTCTCAGTGTGAACCACGTCTCCAACCGCCAACTCCATCATGCGTGGTTCAAGGAGATGGCCATGGGGGTAAACCATCTATATGGACTTACAAAAAACATGATAAAATCTTGTCCGTCGATTCAGGATGGTCGAAAGCTAACAAATCACAGTGCAAGGCGACACCTTGTTCAGAAACTTCAGGATCGGGGAGTGCAAAACACCCAAATTATGCAGGTAAGCGGACATAAAAATGTTCAAAGTGTGAACACGTACTCTCGCCTTAATCAAAACCAGCAGAAAAGTATATCCAAAGTGTTATCGGAAACCGAGGTTAAAGTTGTTTTTGACAAAGGAAAGTCGTCCGAAAATACAAATTCAAATAACAGTGTTCGTTATATTGCTTCTTGTGAAATGAATCCAAATTTGTCACAGCTTTCGTCAACCACAAGTACTAGTTCAATAACTTCTGCACTAAAATGTCATCTTTTTTTTATGGGAACACTTACATTTACGGAGGAACTTTTAATTTTAACAATCCCCAGTCTAGTCAGAAAAGACAAAGTGGTGATTCCGGACTACAAATAGCAAAAACAAAATATAAAAGAATCCTACCTTTATCGTTTAGTGATTCCGATTCTGAGTGAACTTTAGTCCATTTTTCTTCCGTTATAATCCGTTTGAATTACTCATTGAACGTTTGAACCGTTTGGACCCACATTTAACGATTTACATTTTCTAGCTGTTATATTGTTAAATTACTTGTTTTCTAATTATAAAATCCATCGAATTTGAAATAGTTATGGTTTTGCTAACGACCAAATATTGGTATGCATCCGACTTCTTTCACAAAACATTCTTCCCATAAGGTTACAAATGAAATGTACATAATAAAAACGAAACATATTGTCATAAATAAAATTGTGTCTTTCAAGGTCGAGTGCATATTACGGTCACAAAGTTTACAAGTAAACAACATGAAAATTACATTCCTAATCGAAATATGTGCACAGGAATTTATTTATTTACAAAATTGAAAGCATTAGACAAACTTTCAGTCATAAATCCATGTTCAAAGGGCGGCGCCATTTTAACTTCAAAGAATAAAGTGGGCGGAGTCAACGAGTAGCCAAGGACACAGTTGTATATTAATGTGCAATAAAGAAATAAACACATGCAATGCAGATGAAAGAAAATATCAAATGTATTGGCTCAAAACAGTCTATATAATAAACAGTATAACTAATTTCGATGTCCGATAGTTATACTATCATTATTCAGATTTTTTATTATTGCATAATTGTTTGTACAATTCATTTTTATAATGATTTTATTGTATTCTGAATAAATGATCTGTATCGCAAATTTTAGATCTAATTTCTCTGCAAATGAACTCAGACTCCTTGAAGAATTAATTTTTGCTGGAGCAAATGAAGCTACAGCTTGATATGTCCTGTCAGTCGTACACACAAAAACGCATCAGATTTATCAGTCATGATTTTAGGCTGTCCTCATTCTTTACTTAGTTTCATGGAAACAAAATTGGTTGACAAAAAAAACATATTGTCCATTATCTTGTATCAATAGACACCGTAACGGTTTCCTGTTGTTGTTTACATTTTTCTTACAAACTATTGTTCATTCATAATTGTTGTTGAATTAAAAACTGTACTAAACAATTGATATTTTACCTTGAAAATCTTCTCAACCAATAAAGGTTATTTTTTAATGACTATGTGATAATTTAAAACGTCATATGAAAATGTTGTTGTTTGTTTGTTTGATGGTGTTTAACGCCACTTTCAACAATATTTCAGTTATATCGTGGCGGGCAGATTTATTGGTGGAGGAAACCGGAGTACTCAGAGAAAACCACCTACCTGTCGTAAGTCACTGACAAACTTTATCACATAAATGTTGTACATCTCGCCCTGATCGAGATTCGAACTGACAACACCAGTGGTGGTAGGTTCTGATTGCACAGCTGGTTGTAAATCCAACTACCATACGATCATGGCCACGACGGCCCCGCGAATAGTACGTAATGAAGAATACACTGTAGATTCTTAAAAATAATCTACGAGACCCGTTGGAGTGTATTTTCTTACATTTCCATCTGCAAAAATCTTTTCATTTTATATTTTTGCATTTTTAATATTTAGAAAAACAAATTAGATAATAATTAACAAAAATAAAACGATACATTTGTATTGTTATACGTTCTTTCGATTCTCGTTTATATTTAGATATTTCAAGGTCTTTCAAGTGTTCCAAATGTTCACCTATGGTCTGTCTGATTTATTATTACTTGCGCTCGGTTCGTTTCTTCTTGTTTGTATTGCGAGAATATATTTTAATATTTCACGTACTGCTCCCATTTGAACATAAATTACGGCATATAATAAATACTCGTATCGAGCCTTGTATTTATTGATCAATTACTTATTTAAAGGGATATTGTCTACCACAATCGTAATTTTTTCTTACCCAAAGTTATTGTCGTTTTCCGTACTGACCTTCATAAAATGAAGATTAAACACCGAATTATTGGCGAATGCGCTACGAAACGTTGTTTTTTCGATTTAAAAAAGCTGACAATCGTTACTGGAAGCTAATTAATTATGCACTGACATGAGCAAGGCCAAATCTATTTTTATCTATTGTTATACCAGTAGCCCGGATGCTGCAGCATGGATGTTAAAATTCGTGTTTGTTTACCTCGCAAATACGGCCGTTTTATGCTATTCATTGACAATAATTTGCTGTTGCCAAGTGCAAGATTACATATATTGATTAATATCTACCGAAAATGATCATAGGCATCATCATAAATTCATAAAATATGAAAAACAATTGAGAAAAGAAGGAAAAACATGTTCGGCTTACCTATCAAGCAAAATCTTTGCCACTTCAGCTCGAGTTTGGACGCGTAGCACTTCCTTGAGTTCGTTCTAACGGTCCAACTGATCCCCTACGTATATCCTGCTTTTGTTCCATTTGGAAGATACTTCACTTCTATTCATCTTTCTCTCTGAATCCGTCAAAGTCCGCTTTCTTCCACGCGTTGACACTTTCTCTTTTGCCCAAGAACCACATGTTGTTTATTGTTTCTAAACAGTGCGCATGCTCAAGACGGGTTCACATAGAAGGCCATATGAATAGATTTGAATTCTTGTCATCCAGGACAATAATTCTGATAGCGATAGTTTTGGGTCTTTTTTGTAAAACAATCGTATCTTTTGCAGCATAACTCGGTGATAATCTTCATTTTATGAAGGTCAGTACGGAAAACGACAATAATATTGGGTATGAAAGAATTACGATTTTAGTAGACAATATCCCTTTAAACAAGTTGTTGATATTTTTTAAAATAAAGTTTACTGTCGAGAGCCATATATACTAATTTTATAACATAGTAATGCGACAATCGTAGCCGTGTGAGTAGACGGAAGTTGTCAAATCATAGCCAGACATTAAAATTTCTACAGCGGTTCGATACCAGAGAATCCCAAAATATTTAAAACATATTTTAAACCTAAAATTGTAAAAGGTTAGAGTTCATTACACCCAAGAACAAAAGAATAAACTGTAGATTCTTAAAAATAATCCACTTTTCGAACAATAGAGTGACGTCAGAGGAATTTATTATTCCCGGTGACTAATAGTTCATCAACAGAGGTGTCGACCAATTGATAGTTATAATATTAGTAACCAGAGTCTATTTCGCTCATCTAATTTATCTACGTAATGAATAAATCTGAAGACCATTATTGTTCAACAGAGGTCATCACCTCGTTAATTATATTTTAGAAAAGCAGGAAGGGGTTTCATTAGGAAGTAATAGAAAAAGGACTTTAAAATCAGACAGAAAATAAAATACTGAATTGTGGACGGTCTCCTCATATCGTTGAAACAGTAAACGATAAAACATATATGTTGTATTCTACAGTAAGACATGGTAAACACTGCATACAAGTCGGAAAAAATAAAAAAAAGATAAACATTTTTGCTGTTGGTCCCTATTTGAACCCTCTTTCTCGGATACTATAAGAGTTAGGTAAAACTTGTCTAAGAAAAACTGGCGTAAAACTGCATAATGAATCTAAAGAAAAAAATGGCTATCAAATTTGTGTTCAAGGATGTCCTCTGTCACGTGCTATTCTTTTACCGTTACTTCTACACAAATCACCTGCTGTTGTTTGCATACTGGTCGAATAATGATAAAAACAATATTCGTACAGCTTATTTGCATATCAAACGCATTGATTGGAGGTAAAATATATTTACAGTGTATGCATATTAAATTATATAAATGAGAAGACATGTCTTACCTGTTTAATGTAAACTAGGAGAATCTTGATTGTTGATGATCAGGGTTTCGTTGCTGTTTGTATCACATTTGTAGTATATCGCCATTGCTTCATCATCCCTGAAAATAAATTGATATTATAGTGATTGTTTTTCGATAAAACACACGATTTAGATATTATAGTATGTCCTATTTACGTGATATTTTAATTATTTCAATGTACATGTGTATATTATGGTTGAGATTTTACGAACGATGTATGCTATTTCTATTAATGACGGCCAAATTTCACGAAAAGTGGACGTAATTCTAGCTTAACCACCACTTTTTATTGAAGTGTCTGCACCTAGCCAGTAGAGCGATCCGTCATGTATACTAGTATATATGTAAAGCCCATGTTACACGGTAAAGCAAGTATCATGATACTTGTATCATAAACCAAAAAATACAGTGTAAACAGTGCTATTACTCTGTATCATGCAACTTTTAGAAGTTGCATGATACACACTTTGGGATAGAACATGTTCTATTCTGTACAGCATGGATCACGATACATTTTATGTCTGACCAATCAGAGATCTTGGTTTGAGGTCAGAAGGTTACAACATCATCAACACATAAAAGCACATGGTCAGTGCATAGTAAATAAAAGTTGACTGGAAAGAGGGTAAAAGTAGTGATGTTATTTGGTCAAAAGAACAGATGGAGAGTCTCCTCAATTTGTATGATAATGTCTTCATTGTCAGGTTTCTCCAATTTGGCCGGAACAATTTGTAAAAAAATTTCTGCATGAAACATCTACTTGATTTAGTGTGTAAACTGACAAGGATCATAATACAAAAGGTTGCATGATACAAGTATCGCGATACTTCCTTTACCGTGTAACAGGGCCTTGGGGGGTATCGATTTTACCTCATTATTTTGTTCTGTTAGTGTGGTATTGCTTTGTTTGTCATTATATCAATGATTAATTGTTCAATTTTATCGTTAAAAGATTTAGATTAAGATTCTCTTTCAGGCGTTGGTATGTATCAATTAAAGAGTAATATTTTTTTGATTAGAATATCTTCTAAACTGTAGATTTTAAAGTAGAAGTGTAAACGAGAGTTATGTAGATAATCAAGGGTGCTAATTTAATTTGGAAGTTTGCAGACCAGAAAGTGAACGGATTTGGCCCTGCTCAAATAGAAAAATCGCATTTTAAAGGAATTTTTGGGTGTATATTTAGACAAAGTTTGATGAAATACGGAGGGAATGAGTCTATAAAAGAGAACAGCCTGCGGCCGTGGGTTTTAATCCCTGAGAACAATAGACACTCGACGGTCAACCGAAAGATTCCATTGTTCTTGTAGAGCCCGTCACCATCTCTTACACGCACTATTGAGTTCACTGATTTTTACCTGTAAAATATTTTACCTGTAAAAAATACTTGGACTGGGACATTTTTCGTTATATTTATTTGTTCACTAAATATATAGCACTTCTGTCTTTAATAGTGAACAAAAATGAAGTCTTCATATATAATATGAAGAATATATCATTGTCATTTTGTTCGATGCTGTATGACATTTTGAATTTATATACATGTAAGAAAACGGAATGAAAAATGAATTTTGAGATTGTGCAACTTCCTAATTAAACAAATGCTCGTAAAATTAGTACATTTTTATATTGTAGAACCTCAGAGACCAATTGTAATTTGGGTTTTTTGGGGTGGGGGGTAGAAAATGACATTGAGCACTGTCATTTTGTGAGTTATTGTTTACCAAACTTGCAACTTAACATTGGCAAGAAATACCTGAAAACTGCAATAAGTATTGATGAATCATTGATACTTGCAATTGCTTCACGTAACTATTCTACTAAGCCAAGTTATATCTTTCAACTCAAACGTGAGCTAAAAGTTTAGAAATATATATTTAACTTATTCCACTTCGAAGTGCTTTTCCAAAACAGGAATCCGAAGTTTCGATGTTTGTCTTTGTTTGTTTTGACTTTTCATGAATATAAGGCTCGTTTTGTGTTTGGTTTTCGGTTGGATTATAAACTGTTCCTGTTTATCTTTTTTTTTCTTTGCGTCAAGTTGTTTTGTGTGTTATGTATGTGTTATAATCAATATATAAGTTAATAAACTACTGGGGTTTTTTTTGGTTTTATTTTTTCATATAATACTTGTTTGTTATCAGTAGCAGAAAAGGGAATGTTGTGTTGTGTAAGATAGTTTTGAACAATCCACAAAACTGGCAAACATTGTGTACAAGACGAAGACAAACAAAACAAATAGCAAAGCCCAATATGTGTTGAACACCACCATATACAAACAAACAGAAATAACGTAAATAAGAAATGATCCATCCTACAAACAACTGGAGGTAAAGACGAACCGAATATCGTTCCCAGGCGGAAATCGTAGCGGATATCACAACACGGAACTCAAAGCGTAAAGACATTTGATAGTAACATGTGTTGGACATCACTATACGCAAACATACACACACAAAAAAAACAATAAGACATGAGCCCTCCTACAAACAACTGTAGGTAAAGACGAACCGAACATCGTTTTATGCGGAAATAGTAAAGGACATCCCACGTGAGAACGTAAAGAAAATAATCATGAAATTTATCAAGTATATATTGATAATTTCTAGATTTCAGTGACTTAATTTGAGATAAACTACAATTTTATATCTTTTTTCAATAAAAACAACAACAACAAAAACCCTAAAAACATTGTTTCAAATAAAATTAAGAATGAAATTAAGAAACTTGTAATAACTGGGTTCACGCAGCTGACCTCTACTGAAATATTCATTCTCTCATCACTTTATATTTGGTCAACTATTAACAAACTGCTAATTAACTGATGAAAACGTCAATGTTGAAATGTCATATCATTTTTTCAAAGGTAAGAATAATTATTTGTTAGATCATAGATCATAACGTTCCGGGAGGGTTTATTTACGTAGGTTTATGCCTCTAAGTCACTTTGTGAGTAACACACTTAACACACGTGTTTCCTAGGAATTACACAGACAATTTGTTGCCTCAGAGTGATTTATGCAGAAGATATATGTTCGTATGCATAAAACATACTATCAAGCTGTTAATAGCAATCACTGTAAAACGCGTGGGTGAACGTGATGGTATAAAACCCGTGGGTGAACGTGGTGGTATAAAACCCGTGGGTGAACGTGGTGGTATAAAACCCGTGAGTGAACGTGGTGGTATAAAACCCGTGAGTGAACGTGATGGTATAAAACATGAAAAGATATACATTAAAGCAAATAAGAATTGAAGTATATTAACCAATAATAACAATGTATATATCAAATTTTGTGCGTAGGACACGTTTCTGGAATTACCTTATTCGGGTACTCTCAAAGCCGAAATATTCGAAGCCAAATTATTTATAATGCTATGTAGTTATTTACAAATTCTTAATATTTGACCTTGAGTTGTGATATGTTCTAGATGTTTCTGTATGCTTTTTATGTAAACAAAATGACAATGTCACACTAAGGAAAATTCCAGACTTCCAAATTTAAGTATCATCTACTTCACTTTGTTATATGTGCGATTACGAAACGCTTCATACAAACTAACAGACACTGTGTACAGTCGTGAAGATTTTTAAATGCAAAAAGATCCCGAAAGTCCAAAGAACCCCTTTTTTCTAGGTAAATTTAACATACACTTTCAAGACAAAAGAGACGATCGTTAATTTTCTTTTTTTATGTGGTGACGTTCCTTTGGCCCCATTATATTGTTCTTACATGTCTCCGGTGGTTGTTTTCACGTATTTGTAATAATGTTTCTGACTTCAATGAGCATAATCTCGTAATAAAGGGACAAATTACGTCAAAGATACCGTTTTCATAAATTACTGAACTTTCACTACATTGAATCCCGGTATGAAAATGCTGTGGATATGAATACAATTATACATGTAGAGAACTGATCAAAAAAGATATTTCAATTCATGTGTCTATGGCGACTTTGCAAAGCAAAAAGTTCAAATTTGACACACCTAAACACCAAGTTCGATATATACGGTTTTATAAAAATAATTGAAAAATCTTATTCGCAAAGGCTATGATATAGCAACTATAGTTGGCTCATTGATGCAGGTTTTCCTTGCTAAAAATATAGACAATCTGCTGGTACAACCAGACGATCCTACTAAGAATTAAACCAGTACATTTATATTTAATTTCATATTTTATGTTAATACTTGATTCAAACAATTGATGAACTATTTACTCTGGTCTCCCACGAAGACCATTAATGTGCTTAGATGTTTATGACTAACTGATGTTAAACTGGTTGATGCCATCTGCTCTCCTTTTCATTTTCTGTGGTGTATGTGTTATTGTTTTCTATTTAGCTTGTCTTTCTTCTGTGTCTTGTGTCCCATGTTGCCTGTGGCTCTAGACTGTCCATTCTTGATTGACTCTTTAGCTTTTGTGCTAACGTTTAATTAACATACTAACATAAAGTCGATTGTTTATGTTGAACATGTACAAGAGAAGCTATCACTTAATTAATTGGATATTCCATAAAACCTGACAGCCATTTATTATTATAGAAATACCACTCATCTTGAAACGGACACTCATTGAATGAACCAGACACCATAATGCACATACTTTTCTGATAGGTAAGATATATCTAATTAATTTCATAACCTGAAATGGTGTCTGATAGAAACGTATTATCTTTAAAACACCATTTCAATTAAAATTAAGCCATTATTAATATTCATATTATATTGCGATAATGGCATCATGTTTGTGGTTTATAATTTATGGTGTTTAACGCAACTTTCAACAATATTTCAGCTATATCGTGGGGGTCAGTTTTATTGGTGGAGGAAACCGGAGTAACCGAAGAAAACCACCGACCTGTCGCAAGTCACTGACAAACTTAATCACATAATGCTTTGCCTCGCCATGAACGGGGTTCGAACTCAGTATTTTAGGGGTGATCGGCACTGATTACACATGTAGTTGTAAATGCGACTACCATACATCACGACCACGACGGCCCATCATAATGGCGTGATGAAGAGAGGAAAATACTAATGAATATATCTACTACATGTAGGATAAATGAACAGATTAATTTGTGTAACCGCGACATAGCATAAAAAAACTCAACAACTAATTGATCAATCTCGTACAAAGTCATTTCATTAGAAAGGTTTTCCATTTCCATATGTTTATTGTAAGACTGTATTTATTCATTTACAAGTTTGTTTTGTACAGCAATAGGCATAACTATTATTTAAATATTATTTAGCACAGTGCTAATGGCTAAAAAATCCCAGCAATAACAATGGAATGACGAACAACAATACAAGAACTGTTTATAATCGTTTCACTTTAACCTTGATTTTCAATGGTTTTATGCAATCATATTCTATTGCAGAAGTCAATGTGCTAATCTTTTATATATCTAAGATATCAGTATTCAACAAGGTTGGTTTTCTGCGATATATACTAAATACATGTCAGAACCTAATATGGGAACTAGTGTACTACGACACCCTGTAAACAGAATGCATATCTAAGTGTCACATGTGGAGCAGGAACTACTTACCCTTCCGGAGCACCCGAGGTTTTAGTGTGATTCGTGCTGTAGATCGTTGTTTGTCCTTTTGTCTTCTTTGTTTTTGTTTTGGCTATGTTGTTGTCTGTCTTTCTTCAATTTACGGCTTCTGATTACCCATTTAGTATCTTCAAACTTATCATGGAGAGAGATGTGATTGCCAACTATGTCCCTAGTTAATATATTGTTTTATACAGCATACATCTATAAGAATGATATAATCTGATAATGTTCCATAGATATATTTTCTATTGAAATCTACAGTTCCGAAATCATGTATTTATTAATAAATCTAAGGTTCTCCTTCCTCAGGCATGGGGGGGGGGGGATGGGGTGGTGGGGGGGGGGGGGGCTTAGGCTAATTTGGCTATCTCCTTCCTCAGACATGGGGTGGGGAGGGCTTAGTCTAATTTGGCTATGCTGTTTAAACTGTTTTCTTGCTCCCAAAGACTTGTTTAAGCCCTTTGGTTTTCTTGTTCCCAAAGATTTTCAAATTAATTGGATTTCACATATTTTGCCGTATCCGATGAAGTTTATTCCAGAAACGGGTCGTGCGCACTAAATTTTGATATCTACGTTTATATTACATATAAACTCCACATAATTCAGAGGTGGTAGTTTTCATATTATCAGCGGATGACCTCTTTTGTAGAGCAAAATATTGGATAAATAAAACTTATCTATCTCGGTCCAAATATCTAGAACAATATATAACTGGTCACGGGTCTGTAACTAGATTAACTAATCTGGTGCCACTAGTGAAAAGGATCTGCTTACCCTTCCGGAGCACCTGAGTTCATCCTCAGTTTTAGTGGTGTTCGTGTTACTCGATCTTTAGTTTCATGTGTATCTTCTGTATATCGTTGTTTTTCTGATTACCCCTTTGGTATCTTCTAACTCTTCTTTTAAATACTCGATTATACGAGGTATGCAGGGTAAATTAAGCTGAACAAACGTTTACTTGGGGATATACGAGGGAACGACTTATTCGTGTTACTACGACTGTATTATATAATGTAAAATATAATGTGTTATTAAGTCAAGGCCAAGCTAACACAAATGTCCAACATTATACTGAAATACATGTCATGAATTACGATTGCTGATAGTATTATACTTTTGTTAACGCATATTGACATGTAGATCAGTATCGTGACATCTGTAGCACTAAACATTATTATCACAATTAAACAGTTAAATTATTTTAGGAACGATTAGGATATCAATCACATTAATTCTCTCCTAACAACATACAGTCAAATAACGGCCAGTAATTGACATGTCAGTAGATTCCATACCAAATTCAACGTACTTTCTCAGCCTGAGAAAAAGGAATTCGCTTTAATCTAGAAAGTAATGGAAAGTCGAATTTGTCGAGTGAGTAAGCGATTGTTCATCTGTATCCTGGCTTGGACAAGTTACAGTCAATAAAATGATGAAGATGTCCGTGTTGTACTAGACCAGCAAGCTTAATTGGATCTTTATATTGCTAGCTCACTGATACAACAGTCCGCGGGTAGATATATAGCTCCACTCGACCGCATTATCCTGATTCCAAGCCAACCAGTAGTTGTCCTTACGCTGTACATATAAACATATTACATATAAATTCAGATGTGGTAGTTTTCATATTATCAGCGGATCTTTTGTAGAGCAAAATATTGAATAAATAAAACGTATCTATCTCGTTCCAAATATCTAGAACAATATATAACTTGTCACCGGGTTTGTAAGATTAACAACTCGGGTGCCACTAGTGGAACAGGAACTGTTTTCCCTTTCAGAACATCCCCGGTTTTTAGTGGGGGTCGTGTTACTTGATCTCTAGTTTTATTTGTATGTTTTGTAGATATTTGTTTGTCCTTTTGTCCTTTTTGTTCTGGCCATTATGTTGCCTGTTCTTCGTCGATTGACGGATTCTGATTACCAATTTGTTATCTTCAAACTCTACTTACATCTTGTTAATCAATTAGCACGTTGTCATCTGTGGTAATTAGATTTGTCTACCATTCATCTATCACGATGATTTCTTTATAACAGCTTAACTCATGTCAAATTGATTAAGCTTTAGTTCATAATCCGGATTTGTCTAAGCGACCTGGTCTGACCAGTCAATCTTATTTTGTTTTTGTCTTTACGTCTATAATCGTGCATAAGCAATTAGTATATGTCAGTTTTGTGTCGAGATAATGAGATTGGACTGTCAGTATGTTGGGTCAACAATTAACTCGTTTCGTATTGTAAAATTGTAAACTGTGTCAAGGTCACTAGTTATGACATTCCAACCTTGACTATGATCATATGACCTTGGACGAAGAACAAGAAAAGTGTCAACGATTGCAGTAGGTTTATGGGTGTTAGCACCCACTCTCAACAATAGTATCGTGGTAGTAGTTGTTATTGATGAAAGAAACAGTGTGCCTTAAGGAAATCATTCAACTCTCTTAAGACACTTTTAAAATATAACACGATCGGCTATTAAACTCACTGCTTTATTGATGATAGGCGTTTCTGACAGACAGATGAAAATCCAAATATCCATTTATTTTCTAATTTATAGATTTATAGTCAACATTTGTTAAATATAAATCACATTTATACACAGTGGTTTATAAATTAGTAATTAAATAGTGGTTTTATCTGAATTGGAGAGTATATTCTTCTGTTAGATTTTCCAACTGTTCCGACAGTATTGTATTTTTTTTTCATTATAAGTATATTGACCACAGTATCATATTGTTTTACGATGTCTTGACTAGAAAAATTGAGAAACTGTCGAAAATTAAATTAAATTAAATTTATCAAATAAATAAGACATTTCGTTTCGCACACATATGAGAAAGAAAATCTTAAACCCAACAAATTCGTTTTCACTCATGACACACTACATACCTTAAATATTATAAGATCACTACTTGTTATAGAGAAATGGTGACATTTTTTTTTCAGCTGCTGACTCCCAAAAAACAAACTAGACTTATATTAATTAACGTACTGCTAGCACTTCTTGCAATGACAAAACATGAATCAATATTAAGTTATTTCATTTACCATATATTGAAATATTGTTACATTGTCATTATTTTATGTGAGGTTATACATCTTTTTTACAAAAATATGGAATGATTTACAATAATGTCTAGCTTCTCCATTACGAAATACAACCGCAATATACACGTAAACCAATTCGCAATAAAATCTTATGAGCAACAAGTTTTACGGAGTGGTCGTTGGTCCGATTACAGACGCAAGAAGAGTTTGGAGATACCAAAAGGATAATGAGAATCCGTAAATCGAAGAACAGACAACACAATGGCCAACAGGATAAACAACGATAGACAAACCACTATAGAGAAAATAAAAAATCGAGTAACAGAAACCCCTCTAAGAACACCGAAAGTGAACTCAGATGCTCCTTAAGCAGTTCCTGCACCACAAGTATCACCCATCGTTTTGCCCTAGTTACAAACACAGTGGTAAGTCATTTGTGACATAGATATTTGATAAGTTACCAACTCTCAAAACATTCGCCCATAGGCTAATACAAGCGTCATCATTTATTCGCATGGTACATTGTTTGTACACGTGTCCTGTTATGAATAAAGCTGTAATACTGCTGAGTTGACGTAGGGAAAAATTGAAGAAACCAAAAAGGGTAAGTAGGAGTCGTAAATCAAAGGACAGGCGACACAATTGCAAAAAGTAAAAAGAAAACAATGCAATTATTCAAACAATCAATATTAGAGAGGTGAGACTAATGAAATGAAAAAAATACACTCTAAATGGATTACTTTACTCCTATGCGAAAAACCTCAATCTTTAAAATGTATAGAATTATATGTAGCATATCCTTGTTTCGTCCCGTACTAAAATGTATAGAATTATATGTAGCATATCCTTGTTTCGTCCCGTACTAAAATGTATAGAATTATATGTAGCATATCCTTGTTTCGTCCCGTACTTAAATGTATAGAATTATATGTAGCATATCCTTGTTTCGTCCCGTACTTAAATGTATAGAATTATATGTACAATATCCTTGTTTCGTCCCGTACTAAGATGTATATAATTATATGTAGCATATCCTTGTTTCGTCCCGTACTAAAAGTGTTATAGGTATCGTCTTATATCTCGTAGTTATCAGTCATAAATAGGAAATGGATTACTGCTACAGCTACGGGGGACTACCTGGGAGAGGTTTTGGGACTCTCCATTTTGGAATGTTAATAAAGCGAATAAGAAGAAACAACAACTATGTAAGATCTCGTTAACATTTGGTGCATACCAGGATGCATTTCTCAAACCAGAAACATTACAGAAAGTTTCGATATGTTTGCAATTAATTGAATGCATGGTTTTTATTAGCATACAAATCTGAAGATAAATTACTATTACTGCACAAATAGTCACATACGAGTCTTCAACATACCATATCTTAATTGACAACAGTTTTATAGACGTCCACGGGTCTATGGAGAATATACATCACATGATACGACCATCACAAGTTAGGTTAGACAAATGGATCAACTTCTTGTCGGTATTTAATTTTCTTTGGTTTGATGCACAACTCAGTCGATTGCAGTGTCTTTATTTGTAAGAATTAATTTGCTTAATATTTGGTTTATTATTCGGTTGAGTTAATCTTAGTATAGAGCCTGATTTATTACCATGGTAACGTCTCAGTCTGACGAAATCGTTCGGATTGCTACAACTACTCATCTAATAAGTACAAGTTTAGAGTTTGTTCTTGAATATATATTGTTGTAGCCATTCCCCTGCAATATCATATATCTCTGTTTGTAACAATTACTTGCACAAAGTATCAAGCGCTGAAGAAATCCAATATAGAATGTACTTTTAACTATTTATATGCTAAAATGGGACACATGCAGAAGGAAATGTGAATGAATCAGACTGAAAATTATACATTACACTAGATAAAGACAACCAATGAGTGGACGTCGTCATCATATTGTAGATGTATACTTTACACTAGATAAAAACAACCAATGAGTGGACGTCGTGATCATATTGTAGATGTATACTTTACACCAGACAAAGACAACCAATGAGTGGGCGTCGTCATCATATTGTAGATGTATACTTTACACTAGATAAAGACAACCAATGAGTGGACGTCGTCATCATATTGTAGATGTATACTTTACACTGAATAAAGACACCAATGAGTGGACGTCGTGATCATATTGTAGATGTATACTTTACACTAGATAAAGACAACCAATGAGTGGACGTCGTGATCATATTGTAGATGCATACTTTACACTAAAAAAGACAACCAATGCGTGGACGTCGTCATCATAATGTAGATGTATATTTTACACTAGACAAAGACAACCAATGAGTGGACGTCGTCATCATATTGTAGATGTATACTTTACACTAGACAAAGACAGCCAATGAGTGGACGTCGTCATCATATTGTAGATGTATACTTTACACTAGATAAAGACAACCAATGAGTGAACGTCGTCATCATATTGTAGATGCATACTTTACACTAGACAAAGACAACCAATGAGTGGACGTCGTCATCATATTGTAGATGTATACTTTACACTAGATAAAGACAACCAATGAGTGGACGTCGTCATCATATTGTAGATGTATACTTTACACTAGACAAAGACAACCAATGAGTGGACGTCGTCATCATATTGTAGATGTATACTTTACACTAGACAAAGACAACCAATGAGTGGACGTCGTGATCATATTGTAGATGCATACTTTACACTAGAAAAAGACAACCAATGCGTGGACGTCGTCATCATAATGTAGATGTATACTTTACACTAGACAAAGACAACCAATGAGTGGACGTCGTCATCATATTGTAGATGTATACTTTACACTAGATAAAGACAACCAATGAGTGGACGTCGTCATCATATTGTAGATGTATACTTTACACTAGATAAAGACAACAAATGAGTGGACGTCGTCATCATATTGTAGATGCATACTTTACACTAGACAAAGACAACCAATGAGTGGACGTCGTCATCATATTGTAGATGTATACTTTACACTAGACAAAGACAACCAATGAGTGGACGTCGTCATCATATTGTAGATGTATACTTTACACTAGATAAAGACAACCAATGAGCGGACGTCGTCATCATATTGTAGATGGATACTTTACACTAGACAAAGACAACCAATGAGTGGACGTCGTCATCATATTGTAGATGTATACTTTACACTAGACAAAGACAACCAATGAGTGGACGTCGTCATCATATTGTAGATGTATACTTTACACTAGACAAAGACAACCAATGAGTGGACGTCGTCATCATATTGTAGATGTATACTTTACACTAGATAAAGACAACCAATGCGTGGACGTCGTCATCATATTGTAGATGAATATATATCTACCTATCCACCACTTAAGTTCTGAGATCGAATCTCGCCCGTATAGAGGCGTCAACCATACAATCATATATGGTAATGGTTTTCGCTGCAGATTGGATGTGTTCTCTTGTTATTCCAGTTGTCTCGAAGACAAATTTGAAATATTGTAGACAGTAGTGGTAAATAACCCCAATCCTTTTGGTCTTGTTGTTCTTCATTTCAATAGGATTTTGATTTCCAAGAAATGGAGTGCAGAACTGTATATATAACATATAGTATTTGCATCTGCATGTATGTCTTATTGATGATACCTAAAGCTAACCTATGACATGAATAACAAACAAAACACATCACACAATTCGAACAGTTTAATTCATGTTCAATTTAATATAATTTTTCCAGAAAACAATTTTATGTAAAAAAACAAATACCACACAAAAAGCCCAATTTGTTGTAATAATGTATTTGTAATCACAATAAAAACGCAGATATCAAATCTAATGCGCATGACGCACCTCTGGAACAACCCTCATCAGGTACGTTAAAGAGCTTAGCTGTGAAGTGTTTGATATTTGTGCACAAACTTACATAATTACAATAATTTAAGATTGAGAGAATTTTGAGACGTAAATTACAAAACTCAACTGCCTTTATCTGCTAGGATTAAATAGGAAAGGAATAAAACGCCATGATCTGTATCTGACCAACACAGTGTTCTTAAAACCTATTTCCTATATTAGAAAACAAGATTAAGTTATAGTATTAGATTTCAGTTTTATGAGTCTATGTCTTGACAATTTACTGTTTATTGACTGTTTTGTTAGGATATTAAACTTTATAGATTAAGGATGTCGTTTTACTGTTATTGTCATTATTCTTTATGTGTTTTTACTTAAACACACGGATGAGCGCATCGCTTCAGAAGGCATATGTTGGTCCATAAAACTGCTTGTACCAATCCCGGAAAGTGAGCGGTTATAAATTGGTGTGCTAGGGGTATCAATTCTGACTCTTTCTACCAATTTTCTATTGGATTTTGGAAATTTGCCGATAGAATGGTATGTTTTGTTTTCCATTTTATTTGTCAAATAAATATGATTTCTATGTCTATAAGTTTTCACTTTTTCAAGACATCACAAGGTAAATTAAACCCACAACTACTATGACTGGGCCACGAGTTCATCTAGAGTTATGCAGAACAACTGGTGCGCAAGTTGAAAAGTGTGTATCTAAAAGCAGATAAGTGTCGTGGCAATACAACTTTTGCTATTACAGTCATGAAACGAAAAACTAAATTACTACATTGTCGGAACAGTTTGTACAATCTAATCGAAACATTCTAAAAGAAAAGTTTGAAGCAGATGCAAATTCAATAACTGTTACAGCTAATTTTCTAGACACCTACCACCATTGCAGTCGTGCTAATATTTTAGCAGTTTTCCTCTATATGTTATTGTTTATCACAGTTTCTAAACAACTGTGACTGTCATTACCAAGATGTCATAATCAAACATTGAAGTCAACGGGTTCATTGTTCCTATGTTGTTGAATCTCGTTGTTCAAAGTTCAAAAGACCGCATTATTTTAATCCAGATTACTAACTGGACATTGAAGTTATTTTTAACTATTTAACTAACATGTTGACTGATTTTGTCTGTTTTATATACTTATGAGTTTTGACTTTCCCTTTGTAAGATTGTTCGGAGTTCGGTAATTGTGTTATTACCCTTACATATATGACCGTTCGTGTTCCTGGCTTGGTACAGGCACTTCAATGAAACATGTCTGCGCTACAGCAATTTTATGGGCCTAACATATACCATGACCACTAATGATGTACGTTTTATGGAGAAAAAAAATAATTCCATTGAAACGATTCCTGATATCGTTTGTTTTATTCAAGTATATCAATATCGTTTTTTCAAGTTAGAATGATATATGTATGACTGAACCATTTATTGTAGAGTATTCTTCCTAGTTCGTTTAGATTATGCAACGCTAATATTTAATTTGTACTACTCAGTCGTTGGGGAGTAAACTGTCAAATTAAATTGATTGATTATTGCAATCTACGTGTTTCATAAAGAACAAAAATTAGTAATTTGATAGCGAGATATGTAATCGTAACTGATCTTTGTCGATAAATTCATAATTGATTTTCAAATAATTAAAATTCATTTAATAAGAACTCCATTGCTAATATTTACAAAAAGTAACTATGTTTTTCTCATTTGATGTAACATATATATTAAAATAATCGACTAAAACTTTGATCAATACACAGACGTGCCAAATTAAATGTTACCTATTAATCTTTCGTTGAAGAAAAAATCGACAGAAACGTTTTTACGTTTCGCTGAATATTTTATTTGTATTGAAAATTAGAAATGTATGGGCGTGTAATTAAACAACCTTCAATGATGACAAATTAATAGACACAACTTTATTGGTAGTTTGGATGCTTCATTTTGTTTATCAGTAAAAAGGTTAAGGGTTACTGGTGTTTATTTTCGTTTGATTAGCTATCTACGTTTTTATTACTATCACTTGGTCCACAATGTTGCAGTAGTCAGTGTTTCGACACTGACGTGCTTTATTAGATATAATTATGTTTGCAATTTTGACTGCTATGGAATATCTGTGTCACAAATGACCACGGATATGTTCCACTTGTCGTAAACATTTCCCGGTCCTTTCCTCCTTCATGACTTATCACGGGTTTGTAACTAGATTAACACGACGGGTGCCACTTGTGGAGTAGGAACTGCTTATCCTTCAGGAACACCTGGGTTCACCTCCTGGTTTTATTGGGGTTCGTGTTATTCGATCTTTTTGTTTTCTGTGTAATGTTTTGTAGATCGTGGTTTGTCCTTTTGTACTTTTTCTTTTGGTCATTGTGTTGTCTGTTCTTCTTCGATTTTCGGATTCGGATTACCCCTGTGGTATCTTCAAACACTTCTTACAATTCCTACTTATTGCAAGCAAAATCATTTTAAAGTCTTCGGAGCAAGTAAACAAAATAGCCACAATCGTCTAAGGATGCATATACCTGAGGGAGATTTAATTTAGCTTGGATAACTTTCCAGTATTTGATTATGAGCGTACCTAATGTCGGTTATGCTAGAAAAGCGTCGTGGTCACTAAATTACATATCTACGTTTTTATTGAAGCAATTTGTCAGCTATGCCGTGACCAGAATACCTATTGGCGGAATGATAGATTGAACTAATCGGTGTAACCTTGAGGTGGGCAGTTTGTAGGCGATTTAAAGGTTGAAATTATAATTATAATGTAGGCATATAATTCAGTGCGTAATTTCTTAACCTCAGTTATATGATATAGTAACAGCACACTATTTCCTTTTCCTGTAGTAGTAAATCTCATTTGCACGTTACATTTGACTAATTTGTATTAGGTTGATTTTGATTTATTGCGTTTAGCAATATTTCAGCTATATCATGAAGACAAGCTTTAGTGGTGGAAGAAGCCAGAGAGTACCCGGAGAGAACCACCGACCATGGGCAAGCAACTGGTAAACTTTATCACCTGCTGCTGCGAGTCGAGTGCCCCCTTTTTGTAATTTACAAAGCCGGGCGCGAACCTACACCGTATTGGTGATAGGCTTGTATGAGTTGTTAGGTAATCCAACTACCTAATTCATTGAGCTACCTGGGCCCTACAACTACCTATCCCATTGAGCCACCTGGGCCCTAATTGGTATTAGGTGTTGGCATGTTGCTTATATCTAATCCAATAATAGATTATTTAATTTGAACTAGAAAAACCTGGTTTTATACTCCATAGTTAATATTGCTGTAGTATTAATTGATCAAAGACAAACACAGCGTATCAAAGTCTGAACAGATATTAGAGTAAAGAAGGGACAGGATATAACAACAGTACAAACACAAAGATATGAACAAATACCAAAGTTATTCAAAGGTCAGACAAATAAGGGTAATAACAAATTTACCGAACTCCGAACAATCTTACAAAGGGAAAGTCAAAACTCATAATTATATAAACAGACAAAATCAGCCAACAACCGGAAAACTGTGAAAACCGTAATGACCCTGACTTGGTACAGGCATTTCTAAAGAAATGGTGGGTTGAATCAGATTTTAAAGCGCCAAACCTCCCGCTCTCATTACGGTTCAAAGGTTCCGACTGTCACTATAACAGTATTTAAATACAGGAACAAAATAGGTAAAATAGTTGTCAAAGCAGTAACATAAACTCCCACGATAGACATAATAAAGGCTGGGAGATATTATATTGAAGTACATTCATGAATTGGATCTATATTAAGGATAATTAGACGACCATTTTGTGTAATATGCGTATTTGATATTTTATTTCTTGTACCACATAATTCCGGTATATACAAACCAGAATAATGTGAGCAACCGTAACGGCTTACCTGTTAATTCTTTTTAAACTGTCAAATAGATTAATCTTTGGTTTTATATGTATCTTTTGTAGATCGTTGTTTGTCCTTTTGTACTTTTTCATTTGACCATTGTGTTGTCTGTTCTTTTTCGATTTACGGATTCTGATTACCACTTTGGTATCTTCAAACTCGTCTGAATGTTTCTGGTCATGCTTTTATTTAACTTAAAACTAAAAAATTATTTGATTGATTGATAAATTGTTATTTTCTGAAGTAAATTATGTAGTTTGACAGCAATAGTAATGTCGATGCCAATTTTACAAACAAAAACTGTAAAATGGTGGCACTGGTATGGACTTATTACTAAGATCATGAACAGTATGTATTGTATAAACAGACAACATTTACAGAACGATATGTTTCAATCATTTGAAGTCTTAAGATAAGTGTTTCAAGGGAGAAATCTCCAGTAAAATGTCGTTTAATTATGTAAACAAACGAACTACAATGTAATCGTTTTAATGCATCATCAGTTCTATTAATGTTTGTTATAGTTTGGGGGAAGCAGCTTGTGAAATAAAATGTGCTAGAAGAGACAAAATGTGAATATAACGTGAGAAATAAAAGTGTTTTATATATAATGTCATCTTTACATTTACAGCTAATAACCATCCTAAAATCAACAAAACGACTTCCTAACGTCACTTTCAGTCTCATCATGCGGAACCTAACGTCACGTACAGTCACATCATGCGGAACTCGATTGTATGGTTGTTTACTAGTAAATCTCGGTGAAAGTTCACATACTGGCATCTTAATTTGGCTTTGTTAATGTATATATTATTATAAGAACAAGTAAAAGGAGAGATGTTGATAGGGATGGAACGGATATCAAGTAGACAGTCTTTATATAAGCTCTTGATGAATATATCTGTTGCCGAAGCTAATTATTTATGGAATATGTTCAATTTGTGAACAGGTTATACTATATAAACTGGTTTGGGGCAGTTTACACTTAATAAACCGCAAAAATTGAACATATTCCTTATAATTTAATTCTTACAACAAAATGTAATGATTCCTCGATTTTAAAGACTATTATTTCATGAGACTATTTGTATTCGTCGTTGGCGAATGAATATGTAGGCAACATCACAGTACAAGCCCAGGTTATCAAGTATAACCAATTTTCCTCCAGGCGAATCAGCCAATCAGATTTCAGTATTCAAATCAAATTAAATTATTGTCATATAAATTCGGTGAACTAATTAATACAGGTACGTTGTTTGTCGTTTAATAAGAATTGATGAACCATATTTAATTACTATTCATTCCATGTGTAATGTAGATTGAACCACATAACGCATGATATTTATAACCATATGAGTCGTAAGGGTGAATTGTGTACTAAACATTGACTTCGTCCCGTCTTCCTGGAGGACGCATCGTTCTATAATGTCATTCCCAGCCGCGGAGACAATATGTGATATGTATATTCCCCGTGGATACGCAAGGTTTGCGAAACTATGGTAATTGCTGAACGTAATGTGTATATTAATGATAAAAGAGTTGTGGTTTTTTTAGGTACGAAATCCAAAACTGTTTTACAATAGGGCGTAATATAAAATTTACAGTTCCTAGCTGATGTAATATACTAATACTAAGATAAATCTTGCTCAGTCATGGGTGACCTATGTCGAATTTAACTATCCTGTATATACCCTTTTGTTTAATTACTTTTAACTTATTATGCGTTCGAATGTTTTGATTGTACCTGACGATAATTATTCCAGAAACGCGCCCAGGACACTAAATTAGATATCTATGGGGTTTTCTTCAATATCAACAAATCTTTTAGTCTTCAACTCTCATAAAATATAAATGTTTCATGAACAATCAGTGGAAGTATCTGTACTAGTAGAGCAGGAAGTGCTTACCCTTCCGGAGCACCTGAATTCACACCCAGTTTATAGTGAGGTTCGTGTTACTCGATATTTAGTTTTATGTGTATGTTTTGTAGATCGTTGTTTATCATTTTGTCATTTTTCTTCGAGTTATTTCATTTTCTTTCCTTCTTCGATTTAATGATTCTGATTCTGATTACCCCTTTAATATCTTCGATCTCTTAAAAAGTTTATATTCCGAAACCAAGATCTGGTCGAAATATATTCCGTCTCTGCAGAAACGATTATAAGCGATGCATTTTCAGATAGTGAAAATGTATAAAGATAGAGAAGTCAAGAAAAATGTCAAAAATATTTGTTTATCAATGTGTGACGTAAAAATGTTTTTGACACTTACATTCACTGAATATGGTACTGTTTTGACAACTATTTTACCTATTTTGTTCCTGTATTTAAATACTGTTATAGTGACAGCCGGAGCCTTTGAACCGTAATGAAAGCGGGAGGTTTGGCGCTTTAAAATCTGATTCAACCCACCATTTCTTTAGAAATGCCTGTACCAAGTCAGGGTCATTACGGTTTTCACAGTTTTCCGGTTGTTGACTGATTTTGTCTGTTTATATAATTATGAGTTTTGACTTTCCCTTTGTAAGATTGCTCGGAGTTCGGTAATTTTGTTATTACCCTTATCTTCAAGCTTCTCTTTTATGACTAATCATTGGAAGTGTATGCACTTTATGAATGATAATTCAATATTTCTATACTAAACTTGGGTTTTTTCTATTAACTGGAAACTTGATACAAACAACAAATACTCTATAGAACGTTTTTTTTTTTTTAACTATTTCAATAATTGAATAATTTACAATTGACAAATGATGCAAGCTAGAATTGAGCCCCTCTGGGTATAAAAACTTAAAACAATACATTTCAAAGAACAAGCATGTGTCATCTGATTGTTGTTTCAGCACTTCAGATATAATATGTAATTGTATCATCTGACGATCTACAGATGAATATGGTTCATATTGAGATGAGAGCTAGACTAATAAATGAAGAGAGCTGACATTTTAAAATATCTATAGTTAGGGTAACCACATAATATATTATCGAATGCATTTTTAAATCTCGTATTTCAATTTGTATGGAACAGATTTGTTATGACAAAAACCCCGGTATGAAATCGGAAATAATGGTAACATGATTGGCGTCTTGAAGGCTCTAATCGCAATAAGATGTCTGAGACGTGATTAATGTTTAAGACAGGGAAATTACGATTAGCATGTTGTCAATCTGTACTGGGTGTATTTGGTGCTTGTCTTTGAATTAAAAAGAAAGGAACCGAGTGCAGTATAATGTGCTGATGTAAATATTGTCAAAAACAACAATAATCGTTTTGTGAATGTTTCAACATATCAAGACATGTGATATCGAGGTGCTACGGCCATTTAGTATACTATCTTCTGACACAATACTGCGCCTAACACCACTAAAGTGCATTCACGCCTAGTTATCTACCTCATTGTTTTTATAGTTTCCAGACAACTACACAGAGATGGTGTTTTCAACTGTCAGTTACTTTCTTATATCTTACTAGGGTTTCATCCAGTATCTCCTGTTAAAGCTTACAATATACCGGAAGTGACGACAAACACTAATAAACCAATCATAACTATAATTTTTTGATCATTGTACAGAATCTACTCTAGAAACAAATCTTTGTAGAAAGAAAGATTCATTGAATGTTCGGTTTTCGAAAATATCTGATTGTTTTTCACTTATATCGTAGCGACCAAGAAAGGAGGTAGGTATGCCATGTGTGATTGATCTTGTAGGTATGCCAGGTATGATTGATCTTGTAGGTATGCCAGGTATGATTGATCTTGTAGGTATGCCAGGTATGATTGATCTTGTAGGTATGCCAGGTATGATTGATCTTGTAGGTATGCCAGGTATGATTGATCTTGTAGGTATACCAGGTATGATTGATCTTGTAGGTATGCCAGGTATGATTGATCTTGTAGGTATGCCAGGTATGATTGATCTTGTAGGTATGCCAGGTATGATTGATCTTGTAGGTATGCCAGGTATGATTGATCTTGTAGGTATGCCAGGTATGATTGATCTTGTAGGTATGCCAGGTATGATTGATCTTGTAGGTATGCCAGGTATGATTGATCTTGTAGGTATGCCAGGTATGATTGATCTTGTAGGTATGCCAGGTATGATTGATCTTGTAGGTATGCCAGGTATGATTGATCTTGTAGGTATGCCAGGTATGATTGATCTTGTAGGTATGCCAGGTATGATTGATCTTGTAGGTATGCCAGGTATGATTGATCTTGTAGGTATGCCAGGTATGATTGATCTTGTAGGTATGCCAGGTATGATTGATCTTGTAGGTATGCCAGGTATGATTGATCTTGTAGGTATGCCAGGTATGATTGATCTTGTAGGTATGCCAGGTGTGATTTATCTTGTAGGTATGCCAGGTGTGATTGATCTTGTAGGTATGCCAGGTGTGATTGATCTTGTAGGTATGCCAGGTGTGATTGATCTTGTAGGTATGCCAGGTATGATTGATCTTGTAGGTATGCCAGGTATGATTGATCTTGTAGGTATGCCAGGTATGATTGATCTTGTAGGTATGCCAGGTATGATTGATCTTGTAGGTATGCCAGGTATGATTGATCTTGTAGGTATGCCAGGTATGATTGATCTTGTAGGTATGCCAGGTATGATTGATCTTGTAGGTATGCCAGGTATGATTGATCTTGTAGGTATGCCAGGTATGATTGATCTTGTAGGTATGCCAGGTATGATTGATCTTGTAGGTATGCCAGGTATGATTGATCTTGTAGGTATGCCAGGTATGATTGATCTTGTAGGTATGCCAGGTATGATTGATCTTGTAGGTATGCCAGGTATGATTGATCTTGTAGGTATGCCAGGTATGATTGATCTTGTAGGTATGCCAGGTATGATTGATCTTGTAGGTATGCCAGGTATGATTGATCTTGTAGGTATGCCAGGTATGATTGATCTTGTAGGTATGCCAGGTATGATTGATCTTGTAGGTATGCCAGGTATGATTGATCTTGTAGGTATGCCAGGTATGATTGATCTTGTAGGTATGCCAGGTATGATTGATCTTGTAGGTATGCCAGGTATGATTGATCTTGTAGGTATGCCAGGTATGATTGATCTTGTAGGTATGCCAGGTATGATTGATCTTGTAGGTATGCCAGGTATGATTGATCTTGTAGGTATGCCAGGTATGATTGATCTTGTAGGTATGCCAGGTATGATTGATCTTGTAGGTATGCCAGGTATGATTGATCTTGTAGGTATGCCAGGTATGATTGATCTTGTAGGTATGCCAGGTATGATTGATCTTGTAGGTATGCCAGGTATGATTGATCTTGTAGGTATGCCAGGTATGATTGATCTTGTAGGTATGCCAGGTGTGATTGATCTTGTAGGTATGCCAGGTATGATTGATCTTGTAGGTATGCCAGGTATGATTGATCTTGTAGGTATGCCAGGTATGATTGATCTTGTAGGTATGCCAGGTGTGATTGATCTTGTAGGTATGCCAGGTGTGATTGATCTTGTAGGTATGCCAGGTATGATTGATCTTGTAGGTATGCCAGGTATGATTGATCTTGTAGGTATGCCAGGTATGATTAATCTTGTAGGTATGCCAGGTATGATTGATCTTGTAGGTATGCCAGGTATGATTGATCTTATAGGTATGCCAGGTATTATTGATCTTGTAGGTATGCCAGGTATGATTGATCTTGTAGGTATGCCAGGTATGATTGATCTTGTAGGTATGCCAGGTATGATTGATCTTGTAGGTATGCCAGGTATGATTGATCTTGTAGGTATGCCAGGTATGATTGATCTTGTAGGTATGCCAGGTATGATTGATCTTGTAGGTATGCCAGGTATGATTGATCTTGTAGGTATGTCAGGTATGATTGATCTTGTAGGTATGCCAGGTATGATTGATCTTGTAGGTATACCAGGTATGATTGATCTTGTAGGTATGCCAGGTATGATTGATCTTGTAGGTATGCCAGGTATGATTGATCTTGTAGGTATGCCAGGTATGATTGATCTTGTAGGTATGCCAGGTATGATTGATCTTGTAGGTATGCCAGGTATGATTGATCTTGTAGGTATGCCAGGTATGATTGATCTTGTAGGTATGCCAGGTATGATTGATCTTGTAGGTATGCCAGGTATGATTGATCTTGTAGGTATGCCAGGTATGATTGATCTTGTAGGTATGCCAGGTATGATTGATCTTGTAGGTATGCCAGGTATGATTGATCTTGTAGGTATGCCAGGTGTGATTGATCTTGTAGGTATGCCAGGTGTGATTGATCTTGTAGGTATGCCAGGTGTGATTGATCTTGTAGGTATGCCAGGTGTGATTGATCTTGTAGGTATGCCAGGTATGATTGATCTTGTAGGTATGCCAGGTATGATTGATCTTGTAGGTATGCCAGGTATGATTGATCTTGTAGGTATGCCAGGTATGATTGATCTTGTAGGTATGCCAGGTATGATTGATCTTGTAGGTATGCCAGGTATGATTGATCTTGTAGGTATGCCAGGTATGATTGATCTTGTAGGTATGCCAGGTATGATTGATCTTGTAGGTATGCCAGGTATGATTGATCTTGTAGGTATGCCAGGTATGATTGATCTTGTAGGTATGCCAGGTATGATTGATCTTGTAGGTATGCCAGGTATGATTGATCTTGTAGGTATGCCAGGTATGATTGATCTTGTAGGTATGCCAGGTATGATTGATCTTGTAGGTATGCCAGGTATGATTGATCTTGTAGGTATGCCAGGTATGATTGATCTTGTAGGTATGCCAGGTATGATTGATCTTGTAGGTATGCCAGGTATGATTGATCTTGTAGGTATGCCAGGTATGATTGATCTTGTAGGTATGCCAGGTATGATTGATCTTGTAGGTATGCCAGGTATGATTGATCTTGTAGGTATGCCAGGTATGATTGATCTTGTAGGTATGCCAGGTATGATTGATCTTGTAGGTATGCCAGGTATGATTGATCTTGTAGGTATGCCAGGTATGATTGATCTTGTAGGTATGCCAGGTATGATTGATCTTGTAGGTATGCCAGGTATGATTGATCTTGTAGGTATGCCAGGTATGATTGATCTTGTAGGTATGCCAGGTATGATTGATCTTGTAGGTATGCCAGGTATGATTGATCCTATAGGTATGCCAGGTATTATTGATCTTGTAGGTATGCCAGGTATGATTGATCTTGTAGGTATGCCAGGTATGATTGATCTTGTAGGTATGCCAGGTATGATTGATCTTGTAGGTATGCCAGGTATGATTGATCTTGTAGGTATGCCAGGTATGATTGATCTTGTAGGTATGCCAGGTATGATTGATCTTGTAGGTATGCCAGGTATGATTGATCTTGTAGGTATGTCAGGTATGATTGATCTTGTAGGTATGCCAGGTATGATTGATCTTGTAGGTATGCCAGGTATGATTGATCTTGTAGGTATGCCAGGTATGATTGATCTTGTAGGTATGCCAGGTATGATTGATCTTGTAGGTATGCCAGGTATGATTGATCTTGTAGGTATGCCAGGTATGATTGATCTTGTAGGTATGCCAGGTATGATTGATCTTGTAGGTATGCCAGGTATGATTGATCTTGTAGGTATGCCAGGTATGATTGATCTTGTAGGTATGCCAGGTATGATTGATCTTGTAGGTATGCCAGGTATGATTGATCTTGTAGGTATGCCAGGTATGATTGATCTTGTAGGTATGCCAGGTATGATTGATCTTGTAGGTATGCCAGGTATGATTGATCTTGTAGGTATGCCAGGTATGATTGATCTTGTAGGTATGCCAGGTATGATTGATCTTGTAGGTATGCCAGGTATGATTGATCTTCCAAATATCATTTTTGTTGACATCTCTGTTAACAAATACATGCACCAGCTGTCATCTTTTATTTTACTTAAATTTATTTTTGATTTTAACATATTCTGACAGAATATAATGACAATCGCACTGAAACATTTGAACACATGCTATCTTTCTTTTTCCATTTTATTTTTTGCTATTTTTTAAAGGTTGCAGTTAAATTATTTCTCAACTTCATTTATTTTCTATAAATAGCAACGGTTACTTCATTTACGTCATTTACTATTAAACCTTTGTATAAGTTCCTCGTTAAGTCGCTATTATATAACCGTTATTTTTTACATTTATAGAAAGAATAAAGCGGAAATTTATCTTTTATCTCACTTCGCGTAGTAATACGTAAATTATGCGGATTTATATTCATGTAATGTATGTACATAATCCAATCGTCTGTTTTAATTCAATAAAACGTACACGTTCGTCTTATTTACATTGTTATTGCTGTAGTTTGAATATTAAATACATATACAGTCGTATTACTGATATTCTGATTATTCCTTTTGTATCTTCCTTTTTTTCTTCCTGCGGACTAAGAATACATTTATAGATGTAATTTCAGCTGTCATGTGATCCCGGCACCGATGCCCCCATTGCTACAGGTATAAGACAATTTACGACAGCAGATCATAATGATCAGTGTGCTAGAGTTGTTTACTGTGGTGTACTGTAATATAAGATGCTATGGAACTTGTGGCAAAGACAAATCACTTGTGTAGCTTCTACTGAATTACTTTTAGTAGTCACTAGAAATAACTGAAAGACTGCTAAATTCAAGTTAAACAGTACAAAATCGTGTTTTTTAGTTCTGTATTGTCTGCCTGAATCGTAATATATAATCATTTCCCCTTATTTTGTATCTATCTCTTATCAGCCACTAGTGGCAAATTTGCTACAAAAAAGTGCATCAATTAACCGCCATTCAGAACTGTGTTGGTCGAATCCTTTTAAGCGGTCTCGAAACAGCAAAAATTGCTAACAAATTACATCATTACAATAGAAACTGCTTTGTGTAAAACATATAATTCCCATTTATAACCAGATTTTGTATTTTATTTTTGTTATTTTATAACTATGTTTAAGTACACCGGAAGCAAATAGAAAATATCGTCAATTAAGAGCATAATGACACGTGCAGGCGTGTTAAATAATTGTGAATTCTTTATTGATTTGAAAACACTTATCTTTGTTTTTTTGTTTTCAGGAAGAAGGTAGAGAATTTTTACAAAAGAGACGTTGCTGTATATGCGTTGACAGGACGCTGGAATAAGAATACATTTCCTTATTAATATGAAATTGGCGCGGCCATGAATGCTCGCGAATCTGAAAATTATCTGCCGATTTCATGCTCATCCAGTGCATCAAAATATTTTTGGGCCGAGATATGTCGGGGACGACTTTTTTAGGATCGAAACTAGTCTCGTTCAATCAAACTCTCGTTCCTTACGATATCTCAAAAGTTAGATTCCGGTCTGCAGAACAAAAATCTCAGAAGAGATTTGATAAAAATTTGAAAATAGCAAAATTACCTACATGTAGGTACATATTTATTCCCATAAAGAGCTCGCTTCGCTCGCATATAAACGGTTCATATGAATTGGAAAAGAAAGTGGAAACAGTTATGGTTAATTATTCCTTCGATATCAACGAAACGAAATACCAAAGAATTCGTAGGAAGACCTCCTGTAAAATACGAATTCCAATGTAGACGTGAAATTAATTCAAAAAGTATTTACCCCGGTAAGCAAAAATAGCCTGGAAAATGAAACACTAACTGTAAGAAAAAGAAAGAACAACGACTTATTATTTACTTTCAAATTCAATTAATGTGTCAAAAAATACGTAACGTTCCATTTTTCTGTCCTAATGGAAAATATAAAAATACAAAAACAAAAACTGTTTTGAATGCCGTACATGTATAACGCTATGTCTTAGTTGCGCGCATGAAAGAAAATAAAAGAAACTAATTTTAAGCGAGGACCACACAACCATTCTGTATAATATATTGGACATCAAGATTAGATATAATTGACTGTGATAAAGGATACTATAATATAAAATAAATACAGCTAAACCTCTGTATCTCGAAATCAGATAAGATTTTACCTGGCATACTTCGAAGTCAAAATTTGATGCGTAAGTGTGTGCCCAATGTTGTCAATGTCTCTAGATTGTCTATTCTTACTTGTCCTTCGGTTTTCTCTAACGTTTATATATAAATCGCTTTCAACTATTTATTCCTTATATTTCGAAATAACAAAAACATTCAAGCCAAAAAATTAACGACCTTTTCGTGCTTCACACAAAAAGAGTCGCCATTGATGTCCATTATATAAGATAACAAAATAGACTGGGATATTTTGATTTATGTGGTTGCAGCTGGACAATGTTATCGTGAGCTAAGGAGAGAGGATACTACATCCTGTGTCTTATTATTCGGACCATATAATGGCTAAAGCCCCATCTGCTAATATTAATACCAATCGATCGAAGTTGTTCCTGTGTATTGGAATATTTAAAGCTGGGAACATATGTATCTGGTGCTGTTGGTGTTGATTTATGGACTATAAAATCTACTTACAATAATAATATTCTGTCGCGATCTAGACGAAACTAATTTGTAGAAATAGGTTTGAAATAAAATAACGTCCTTACTTTAAATGTAATATGAAATGTCTACAATTGGGAAATCAGACAATGGCACAAGTCAGGATCAAGGTAGGAACGAAATAAATTCACCGGTTAATTTCCAATGTAAACGATGTGCAAATAAAACTAATACTGCCATAATAAATGTTTTGAATGGTTATCAATTAAACTAAAAATATAAAGTCGATGGAAGTGAAAAGTATGAATGAAATACACTACAAACCAATAAAAATCACTTAAATGTAAATGGATTTAGAGATGGAACTCATTTCATAGTCTGAGATATATCAAATTCAGTAAATAAAACTAACATTAATGGAAGTCCGATAAACAACAATATTACAGTTGTTTCCATCATATTGCGTTTACCATTTAATGTTCCTTGCGTTGAAAGAGAGGGATAGTAGTGCAAATAAGTTTGTATACAACTTGAAATCCTAGCTTAAATAATATTTACATCATTAAATAAATAATGTGTTTTATTGTATTATGAAAAGAAAGCTTATATGTTATTTATCAATAAATATCTTTAAATCAAATAATTTAAAAACCCGGCATGTATTATGAATATAACAAAATGGATGGTAAATAAAGAAATATTGATAGACTTGCCCTTGAATGAAGTATTCATATATGAAATGTTCTATGACCGGCAAAAAAAGGTTGACCTTTAAATACAGGTGACTGCTTAATATATGTGACCATATGGACATGTTTGATTGTGCAGTGATACATGTGATATATGAATACTGCATAAACCTATGCGCATTGTTAACAGGCAATGATGAATAAAAGAATATGACTGTTAAAAAAATACTGCATCAACCAGAATTATGTCCAAACCGCAAATCAAATTATGTTATATTGTCTGAAATCGTCAAATATTAAATAGGTCTGTTGCCAACACTAGTCTCCAAAAGCTGCTCGGCATCAATAATAATCCGTGCACCTGTCCCGTCTCCCATTGTTGTTCCATACAGACATGATTCTGAGCGCCTGTCTCCCAACAGGAATCAAAATATTTGATTTCCAAGGTAGCTCGGTATAGACAGCAATCCGAACACCTATCTTCCAAGACAGATTACTGTAAAAGTATTAATTTTCACTGCATCCAATTTTCGCGGTTTCTCCTAACTGGACAAATTCGCGGTAACCTTTTTTTTCGCGTATTTCTTATTGTACAAAAGCAAAAAAAAATGTACTTTTCGGTCAACCAGTTTATTAGCAGACGACGTTTTATACTGACAAGATAAAATCGTATTACGTATTACATTTGTAATGTGAAATCGGCTCACTCTGTTTTATCTCAACAGTAAGTTAACTTATGTTCACTCATTTAAAGATTACTAGTAAAACTTTCAAATACTAGTAGTGACACGATGTTAAAACGTTGGCTCCTACGTCCATCATAGACACCACCTCCGATACTACCGGATCCGCGGAATGCAGAAACGCCTGAAAAAGCTGAAAATATGGTGCATGCAAATGCAGAAGTGGAAAAAATATTGACTACAAAACGTAAAAGAGGAGAGTATAACCCCTATGACTCCGAACAACGTGCTAAGATGGCAAGATATGCAGTTGAACATGGTGTAGCGAGAGCTGCTAAACATTTTTCATGGAAACTGAGTAAAAATGTAAACGAGAGTATGCAGAAAATGTGCTTATCCCTTATGTTGAAAGTGTTGTTAATGAATATCCTCTTAACCGTAAGGACCAGAAAGCGCTGTGCTTATTTGACGTGTTTGCTGCGCACAGAACGGATTCATTCAAAGACAATCTAGACGACAATGATATTAAAAAAAGATTTATCCCTGCATCGTGCACTAGTGAACTGCAGCCACTAGATGTAGCTGGTAATGACGAATTTAAAAGGAAAATTAAATATTCCTATATAAACTGGTATTCTGGTGAACTTAGTTAAAGGAATGAAATTGAGAAAAGCAGCAAGTGATGTTAAAATTGATATAAAACTGTCTAATATCAAACCCATCTTCCGAGATTACACATATTTCTCAGACCATTTATTATAGGCTACACTGATTTCCTGTTATAGCTTTATGCAGTTTTGTATCATCAATAAAAATGATAAACAAAAAGTACCACAATGTCGGAACAATTCCAAAATCAAATATCAAAATCGCAGAGAGAGGCAAAACCTATACCCTAACGCATAATACCGCTAACATTCCTGGCTTGGTTCAGGAACTCCAATACAAAGTGGAGGTCTTAAACTAGTTATAAGGAGCGAGAACTCTTAGTGAATATGAGTTCATATACAATCTGATATCTTCTATATAAAACAGCTAGTTAAGAAGATGAGTCCCACAACATATACAAAGCCTTCCTAAAATCTGAAATATTAATATACAGGCAGTATAAACGCGGATTTCACAGAGGACACCATCAAAAACAGTTATAATTACTCTTGATTCTGCTCTTTTTAGACAATTTGGCAATTGTTTTGGATTGTTGACATTTCAATATAAATACAATATATGTACATTGTTTAAAAATATAAAATTCATTTGCACTCGCTACGAACTAGGACAGAACGTTCGTCAAAGTCTCGTTTTATACCTGTTTCTAAAGCTCTTTTTATATTTCCGACAATGTACGTTCATTGTCTATATATTACACCATGTTGAGCTCGAGGTTATATACCTATAGACAACGATAAACTATAATTGTTACACGGATTCAAATATTTATTATTTAAATAATGATACTGTTCCAGCATTGTTGTCAAACGGTGTACCCATCTATCCAATCAACAAGCAATGTTGACTCGGGCAACGGATGTTGTAAGGTTTGTGTTTTATTCAAAGTATACATATTTGTAAAATTAGTATAAACAGCTTTTAAGTAAACATGTCGTGGATACTGTAAGTAAAAACAAACAATTACCACAAATTGTCGATATGCAATAACATTTCACTCATCCAAAGGTTTGACCAATGAAAACGTAGATATCTAATTTGATATGCACGATGTGTTTCTTGAATAACCGTCATCGGATCGGCTATCGGATCTCTTTTATTGAACTAGTATTATACATATGACCTATTCTGCGTCAGGACAGATAAACATATTATGGATAAAGTTACTCGATTTAGCTTTAACTCTACATACACATTTATATGAGAGGGCTGATAGTTTACTCACATAGGGAGAACATGTCCATGAGAACGTCATTTCTTTAAGAGTGGATGCTTAGACCCCTGATACTAATTTGATCCAGCAATTTTTCTTATTGCAGCGCATGAAAAATTCCAGAGAGACATTCATCATTTTGCCTCAAGAAGAGTTTGAAGATACCGAAGGACTAATCAGAATCCGTAAATAGAAGAAAAAAATGGTCAAAAGGACAAACAACGAGCTACAAAGCATACACACAAAACTAAAGATCGAGTAACACGAACCCCACGAAAAACCGGGGGTGAATTCTCGTGCTCCATTGAATGTTCGGTTTTCGAAAATATCTGATTGTTTTTCACTTATATCGTAGCGACCAAGAAAGGAGGTAGGTATGCCATGTGTGATTGATCTTGTAGGTATGCCAGGTATGATTGATCTTGTAGGTATGCCAGGTGTGATTGATCTTGTAGGTATGCCAGGTGTGATTGATCTTGTAGGTATGCCAGGTATGATTGATCTTGTAGGTATGCCAGGTATGATTGATCTTGTAGGTATGCCAGGTGTGATTGATCTTGTAGGTATGCCAGGTATGATTGATCTTGTAGGTATGCCAGGTATGATTGATCTTGTAGGTATGCCAGGTATGATTGATCTTGTAGGTATGCCAGGTATGATTGATCTTGTAGGTATGCCAGGTATGATTGATCTTGTAGGTATGCCAGGTGTGATTGATCTTGTAGGTATGCCAGGTGTGATTGATCTTGTAGGTATGCCAGGTATGATTGATCTTGTAGGTATGCCAGGTATGATTGATCTTGTAGGTATGCCAGGTATGATTGATCTTGTAGGTATGCCAGGTATGATTGATCTTGTAGGTATGCCAGGTATGATTGATCTTGTAGGTATGCCAGGTATGATTGATCTTGTAGGTATGCCAGGTATGATTGATCTTGTAGGTATGCCAGGTATGATTGATCTTGTAGGTATGCCAGGTATGATTGATCTTGTAGGTATGCCAGGTATGATTGATCTTGTAGGTATGCCAGGTATGATTGATCTTGTAGGTATGCCAGGTGTGATTGATCTTGTAGGTATGCCAGGTATGATTGATCTTGTAGGTATGCCAGGTATGATTGATCTTGTAGGTATGCCAGGTGTGATTGATCTTGTAGGTATGCCAGGTATGATTGATCTTGTAGGTATGCCAGGTATGATTGATCTTGTAGGTATGCCAGGTGTGATTGATCTTGTAGGTATGCCAGGTATGATTGATCTTGTAGGTATGCCAGGTATGATTGATCTTGTAGGTATGCCAGGTGTGATTGATCTTGTAGGTATGCCAGGTATGATTGATCTTGTAGGTATGCCAGGTGTGATTGATCTTGTAGGTATGCCAGGTATGATTGATCTTGTAGGTATGCCAGGTGTGATTGATCTTGTAGGTATGCCAGGTGTGATTGATCTTGTAGGTATGCCAGGTGTGATTGATCTTGTAGGTATGCCAGGTGTGATTGATCTTGTAGGTATGCCAGGTGTGATTGATCTTGTAGGTATGCCAGGTATGATTGATCTTGTAGGTATGCCAGGTGTGATTGATCTTGTAGGTATGCCAGGTATGATTGATCTTGTAGGTATGCCAGGTATGATTGATCTTGTAGGTATGCCAGGTATGATTGATCTTGTAGGTATGCCAGGTGTGATTGATCTTGTAGGTATGCCAGGTGTGATTGATCTTGTAGGTATGCCAGGTATGATTGATCTTGTAGGTATGCCAGGTATGATTGATCTTGTAGGTATGCCAGGTATGATTGATCTTGTAGGTATGCCAGGTATGATTGATCTTGTAGGTATGCCAGGTATGATTGATCTTGTAGGTATGCCAGGTATGATTGATCTTGTAGGTATGCCAGGTGTGATTGATCTTGTAGGTATGCCAGGTATGATTGATCTTGTAGGTATGCCAGGTATGATTGATCTTCCAAATATCATTTTTGTTGACATCTCTGTTAACAAATACATGCACCAGCTGTCATCTTTTATTTTACTTAAATTTATTTTTGATTTTAGCATATTTTGACAGAATATAATGACAATCGCACTGAAACATTTGAACACATGCTATCTTTCTTTTTCCATTTTATTTTTTGCTATTTTTTAAAGGTTGCAGTTAAATTATTTCTCAACCTCATTTTTTTCTATAAATAGCAACGGTTACTTCATTTACGTCATTTACTATTAAACCTTTGTATAAGTTCCTCGTTAAGTCGCTATTATATAACCGTTATTTTTTACATTTATAGAAAGAATAAAGCGGAAATTTATCTTTTATCTCACTTCGCGTAGTAATACGTAAATTATGCAGAATTATATTCATGTAATGTATGTACATAATCCAATCGTCTGTTTTAATTCAATAAAACGTACACGTTCGTCTTATTTACATTGTTATTGCTGTAGTTTGAATATTAAATACATATACAGTCGTATTACTGATATTCTGATTATTCCTTTTGTATCTTCCTTTTTTTCTTCCTGCGGACTAAGAATACATTTATAGATGTAATTTCAGCTGTCATGTGATCCCGGCACCGATGCCCCCATTGCTACAGGTATAAGACAATTTACGACAGCAGATCATAATGATCAGTGTGCTAGAGTTGTTTACTGTGGTGTACTGTAATATAAGATGCTATGGAACTTGTGGCAAAGACAAATCACTTGTGTAGCTTCTACTGAATTACTTTTAGTAGTCACAATGTTATCGTGAGCTAAGGAGAGAGGATACTACATCCTGTGTCTTATTATTCGGACCATATAATGGCTAAAGCCCCATCTGCTAATATTAATACCAATCGATCGAAGTTCGTCCTGTGTATTGGAATATTTAAAGCTGGGAACATATGTATCTGGTGCTGTTGGTGTTGATTTATGGACTATAAAATCTTCTTACAATAATAATATTCTGTCGCGATCTAGACGAAACTAATTTGTAGAAATAGGTTTGAAATAAAATAACGTCCTTACATTAAATGTAATATGAAATGTCTACAATTGGGAAAGCAGACAATGGCACAAGTCAGGATCAAGGTAGGAACAAAATCAATTCACCGGTTAATTTCCAATGTAAATAAAGGTAATAACAAAATTACCGAACTCCGAACAATCTTACAAAGGGAAAGTCAAAACTCATAATTATATAAACAGACAAAATCAGTCAACAACCGGAAAACTGTGAAAACCGTAATGACCCTGACTTGGTACAGGCATTTCTAAAGAAATGGTGGGTTGAATCAGATTTTAAGGCGCCAAACCTCCCGCTCTCATTACGGTTCAAAAGTTGTAAACGATGTGCAAATAAAACTAATACTGCCATACTAAATGTTTTGAATGGTTATCAATTAAACTAAAAATATAAAGTCGATGGAAGTGAAAAGTATGAATGAAATACACTACAAACCAATAAAAATCACTTAAATGTAAATGGATTTAGAGATGGAACTCATTTCATAGTCTGAGATATATCAAATTCAGTAAATAAAACTAACATTAATGGAAGTCCGATAAACAACAATATTACAGTTGTTTCCATCATATTGCGTTTACCATTTAATGTTCCTTGCGTTGAAAGAGAGGGATAGTAGTGCAAATAAGTTTGTATACAACTTGAAATCCTAGCTTAAATAATATTTACATCATTAAATAAATAATGTGTTTTATTGTATTATGAAAAGAAAGCTTATATGTTATTTATCAATAAATATCTTTAAATCAAATAATTTAAAAACCCGGCATGTATTATGAATATAACAAAATGGATGGTAAATAAAGAAATATTGATAGACTTGCCCTTGAATGAAGTATTCATATATGAAATGTTCTATGACCGGCAAAAAAAGGTTGACCTTTAAATACAGGTGACTGCTTAATATATGTGACCATATGGACATGTTTGATTGTGCAGTGATACATGTGATATATGAATACTGCATAAACCTATGCGCATTGTTAACAGGCAATGATGAATAAAAGAATATGACTGTTAAAAAAATACTGTATCAACCAGAATTATGTCCAAACCGCAAATCAAATTATGTTATATTGTCTGAAATCGTCAAATATTAAATAGGTCTGTTGCCAACATTAGTCTCCAAAAGCTGCTCGGCATCAATAATAATCCGTGCACCTGTCCCGTCTCCCATTGTTGTTCCATACAGACATGATTCTGAGCGCCTGTCTCCCAACAGGAATCAAAATATTTGATTTCCAAGGTAGCTCGGTATAGACAGCAATCCGAACACCTATCTTCCAAGACAGATTACTGTAAAAGTATTAATTTTCACTGCATCCAATTTTCGCGGTTTCTCCTAACTGGACAAATTCGCGGTAACCTTTTTTTTCGCGTATTTCTTATTGTACAAAAGCAAAAAAAAATGTACTTTTCGGTCAACCAGTTTATTAGCAGACGACGTTTTATACTGACAAGATAAAATCGTATTACGTATTACATTTGTAATGTGAAATCGGCTCACTCTGTTTTATCTCAACAGTAAGTTAACTTATGTTCACTCATTTAAAGATTACTAGTAAAACTTTCAAATACTAGTAGTGACACGATGTTAAATAAAGGTAATAACAAAATTACCGAACTCCGAACAATCTTACAAAGGGAAAGTAAAAACTCATAATTATATAAACAGACAAAATCAGTCAACAACCGGAAAACTGTGAAAACCGTAATGACCCTGACTTGGTACAGGCATTTCTAAAGAAATGGTGGGTTGAATCAGATTTTAAGGCGCCAAACCTCCCGCTCTCATTACGGTTCAAAGGTTCCGGCTGTCACTGTAACAGTATTTAAATACAGGAACAAAATAGGTAAAATAGTTGTCAAAGCAGTACCATATTCGGTGACGTAAATGTCAAAATATTTTTACGTCACACATTGACAAAAAAAATTCTTGACATATTTGACTCTTTATCTTTATACATTTTCACTATATGAAAATGCATCGCTTATAATTTTTTCTGCAGAGACGGAATATATTTCGACAAGATATTGGTATCGGAATATAAAATGTTTAAGAGATCGAATAAGGCGAATCTTTTTATAGCCCTGGTCCAGTAGCCTGTTTCTCAGATGAAGATGACGTTTCAGGAAATCAGAATAATTGCTACTGCCCCTTGCATAGCGAATCAATTGCGAGATGTAAACACCATATGCAGGAGAAGCTGGTATATTGCTGCACATATTTGGAAAATTTATGATTTTAAAATTGAAGTCGTCCCGCTTATCATAAATTTTAGTACTGAGATGACCACTGTCGTCAAATTCGAGGTATAAGTCCAAAAATGATGCGGACGAAGCTGTATCGGTGGTCTCTTTAACTTCCAGCTCTGGAGGATATATCAATGGAAGAAATTCTGCAAATCTAGAATTATTGATAGATAAAACGTCATCAATATACCTGTATGTGAAATTAAAGGCTCTAGCCTCATGAATCTTCTTATCTTTTACAAGCTTTTGAAGAAACTCCGACTCATATGAGTATAAAAATAAATCGGCTAGAAGAGGGGCACAATTCGTACCCATTGGTATGCCGACGACCTGCTGAAACAGTGTCCCTCCAAAGGAGACAAATATGTTAAAACGTTGGCTCCTACGTCCATCATAGACACCACCTCCGATACTACCGGATCCGCGGAATGCAGAAACGCCTGAAAAAGCTGAAAATATGGTGCATGCAAATGCAGAAGTGGAAAAAATATTGACTACAAAACGTAAAAGAGGAGAGTATAACCCCTATGACTCCGAACAACGTGCTAAGATGGCAAGATATGCAGTTGAACATGGTGTAGCGAGAGCTGCTAAACATTTTTCATGGAAACTGAGTAAAAATGTAAACGAGAGTATGCAGAAAATGTGCTTATCCCTTATGTTGAAAGTGTTGTTAATGAATATCCTTTTAACCGTAAGGACCAGAAAGCGCTGTGCTTATTTGACGTGTTTGCTGCGCACAGAACGGATTCATTCAAAGACAAGCTAGACGACAATGATATTAAAAAAAGATTTGTCCCTGCATCGTGCACTAGTGAACTGCAGCCACGAGATGTAGCTGGTAATGACGAATTTAAAAGGAAAATTAAATATTCCTATATAAACTGGTATTCTGGTGAACTTAGTTAAAGGAATGAAATTGAGAAAAGCAGCAAGTGATGTTAAAATTGATATAAAACTGTCTAATATCAAACCCATTCATGCATCTTGAATCGTAGCTGCATTCCAGCAAGTAACAAAAAAAACTTTAATTAGGGGGTGGGAAAAAACATGTATCAAAGAATGTGTTGACAATTGCCGACTATGATTACCATAATTATCTGTTTCACATTTACAGTATGATTTCACGCTTTGACGCACACTGTGATTTTAACATGTTATTTCTACTATTGACACTCAGTGTACTTGTAACAATGGCAGTATTTTTTGTAATTTTGACATGATCAGTTGGCCTGAAAACTATAAATATAATTGAATTGTATGGTTACACGGGAGACAATCGGATAAACAATAAAAACGAAATACCGGAAAACACTTCAACTTTACATAAAAATACCAATAATTAAATATATAGTGTACGCTTTGTACAAAATAAAAAGTTCACAAAACACGCTTGATAGAAATACTCCACATTGATCATGTAAAGAATACGAAAAGTTAACCTGTTGGGTTGAAGTTACTACTATCAAGGACTGACATAAGTTATCTTTCGTTACAATTTTTCGAGGGTACTATTTTTCGCTGTCTGACGTCCTCCTAGAAATAAGTGAAAATTAGTACTTTTACAGTAGTTTACACAGGAACCCTAATTCCTGTTTTCAAAGTCAGTTTGATATAGATAGAAATCAGACATGTCTTCCGAGATTACACATATTTCTCAGACCATTTATTATAGGCTACACTGATTTCCTGTTATAGCTTTATGCAGTTTTGTATCATCAATAAAAATGATAAACAAAAAGTACCACAATGTCGGAACAATTCCAAAATCAAATATCAAAATCGCAGAGAGAGGCAAAACCTATACCCTAACGCATAATACCGCTAACATTCCTGGCTTGGTTCAGGAACTCCAATACAAAGTGGAGGTCTTAAACTAGTTATAAGGAGCGAGACCTCTTAGTGAATATGAGTTCATATACAATCTGATATCTTGTATATAAAACAGCTAGTTAAGAAGATGAGTCCCAAAACATATACAAAGCCTTCCTAAAATCTGAAATATTAATATACAGGCAGTATAAACGCGGATTTCACAGAGGACACCATCAAAAACAGTTATAATTACTCTTGATTCTGCTCTTTTTAGACAATTTGGCAATTTTTTTGGGTTGTTGACATTTCAATATAAATACAATATATGTACATTGTTTAAAAATATAAAATTCATTTGCACTCGCTACGAACTAGTTCAGAAAGTTCGTCAAAGTCTCGTTTTATACCTGTTTCTAAAGCTCTTTTTATATTTTCCGACAATGTACGTTCATTGTCTATATATTACACCATGTTGAGCTCGAGGTTACATACCTATAGACAACGATAAACTATAATTGTAACACGGATTCAAATATTTATTATTTAAATAATGATACTGTTCCAGCATTGTTGTCAAACGGTGTACCCATCTATCCAATCAACAAGCAATGTTGACTCGGGCAACGGATGTTGTAAGGTTTGTGTTTTATTCAAAGTATACATATTTGTAAAATTAGTATAAACAGCTTTTAAGTAAACATGTCGTGGATACTGTAAGTAAAAACAAACAATTACCACAAATTGTCGATATGCAATAACATTTCACTCATCCAAAGGTTTGACCAATGAAAACGTAGATATCTAATTTGATATGCACGATGTGTTTCTTGAATAACCGTCATCGGATCGGCTATCGGATCTCTTTTATTGAACTAGTATTATACATATGACCTATTCTGCGTCAGGACAGATAAACATATTATGGATAAAGTTACTCGATTTAGCTTTAACTCTACATACACATTTATATGAGAGGGCTGACAGTTTACTCACATAGGGAGAACATGTCCATGAGAACGTCATTTCTATAAGAGTGGATGCTTACACCCCTGATACTAATTTGATTCAGCAATTTTTCTTATTGCAGCGCCTGAACAATTCCAGAGAGACATTTATCATTTTGCCTCAAGAAGAGTTTGAAGATATCGAAGGGCTAATCAGAATCCGTAAATAGAAGAAGGACAAAAAAATGGTCAAAAGGACAAACAATGATCTACAAAGCATACACATAAAACTAAAGATCGAGTAACACGAACCCCACGAAAAACCGGGGATGAATTCTAGTGCTCCGGAAGAGTAAACAGTTCCTGCTACACCAGTGGCACCCGTCGTAATAATTTAGTTACAAACCCGGTAATAAGTCATGAATGAGGAAAGGACCGGGAGGTGTTTGCGACAAGTGGAACATATACGTGGTCATTTGTGATATAGCTATTCCATAGAGGTCACCCAAGTCATGGTGGCGACCGTACAACTTTCGAAGTGATGACTTCAACATAACCAAGAGGTACCCTTGGTTCAGTAGCTTCCTTTTTAACAGCAACTCTCTACCAAGGAAATCCTAATATGAACCTCAACCTCTGGAATATCGTATCAACTGAAAGATATATACTCCATATGCTGGTGGTTGCTGGCATGTTGCTACATATAGATGGAAAGCTCACAATGGGAAAATTGAAATCATCTCTTTTGTCGTAAAGTTTCGTTCTTAACCACTCCTCACTGTTAATTTCTGCGATATGCTGTTGATGTTGGCATTGTTTTGAAAAGATGACATTATTTCTTGTCCGTTTTATTACCTTCACTATAAAATTAATAATGAACATATAAACTTTAGCTTTGACATTTCTTCTAGACAAATGTATTGATTTTGCAGTTGCATTTGCTGTACGCAGAAGAGAGTACTATACCAAAATAAATATTTTATATTATATAAACATTATTGATGGATGATCAAAAGTTGCTCTTTTTGTCACATGTCACATTCACCATTAAAACCAGACACAAAAGGAAGATAGCTTCCTGAATATGTCCATTGTTACATTTACATACAAATGAGACAGACTTGATTTTAATGTTCACACAACATGATAGTTGGCCATTAATATTAATAGTACGAGAAGGAATAAAGTTTATTTGATTTTTCGTTTTGATTTCTACTTGATTTTTTATTGATTTGTACTTTTTTTTCTCAAGCTAATATACAACAATAATTGTTATAGAAAAAGGAAACAAGGACTTTTTTTTCTGTCAATATATGTTCTAGATGTTTAATGGCTTACATCTATACAAATCTATTAAACCGCGTTACTAAAAGGATATAAATAACACTAAAACACAATAGACCATTTACTGGAGGATGACACACGTCTAATTTATGGAGGTTTACAAACAAAAAATTCCCATCGTTTTACTATGATCGTATTCTTTGAAGTAAATAAACGTTTGAGAAAACCGAAAGGACAATCAAGAATGGACAATCAAGAATGGACAATCAAGAATGGACAATCAAGAAAGGACAATCAAGAATGGACAATCAAGAATGGACAATCAAGAAAGGACAATCAAGAAAGGACAATCAAGAATGGACAATCAAGAATGGACAATCAAGAATGGACAATCAAGAATGGACAATCAAGAAAGGACAATCAAGAATGGACAATCAAGAATGGACAATCAAGAATGGACAATCAAGAAAGGACAATCAAGAAAGGACAATCAAGAATGGACAATCAAGAAAGGACAATCAAGAAAGGACAATCAAGAATGGACAATCAAGAAAGGACAATCAAGAATGGACAATCAAGAAAGGACAATCAAGAATGGACAATCAAGAAAGGATAATCAAGAATGGACAATCAAGAATGGACAATCAAGAAAGGACAATCAAGAATGGACAATCAAGAAAGGACAATCAAGAAAGGACAATCAAGAAAGGACAATCAAGAATGGACAATCAAGAAAGGACAATCAAGAATGGACAATCAAGAATGGACAATCAAGAAAGGACAATCAAGAAAGGACAATCAAGAATGGACAATCAAGAAAGGACAATCAAGAATGGACAATCAAGAATGGACAATCAAGAATGGACAATCAAGAAAGGACAATCAAGAATGGACAATCAAGAATGGACAATCAAGAAAGGACAATCAAGAAAGGACAATCAAGAAAGGACAATCAAGAATGGACAATCAAGAAAGGACAATCAAGAATGGACAATCAAGAATGGACAATCAAGAATGGACAATCAAGAAAGGACAATCAAGAAAGGACAATCAAGAATGGACAATCAAGAATGGACAATCAAGAAAGGACAATCAAGAAAGGACAATCAAGAATGGACAATCAAGAAAGGACAATCAAGAATGGACAATCAAGAATGGACAATCAAGAAAGGACAATCAAGAAAGGACAATCAAGAATGGACAATCAAGAAAGGACAATCAAGAATGGACAATCAAGAATGGACAATCAAGAAAGGACAATCAAGAAAGGACAATCAAGAATGGACAATCTTTGGAAAACAAGACATGAAACAAAACAAAAAACAAACGGAAAAAAACAATACAGAAAAATAAAAAGATGAGTTTCGCGGCGGTTATTCCAGAAATGCGTCATCCGTATCAAATCAAGAACCTACGTTTTTATCAAGAACATGATTGTCATGGTTATGCGCACTTTCTGCATAAACGTGTTATAAGCACAATCAGTATTATGTGTTTATCTAGAGCCTTTATTTTTTGTTATTAAGATCATTAAAATCAAGGAAACCGTTAAAATGGTATTTGAAATTAAATAAAATTCTATTAAGTATTTGTAATATTTCCTTCATATTGCCGGATTAAAGCAAATAAAAAGATAATTAGTTTTAATATCATGTCATAAAATATCGGTTTACATTCCAGCGTAATGACAAAAATACAACTGATTAAATGTATACGGTTTTGTACACGTGGCCTTGTTTACCAACATAACAATAAGTGTCCTCCCAATACCAAAACAAACAAAAATAAGCAAATGATTGTATTGCCAATTAAAGGTACCCCATAAGGAGCAGAATAATAAACGTTAATAAAATACATACGAGGACCTGGATTTCAAACGTCATATGTCATGTGTTCAGTGAATACAAGTTATAGGTGAGTGTTCGTATTGTTGATATTAGTGGAATTGTTGACCATCACTCTTTAAACTTTCCTTTCAAAATAAGTTTCTATATATAATCTTCAATTGTCATCAATGTAAATAACTATTAAGTACATACAGTACAATTATCACAGCAGAAACTCATCAATATAGTACACAAAGTACAATTATCCCAGCAGAAACTCACCAATATAGTACACAATATCACCTAGCATATCTGATAATGAATAGATAGTTTAGTTTGTTATCTTTATGCAAATTCCTAGTTTATTTATTGGAAGAGTTTGAAGATACCAAAAGGGTAATCATAATCCGTAAATCTAAGGACAAACAATGATCTACAAAACACACGTAAAACTAAAGATCGAGTAACACGAACCCTGCTAAAAACCGGGGGTGAACTCAGGTGCTCCGGAAGGGTAGGCAGTTCCTGCTCCACTAGTGACACCCATCGTGTTAATCTAGTTACAAACCCGGTGATAAGTCATGAATGAGGAAAGGATCGGATAGTGTTTACGACAAGTGGAACATATCCGTGGTCATTTGTGACACAGATATTACATAATGGTCAACCAAGGTTACATAGGTCTGATGCCCTTAAGGGGTTAATGCAATAAGCAACGTTAGACATAGTTGTCAATGTTTTCGTTATTACATTCTTGTGGAAAATCATGATATCGAAATAGGTTATATTTTCACCACTATGGGGTACAACCTCATATGATACTGATGTATGTGGGTTGTGCGTCACGAATTACATACATAAATCGCTCTGAAATCAAGACACAAATCAAGAAACGATGTTTTCACGTTAACAGAATGTCACCAATATGACATGTTAAATAACAACATCTTGTATCAACCCTTACATTAGCGACCCTTTGTAGATGTGGTCGTTAGTCACACATTTACAAGGCATGGCTTACCATATTTATATATTATCTCTCGGTCCTTTTTACTTTTGAGATTTAAAGTTCTATCTGCTCCTTCTTGTCACCTACTGGATTTATTGTTTGCAAAAAAAAATATAGATGTGAACCTGCTCAGATTTCATTACAACAACAATCAATCTGTATAACAGTTTAGTCTGAAACTTTTCTCTCGTGCATAATTCAGATAAAATAGTGTTTATTTATTCTGAATGTAACTTTACATGATTACTGAAAGTACATATATTTAAAATAAAGACGATTAAAAATTAGTTTCCTCTTTAAACATTAAAACAAAAATATATTGTCCCTCAATAATGACTTCGTATGACACTAGCAGCTCATGATAATGTACGATAATCCGCCCCACAAATGACACCTATATTGTGCTATATTTCTCTATGTTGGCGTATATGTCGATACGACTGTCTTAATAATGACACCTATTTATGACAACGGAAATATGTATGGGATTAGTTGATGTCAGGACAGCCGCGAGATCAACCATTGTGATTCATTACCTGACATTCTGCCATGAAATAAACTCTAATTGGATAAATCCCATATTGCACACAATCGGAATAGAACTCACAGAGGTTAAGACATGGAAGAGTTTGGCGGAAGTGCCATCATAGAAGTAAATGCATGTCAATATTTATACTTCTTCATCAAAGTTATCCTGATAGGAAGTCACACAAACAACATTTTTCAAAGTGCTCAAGCTGTGTGTACAAAATTGCATCATATTATAAGGAATATTGTATTGAATTAGACCGAGTTGCCGTGGATAATAGTACTCGACGGTGACACGAGTAGTCTGATTGACGACGTCTGATTGACGACGTGAAACAAATCATTTGAAAATATTAATAGCTGTCAAAATCCTGTCAAATCCCCAATTGACGCCGGCAAATATATATTTTTTCTCTCTTTTGAGTGGAAAAAGGGTTATAAAAAATGGATATACATTTGTATTAAAATCCAAAATACTGTTGAGGAGTTCGCTGAATTAAGGTCATAGCAGAACATAACGCAATATCAAACCTTCACAGAATAATGTAAACATTAATGCTGTTTATCAGTTATTTTTCATTTCATTTAAACAGTTAAACTTTTAATAAATATGAAACAAAATGGTTCCATGACGTGATTATATCCCTTGTTTCGAAATAATGTAAGTTATTCAAGAAACGCGTCGTATGCACTAAATTAGATATTTACCTTTGTATTACGTGCTTACCAATGAAAACGCGTAGCATCATGCATGTTATGAAATTAGAAGTGACAGAAATGCTTGAAGACACCAAAGGGCTAATCACAAGCCGTATATCGAAGCACAGACAACACAATGGTAAAAAGGAGTACAGACAATCGTTACAGAGAGACTATGTTTGTCACAATGCTAGACAAAAGTGCAACAGCCATTATTAAACTGTAGCTATAATAAAAACAAAAGTTGCAGCTCTCATTTTTAACAGACATTGCTACACCTAAAAACTGTTTGTTTCAACGCAAATAAAAAGTGGTGAAATAGTCAATGGTTAAATGTCACAGTCATGCACTCACATGGCGGAAGTCTTTCTCAGTCATCATGGTCATCAATTGTTCATTTAATTTCTCTATAAGGGGAGTTGTGGGCCTATAAAATTAGTTTAACCCCTCCACTTGTTATTGAAGTGTATGTACGGAGCTAAGGAAGTGAGCGGTCATATAGATGTGTTAAGTTGGTGTAATCCATTGTGGCTCTGTTTCTAGGATTTCTCGATTGGATTGTTGGATTGTTGAACTGTTCCTAACTGTTCCTAACTGTTCCTACATTGTGGCATCTTTTATTTTCATTTTATTTGAAAATGAACCGTGACCTGTCACTTTTCATGAAGTGTTTAAATTCAGAATTATAATTTACACATTGGATTGCATTCTGCTACGTGTACATGTTACGTACCTATATGTATATTACCGGCCTGTACGACAGGGTCGTCGTGGTCGTGAAAGTATGGTAGTTAGATTTACAAATACTTGTGCAATCAGTGCCTATCAGCACTAAAGTTTTGAGTTCGAATCCTGCTCATGGCGAGATGTACTCGATACAACATTAAGCGATAACGTTTATCAGAGACTTGCGACTCCACGATATAACTGAAATATTGTGGAAAGTGGCGTTAAACACCATATCCCTAACCCTAACTCTGTACGACAAGAAAGGTTTCTATAAAAATACAAATGGAATCGAGAATCCTAATGATGGTAGTTATTTTAATGATAAATCAATTCATGTCATGCGTTCACTGATAAATACATTCGTAATAAAATCATAGATATCTAATTTGGTGAGCACGACTCGTTTCTGTGATAACCTTCATAAGGTACTCTCATATAGTCACAATATGGTGCAAAAACATTGGGAACAACTAAAACAAACGGCATAAACATGATACCCAAAATCGACTAATATTACCCATGCCAGAATGTGGAGAACCTTAGATTTGATAAATTTCATTATCATATACTTTGTTGTTGATAAAGCTAAAATTTTGCCCTAGTTTTACTTTGAGTTTTGTTTAGAGTAATAAGAGGAGTCATGTTTATTTCACCCAATTTCATAAGAATGGTTCAAGCGGGCTGATCAAGCAGGTTTATTAACTGCTTCCAGAATGCTATTACATGACTTTCCGTAAATGTCCGTAAGTTCACTTCGTGAATTTCTGGGAAACTGTGCTTACAGACACGGCAGATTCGACTGTTTTATAAAATATTTGCACAGAAAATTATTAACTACCAATATCTCTCTTATGATATTGAAAGTGCTTAAAAAGCGGCCATTTATTGGATTTGTATATTAAAACAATAAGTTTCTTATTCTATAACTATATACATGTATTTAATTCTAGCTAAAAGGACTTAACATTTTGGTACAAATCAGTTATTTCCTCTGTTGAAGTATGATAAACATATCATTGCATGTCATTTTTCATATCATACCCTTTATCAGCCCTCGTTCATATATCATCCCTTGAGCCTATGGGCTCTCGGGCTGATAAAGGATATGATATAAAAAATGCCATGTAATAATCTATATGTATTACGTTGTGCGCACTAAATTTGATATCTACGTTTCTATCAAAAACTATACATATTTCTAATAAATCATGTCAGCGCCGATGCTTGTAAGCTATTACTTTTTATCTAATATTTCGTTTCAAATATGTGGTACATTTTGTTTTTCATTTTACACAAATGTATAAAACAAATGTTAGAGTAAACCAAAGGAGATGCGAAAGGTGTAATCAGGATAGCCAACAAGAAGACAAACGAACAATCAGTGGTCAACGAAAGGTGTAATCAGGATAGCCAACAAGAAGACAAGCGAACTATCAGTGGTCAACGAAAGGTGTAATCAGGATAGCCAACAAGAAGACAAGCGAACTATCAGTGGTCAACGAAAGGTGTAATCAGGATAGCCAACAAGAAGACAGACGAGCAATCAGTGGTCAACGAAAGGTGTAATCAGAATAGCCAACAAGAAGACAAACATTACCTAACCTCTATATCTTTAACCCCCTTTCTAGGAGAACCATACTGTATCGTATGTTGAACAATGGTGCATCTGGATAGCCAACAAGAAGACAAGCGAACAATCAGTGGTCAACGAAAGGTGTAATCAGGATAGCCAACAAGAAGACAAACGAACAATCAGTGGTCAACGAAAGGTGTAATCAGGATAGCCAACAAGAAGACAGACGAGCAATCAGTGGTCAACGAAAGGTGTAATCAGGATAGCCAACAAGAAGACAAGCGAACTATCAGTGGTCAACGAAAGGTGTAATCAGGATAGCCAACAAGAAGACAAACGAACTATCAGTGGTCAACGAAAGGTGTAATCAGGATAGCCAACAAGAAGACAAGCGAACTATCAGTGGTCAACGAAAGGTGTAATTAGGATAGCCAACGAGAGGACAAACGAACATTCAGTGATCAACGAAAGGTGTAATCAGGATAGCCAACAAGAAGACAAAGGAACAATCAGTGGTCAACGAAAGGTGTAATCAGGATAGCCAACAAGAAGACAAGCGAACTATCAGTGGTCAACGAAAGGTGTAATCTGGATAGCCAACAAGAAGACAAACGAACTATCAGTGGTCAACGAAAGGTGTAATCAGGATAGCCAACAAGAAGACAAACGAACAATCAGTGGTCAACGAAAGGTGTAATGAGGATAGCCAACAAGAAGACAAGCGAACTATCAGTGGTCAACGAAAGGTGTAATCTGGATAGCCAACAAGAAGACAAGCGAACTATCAGTGATCAACGAAAGGTGAATCAGGATAGCCAACGAGAAGACAAACGAACATTCAGTGATCAACGAAAGGTGTAATCAGGATAGCCAACGAGAAGACAAACGAACATTCAGTGATCAACGAAAGGTGTAATCAGGATAGCCAACAAGACGACAAACGAACATTCAGTGATCAACAAAAGGTGTAATCAGGATAGCCAACAAGAAGACAAAGGAACAATCAGTGGTCAACGAAAGGTGTAATCAGGATAGCCAACAAGAAGACAAAGGAACAATCAGTGGTCAACGAAAGGTGTAATCAGGATAGCCAACGAGAAGACAAACGAACATTCAGTGATGAACGAAAGGTGTAATCAGGATAGCCAACAAGACGACAAGCGAACATTCAGTGATCAACGAAAGGTGTAATCAGAATAGCCAACAAGGAGAAAAACGAACATTCAGTGATCAACGAAAGGTGTAATCAGAATAGCCAACAAGAAGACAGACGAGCAATCAGTTGTCAACGAAAGATGTAATCAAAATAGCCAACAAGAAGACAAACGAGCAATCAGTGGTCAACGAAAGGTGTAATCAGGATAGCCAACAAGAAGACAAACGAACAATCAGTGGTCAACGAAAGGTGTAATCAGGATAGCCAACAAGAAGACAAGCGATCAATCAGTGGTCAACGAAAGGTGGCATCTGGATAGCCAACAAGAAGACAAACGAACAATCAGTGGTCAACGAAAGGTGTAATAAGGATAGACAACAAGACGACAAACGAACATTCAGTGATCAACGAAAGGTGTAATCAGAATAGCCAACAAGAAGACAAACGAACATTCAGTGATCAACGAAAGATATAATCAAAATAGCCAACAAGAAGACAAACGAGCAATCAGTGGTCAACGAAAGGTGTAATCAGGATAGACAACAAGACGACAAACGAACATTCAGTGATCAACGAAAGGTGTAATCAGAATAGCCAACAAGAAGACAGACGAGCAATCAGTGGTCAACGAAAGATATAATCAAAATAGCCAACAAGAAGACAAACGAGCAATCAGTGGTCAACGAAAGGTGTAATCAGGATAGCCAACAAGAAGACAGACGAGCAATCAGTGGTCAACGAAAGATGTAATCAAAATAGCCAACATGAAGACGAACGAGCAATCAGTGGTCAACGAGAGGTGTAATCAGGATAGCCAACAAGAAGAAAAACGAACAATTAGTGGTCAACGAAAGGTGGCATCTGGATAGCCAACAAGAAGACAAACGAACAATCAGTGATCAACGAAAGGTGTAATCAGAATAGCCAACAAGAAGACAGACGAGCAATCAGTGGTCAACGAAAGATGTAATCAAAATAGCCAACATGAAGACGAACGAGCAATCAGTGGTCAACGAGAGGTGTAATCAGGATAGCCAACAAGAAGAAAAACGAACAATTAGTGGTCAACGAAAGGTGGCATCTGGATAGCCAACAAGAAGAAAAACGAACAATCAGTGATCAACGAAAGGTGTAATCAGGATAGCCAACGAGAGGACAAACGAACAATCAGTGGTCAACGAAAGGTGTAATCAGGATAGCCACCAAGAAGACAAAGGAACAATCAGTGGTCAACGAAAGGTGTAATCAGGATAGCCAACGAGAGGACAAACGAACAATCAGTGGTCAACGAAAGGTGTAATCAGGATAGCCAACAAGAAGACAAACGAACAATCAGTGGTCAACGAAAGGTGTAATCAGGATAGCCAACAAGAAGACAAACGAACAATCAGTGGTCTAGCCAACAAGAAGACAAACGAACAATCAGTGGTCTAGCCAACAAGAAGACAAACGAACAATCAGTGGTCAACGAAAGGTGTAATCAGGATAGCCAACAAGAAGAGAAACGAACAATCAGTGGTCAACGAAAGGTGTAATCAGGTTCGCTACCAAGAAGACAAACGAACTATCAGTGGTCAACGAAAGGTGTAATCAGGATAGCCATCAAGAAGACAAACGAACAATCAGTGGTCTAGCCAACAAGAAGACAAACGAACAATCAGTGGTCAACGAAAGGTGTAATCAGGATAGCCAACAAGAAGACAAACGAACAATCAGTGGTCAACGAAAGGTGTAATCAGGATAGCCAACAAGAAGACAAGCGAACAATCAGTGGTCAACGAAAGGTGTAATCAGGATAGCCAACAAGAAGACAAACGAACACTCAGTTGTCAACGAAAGGTGTAATCAGGATAGCCAACAAGAAGACAAACGAACAATCAGTGGTCAACGAAAGGTGTAATCAGGATAGTCAACAAGAAGACAAGCGAGCAATCAGTGGTCAACGAAAGGTGGCATCTAGATAGCCAACAAGAAGACAAACGAACAATCAGTGGTCAACGAAAGGTGTAATCAGAATAGCCAACAAGAGGACAAACGAGCAATCAGTGGTCAACGAAAGGTGTAATCAGGATAGCCAACAAGAAGACAGACGAGCAATCAGTGGTCAACGAAAGGTGTAATCAGGATAGCCAACAAGAAGACAGACGAACAATCAGTGGTCAACGAAAGGTGTAATCAGGATAGCCAACAAGAAGACAAGCGAACAATCAGTGGTCAACGAAAGGTGTAATCAGGATAGCCAACAAGAAGACAAACGAACAATCAGTGGTCAACGAAAGGTGTAATCAGGATAGCCAACAAGAAGACAAACGAACAATCAGTGGTCAACGAAAGGTGTAATCAGGATAGCCAACAAGAAGACAAACGAACAATCAGTGGTCAACGAAAGGTGTAATCAGGATAGCCAACAAGAAGACAAGCGAGAAATGAGTGGTCAACGAAAGGTGGCATCTGGATAGCCAACAAGAAGACAAACGAACAATCAGTGGTCAACGAAAGGTGTAATCAGGATTGCCAACAAGAGGACAAACGAACAATCAGTTGTCAACGAAAGGTGTAATCAGGATAGCCAACAAGAAGACAAAGGAACAATCAATGGTCAACGAAAGGCGTAATCAGGATAGCCAACAAGAAGACAAGCGAGCAACCAGTGGTCAACGAAAAGTGTAATCAGGATAGCCAACAAGAAGACAAACGAACAATCAGTGGTCAACGAAAGGTGTAATCAGGATAGCCAACAAGAAGACAAGCGAACTATCAGTGGTCAACGAAAGGTGGCATCTGGATAGCCAACAAGAAGACAAGCGAACAATCAGTGGTCAACGAAAGGTGTAATCAGGATAGCCAACAAGAAGACAAACGAACAATCAGTGGTCAACGAAAGATGTAATCAGGATAGCCAACAAGAAGACAAGCGAACAATCAGTGGTCAACGAAAGGTGTAATCAGGATAGCCAACAAGAAGACAAAGGAACAATCAGTGGTCTAGCCAACAAGAAGACAAACGAACAATCAGTGGTCAACGAAAGGTGTAATCAGGATAGCCAACAAGAAGACAAGCGAACAATCAGAGGTCAACGAAAGGTGTAATCAGGATAGCCAACAAGAAGACAAACGAACAATCAGTGGTCAACGAAAGGTGTAATCAGGATAGCCAACAAGAAGACAGACGAGCAATCAGTGGTGATGACGTATTCAACAAGTAAGCGCTTATAATACAAACCTTACCTTACCTTACCTCTGTATCTTTAACCCCCGTTCTAAACCGGTCCTCACTATCAATGTCTACTATGAATGTCTAAGAGTAGGTACAAATATGAAGCAGACATACCCTGTATATGTGGTATCGTTTATTTATCTTACCTCTATATCTTTAACCCCCTTTCTAGGAGAACCATAATGTATCATATGGTGAACAATGGTGCCTCTATATACAGTGCTGTGCTATCCCTCACCTCATCCACAGCCACGAATACACTTGTAAAACTTGTACATACGACTAAAATCTAAAATGTCACTTCAGTTGGCCCTTTTAAGATTTAAAAATCTCTTCACTTGGTTTAAAAAGTTAAAGTTAAAATGTAAAAGTCACTTAAAATCTAAAAGTCACATCACTTTGGTTGCTGTGCTCACGTGTTAAAATATAAAAGTAACTTAAAATAGATTCTCTCACTGTCCAGTAACATTATTATGCCCAAAAAATAAATAAATGTTACTAGGCACTAAAACACTCGACACGGTTGGCCTCACCCGCCCCTCAACTGTATATAAAACATAAAATTAGCGGAGTATACGGCTGTTTACATCTTCTGTTCTATTCCTGTTATGTCAATGTGTTTATTGGTTCCTTGCCTATCCAAACGAACTATCAGTGGTCAACTAAAGGTGTAATCAGGATAGCCAACAAGAAGACAAACGAACAATCAGTGGTCAACAAAACCAGTGCATGCAAAGCTAAAGATCGAACAACACAACCCTACTAAAAATGTGTTCCGTCAGAAAAACCTTTTTTTTTTTTTTTTTAGTAAGTAAATTTTATTTAGAGTCGGTATATATACACAAGATCAACATGAGCCCTAAAGTGCTCTTAAACTGACTATGCAGATATATACATAACAACTTATGTCTTATGTTATGGTTCATAATTAAATGGTGATTATAAAAAAACTTCCAAAAAATGTCACCCCATCATAATATTTCCAAAATCCAATTAATAAATTGTAGAAACAAAGATGAAGAAGGATCAATTAAATTTTAAAGTCTTAATATTGAAAAAATATATTTAATATCTTCAATCTCTTCTTGCACGTTTTTTTTTTTAAATATGAAATATATATAATTAGACTTACCTTCAAATTTCAGTAAGTAAATCACGAATTATTTTAATCCATTATTACCGGTGTATGATATACAGATATATATATATTTATATGTAACATATAGCAATTGTTCCCTTTAAATATAAATGTTTTAAAGTCTATAAACAGTCCTTTAAAACATAGTTACGATACAATTTTAATATATTTTATCTCACACGTTTGCGATAGAATTGATTGTTCGTGACAGAGGACGAACCGTCACCTAAAATGTAGTTTATATTGACCCAATCTATAGCATAAAATTATGCCGTTTAGAAATCTAAGCTGATCAATAAAATTACTGACTGTCTTATCACTAATTACCATTGTAACTAATCAGAAATACGAGAGTTTGGATTTATATCAATAAATATACATACATTTCATTTGATATCCCTAATTCAAAAAAATATCAAATGATTAGACATTTGTATCAAAAAACACAAGTAAAACAATAAACATCAACTGATACAGCCGAACTAATAACTTTATACGACAATGTACTTATTGGTGAAGCCCAAGAGATGTATAAAATACCAATAAATAAAATAACATTACACCAAGCTGAAAGAATTAAAATCTAGAAATTTACTCCTGAAAATGTTTCAGAATCACATTTGTTTCCTCTGAAATTTCTAGTTAACCTTATTTCCGACTTTAAAAAAAAAAAAAAATTTGTTTCATATTTTCACTACAAGACTATTAGGCGTTATAACTGAAATATTGTTGGTGTGCTAAAAAGCATAACTCTAACCATTATAATTGAAATTGACTATCGAGAGTTGAACAAAGTTATTGTAATGATGAGAACACGTTGTTGAGGAGGGGATTGTTCTTTCCACTGCATACAATTGTATACAAGTACTTGTCAATTATTTACCCAATGTAGTGGGGACAGTTGTGGTCGTAATCTTGTGGTAGATGGATTTACAACTACATATGCAATCAGTGCTTGTCACCACTAACGTTGTGAGTTCAAATCAGGTTAAGTAAACTCGATACCATATTATGTGATAAAGTTTGTCAGTGACTTGGGACAGGTTGATGGTTTTCCCCGGGTACTCCGGTTTCCTCCACCAGTAAAACTGACCGTCACGATATAGCTGAAATATTGTGGCGTTAAGCGTCATAAACCTAACCCAATGTTGTGAAAGGAAACTTGAACCATTCCTTTCAGATTGTTGGAAAAATGATCTTACAGATCAATATTCATAGTTATGCTAACATATAGATTCTGATTGTTTGAATACAATTTTTGTGACTGTAAACTTGTGGCTTCCTTTCCAATCTTTTATCTTGAGTAAAGCTTATTATAGAGAAACGTTGTGTGCTCTAATTTAAATATCTACATGAAAAATTATCTACTATCACTGAGTTCACACCTCTGTCGGTGGACTATTAAATTTTCCTGTGATATCAGCATCCCAGTAGTCTGTGCTTTAGCGCTGACATTGATTATAACAATTATAATAATTAATATGATTAAAAGTAAGAAATTTGGCGATTTCTTTTGACTGTTTGACCTTGCAGGATAAACATACAATACGCACAAGCATAGTGTCCATAAAAATAAAATATTACATTTGTACATAATGCGAGGGGTCGCTTTTCTACTTGCATCTAAAGCTAGTACAAATATATTGTATAATTACCGAAAATATAAATATATGGTATATAAATATATAGTATATAAATATATAGTATATAAATATATGGTATATAAATATATAGTATATAAATATATGGTATATAAATATATGGTATATAAATATATAGTATATAAATATATAGTTATCCTGAACAAGAAGATCGCTTAAAAGTAAGAGTAAGACAGATCATACAAAAACGTGATAAAACGAAATCGTTAATCAACTTAGAAAGATGAATAGGTGCTCAAAATAGTATAACAAAAGACACAAAGACAGACAATAATACAATTTTGAAGATCCCACAGGAGTAATAAAAAGACGTAAATATCTGAAAGACAGACTAGATACTGATCAAAAGAAAACCATACTCAGCCGAGAAGACTAATAATGGTGCACAAACTACTGAATAGTGAACAACACGAAACCCACTTGAGGGGGGGGGGGATAAGTTAACGTACTGCAGACTGGTATGAAGGCACACGTCATTTTAATCATATTCAATACTTTATTTTATTTATATATTTGCTACAACAAACGTTCAGTGAGATTGGAGCAATAGAGATAGAAATAAACAAAAAGACAATAGAAGAAATATATTATATATTATTATGCTTTCTGTAAATTTCTTCTGTAATATAAGTTCATACGATATTTTGACATATATCACAAAGAATTATATAGCGTTGATATACTATGCGAAAATAGTACATCTACTATGCCAGTTTCACGCGGGAAAGGTTGGGTGTTCAGCTGTCTGTCAAACTATATATAGGTAGTCCACGTGCAAGGGGGCGGATCCAATCTGTCAAGCTATCATAGTCGTCTAAGCGCTTTAAATTAAGTATCATTTCGTAATAATATTACTGTTTTTTAATACTTGTTATTGTTGTTAATTAAATTTCAAACTTCAAAAATCTTTATATTTTTAAAGCCTTAAATGAAACAAAGAATATTCTCACACTTTCAAGACTATCTGATCCAATATATTAGTCACCAATATCAGGATCTCCTTTATTGTAATAGTTCTCAATATATTTGTCTACATATAACAGTCAGCATAATAATAATAATCATGTTGTGTTTGCAATGACTATGCAATATAGTGGTCAGGGTTGAAGACATAGTGCACTCCCCTCGGGTCGGGCACTATGTCTTCAACCCTGACCACTATATTGGCATAGCCATTGCTAACACAACCTTATTATATAAATATAGAGAATAATACATGACAAAATCCCTATTACATGCTGTGTGAACTGAGTAACCAATATGAGACAGAGGGAAGGATGCTGAAAAGTACCAAGACGTAATAAAAACACACACTGTAATAGAAATAGGTAAACATAAGGTAAAACTGAACAAATACTATTTATAAATACTGAACACAGAAAACGAAAAAGAGCAACACGACCCTCACTGAATTCTTACGGTGAACTCAGGTTCATGCATATTGAATTCTTACGGTGAACTCAGGTTCATGCATATTGAATTCTTACGGTGAACTCAGGTTCATGCATATTGAATTCCACTTGAACATGATCAAGCATATATTAATCATATGTGTTGTGTGCAATTCAGTATTTCATCTATATTCAGGATAAGAATTAGTTCAACATTTTGTTCAAAATGATTATAGTTTGGATAATTGAGTATCACAGAACAAGTCAACTGTTTGCTGCATGTAGTCTTCTGCGTAATGGCCATTGTAAGATACATAAAACTGATAAGTATATCCAATATGCGATAAAGACAAAGATATAGATACCTAAAAAAAGAAGAATTCACAATGAGAAAAGTAAAATCGCAGTAATATTTGTAATATTTTGACATGTATGTATTGTTTTCTTTCCCCTATCACTGCCAAGATCTTTACTCAACTTGACTGTATATATATGAGTAACACGGTGGGTGTCTTATAAGAAGCAGACATTGCTTATCCTTCGCGAGCACCTGAGTTTATCCCCGGTTTTTTTGTGGGGTGCGTGTTGGTTATCATTTTAGTTTTGTGTGTAGTCCTATAATGTGTCTTAACGTTCTGAACTCCGTGTTTTGATGTCCGTTACGATTTCTACGATTTCAGTTGTTTGTAGGAGAGCGCATGTCTTTGGTTTGTAGGAGAGCGCATGTCTTTGGTTTGTAGGAGAGCGCATGTCTTTGGTTTGTATTTTTACGTTTTGTTGCTAGTTTCTCTGGATTGCCATTGTTTATTGCCACTTCGGTATATTCTAACGTTTATGACATACATGTTTTAACCATTCTTTCAATTACATTAAATAATATCATTAATTTCAATATAAATCCGTTAATGATATGCATGATAATAAAATGAGAGACCAAAATAAAGCCCACAACCACTCATTAATAATGAGGGCCATGACATTAGCTGATATAAATCTACATTCTTTGGGCAAACATATTATATGGAGTATTCTTCCATACTAAATAACAACGAATAATTTATAGTAAATACAATCAAGAGAAAGAAGAGAATAGTTAAATGAAAATATATTTTCACCATGTCATCGTTACATTCGTCTTCATTGTACCACCTTAGTATATAAATTTCACAATAATAATACTATATAATTACGAAGGACATAAATGGCCCATCATGGCATACATCTGCACGGGAGACATTTTTTCTGTGGTCCTCGAAAATTAAATATTATTTTAACTCAGCTAAGAAATTCAGCTTCGTTTTTGAATTTTGATTTATTTCGAGTTGGAATCGTATCTGACCCATCTTGTCGATGTGGTGCAGCCCTTGAAAATTTAAAACATTTCTTTTTTTGGATTGTCCTATATACATACAAGCCAGAACTATATTGATAGGTAATATCAACAGGGTTACAACCTGCTACACTCTAGATATTGAATTTCTGACATGTGGCAATGATAATTTAACTTATGAACAAAATTGTATTATATTTAAATATGTTTTTGATTATATTAAATGTTCAAAAAGATTCCTTATTGTATAACTGGAATTGAATTGGGTGAACATGCACATCATATGAATCCATCTTAATTTTATTTTCTTTCTGTTTGTGAATATTTATCATTGATTCGTTATTAGTGCTACATATAGTAATGCATGCCTTTTATGTACTTCTTTATTGTAACATATTGTAATTTGGAGAAGACTTCATAAGTTTGCTTAACTTGTGTCTAATCCATTTTGTCTGTTTAACTGGCAAATAAAATATGTTGGATAATATGAAGCAGCCGGCCGCGATACTGGTATTACCAGTATTGTAATATTTACAATACTGGTATTACCAGTATTATAATATTCACAATACTGGAAATACCAGTATTGTAAATATTACAATACTGGTAATACCAGTATTGCAACACTGTACAATACTAGAAATACCAGTATTGTAATGTTGCAATACTGGTAATACCAGTATCGTACATATACAATACGGGATGTACCAATATCGTGCATTTACAATACTGGAATACCAGAATCATTGATCTATACACAATACCGGAAGCTCCAGTATTCTTCATCCAACAATACTGGTAATACTAGTATTGTAAAACACACGATACTGGAAGGTCCAGTATTCTTCATCCAACAATACTGGTAATACTAGTATTGTAAAGCACACAATACTGGTAATACTAGTATTGCAAAACACACAATACTGGAAGCTCCAGTATTCTTCATCCAGCAATACTGGTAATACTAGTATTGTAAAACACACAATACTGGAAACTCTAGTATCTGGTAATTTGACAGGAGTGGGCAGAGCCTAATTCTAACTGTAAATCACAGCTCATTGTATTTACCGTTAGTATTAGGCTCCGCCCAGTCATGTCAAATTACCTTACCAATATATATCAAACTCTAAGGGACCATACAAAATATTTTGACATTACAGGGCTTTTGCCTCTTATGTTATGTACAGCAGAAATGACGTATGAGTATGAATTATATTCAATTCTTTTAGTATAATGTAGACATAAAAACTCGGGTTAACCGGAATTCTACCTAATCTTCCAATATCTGCAATACTGGTATAACCAGTATTTTCCAGAATCTTCCAATATCTGCAATACTGGTATAACCAGTATTTTCCAGAATCTTCCAGTATCTGCAATACTGGTATTACCAGTATTTTCCAGAATCTTCCAGTATCTGCAATACTGGTATTACCAGTATTTTCCAGAATCTTCCAGTATCTGCAATACTGGTATTACCAGTATTTCCCAGAATCTTCCGGTATCTACAATACTCATATTTTGGCAATGACCAGTATCTTCTAGTATTGCAGATACTGGAAAATTCTGGAAGATACTGGGATACTAGTATTTACCAGTATCTGTACCAGTATTGCAGATACTGGAAGATACTGGTAAAATACTGGTATTACCAGTAATGTGTACCAGTATTGTAGTACCAGTATCGCGGCCGGCTGCTTCATATTATCCAATATGTTTAAACCAAATCTGCACGGGAGATTATAATAAAAATTGTATTGCCGTTAACCTATTATTTCAGTAAATAAATATCACTATAACTGTATTATATGCTCCTCCATTGTGTCATGCATATAATGGAAGTTGTTATGACAGTAGATTTGGTTAAATCATGTATATCTAATGTAAGGTTGCGATAGCATTGATAGAATTACTCGACAGATAATTGATGGAAGTCAATATGTAATACCATGGAATGCTGACAGCAATTGATATTCAGTATTTCTATTACTGGTTTCCTTTTGTCTTCTACCATTTGTTGTCGCCACGATATAACTGAAATATTGTTGAAAGTGGCGATGAACACCATACATCAACCAAACAACCACTTCTACCATTTTTGTCATTTCATCAATATAAATGTGATATTTCGATTTAGTAAGTTCATTTAATTTTAAGAGTGAACAATACAGATACATGTATATGGGGGTATGCAATTTCCTTCGCTATAAGACCCCAGTACTCGTGTTCTCAAACTGATATATTGATTTCTATTTTTTACGTGCTACAAAGTAGAATAAACGCTGCAATTTTCCTTCAGAAATATATAAAACTATGATATATTATATGGGTATTAGACTAACATTACACGAAATTAGCTTCCGTCTATATTGACCGATAGCAATATTCTCTGCACCTAGAAAGTATAATCATACAATAAATGTCTTTACATTCTCAGTTCCATTTGCTTTGTGTTTGTTTACGTATAGTGGTGTCCAACACATATTGTGTTGTGTTTTTGTTTTTCTTCATCTTGTGTGCCCTATGTTGCCAGTTTCTCTGGATTTTCCTTCTTTGGTCGCCTCTTCGGTTTTCTCTAACGTCTATATATTACACTACAAAAACGAATATTGCAAAGATTTCTGAATATTTAAAATACTCCATCTCAACTCCAAATATCATACAACAAAAAACGAATTAAGGCTTTGAGTGTTTAAAGGCAGATCTTCAACAATATTTCCATTATCTCGGGCAGTCAAGCTTATATCTGGTGAAAAACCACAGGCAACTACCAATCTACCAAATGTCACAAGGTAGTTGTATCGATTAACAATGTATCCATGGGAACCATCCTTGCCACTGTAGTAGTTGTAGCTTATGATGATGTATCATGACGGAACCAATGACGCTTACTTCTTACTACAAACCTAACACGACAGGTGCCATATGTAGAACAGGAATTGTTGTCCTTCCGGAGCAAATGAGTTTACATCGTGATTTTTACAGGGATTAGTGTAGTTGTTCAATCTTTAGTTTTATGTTAAGTGTTTTGAAGATCATTGTTTGTCCGTATGTCCTTTTTCTTTTAGTCATTGCATTGTCTGTTCTTCTATTTACTGATTCTGATTACCCCTTTGGCATCTTAGATTTACTGATTCTGATTACTCCTTTGGTATCTTAGATTTACTGATTCTGATTACTCCTTTGGTATCTTAGATTTACTGATTCTGATTACCCCTTTGGCATCTTAGATTTACTTATTCTGATTACTCCTTTGGTATCTTAGAATTACTGATTCTGATTACCCCTTTGGTACCTTAGATTTACTGATTCTGATTACCCTCTTTGGTATCTTACATTTACTGATTCTGGTTACTCCTTTGGTTTCTTAGATTTACGGCTTCTGATTACCCCTTTGGTATCTTACATTTACTGATTCTGATTACCCCTTTGGTATCTTAGATTTACTGATTCTGGTTACTCCTTTGGTATCTTAGATTTACTGATTCTGATTACCCCTTTGGTATCTTACATTTACTGATTCTGATTACCCCTTTGGTATCTTAGATTTACTGATTCTGATTACCCCTTTGGTATCTTACATTTACTGATTCTGACTACCCCTTTGGTACCTTAGATTTACTGATTCTGATTACTCCTTTGGTATCTCAGATTTACTGATTTTGATTACCTCTTTGATATCTTAGATTTACAGATTCTGATTACCCCTTTGGTATCTTAGATTTACTGATTCTGGTTACTCCTTTGGCATCTTAGATTTACTGATTCTGATTACCCCTTTGGTATCTTACATTTACTGATTCTGATTACTCCTTTGGTATCTTAGAATTACTGATTCTGATTACCCCTTTGGTATCTTAGATTTACTGATTCCGATTACCCCTTTGGTATCTTAGATTTACTGATTCTGATTACCCCTTTGGTACCTTAGATTTACTGATTCTGATTACCCCTTTGGTATCTTAGATTTACTGATTCTGATTACCCCTTTGGTATCTTAGATTTACTGATTCTGATTACCCTTTTGGTATCTTCCTACTTTTCTAACACGACATACCTAATATTGTGCATCGATATTCACCTCGATTTGTTTACATATATATAGATATATATATATATATGACAATAGCTACAATTTAATATTCTAATTGAGATACCACCGGTTATGCTGCACAGTTCGATACTGATAGATACCACCTTTCAAAAACCTTTAAAGTAATTTATATAGTTTTCTAATCTTTCACCATATCCGATTTAGGTTATCCTGTGTAGGCCCTTTGGTTTTATTACTCCCAACACTTAAATTATTTGGCTTTTCAATCTTTTGATTTTGAGCGTACCTGATCAATGTTATTCCAGAAACACGCTGTCTGCACTAAATTTGATATCTACGTTTTTATGTTAACAAAGCAATATTACATAAAATAGACAAATGGAACCAATATCTAGAGGGAGTGTTGGAATCTCATTAGCCGGTTCATCTCCGCCACATTGTCGTGGATTGTTTTGTGCTCAATAATTTGACGATAGAGGTGGATGTCCGTTCTGTTGATTTACTGGGGATTGTTGACCATCACTGTTTACAATTTATTTTTATAAATGTTTATATATACACACAAAAGCTATATGGTCGCTTTGTAAACTTCTGAACTATTAAAGGGTGTCAGGAATTTTAAATATGTCTGGTATGTATGTAAATATATGTCTGGTGTATTTAAAGTGCATGTAGGTCAGTTGATGATGTAATCTTATTGGGTGTAAAGATTGTAAGACGATGTATTACGTGTGATATATGCTGACAACCACACCTGGATTTTGAAGTTGATAAAGTCTGTAAAGTTAATCAACACTAATTGACTGAACACTCCTCTTACCAACTCAATGTCTAGAATACAGGAAAGACAACAAGAGAAGCCGATGAAAAATCTATATCTTGGATTAAAACAGAAACAAACTATTTGTATATTGATTGAGCAGCAACGGGTAGGGTTTGTCAATGTTTAAATTATGACTCAGATACAATTCAATCAATGCGTATAAACGTTAGAGAAAACCGATGGTACAATCAAGAATGGAGCAGGGCAACAAAGTAGTATCTGTTGCTTATAGAGCACCCGAATGATAATAGAAGATTCTGTAAAAGTTATGATGATCTTCTGATGTTGTTCGTTTCGTTGCCATTGTAAAAGTTATGATGATCTTCTGATGTTGTTCGTTTTGTTGCCATTGGTTGAATTGTTGGTCATCATTTTTTTCCAAACAATTCTCACGTCTTCCTTTTTTCTGATCAGATGCTATAGCGATATAATTATATATTATTGCAGTTAATAATGTATTATGGGGTTATGGTGTTTAACGCCACTTTCAACAATGTTTCAGCTATATCGTGGCGGTCAGTTTTATTGGTGGAGGAAATAGAAGTTCCCGGAGAAAACCACTGAGCAGCCGCAAGTGATCGACAACCTTTATAACATAATGCTGTATCGACAATCATGCAAACAGGAAGACGATATATCTCATTTTGTTTCTCATTTATAGAGAATAAGCGTGTCATTAGTAGAATCATCACCTTGTACTACATTTACATAATTCTCAATAACAAACACAAATACGTGTGCCAATTTTTAACACTGTTGTGAAGCATGACGTCAAAAAATGAAACGTGTGAGTGATAAAATGATTGTTGATTAACACCAACTCGGCATTTTTCAGCTATATCATGGCGGGAGAAAAAAATAAAACGAAAAAATGGGAACATACATTATTCTAATTATTATTTGAAAGTCATTTAATATTCCATGCATATGACATGTCTAAAGTTAGTTCTAATAGCAAGTTAATTTGATACCCTTTATTCAATTATGTATATTCCATATGAGCTTGTTATCTGCAATTATCTGTTTTTTGTAATGCAAATGTTTTACAGTTAGCTGTGCAAAAGTCTAATATATACTCAATTATGTATATTGAGTACGCACAATAAGAGTACGTCCAATGACGAGTTTGGTAATAAATGTTCTACACTTAGTTGTGTAGTTGGCTAATATAAATGTTCTACACTTAGCTGTGTAATTGGCTAATATAAATGTTCTACACTTAGCTGTGTAATTGGCTAATATAAATGTTCTACACTTAGCTGTGTAATTGGCTAATATAAATGTTCTACACCTAGCTGTGTAGTTGGCTAATATAAATGTTCTACACTCAGCTGTGTAATTGGCTAATATAAATGTTCTACACTTAGCTGTGTAGTTGGCTAATATAAATGTTCTACACTTAGCTGTGTAATTGGCTAATATATATGTTCTACACTTAGCTGTGTAATTGGCTAATATGTACTCAATTATGTATATTTAGTACGTACAATAAGAGTACGTCCGATGACGTGTTTGGTAATAAATGTTTTACACTTAGCATTAGTTGGCTAATATAAATGTTCTACACTTAGCTGTGTAATTGGCTAATATAAATGTTCTACACTTAGCTGTGTAGTTGGCTAATATAAATGTTCTACACTTAGCTGTGTAATTGGCTAATATAAATGTTCTACACTTAGCTGTGTAATTGGCTAATATAAATGTTCTACACTTAGCTGTGTAATTGGCTAATATAAATGTTCTACACTTAGCTGTGTAATTGGCTAATATAAATGTTCTACACTTAGCTGTGTAATTGGCTAATATAAATGTTCTACACTTAGCTGTGTAATTGGCTAATATGTACTCAATGATGTATATTTAGTACGTACAATAAGAGTACGTCCAATGACGTGTTTGGTAATAAATGTTTTACACTTAGCTGTGTAATTGGTTCATATGTACTAAATTATATATATTTAGTACGTACAATAAGTGTACGTCCAATGACGTTTTTGGTAATAAATGTTCTTACTAAAAGATGTCGACGGGACTAGACGGGCTTTTGTTTACTCTAACAACAACTTTAATTGTAGCTCGCATCCTTGCATTTCCAACGCAAATAGATCTCCCAGACAACGAATACATGGTAGAAAATCTCGGATTATACTCGGGAGCGAAACCAAAACCTTCTTGATATGACTTTTCACTAGATTAATTATACCCGATGTTCGTCTCAGAAAAGATCCGCCATTATACAAATAGACGTTACTACAAATACTTACCAAACCAAAATACAACAACATATACATCAATAATTAGAATTATTTTGCCATCAGGAGACATTTCAACTAATCCTGGTCCAGTAACATATCCTTGTGGGAAATGTTCCAAACCAGTAAAACGAAATCAACGTGGAATTTATTGTGAAGACTGTACATATTGGTATCACATTAAATGCATTGACCTACTGGTAGACGAATACCAACGCTTATCAACATCATCTGAAAGTTGGTACTGTGCAAACTGTATTTTGCCTATTTTTAGCAACTCCTTTTTAATATTGAAGTGGTACATGATAAATCAAACGCACCCACTGTTACTTCCGGTGTAAATGTAAACAAACACACGTTTAAAGACCTTAGAGATATCCAGAGATCTTATCCCAAACATTTCATGGCAGCACACCTGAACATCAACACCCTTCGGTACAAATTTGACGAAATAAAAGAGGTACTAACTGAGAACATTGTAGATTTATTAATTATTTCTGAAACGAAACTTGATAACTATTTTAATGACAATCTGTTCAGTGTAGATGGGTACAAAGTGCAATGTAGAGACAGGAACCAGTACGGCGGTGGCCTACTTATCTTAATCAGATCTGACTTTCCATCCAGCAGAAAACAATCTTTAGAGAGTGAAAAAATTGAAACTCTGTGTCATGAAGTATATATAAGTGACAGAAAGTGGTTGATTGCTGGGGCATATAAACCCCCTTCTATGTCAAACAATGAATTTACTGAACATTTCTCCAGATTTGCTGATAGATCTTTAATACATTATGAACATATGTTATTATTTGGTGACCTGCATTTGGACATGCTCAATTCAGTTAAAAGTGCTACCTTGAATGATTTCTGTGATATTTTCAATCTAACACAACTTGTTAATGGTCCAACCTGTTTCAAAAAGAGCTGTAACCCATCACTAGTAGATGTAATAATGACAAACAAGAAATCATTATGCTTTAAGTCACAAAATGTTCCAACAGGTGTCAGTGACTGCCATAACATTATAAGTACTGTCATCAAAGGTGAAGTTCTTCACGAACCAAAAAAGCGCAGGTTTTATAGAAGTTACAAGACTTTTGATATTGAAAATTTCAATGATGATATAAAACAAATTAAGATCAATCAAACATGTCATGAAGTAGATTCTGTTTATAATGAATATGACAAAATATTTTATCAATGTGTTAAACAAGCATGCTCCAATTAAATCTAGATATCAAAGAAAAAATCATTACCATGTATGAATCAGGAGCTCAGAAGAGCTGTATACAGAAAACAAATGATATATTCTCAATTTACAAAATGTCAGAGCAACAAAAATTGGGAAAAATTCAGAAAGCAAAGACATTGTGTAACCAAATTGAAAAGAAAATAAATGAAAACATACTTTTTAGAAAGTTGCTCTGGGGGGAACAAAATTGGGCGATATTTGGAAAACTATTAAGCCATTCTTTTCGAAAAAGGGATCCAGTGGAGAGCAAAAAATTGTGCATAATGAATCTGACAAGATTGTAAATGATCAAAAAGAAGTAGCCAATCACTTTAATAATTTGTTCTCCACTGTAGCTAAGAATATAGGAAAAGAGACTGTTTACGACCCCTTTGATCATCCAAGTTTAATAGAAATAAAGAAACAAAATGATTGCACAAACAAATTTGTTTTCGATAAGGAAACAACAGATAAAGTTGAAAAGATTATGAATAATATCAACATCAAAAGAGCAACAGGTGCTGATGGTATACCTGCCAAAATAATAAAATGTAGTAAATCTATTATTGCACCTCAGATTACAAGTATTTTAACTATGTCAATAGATCAGAGTATTTTTCCGGATAAATTAAAGAAAGCACAAGTAACACCTTTATATAAAAAGAATGATCCACTTTTGAAGACAAACTACAGACCCGTAAATGTACTATGTATTTTTTCAAAGATATTTGAGAAAATATTAGAAGAGCAATTGTCTGATTTCTTTGAAAATATTTGTAATCCTTATTTATGTGCTTTTAGAAGAGGTCATGGATGTCAGACAACCCTGCTCAGGTTATTAGAGGACTGGCGGAATGCCCTTGACAAAAATCAGTATGTTGTCGCAGTCCTAATGGATCTTTCCAAGGCATTTGATTGCCTACCCCGTGATATTTTATTGGATAAACATTCGGCCTATGGTATGTCCACTGATTCTGTATTCCTTCTTGAGTCCATATTATCAAATAGGAAACAACAAATTAAAATTAATAGTATCCTGAGCAGTTGGTCTGACATCCAAAAAGGTGTACCCCAAGGGTCAATCTTGGCCCCTCTACTTTTTAATGTCTTTATTAATGATATTTTTTATTTTGTAGAAAAGAATACTTTATTTAATTATGCGGATGACAATACTTTGTCTTATGGTCATCCTGATTTTAATGTACTTACCTCAGTTTTAGAATCAGAGTCAAATGTTCTTATTAATTGGTTAAAAGTAAACAAAATGCAGGCTAATCCAGATAAAGTTCAGGTACCTGCGGTTGGGAAGAAGACTTTTGACAAAAACATGAAGATTTGTATACAGAATTCTACATTTTCATGTGAAGAGACAATACAACTTTTAGGAATTGAAATAGATTATCAATTAAATTTTGACATTCATATCAGTTCAATCTGTAGGAGGACATCACAGCAACTGAATATACTAAAACGTTTCGGCCGATATTTAGACAGATTAAGCAAATTAACTATATTCCACACTTTCATTCTCAGTAACTTTAACTTCTGCCCTTTGGCTTGGCATTTTTGTACCGATAAAAATTCAAAAAAATTAGAGAAAGTGCAGGAAAGAGCACTTCGTTTTGTATACGATGACTACACCAGTTCATATATGATTCAACCCACCATTTCTTTAGAAATGCCTGTACCAAGTCAGGGTCATTACGGTTTTCACAGTTTTCCGGTTGTTGACTGATTTTGTCTGTTTATATAATTATGAGTTTTGACTTTCCCTTTGTAAGATTGCTCGGAGTTCGGTAATTTTGTTATTACCCTTATCTTCAAGCTTCTCTTTTATGACTAATAATTGGAAGTGTATGCACTTTATGAATGATAATTCAATATTTCTATACTAAACTTTGGTTTTTTCTATTAACTGGAAACTTGATACTTTCCCTTTGTTAGATTGTTCGGAGTTCGGTAATTTTGTTATTACCCTTATATATCAACATTCTTGAAAAAGCTCTAGTGCCCTCCTTACAGATCAGACGTATTAGGACAATGGCCTTGGAGACATATCAAATCATTAACAAATCAGCTCCTGTATGCCTTCATGATTTAGTTAATGTTAAGAATTCTAAATATGCTTTCAGGTATTCGAACATATTAGATGTACCTCAAGTTAGAACTACAAGGTATGGCAATAAATCATTCATGTTTGCAGCTGCAACCCTGTGGAACAACCTTCCGAACTATTTCAGAACTGAAAACAGTTTCAACCACTTTAAAAGTTTTATTCAGTCTTGGAATGGGTCAGTATGTCGTTGTTCTGCATGCAGATAACCTATTCAGCTTTCTGTTTTATTTCTAGTGCTTTTTCTAAGTTTTAATGCTGTTTAGTTATTTTATGTTTGCTTGATATTGCTTCCAGTATGTCCTTTATTTTTGTGATTTTTATATTGCATTTGCTAACTGAATGTAAATAACTGCTTTATATGTGTGTTTATGTGATTATGTTAATATTTGTATGTATCTTGTGCTACTATGTATATTCGGTAAAAAGCTCACGAGAGTTTGTGTTTTTTGTTATGCAAAAACCGAATTCAAATAAAGTTTTCTTATCTTATCTTATCTTATTCTTATCTTATGTTTTACACTTAGCCGTGTAATTGGTTCATATGTACTCAATTATGTATATTAAGTACTTGTAACAGGAGTAAGTTTTACAACTTGTTTGGTAACAAACTGTTTAACAGATATTATTACTTGATAGTACAATACAACATGTAATAACAGATCTATATGTGGTAGTAATCATAGTACTTGATAGTACAATACAACATGTAATAACAGTTATATATGTGTTAGTAACCCTATTACTTGATAGTACAATACAACATGTAATAACATCTCTATATGTGTTAGTAACCATAGTACTTGATAGTACAATACAACATGTAATAACAGCTCTATATGTGTTAGTAACCATATTATTTGATAGTACAATACAACATGTAATAAATGCTCTATATGTGTTAGTAACAATAGTACTTGATAGTACAATACAACATGTAATAACATCTCTATATGTGTTAGTAACCATATTACTTGATAGCACAATACAACATGTAATAACAGTTATATATGTGTTAATAATCATATTACTTGATAGTACAATACAACATGTAATAACCGATCTATATGTGTTAGTAACAATAGTACTTGATAGTACAATACAACATGTAATAACATCTCTATATGTGTTAGTAACCATATTACTTGATAGCACAATACAACATGTAATAACAGTTATATATGTGTTAATAATCATATTACTTGATAGTACAATACAACATGTAATAACAGATCTATATGTGTTAGTAACAATATTACTTGATAGTACAATACAACATGTAATAACAAATCTATATGTGTTGGTAGTCATATTACTTGATAGTACAATACAACATGTAATAACAGTTATATATGTGTTAGTAACCATATTACTTGATAGTACAATACAACATGTTATAATAGATCTATATGTGTTAGTAACCATATTACTTGATAGTACAATACAACATGTAATAACAGATCTATATGTGTTAGTAACCATATTACTTGAAAGTACAATACAGCATGTAATAACAGTTCTATATGTGTTAGTAACCATATTACTTGATAGTACAATACAACATGTAATAACAGATCTATATGTGTTAATAACCATATTATTTGATAGTACAATACAACATGTAATAACAGATCTATATGTGTTAGTAACCATATTACTTGATAGTACAATACAACATGTAATAACATCTCTATATGTGCTAGTAACCATATTACTTGATAATACAATACAACATGTAATAACAGTTCTATATATGGTAGTAACCTTATTACTTGATAGTACAATACAACATGTAATAACAGGTCTATATGTGGTAGTAACCATATTCCTTGATAGTGCAATACAACATGTAATAACAGTTCTATATGTGTTAGTAATCATATTACTTGATAGTACAATATAACATGTAATAACAGATCTATATGTGTTAGTAACCATATTACTTGATAGTACAATACAACATGTAATAACAGATCTATATGTGTTAGTACCCATATTACTTGATAGTATAATACAACATGTAATAACAGTTCTATATGTGTTAGTAACCATATTACTTGATCGTACAATACAACATGTAATAACATCTCTATATGTGTTAGTAACCATATTACTTGATAGTACAATATAACATGTAATAACAGATCTATATGTGTTAGTAACCATATTACTTGATAGTACAATACAACTTGTAATAACAGATCTATATGTGTTAGTACCCATATTACTTGATAGTATAATACAACATGTAATAACAGTTCTATATATGTTAGTAACCATATTACCTGATAGTACAATACAACATGTAATAATATCTCTATATGTGTTAGTAACCATATTACTCGATAGTACAATACAACATGCGATAACATCTCTATATCTGTTAGTAACCATATTACTTAATAGTACAATACAACATGCAATAACAGCTATATATGTGTTAGTAACCATATTACTTGATAGTACAATACAACATGTAGTAACATCTCTATATGTGTTAGTAATCATATTACTTAATAGTACAATACCACATGTAATAACAGATCTATATGTGGTAGTAACCATATTACTTGATAGTACAATACAACATGTAATAACATCTCTATATGTGTGAGTAACCATATTACTTGATAGTACAACACAACATGCAATAACATCTCTATATGTGTTTGTAACCATAATTCTTGATAGTACAATACAACATGTAATAACAGATCTATATGTGTTAGTAACGATATTACTTGATAGTACAATACAACATGTAATAACATCTCTATATGTGTTAGTAACCATATTACTTAATAGTACAATACAACTTGTAATAACAGCTATATATGTGGTAGTAACCATATTACTTGATAGTACAATAAAACATGTAATAACAGATCTATATGTGTTAGTAACCATATTACTTAATAGTACAATACAACGTGTAATAATAGATCTATATGTGTTAGTAACCATATTTCTTGATTGTACAATACAAAATGTAATAACATCTCTAAATGTGTTAGTAACCATATTACTTGATAGTACAATACAACATGTAATAACAGATCTATATGTGTTAGTAACCATATTACTTGATAGTACAATACAACATGTAATGATAGATCTATATGTGTTAGTAACCATATTACTTGATAGTACAATACAACATGTAATAACATCTCTATATGTGTTAGTAACCATATTACTTGATAGTACAATATAACATGTAATAACAGATCTATATGTGTTAGTAACCATATTACTTGATAGTACAATATAACTTGTAATAACAGATCTATATGTGTTAGTACCCATATTACTTGATAGTATAATACAACATGTAATAACAGTTCTATATATGTTAGTAACCATATTACCTGATAGTACAATACAACATGTAATAATATCTCTATATGTGTTAGTAACCATATTACTTGATAGTACAATACAACATGTAATAACAGATCTATATGTGTTAGTAACCATATTACTTGACTGTACAATACAACATGTAATAATAGATCTATATGTGTTAGTTAACATATTACTTGATAGTACAATACAACATGTAATTATAGTTCTATATGTGTTATTAATCATATTACTTGACAGTCCAATACCACATGTTATAACAGATCTATATGTGTTAGTAACCATATTACTTGATAGTACAATACAACATGTAATAATAGATCTGTATGTGTTAGTAACCATATTACTTGATAGTACAATACAACATGTAATAACAGATCTATATGTGTTAGTAACCATATTATTTGATAGTACAATACAACATGTAATAATAGATCTATATATGTTATTAACCATATTACTTGATAGTACAATACCACGTGTAATAACAGTTCTATATTAGTTAGTAACCATATTACTTGATAGTACAATACAACATGTAATAACAGATCTATATGTGTTAGTAATCATATTACTTCATAGTACAATACAACATGTAATAACATCTCTATATTTGTTAGTAACCATATTACTTGATAGTACAATACAGCATGTAATAACAGCTCTATATGTGTTAGTAACCATATTATTTGATAGTACAATACAACATGTAATAACATCTCTATATGTGTTAGTAACCATATTACTTGATAGTACAATACAACATGCAATAACAGCTCTATATGTGTTAGTAACCATATTACTTGATAGTACAATACAACATGTAATAACATCTCTATATGTGTTAGTAACCATATTACTTGATAGTACAATACAACATGTAATAACAGATCTATATGTGTTAGCAACCATATTACTTGATAGTACAATACAACATGTAATAACATCTCTATATGTGTTAGTAACCATATTACTTGATAGTACAATACAACATGTAATAACAGATCTATATGTGTTAGTAATCATATTACTTGATAGTACAATACAACATGTAATAACATCTCTATATGTGTTAGTAATCATATTACTTGATAGTACAATACAACATGTAATAACAGATCTATATGTGTTAGTAACCATATTACTTGACTGTACAATACAACATGTAATAATAGATCTATATGTGTTAGTTAACATATTACTTGATAGTACAATACAACATGTAATTATAGTTCTATATGTGTTATTAATCATATTACTTGACAGTCCAATACCACATGTAATAACAGATCTATATGTGTTAGTAACCATATTACTTGATAGTACAATACAACATGTAATAATAGATCTATATGTGTTAGTAACCATATTACTTGATAGTACAATACAACATGTAATAACAGATCTATATGTGTTAGTAACCATATTATTTGATAGTACAATACAACATGTAATAATAGATCTATATGTGTTATTAACCATATTACTTGATAGTACAATACCACGTGTAATAACAGTTCTATATTAGTTAGTAACCATATTACTTGATAGTACAATACAACATGTAATAACAGATCTATATGTGTTAGTAATCATATTACTTCATAGTACAATACAACATGTAATAACATCTCTATATTTGTTAGTAACCATATTACTTGATAGTACAATACAGCATGTAATAACAGCTCTATATGTGTTAGTAACCATATTATTTGATAGTACAATACAACATGTAATAACATCTCTATATGTGTTAGTAACCATATTACTTGATAGTACAATACAACATGTAATAACAGATCTATATGTGTTAGTAACCATATTACTTGATAGTACAATACAACATGTAATAACATCTCTATATGTGTTAGTAACCATATTACTTGATAGTACAATACAACATGTAATAACAGATCTATATGTGTTAGCAACCATATTACTTGATAGTACAATACAACATGTAATAACATCTCTATATGTGTTAGTAATCATATTACTTGATAGTACAATACAACATGTAATAACAGATCTATATGTGTTAGTAACCATATTACTTGACTGTACAATACAACATGTAATAATAGATCTATATGTGTTAGTTAACATATTACTTGATAGTACAATACAACATGTAATTATAGTTCTATATGTGTTAGTAATCATATTACTTGACAGTCCAATACCACATGTAGTAACAGATCTATATGTGTTAGTAACCATATTACTTGATAGTACAATACAACATGTAATAATAGATCTATATGTGTTAGTAACCATATTACTTGATAGTACAATACAACATGTAATAACAGATCTATATGTGTTAGTAACCATATTACTTGATAGTACAATACCACGTGTAATAACAGTTCTATATTAGTTAGTAACCATATTACTTGATAGTACAATACAACATGTAATAACAGATCTATATGTGTTAGTAATCATATTACTTCATAGTACAATACAACATGTAATAACATCTCTATATTTGTTAGTAACCATATTACTTGATAGTACAATACAGCATGTAATAACAGCTCTATATGTGTTAGTAACCATATTATTTGATAGTACAATACAACATGTAATAACATCTCTATATGTGTTAGTAACCATATTACTTGATAGTACAATACAACATGTAATAACAGCTCTATATGTGTTAGTAACCATATTACTTGATAGTACAATACAACATGTAATAACATCTCTATATGTGTTAGTAACCATATTACTTGATAGTACAATACAACATGTAATAACAGATATATATGTGTTAGCAACCATATTACTTGATAGTGCAATACAACATGTATTAACAGATCTATATGTGTTAGTAACCATATTACTTGATAGTACAATACAACATGTAATAACAGATCTATATGTGTTAGTAATCATATTACTTCATAGTACAATACAACATGTAATAATAGATCTATATGTGTTAGTAACCATATTACTTGATAGTACAATACAACATGTAATAACAGTTCTATATGTGGTAGTACCCATATTACTTGATAGTACAATACAACATGTAATAACAGATCTATATGTGTTAGTAACCATATTACTTGATAGTACAATACAACATGTAATAACAGTTCTATATTTGGTGGTAACCATATTACTTGATAGTACAATACAACATGTAATAACAGATCTATATGTGTTAGTAATCATATTACTTGCTAGTACAATACAACATGTAATAACAGATCTATATGTGTTAGTAATCATATTACTTGATAGTACAATACAACATGTAATAACAGATCTATATGTGTTAGTAATCATAGTACTTGATAGTACAATACAACATGTAATAACAGATCAATATGTGTTAGTAATCATATTACTTGATAGTACAATACAACATGTAATAATATCTCTATATGTGTTAGTAACCATATTACTTGATAGTACAATACAACATGTAGTAACAGATCTATATGTGTTAGTAATCATATTACTTGATAGTACAATACAACATGTAATAACATCTCTATATGTGTTAGTAACCATATTACTTGATAGTACAATACAACATGTAATAACAGATCTATATGTGTTAGTAATCATATTACTTGCTAGTACAATACAACATGTAATAACAGTTGTATATGTGGTAGTAATCATATTACTTGATAGTACAATACAACATGTAATAACATCTCTATATGTGTTAGTAACCATATTACTTGATAGTACAATACCACATGTAATAACAGATCTATATGTGTTAGTAATCATATTACTTGATAGTACAATACAACATGTAATAACATCTCCATATGTGTTAGTAACCATATTACTTGATAGTACAATACAACATGTAATAACAGCTCTATATGTGTTAGTAACCATATTACTTGATAGTACAATACAACATGTAATAACATCTCTATATGTGTTAGTAACCATATTACTTGATAGTACAATACAACATGTAATAACAGATATATATGTGTTAGCAACCATATTACTTGATAGTACAATACAACATGTAATAACAGATCTATATGTGTTAGTAATCATATTACTTGATAGTACAATACAACATGTAATAACAGATCTATATGTGTTAGTAATCATATTACTTCATAGTACAATACAACATGTAATAATAGATCTATATGTGTTATTAACCATATTACTTGATAGTACAATACAACATGTAATAACAGTTCTATATGTGGTAGTAACCATATTACTTGATAGTACAATACAACATGTAATAACAGATCTATATGTGTTAGTAACCATATTACTTGATAGTACAATACAACATGTAATAACAGTTCTATATGTGATGGTAACCATATTACTTGATAGTACAATACAACATGTAATAACAGATCTATATGTGTTAGTAATCATATTACTTGCTAGTACAATACAACATGTAATAACAGATCTATATGTGTTAGTAATAATATTACTTGATAGTACAATACAACATGTAGTAACAGATCTATATGTGTTAGTAATCATAGTTCTTGATAGTACAATACAACATGTAATAACAGATCAATATGTGTTAGTAATCATATTACTTGATAGTACAATACAACATGTAATAACATCTCTATATGTGTTAGTAACCATATTACTTGATAGTACAATACAACATGTAATAACAGATCTATATGTGTTAGTAATCATATTACTTGATAGTACAATACAACATGTAATAACATCTCTATATGTGTTAGTAACCATATTACTTGATAGTACAATACAACATGTAATAACAGATCTATATGTGTTAGTAATCATATTACTTGCTAGTACAATACAACATGTAATAACAGTTGTATATGTGGTAGTAATCATATTACTTGATAGTACAATACAACATGTAATAACATCTCTATATGAGTTAGTAACCATATTACTTGATAGTACAATACCACATGTAATAACAGATCTATATGTGTTAGTAATCATATTACTTGATAGTACAATACAACATGTAATAACATCTCTATATGTGTTAGTAACCATATTACTTGATAGTACAATACAACATGTAATAACAGATCTATATGTGTTAGTAATCATATTACTTGCTAGTACAATACAACATGTAATAACATCTCTATATGTGTTAGTAATCATATTACTTGATAGTACAATACAACATGTAATAACAGATCTATATGTGTTAGTAACCATATTACTTGACTGTACAATACAACATGTAATAATAGATCTATATGTATTAGTTAACATATTACTTGATAGTACAATACAACATGTAATTATAGTTCTATATGTGTTAGTAATCATATTACTTGACAGTCCAATACCACATGTAATAACAGATCTATATGTGTTAGTAACCATATTACTTGATAGTACAATACAACATGTAATAATAGATCTATATGTGTTAGTAACCATATTACTTGATAGTACAATACAACATGTAATAACAGATCTATATGTGTTAGTAACCATATTATTTGATAGTACAATACAACATGTAATAATAGATCTATATGTGTTATTAACCATATTACTTGATAGTACAATACCACGGGTAATAACAGTTCTATATTAGTTAGTAACCATATTACTTGATAGTACAATACAACATGTAATAACAGATCTATATGTGTTAGTAATCATATTACTTGATAGTACAATACAACATGTAATAACATCTCTATATGAGTTAGTAACCATATTACTTGATAGTACAATACCACATGTAATAACAGATCTATATGTGTTAGTAATCATATTACTTGATAGTACAATACAACATGTAATAACATCTCTATATGTGTTAGTAACCATATTACTTGATAGTACAATACAACATGTAATAACAGATCTATATGTGTTAGTAATCATATTACTTGCTAGTACAATACAACATGTAATAACATCTCTATATGTGTTAGTAATCATATTACTTGATAGTACAATACAACATGTAATAACAGATCTATATGTGTTAGTAACCATATTACTTGACTGTACAATACAACATGTAATAATAGATCTATATGTATTAGTTAACATATTACTTGATAGTACAATACAACATGTAATTATAGTTCTATATGTGTTAGTAATCATATTACTTGACAGTCCAATACCACATGTAATAACAGATCTATATGTGTTAGTAACCATATTACTTGATAGTACAATACAACATGTAATAATAGATCTATATGTGTTAGTAACCATATTACTTGATAGTACAATACAACATGTAATAACAGATCTATATGTGTTAGTAACCATATTATTTGATAGTACAATACAACATGTAATAATAGATCTATATGTGTTATTAACCATATTACTTGATAGTACAATACCACGGGTAATAACAGTTCTATATTAGTTAGTAACCATATTACTTGATAGTACAATACAACATGTAATAACAGATCTATATGTGTTAGTAATCATATTACTTCATAGTACAATACAACATGTAATAACATCTCTATGTTTGTTAGTAACCATATTACTTGATAGTACAATACAGCATGTAATAACAGCTCTATATGTGTTAGTAACCATATTATTTGATAGTACAATACAACATGTAATAACATCTCTATATGTGTTAGTAACCATATTACTTCATAGTACAATACAACATGTAATAACAGCTCTATATGTATTAGTAACCATATTACTTGATAGTACAATACAACATGTAATAACATCTCTATATGTGTTAGTAACCATATTACTTGATAGTACAATACAACATGTAATAACAGATCTATATGTGTTAGCAACCATATTACTTGATAGTGCAATACAACATGTAATAACAGATCTATATGTGTTAGTAACCATATTACTTGATAGTACAATACAACATGTAATAACAGATCTATATGTGTTAGTAACCATATTACTTGATAGTACAATACAACATGTAATAACAGTTCTATATGTGGTAGTACCCATATTACTTGATAGTACAATACAACATGTAATAACAGATCTATATGTGTTAGTAATCATATTACTTGATAGTACAATACAACATGTAATAGCATCTCTATATGTGTTAGTAACCATATTACTTTATAGTACAATACAACATGTAATAACAGCTCTATATGTGTTAGTAACCATATTACTTGATAGTACAATACAACATGTAATAACATCTCTATATGTGTTAGTAACCATATTACTTGATAGTACAATACAACATGTAATAACAGATCTATATGTGTTAGCAACCATATTACTTGATAGTGCAATACAACATGTAATAACAGATCTCTATGTGTTAGTAACCATATTACTTGATAGTACAATACAACATGTAATAACAGATCTATATGTGTTAGTAATCATATTACTTCATAGTACAATACAACATGGAATAATAGATCTATATGTGTTATTAACCATATTACTTGATAGTACAATACAACATGTAATAACAGTTCTATATGTGGTAGTAACCATATTACTTGATAGTACAATACAACATGTAATAACAGATCTATATGTGTTAGTAACCATATTACTTGATAGTACAATACAACATGTAATAACAGTTCTATATGTGGTGGTAACCATATTACTTGATAGTACAATACAACATGTAATAACAGATCTATATGTGTTAGTAATCATATTACTTGCTAGTACAATACAACATGTAATAACAGATCTATATGTGTTAGTAATCATATTACTTGATAGTACAATACAACATGTAGTAACAGATCTATATGTGTTAGTAATCATGGTACTTGATAGTACAATACAACATGTAATAACAGATCAATATGTGTTAGTAATCATATTACTTGATAGTACAATACAACATGTAATAACATCTCTATATGTGTTAGTAACCATATTACTTGATAGTACAATACAACATGTAATAACAGATCTATATGTGTTAGTAATCATATTACTTGATAGTACAATACAACATGTAATAACATCTCTATATGTGTTAGTAACCATATTACTTGATAGTACAATACAACATGTAATAACAGATCTATATGTGTTAGTAATCATATTACTTGCTAGTACAATACAACATGTAATAACAGTTGTATATGTGGTAGTAATCATATTACTTGATAGTACAATACAACATGTAATAACATCTCTATATGAGTTAGTAACCATATTACTTGATAGTACAATACCACATATAATAACAGATCTATATGTGTTAGTAATCATATTACTTGATAGTACAATACAACATGTAATAACATCTCTATATGTGTTAGTAACCATATTACTTGATAGTACAATACAACATGTAATAACAGATCTATATGTGTTAGTAATCATATTACTTGATAGTACAATACAACATGTAATAACATCTCTATATGTGTTAGTAATCATATTACTTGATAGTACAATACAACATGTAATAACAGATCTATATGTATTAGTTAACATATTACTTGATAGTACAATACAACATGTAATTATAGTTCTATATGTGTTAGTAATCATATTACTTGACAGTCCAATACCACATGTAATAACAGATCTATATGTGTTAGTAACCATATTACTTGATAGTACAATACAACATGTAATAATAGATCTATATGTGTTAGTAACCATATTACTTGATAGTACAATACAACATGTAATAACAGATCTATATGTGTTAGTAACCATATTACTTGATAGTACAATACAACATGTAATAACAGATCTATATGTGTTAGCAACCATATTACTTGATAGTGCAATACAATATGTAATAACAGATCTATATGTGTTAGTAACCATATTACTTGATAGTACAATACAACATGTAATAACAGATCTATATGTGTTAGTAATCATATTACTTCATAGTACAATACAACATGTAATAAAGATCTATATGTGTTAGTAACCATATTACTTGATAGTACAATACAACATGTAATAACAGTTCTATATGTGGTAGTACCCATATTACTTGATAGTACAATACAACATGTAATAACAGATCTATATGTGTTAGTAATCATATTACTTGATAGTACAATACAACATGTAATAACATCTCTATATGTGTTAGTAACCATATTACTTTATAGTACAATACAACATGTAATAACAGCTCTATATGTGTTAGTAACCATATTACTTGATAGTACAATACAACATGTAATAACATCTCTATATGTGTTAGTAACCATATTACTTGATAGTACAATACAACATGTAATAATAGATCTATATGTGTTATTAACCATATTACTTGATAGTACAATACAACATGTAATAACAGTTCTATATGTGGTAGTAACCATATTACTTGATAGTACAATACAACATGTAATAACAGATCTATATGTGTTAGTAACCATATTACTTGATAGTACAATACAACATGTAATAACAGTTCTATATGTGGTGGTAACCATATTACTTGATAGTACAATACAACATGTAATAACAGATCTATATGTGTTAGTAATCATATTACTTGCTAGTACAATACAACATGTAATAACAGATCTATATGTGTTAGTAATCATATTACTTGATAGTACAATACAACATGTAGTAACAGATCTATATGTGTTAGTAATCATAGTACTTGATAGTACAATACAACATGTAATAACAGATCAATATGTGTTAGTAATCATATTACTTGATAGTACAATACAACATGTAATAACATCTCTATATGTGTTAGTAACCATATTACTTGATAGTACAATACAACATGTAATAACAGATCTATATGTGTTAGTAATCATATTACTTGATAGTACAATACAACATGTAATAACATCTCTATATGTGTTAGTAACCATATTACTTCATAGTACAATACAACATGTAATAACAGATCTATATGTGTTAGTAATCATATTACTTGCTAGTACAATACAACATGTAATAACAGTTGTATATGTGGTAGTAATCATATTACTTGATAGTACAATACAACATGTAATAACATCTCTATATGAGTTAGTAACCATATTACTTGATAGTACAATACCACATGTAATAACAGATCTATATGTGTTAGTAATCATATTACTTGATAGTACAATACAACATGTAATAACATCTCTATATGTGTTAGTAACCATATTACTTGATAGTACAATACAACATGTAATAACAGATCTATATGTGTTAGTAATCATATTACTTGATAGTACAATACAACATGTAATAACATCTCTATATGTGTTAGTAATCATATTACTTGATAGTACAATACAACATATAATAACAGATCTATATGTATTAGTTAACATATTACTTGATAGTACAATACAACATGTAATTATAGTTCTATATGTGTTAGTAATCATATTACTTGACAGTCCAATACCACATGTAATAACAGATCTATATGTGTTAGTAACCATATTACTTGATAGTACAATACAACATGTAATAATAGATCTATATGTGTTAGTAACCATATTACTTGATAGTACAATACAACATGTAATAACATATCTATATGTGTTAGTAACCATATTATTTGATAGTACAATACAACATGTAATAATAGATCTATATGTGTTATTAACCATATTACTTGAAAGTACAATACCACGTGTAATAACAGTTCTATATTAGTTAGTAACCATATTACTTGATAGTACAATACAACATGTAATAACAGATCTATATGTGTTAGTAATCATATTACTTCATAGTACAATACAACATGTAATAACATCTCTATATTTGTTAGTAACCATATTACTTGATAGTACAATACAGCATGTAATAACAGCTCTATATGTGTTAGTAACCATATTATTTGATAGTACAATACAACATGTAATAACATCTCTATATGTGTTAGTAACCATATTACTTGATAGTACAATACAACATGTAATAACAGCTCTATATGTATTAGTAACCATATTACTTGATAGTACAATACAACATGTAATAACATCTCTATATGTGTTAGTAACCATATTACTTGATAGTACAATACAACATGTAATAACAGATCTATATGTGTTAGCAACCATATTACTTGATAGTGCAATACAACATGTAATAACAGATCTATATGTGTTAGTAACCATATTACTTGATAGTACAATACAACATGTAATAACAGATCTATATGTGTTAGTAATCATATTACTTCATAGTACAATACAACATGTAATAATAGATCTATATGTGTTAGTAACCATATTACTTGATAGTACAATACAACATGTAATAACAGTTCTATATGTGGTAGTACCCATATTACTTGATAGTACAATACAACATGTAATAACAGATCTATATGTGTTAGTAACCATATTACTTGATAGTACAATACAACATGTAATAACAGATCTATATGTGTTAGTAATCATATTACTTGATAGTGCAATACAACATGTAATAACAGATCTATATGTGTTAGTAACCATATTACTTGATAGTACAATACAACATGTAATAACAGATCTATATGTGTTAGTAACCATATTACTTCATAGTACAATACAACATGTAATAATAGATCTATATGTGTTAGTAACCATATTACTTGATAGTACAATACAACATGTAATAACAGTTCTATATGTGGTAGTACCCATATTACTTGATAGTACAATACAACATGTAATAACATCTCTATATGTGTTAGTAACCATATTACTTGATAGTACAATACAACATGTAATAACAGCTCTATATGTATTAGTAACCATATTACTTGATAGTACAATACAACATGTAATAACATCTCTATATGTGTTAGTAACCATATTACTTGATAGTACAATACAACATGTAATAACAGATCTATATGTGTTAGCAACCATATTACTTGATAGTGCAATACAACATGTAATAACAGATCTATATGTGTTAGTAACCATATTACTTGATAGTACAATACAACATGTAATAACAGATCTATATGTGTTAGTAATCATATTACTTCATAGTACAATACAACATGTAATAATAGATCTATATGTGTTAGTAACCATATTACTTGATAGTACAATACAACATGTAATAACAGTTCTATATGTGGTAGTACCCATATTACTTGATAGTACAATACAACATGTAATAACAGATCTATATGTGTTAGTAATCATATTACTTGCTAGTACAATACAACATGTAATAACAGATCTATATGTGTTAGTAATCATATTACTTGATAGTACAATACAACATGTAATAACAGCTCTATATGTGTTAGTAACCATATTACTTGATAGTACAATACAACATGTAATAACAGCTCTATATGTGTTAGTAACCATATTACTTGATAGTACAATACAACATGTAATAACATCTCTATATGTGTTAGTAACCATATTACTTGATAGTACAATACAACATGTAATAACAGATCTATATGTGTTAGCAACCATATTACTTGATAGTACAATACAACATGTAATAACATCTCTATATGTGTTAGTAATCATATTACTTGATAGTACAATACAACATGTAATAACAGATCTATATGTGTTAGTAACCATATTACTTGACTGTACAATACAACATGTAATAATAGATCTATATGTGTTAGTTAACATATTACTTGATAGTACAATACAACATGTAATTATAGTTCTATATGTGTTAGTAATCATATTACTTGACAGTCCAATACCACATGTAATAACAGATCTATATGTGTTAGTAACCATATTACTTGATAGTACAATACAACATGTAATAATAGATCTATATGTGTTAGTAACCATATTACTTGATAGTACAATACAACATGTAATAACAGATCTATATGTGTTAGTAACCATATTACTTGATAGTACAATACCACGTGTAATAACAGTTCTATATTAGTTAGTAACCATATTACTTGATAGTACAATACAACATGTAATAACAGATCTATATGTGTTAGTAATCATATTACTTCATAGTACAATACAACATGTAATAACATCTCTATATTTGTTAGTAACCATATTACTTGATAGTACAATACAGCATGTAATAACAGCTCTATATGTGTTAGTAACCATATTATTTGATAGTACAATACAACATGTAATAACATCTCTATATGTGTTAGTAACCATATTACTTGATAGTACAATACAACATGTAATAACAGCTCTATATGTGTTAGTAACCATATTACTTGATAGTACAATACAACATGTAATAACATCTCTATATGTGTTAGTAACCATATTACTTGATAGTACAATACAACATGTAATAACAGATATATATGTGTTAGCAACCATATTACTTGATAGTGCAATACAACATGTATTAACAGATCTATATGTGTTAGTAACCATATTACTTGATAGTACAATACAACATGTAATAACAGATCTATATGTGTTAGTAATCATATTACTTCATAGTACAATACAACATGTAATAATAGATCTATATGTGTTAGTAACCATATTACTTGATAGTACAATACAACATGTAATAACAGTTCTATATGTGGTAGTACCCATATTACTTGATAGTACAATACAACATGTAATAACAGATCTATATGTGTTAGTAACCATATTACTTGATAGTACAATACAACATGTAATAACAGTTCTATATGTGGTGGTAACCATATTACTTGATAGTACAATACAACATGTAATAACAGATCTATATGTGTTAGTAATCATATTACTTGCTAGTACAATACAACATGTAATAACAGATCTATATGTGTTAGTAATCATATTACTTGATAGTACAATACAACATGTAATAACAGATCTATATGTGTTAGTAATCATAGTACTTGATAGTACAATACAACATGTAATAACAGATCAATATGTGTTAGTAATCATATTACTTGATAGTACAATACAACATGTAATAATATCTCTATATGTGTTAGTAACCATATTACTTGATAGTACAATACAACATGTAATAACAGATCTATATGTGTTAGTAATCATATTACTTGATAGTACAATACAACATGTAATAACATCTCTATATGTGTTAGTAACCATATTACTTGATAGTACAATACAACATGTAATAACAGATCTATATGTGTTAGTAATCATATTACTTGCTAGTACAATACAACATGTAATAACAGTTGTATATGTGGTAGTAATCATATTACTTGATAGTACAATACAACATGTAATAACATCTCTATATGTGTTAGTAACCATATTACTTGATAGTACAATACCACATGTAATAACAGATCTATATGTGTTAGTAATCATATTACTTGATAGTACAATACAACATGTAATAACATCTCTATATGTGTTAGTAACCATATTACTTGATAGTACAATACAACATGTAATAACAGATCTATATGTGTTAGTAATCATATTACTTGATAGTACAATACAACATGTAATAACATCTCTATATGTGTTAGTAACCATATTACTTGATAGTACAATACAACATGTAATAACAGCTCTATATGTGTTAGTAACCATATTATTTGATAGTACAATACAACATGTAATAACATCTCTATATGTGTTAGTAACCATATTACTTGATAGTACAATACAACATGTAATAACAGATCTATATGTGTTAGCAACCATATTACTTGATAGTACAATACAACATGTAATAACAGATCTATATGTGTTAGTAATCATATTACTTGATAGTACAATACAACATGTAATAACAGATCTATATGTGTTAGTAATCATATTACTTCATAGTACAATACAACATGTAATAATAGATCTATATGTGTTATTAACCATATTACTTGATAGTACAATACAACATGTAATAACAGTTCTATATGTGGTAGTAACCATATTACTTGATAGTACAATACAACATGTAATAACAGATCTATATGTGTTAGTAACCATATTACTTGATAGTACAATACAACATGTAATAACAGTTCTATATGTGATGGTAACCATATTACTTGATAGTACAATACAACATGTAATAACAGATCTATATGTGTTAGTAATCATATTACTTGCTAGTACAATACAACATGTAATAACAGATCTATATGTGTTAGTAATAATATTACTTGATAGTACAATACAACATGTAGTAACAGATCTATATGTGTTAGTAATCATAGTTCTTGATAGTACAATACAACATGTAATAACAGATCAATATGTGTTAGTAATCATATTACTTGATAGTACAATACAACATGTAATAACATCTCTATATGTGTTAGTAACCATATTACTTGATAGTACAATACAACATGTAATAACAGATCTATATGTGTTAGTAATCATATTACTTGATAGTACAATACAACATGTAATAACATCTCTATATGTGTTAGTAACCATATTACTTGATAGTACAATACAACATGTAATAACAGATCTATATGTGTTAGTAATCATATTACTTGCTAGTACAATACAACATGTAATAACAGTTGTATATGTGGTAGTAATCATATTACTTGATAGTACAATACAACATGTAATAACATCTCTATATGAGTTAGTAACCATATTACTTGATAGTACAATACCACATGTAATAACAGATCTATATGTGTTAGTAATCATATTACTTGATAGTACAATACAACATGTAATAACATCTCTATATGTGTTAGTAACCATATTACTTGATAGTACAATACAACATGTAATAACAGATCTATATGTGTTAGTAATCATATTACTTGCTAGTACAATACAACATGTAATAACATCTCTATATGTGTTAGTAATCATATTACTTGATAGTACAATACAACATGTAATAACAGATCTATATGTGTTAGTAACCATATTACTTGACTGTACAATACAACATGTAATAATAGATCTATATGTATTAGTTAACATATTACTTGATAGTACAATACAACATGTAATTATAGTTCTATATGTGTTAGTAATCATATTACTTGACAGTCCAATACCACATGTAATAACAGATCTATATGTGTTAGTAACCATATTACTTGATAGTACAATACAACATGTAATAATAGATCTATATGTGTTAGTAACCATATTACTTGATAGTACAATACAACATGTAATAACAGATCTATATGTGTTAGTAACCATATTATTTGATAGTACAATACAACATGTAATAATAGATCTATATGTGTTATTAACCATATTACTTGATAGTACAATACCACGGGTAATAACAGTTCTATATTAGTTAGTAACCATATTACTTGATAGTACAATACAACATGTAATAACAGATCTATATGTGTTAGTAATCATATTACTTCATAGTACAATACAACATGTAATAACATCTCTATATTTGTTAGTAACCATATTACTTGATAGTACAATACAGCATGTAATAACAGCTCTATATGTGTTAGTAACCATATTATTTGATAGTACAATACAACATGTAATAACATCTCTATATGTGTTAGTAACCATATTACTTCATAGTACAATACAACATGTAATAACAGCTCTATATGTATTAGTAACCATATTACTTGATAGTACAATACAACATGTAATAACATCTCTATATGTGTTAGTAACCATATTACTTGATAGTACAATACAACATGTAATAACAGATCTATATGTGTTAGCAACCATATTACTTGATAGTGCAATACAACATGTAATAACAGATCTATATGTGTTAGTAACCATATTACTTGATAGTACAATACAACATGTAATAACAGATCTATATGTGTTAGTAATCATATTACTTCATAGTACAATACAACATGTAATAAAGATCTATATGTGTTAGTAACCATATTACTTGATAGTACAATACAACATGTAATAACAGTTCTATATGTGGTAGTACCCATATTACTTGATAGTACAATACAACATGTAATAACAGATCTATATGTGTTAGTAATCATATTACTTGATAGTACAATACAACATGTAATAACATCTCTATATGTGTTAGTAACCATATTACTTTATAGTACAATACAACATGTAATAACAGCTCTATATGTGTTAGTAACCATATTACTTGATAGTACAATACAACATGTAATAACATCTCTATATGTGTTAGTAACCATATTACTTGATAGTACAATACAACATGTAATAACAGATCTATATGTGTTAGCAACCATATTACTTGATAGTGCAATACAACATGTAATAACAGATCTATATGTGTTAGTAACCATATTACTTGATAGTACAATACAACATGTAATAACAGATCTATATGTGTTAGTAATCATATTACTTCATAGTACAATACAACATGTAATAATAGATCTATATGTGTTATTAACCATATTACTTGATAGTACAATACAACATGTAATAACAGTTCTATATGTGGTAGTAACCATATTACTTGATAGTACAATACAACATGTAATAACAGATCTATATGTGTTAGTAACCATATTACTTGATAGTACAATACAACATGTAATAACATCTCTATATGTGTTAGTAACCATATTACTTGATAGTACAATACAACATGTAATAACAGATCTATATGTGTTAGTAATCATATTACTTGCTAGTACAATACAACATGTAATAACAGTTGTATATGTGGTAGTAATCATATTACTTGATAGTACAATACAACATGTAATAACATCTCTATATGAGTTAGTAACCATATTACTTGATAGTACAATACCACATGTAATAACAGATCTATATGTGTTAGTAATCATATTACTTGATAGTACAATACAACATGTAATAACATCTCTATATGTGTTAGTAACCATATTACTTGATAGTACAATACAACATGTAATAACAGATCTATATGTGTTAGTAATCATATTACTTGATAGTACAATACAACATGTAATAACATCTCTATATTTGTTAGTAACCATATTACTTGATAGTACAATACAGCATGTAATAACAGCTCTATATGTGTTAGTAACCATATTATTTGATAGTACAATACAACATGTAATAACATCTCTATATGTGTTAGTAACCATATTATTTGATAGTACAATACAACATGTAATAGCAGCTCTATATGTATTAGTAACCATATTACTTGATAGTACAATACAACATGTAATAACATCTCTATATGTGTTAGTAACCATATTACTTGATAGTACAATACAACATGTAATAACAGATCTATATGTGTTAGCAACCATATTACTTGATAGTGCAATACAACATGTAATAACAGATCTATATGTGTTAGTAACCATATTACTTGATAGTACAATACAACATGTATTAACAGATCTATATGTGTTAGTAATCATATTACTTCATAGTACAATACAACATGTAATAATAGATCTATATGTGTTAGTAACCATATTACTTGATAGTACAATACAACATGTAATAACAGTTCTATATGTGGTAGTACCCATATTACTTGATAGTACAATACAACATGTAATAACAGATCTATATGTGGTAGTACCCATATTACTTGATAGTACAATACAACATGTAATAACAGATCTATATGTGTTAGTAATCATATTACTTGATAGTACAATACAACATGTAATAACAGCTCTATATGTGTTAGTAACCATATTACTTGATAGTACAATACAACATGTAATAACATCTCTATATGTGTTAGTAACCATATTACTTGATAGTACAATACAACATGTAATAACAGATATATATGTGTTAGCAACCATATTACTTGATAGTGCAATACAACATGTATTAACAGATCTATATGTGTTAGTAACCATATTACTTGATAGTACAATACAACATGTAATAACAGATCTATATGTGTTAGTAATCATATTACTTCATAGTACAATACAACATGTAATAATAGATCTATATGTGTTAGTAACCATATTACTTGATAGTACAATACAACATGTAATAACAGATCTATATGTGTTAGTAATCATATTACTTCATAGTACAATACAACATGTAATAATAGATCTATATGTGTTATTAACCATATTACTTGATAGTACAATACAACATGTAATAACAGTTCTATATGTGGTAGTAACCATATTACTTGATAGTACAATACAACATGTAATAACAGATCTATATGTGTTAGTAACCATATTACTTGATAGTACAATACAACATGTAATAACAGTTCTATATGTGGTGGTAACCATATTACTTGATAGTACAATACAACATGTAATAACAGATCTATATGTGTTAGTAATCATATTACTTGCTAGTACAATACAACATGTAATAACAGATCTATATGTGTTAGTAATCATATTACTTGATAGTACAATACAACATGTAGTAACAGATCTATATGTGTTAGTAATCATAGTACTTGATAGTACAATACAACATGTAATAACAGATCAATATGTGTTAGTAATCATATTACTTGATAGTACAATACAACATGTAATAACATCTCTATATGTGTTAGTAACCATATTACTTGATAGTACAATACAACATGTAATAACAGATCTATATGTGTTAGTAATCATATTACTTGATAGTACAATACAACATGTAATAACATCTCTATATGTGTTAGTAACCATATTACTTGATAGTACAATACAACATGTAATAACAGATCTATATGTGTTAGTAATCATATTACTTGCTAGTACAATACAACATGTAATAACAGTTGTATATGTGGTAGTAATCATATTACTTGATAGTACAATACAACATGTAATAACATCTCTATATGAGTTAGTAACCATATTACTTGATAGTACAATACCACATGTAATAACAGATCTATATGTGTTAGTAATCATATTACTTGATAGTACAATACAACATGTAATAACATCTCTATATGTGTTAGTAACCATATTACTTGATAGTACAATACAACATGTAATAACAGATCTATATGTGTTAGTAATCATATTACTTGATAGTACAATACAACATGTAATACCATCTCTATATGTGTTAGTAACCATATTACTTGACTGTACAATACAACATGTAATAATAGATCTATATGTGTTAGTTAACATATTACTTGATAGTACAATACAACATGTAATTATAGTTCTATATGTGTTAGTAATCATATTACTTGACAGTCCAATACCACATGTAATAACAGATCTATATGTGGTAGTAACCATATCACTTGATAGTACAATACAACATGTAATAACAGATCTATATGTGTTAGTAACCATATTACTTGATAGTACAATACAACATGTAATAACAGATGACTATGTGTTAGTAATCATATTACTTGATAGTACAATACAACATGTAATAACAGTTCTATATTTGGTAGTAATCATATTACTTGATAGTACAATACAACATGTAATAACATCTCTATATGTGTTAGTAACCATATTACTTGATAGTACAATACCACATGTAATAACAGATCTATATATGTTAGTAATCATATTACTTGATAGTACAATACAACATGTAATAACATCTCTATATGTGTTAGTAACCATATTACTTGATAGTACAATACAACATGTAATAACAGATCTATATGTGTTAGTAATCATATTACTTGATAGTACAATACAACATGTAATAACATCTCTATATGTGTTAGTAACCATATTACTTGATAGTACAATACAATATGTAATAACAGATCTATATGTGTTAGTAATCATTTTACTTGATAGTACAATACAACATGTAATAACAGATCTAAATGTGTTAGTAACCATATTACTTGATAGTACAATACAACATGTAATAACAGATATATATGTGTTAGTAACCATATTACTTGATAGTACAATACAACATGTAATAACATCTCTATATGTGTTAGTAACCATATTACTTGATAGTACAATACAACATGTAATAACATCTCTATATGTGTTAGTAACCATATTATTTGATAGTACAATACAACATGTAATAACATCTCTATATGTGTTAGTAACCATATTACTTGATAGTACAATACAACATGTAATAACATCTCTATATGTGCTAGTAACCATATTACTTGATAGTACAATACAACATGTAATAACAGTTCTATATGTTGTAGTAACCATATTACTTGATAGTACAATACAACATGTAATACCAGTTCTATATGTGTTAGTAACCATATTACTTGATAGTACAATACCACATGTAATAACATCTCTATATGTGTTAGTAATCATATTACTTGATAGTACAATATAACATGTAATAATATCTCTATATGTGTTAGTAATCATATTACTTGATAGTACAATATAACATGTAATAATATCTCTATATGTGTTAGTAACCATATTATTTGATAGTACAATACAACATGTAATAACAGATCTATATGTGTTAGTAATCATATTACTTGATAGTACAATACAACATGTAATAACATCTCTATATGTGTTAGTAACCATATTACCTGATAGTACAATACAACATGTAATAACAGATCTATATGTGTTAGTAATCATATTACTTGATAGTACAATACAACATGTAATAACAGATCTATATATGTTAGTAATCATATTACTTGATAGTACAATACAACATGTAATAACAGATCTATATGTGTTAGTAACCATAGTACTTGCTAGTACAATACAACATGTAATAACAACTCTCTATGTGTTAGTAATCATATTACCGGATAGTACAATACAACATGTAATAACAGATCTATATGTGTTAGTAACCATATTACTTGATAGTACAATCAAACATGTAATAACATCTCTATATGTGTTAGTAACCATATTACTTGATAGTACAATACAACATGTAATAACATCTCTATATGTGCTAGTAACCATATTACTTGATAGTACAATACAACATGTAATAACAGTTCTATATGTGGTAGTAACCATATTATTTGATAGTACAATACAACATGTAATAACAGTTCTATATGTGTTAGTAACCATATTACTTGATAGTACAATACAACATGTAATAACAGATCTATATATGTTAGTAATCATATTACTTGATAGTACAATACAACATGTAATAACAGATCTATATGTGTTAGTAACCATATTACTTGCTAGTACAATACAACATGTAATAACAACTCTATATGTGTTAGTAATCATATTACCGGATAGTACAATACAACATGTAATAACAGATCTATATGTGTTAGTAACCATATTGCTTGATTGTACAATACAACATGTAATAATAGATCTATATGTATTAGTTAACATATTACTTGATAGTACAATACAACATGTAATAACATCTCTATATGTGCTAGTAACCATATTACTTGATAGTACAATACAACATGTAATAACAGTTCTATATGTGGTAGTAACCATATTATTTGATAGTACAATACAACATGTAATAACAGTTCTATATGTGTTAGTAACCATATTACTTGATAGTAAAATACAACATGTAATAACAGATCTATATATGTTAGTAATCATATTACTTGATAGTACAATACAACATGTAATAACAGATCTATATGTGTTAGTAACCATATTACTTGCTAGTACAATACAACATGTAATAACAACTCTATATGTGTTAGTAATCATATTACCGGATAGTACAATACAACATGTAATAACAGATCTATATGTGTTAGTAACCATATTACTTGATAGTACAATCAAACATGTAATAACATCTCTATATGTGTTAGTAACCATATTACTTGATAGTACAATACAACATGTAATAACATCTCTATATGTGCTAGTAACCATATTACTTGATAGTACAATACAACATGTAATAACAGTTCTATATGTGGTAGTAACCATATTATTTGATAGTACAATACAACATATAATAACAGTTCTATATGTGTTAGTAACCATATTACTTGATAGTACAATACCACATGTAATAACATCTCTAAATGTGTTAGTAACCATATTACTTGATAGTACAATACAACATGTAATAACAGATATATATGTGTTAGTAACCATATTACTTGATAGTACAATACAACATGTAATAACAGATCTATATATGTTAGTAATCATATTACTTGATAGTACAATACAACATGTAATAACAGAACTATATGTGTTAGTAATCATATTACTTGATAGTACAATACAACATGTAATAACAGATCTATATGTGTTAGTAACCATATTACTTGCTAGTACAATACAACATGTAATAACAACTCTATATGTGTTAGTAATCATATAATTGATAGTACAATACAACATGTAATAACAGATCTATATGTGTTAGTAACCATATTACTTGATAGTACAATCAAACATGTAATAACATCTCTATATGTGTTAGTAACCATATTACTTGATAGTACAATACAACATGTAATAACAGTTCTATATGTGGTAGTAACCATATTACTTGATAGTACAATACAACATGTAATAACAGATCTATATGTGTTAGTAACCATATTACTTAATAGTACAATACAACATGTAATAACATCTCCATATGTGTTAGTAACCATATTACTTGATAGTACAATACAACATGTAATAACATCTCTATATGTGTTAGTAACCATATTACTTGATAGTACAATACAACATGTAATAACATCTCTATATGTGTTAGTAACGATATTACTTGATAGTACAATACAACATGTAATAACATCTCTATATGTGTTAGTAACCATATTACTTGATAGTACAATACAACATGTAATAACATCTCTATATGTGTTAGTAACCATATTACTTGATAGTACAATACAACATGTAATAACATCTCTATATGTGTTAGTAACCATATTACTTGATAGTACAATACAACATGTAATAACAGTTCTATATGTGGTAGTAACCATATTATTTGATAGTACAATACAACATGTAATAACAGATCTATATGTGTTAGTAATCATATTACTTGATAGTACAATACAACATGTAATAACAGATCTATATGTGTTAGTAATCATATTACTTGATAGTACAATACAACATGTAATAACAGATCTATATGTGTTAGTAACCATATTACTTGCTAGTACAATACAACATGTAATAACAACTCTATATGTGTTAGTAATCATATTACCGGATAGTACAATACAACATGTAATAACAGATCTATATGTGTTAGTAACCATATTACTTGATAGTACAATCAAACATGTAATAACATCTCTATATGTGTTAGTAACCATATTACTTGATAGTACAATACAACATGTAATAACAGCTCTATATGTGTTAGTAATCATATTACCGGATAGTACAATACAACATGTAATAACAGATTTATATGTGTTAGTAACCATATTACTTGATAGTACAATAAAACATGTAATAACATCTCTATATGTGTTAGTAACCATATTACTGGATAGTACAATACAACATGTAATAACAGTTCTATATGTGGTAGTAACCATATTACTTGATAGTACAATACAACATGTAATAACAGATCTATATGTGTTAGTAACCATATTACTTAATAGTACAATACAACATGTAATAACATCTCCATATGTGTTAGTAACCATATTACTTGATAGTACAATACAACATGTAATAACATCTCTCTATGTGTTAGTAACCATATTACTTGATAGTACAATACAACATGTAATAACATCTCTATATGTGTTAGTAACGATATTACTTGATATTACAATACAACATGTAATAACATCTCTATATGTGTTAGTAACCATATTACTTGATAGTACAATACAACCTGTAATAACATCTCTATATGTGTTAGTAACCATATTACTTGATAGTACAATACAACATGTAATATCATCTCTATATGTGTTAGTAACCATATTACTTGATAGTACAATACAACATGTAATAACAGTTCTATATGTGGTAGTAACCATATTATTTGATAGTACAATACAACATGTAATAACAGTTCTATATGTGTTAGTAACCATATTACTTGATAGTACAATACCACATGTAATAACATCTCTATATGTGTTAGTAACCATATTACTTGATAGTACAATACAACATGTAATAACAGATCTATATGTGTTAGTAACCATATTACTTGATAGTACAATACAACATGTAATAACAGATCTATATGTGTTAGTAATCATATTACTTGATAGTACAATACAACATGTAATAACAGATCTATATGTGTTAGTAATCATATTACTTGATAGTACAATACAACATGTAATAACAGATCTATATGTGTTAGTAACCATATTACTTGCTAGTACAATACAACATGTAATAACAACTCTATATGTGTTAGTAATCATATTACTGAATAGTACAATACAACATGTAATAACATCTCTATATGTGTTAGTAACCATATTACTTGATAGTACAATCAAACATGTAATAACATCTCTATATGTGTTAGTAACCATATTACTTGATAGTACAATACAACATGTAATTACAGTTCTATATGTGTTAGTAATCATATTACTTGATAGTACAATACCACATGTAATAACAGATCTATATGTGGTAGTAACCATATCACTTGATAGTACAATACAACATGTAATAACAGATCTATATGTGGTAGTAACCATATTACTTGATAGTACAATACAACATGTAATAACAGATCTATATGTGTTAGTAACCATATTACTTAATAGTACAATACAACATGTAATAACATCTCTATATGTGTTAGTAACCTTATTACTTGATAGTACAATACCAGATGTAATAACATCTCTATATGTGTTAGTAATCATATTACTTGATAGTACAATATAACATGCAATAATATCTCTATATGTGTTAGTAATCATATTACTTGATAGTACAATATAACATGTAATAATATCTCTATATGTGTTAGTAACCATATTACTTGATAGTACAATACAACATGTAATAACCGATCTATATGTGTTAGTAATCATATTACTTGACAGTACAATACAACATGTAATAACATCTCTATATGTGTTAGTAACCATATTACTTGATAGTACAATACAACATGTAATAACAGATCTATATGTGTTAGTAACCATATTACTTGCTAGTACAATACAACATGTAATAACAACTCTATATGTGTTAGTAATCATATTACCGGATAGTACAATACAACATGTAATAACAGATCTATATGTGTTAGTAACCATATTACTTGATAGTACAATCAAACATGTAATAACATCTCTATTTGTGTTAGTAACCATATTACTTGATAGTACAATACAACATGTAATAACAGCTCTATATGTGTTAGTAATCATATTACCGGATAGTACAATACAACATGTAATAACAGATTTATATGTGTTAGTAACCATATTACTTGATAGTACAATAAAACATGTAATAACATCTCTATATGTGTTAGTAACCATATTACTGGATAGTACAATACAACATGTAATAACAGTTCTATATGTGGTAGTAACCATATTACTTGATAGTACAATACAACATGTAATAACAGATCTATATGTGTTAGTAACCATATTACTTAATAGTACAATACAACATGTAATAACATCTCCATATGTGTTAGTAACCATATTACTTGATAGTACAATACAACATGTAATAACATCTCTCTATGTGTTAGTAACCATATTACTTGATAGTACAATACAACATGTAATAACATCTCTATATGTGTTAGTAACGATATTACTTGATATTACAATACAACATGTAATAACATCTCTATATGTGTTAGTAACCATATTACTTGATAGTACAATACAACCTGTAATAACATCTCTATATGTGTTAGTAACCATATTACTTGATAGTACAATACAACATGTAATATCATCTCTATATGTGTTAGTAACCATATTACTTGATAGTACAATACAACATGTAATAACAGTTCTATATGTGGTAGTAACCATATTATTTGATAGTACAATACAACATGTAATAACAGTTCTATATGTGTTAGTAACCATATTACTTGATAGTACAATACCACATGTAATAACATCTCTATATGTGTTAGTAACCATATTACTTGATAGTACAATACAACATGTAATAACAGATCTATATGTGTTAGTAACCATATTACTTGATAGTACAATACAACATGTAATAACAGATCTATATGTGTTAGTAATCATATTACTTGATAGTACAATACAACATGTAATAACAGATCTATATGTGTTAGTAATCATATTACTTGATAGTACAATACAACATGTAATAACAGATCTATATGTGTTAGTAACCATATTACTTGCTAGTACAATACAACATGTAATAACAACTCTATATGTGTTAGTAATCATATTACTGGATAGTACAATACAACATGTAATAACATCTCTATATGTGTTAGTAACCATATTACTTGATAGTACAATCAAACATGTAATAACATCTCTATATGTGTTAGTAACCATATTACTTGATAGTACAATACAACATGTAATTACAGTTCTATATGTGTTAGTAATCATATTACTTGATAGTACAATACCACATGTAATAACAGATCTATATGTGGTAGTAACCATATCACTTGATAGTACAATACAACATGTAATAACAGATCTATATGTGGTAGTAACCATATTACTTGATAGTACAATACAACATGTAATAACAGATCTATATGTGTTAGTAACCATATTACTTAATAGTACAATACAACATGTAATAACATCTCTATATGTGTTAGTAACCTTATTACTTGATAGTACAATACCAGATGTAATAACATCTCTATATGTGTTAGTAATCATATTACTTGATAGTACAATATAACATGCAATAATATCTCTATATGTGTTAGTAATCATATTACTTGATAGTACAATATAACATGTAATAATATCTCTATATGTGTTAGTAACCATATTACTTGATAGTACAATACAACATGTAATAACCGATCTATATGTGTTAGTAATCATATTACTTGACAGTACAATACAACATGTAATAACATCTCTATATGTGTTAGTAACCATATTACTTGATAGTACAATACAACATGTAATAACAGATCTATATGTGTTAGTAATCATATTACTTGATAGTACAAAACAACATGTAATAACAGATCTATATGTGGTAGTAACCATATTGCTTGATTGTACAATACAACATGTAATAATAGATCTATATGTATTGGTTAACATATTACTTGATAGTACAATACAACATGTAATAACATCTCTATATGTGCTAGTAACCATATTACTTGAGAGTACAATACAACATGTAATAACAGTTCTATATGTGGTAGTAACCATATTATTTGATAGTACAATACAACATGTAATAACAGTTCTATATGTGTTAGTAACCATATTACTTGATAGTACAATACAACATGTAATAACAGATCTATATATGTTAGTAATCATATTACTTGATAGTACAATACAACATGTAATAACAGATCTATATGTGTTAGTAACCATATTACTTGCTAGTACAATACAACATGTAATAACAACTCTATATGTGTTAGTAATCATATTACCGGATAGTACAATACAACATGTAATAACAGATCTATATGTGTTAGTAACCATATTACTTGATAGTACAATCAAACATGTAATAACATCTCTATATGTGTTTGTAACCATATTACTTGATAGTACAATACAACATGTAATAACATCTCTATATGTGCTAGTAACCATATTACTTGATAGTACAATACAACATGTAATAACAGTTCTATATGTGGTAGTAACCATATTATTTGATAGTACAATACAACATGTAATAACATCTCTATATGTGTTAGTAACCATATTACTTGATAGTACAATACAACATGTAATAACAGATCTATATGTGTTAGTAATCATATTACTTGATAGTACAAAACAACATGTAATAACAGATCTATATGTGGTAGTAACCATATTGCTTGATTGTACAATACAACATGTAATAATAGATCTATATGTATTGGTTAACATATTACTTGATAGTACAATACAACATGTAATAACATCTCTATATGTGCTAGTAACCATATTACTTGAGAGTACAATACAACATGTAATAACAGTTCTATATGTGGTAGTAACCATATTATTTGATAGTACAATACAACATGTAATAACAGTTCTATATGTGTTAGTAACCATATTACTTGATAGTACAATACAACATGTAATAACAGATCTATATATGTTAGTAATCATATTACTTGATAGTACAATACAACATGTAATAACAGATCTATATGTGTTAGTAACCATATTACTTGCTAGTACAATACAACATGTAATAACAACTCTATATGTGTTAGTAATCATATTACCGGATAGTACAATACAACATGTAATAACAGATCTATATGTGTTAGTAACCATATTACTTGATAGTACAATCAAACATGTAATAACATCTCTATATGTGTTTGTAACCATATTACTTGATAGTACAATACAACATGTAATAACATCTCTATATGTGCTAGTAACCATATTACTTGATAGTACAATACAACATGTAATAACAGTTCTATATGTGGTAGTAACCATATTATTTGATAGTACAATACAACATATAATAACAGTTCTATATGTGTTAGTAACCATATTACTTGATAGTACAATACCACATGTAATAACATCTCTAAATGTGTTAGTAACCATATTACTTGATAGTACAATACAACATGTAATAACAGATCTATATGTGTTAGTAACCATATTACTTGATAGTACAATACAACATGTAATAACAGATCTATATATGTTAGTAATCATATTACTTGATAGTACAATACAACATGTAATAACAGAACTATATGTGTTAGTAATCATATTACTTGATAGTACAATACAACATGTAATAACAGATCTATATGTGTTAGTAACCATATTACTTGCTAGTACAATACAACATGTAATAACAACTCTATATGTGTTAGTAATCATATAATTGATAGTACAATACAACATGTAATAACAGATCTATATGTGTTAGTAACCATATTACTTGATAGTACAATCAAACATGTAATAACATCTCTATATGTGTTAGTAACCATATTACTTGATAGTACAATACAACATGTAATAATAGTTCTATATGTGGTAGTAACCATATTATTTGATAGTACAATACAACATGTAATAACAGATCTATATGTGTTAGTAACCATATTACTTAATAGTACAATACAACATGTAATAACATCTCCATATGTGTTAGTAACCATATTACTTGATAGTACAATACAACATGTAATAACATCTCTATATGTGTTAGTAACCATATTACTTGATAGTACAATACAACATGTAATAACAGATCTATATGTGTTAGTAACCATATTACTTGATAGTACAATCAAACATGTAATAACATCTCTATATGTGTTAGTAACCATATTACTTGATAGTACAATACAACATGTAATAACAGTTCTATATGTGGTAGTAACCATATTATTTGATAGTACAATACAACATGTAATAACAGATCTATATGTGTTAGTAACCATATTACTTAATAGTACAATACAACATGTAATAACATCTCCATATGTGTTAGTAACCATATTACTTGATAGTACAATACAACATGTAATAACATCTCTATATGTGTTAGTAACCATATTACTTGATAGTACAATACAACATGTAATAACATCTCTATATGTGTTAGTAACGATATTACTTGATAGTACAATACAACATGTAATAACATCTCTATATGTGTTAGTAACCATATTACTTGATAGTACAATACAACATGTAATAACATCTCTATATGTGTTAGTAACCATATTACTTGATAGTACAATACAACATGTAATAACATCTCTATATGTGTTAGTAACCATATTACTTGATAGTACAATACAACATGTAATAACAGTTCTATATGTGGTAGTAACCATATTATTTGATAGTACAATACAACATGTAATAACATCTCTATATGTGTTAGTAACCATATTACTGGATAGTACAATACAACATGTAATAACAGTTCTATATGTGGTAGTAACCATATTACTTGATAGTACAATACAACATGTAATAACAGATCTATATGTGTTAGTAACCATATTACTTAATAGTACAATACAACATGTAATAACATCTCCATATGTGTTAGTAACCATATTACTTGATAGTACAATACAACATGTAATAACATCTCTCTATGTGTTAGTAACCATATTACTTGATAGTACAATACAACATGTAATAACATCTCTATATGTGTTAGTAACGATATTACTTGATATTACAATACAACATGTAATAACATCTCTATATGTGTTAGTAACCATATTACTTGATAGTACAATACAACCTGTAATAACATCTCTATATGTGTTAGTAACCATATTACTTGATAGTACAATACAACATGTAATATCATCTCTATATGTGTTAGTAACCATATTACTTGATAGTACAATACAACATGTAATAACAGTTCTATATGTGGTAGTAACCATATTATTTGATAGTACAATACAACATGTAATAACAGTTCTATATGTGTTAGTAACCATATTACTTGATAGTACAATACAACATGTAATAACAGATCTATATGTGTTAGTAACCATATTACTTGATAATACAATACAACATGTAATAACAGATCTATATGTGTTAGTAACCATATTACTTGATAGTACAATACAACATGTAATAACAGATCTATATGTGTTAGTAATCATATTACTTGATAGTACAATACAACATGTAATAACAGATCTATATGTGTTAGTAATCATATTACTTGATAGTACAATACAACATGTAATAACAGATCTATATGTGTTAGTAACCATATTACTTGCTAGTACAATACAACATGTAATAACAACTCTATATGTGTTAGTAATCATATTACTGGATAGTACAATACAACATGTAATAACAGATCTATATGTGTTAGTAACCATATTACTTGATAGTACAATCAAACATGTAATAACATCTCTATATGTGTTAGTAACCATATTACTTGATAGTACAATACAACATGTAATAACAGCTCTATATGTGTTAGTAATCATATTACCGGATAGTACAATACAACATGTAATAACAGATCTATATGTGTTAGTAACCATATTACTTGATAGTACAATAAAACATGTAATAACATCTCTATATGTGTTAGTAACCATATTACTTGATAGTACAATACAACATGTAATAACAGCTCTATATGTGTTAGTAATCATATTTATACAATAATATTGTGTTGTCCATTTTATATGCCGAAATATGTCCCAAGGTTAGAAGGCATAATGCCCGACCCGGCATATAACATGGACAACACAATATTATCGTTATTATTACTCTGAATGCCTTTAGTGATTTAAAAAAATGAATTTTGTCTAAAATGTATTGATAGTATAAAGATTGGAAAATCATATTCATTTAAATTCAAGAAATATTTAATTTCAACAATAACAATGAACTGTCAAATATTTAATTCCCAAACCTGGAACTGGCCATTGTTTTGACAGACGGCAGCATCAACATTAAAGAAAAACGTATAATACATTGTAAATTGTACACTGTTAAAAGCGTTCAGGTGATCCGGTTTAGACCCCGCCTATTTAAATGACGTAACATTGTTCTAAGCTCTGCCCATCAGCATAGTAATGACTCCAACAATAGTACTATGCGAGTGCATAGTACAACGACGCTATTTATATTTGTAAAATTATGTTTCGATAATATCATGTCAATTATAATGAAAGTTTCTTACATGAAGAGTAATAGTACTTGATAGTACAATACAACATGTAATAACAGTTCTATATGTGGTAGTAACCATATTACTTGATAGTACAATACAACATGTAATAACAGATCTATATGTGTTAGTAACCATATTACTTGATAGTACAATACAACATGTAATAACAGATCTATATGTGTTAGTAATCATATTACTTTATAGTACAATACAACATGTAATAACAGTTATATATGTGTTAGTAACCATATTACTTGATAGTACAATACAACATGTAATAACAGCTCTATATGTGTTAGTACCCATATTACTTGATAGTACAATACAACATGTAATAACAGATCTATATGTGTTAGTAACCATATTACTTGATAGTACAATACAACATGTAATAACAGTTCTATATGTGTTAGTACCCATATTACTTGATAGTACAATACAACATGTAATAACAGCTCTATATGTGTTAGCAACCATAGTACTTGATAGTACAATACAACATGTAATAACAGCTCTATATGTGTTAGTAACCATATTACTTGATAGTATAATACAACATGTAATAACATCTCTATATGTGATAGTAACCATATTACTTGATAGTACAATACAACATGTAATAATATCTCTATATGTGTTAGTAACCATATTACTTGATAGTACAATACAACATGTAATAACAGATCTATATGTGTTAGTAATCATATTACTTAACAGTACAATACAACATGTAATAACATCTCTATATGTGTTAGTAACCATATTACTTAAAAGTACAATACAACATGTAATAACAGATCTATATGTGTTAGTAATCATATTACTTGATAGTACAATACAACATGTAATAACAGATCTATATGTGGTAGTAATCATATTACTTGATAGTACAATACAACATGTAATAAGAGATCTATATATGTTAGTAACCATATTACTTTATAGTACAATACAACATGTAATAACAGTTCTATATGTGGTAGTAACCATATTACTTGATAGTACAATACAACATGTAATAACATCTCTATATGTGTTAGTAACCATATTACTTGATAGTACAATACAACATGTAATAGCATCTCTATATGTGTTAGTAACCATATTACTTGATAGTACAATACAACATGTAATAACAGTTCTATATGTGTTAGTAACCATATTACTTTATAGTACAATACAACATGTAATAACAGATCTATATGTGTTAGTAATCATATTACTTGATAGTACAATACAACATGTAATAACAGATCTATATGTGTTAGTAACCATATTACTTGCTAGTACAATACAACATGTAATAACAACTCTATATGTGTTAGTAATCATATTACTTTATAGTACAATACAACATGTAATAACATATCTATATGTGGTAGTAACCATATTACTTGATAGTACAATACAACATGTAATAACATCTCTATATGTGTTAGTAACCATATTACTTGATAGTACAATACAACATGTAATAGCATCTCTATATGTGTTAGTAACCATATTACTTGATAGTACAATACAACATGTAATAACAGTTCTATATGTGTTAGTAACCATATTACTTTATAGTACAATACAACATGTAATAACAGATCTATATGTGTTAGTAATCATATTACTTGATAGTACAATACAACATGTAATAACAGTTCTATATGTGTTAGTAACCATATTACTTGATAGTACAATACAACATGTAATAACAGTTCTATATGTGTTAGTAACCATATTACTTTATAGTACAATACAACATGTAATAACAGATCTATATGTGGTAGTAACCATATTACTTGATAGTACAATACAACATGTAATAACATCTCTATATGTGTTAGTAACCATATTACTTGATAGTACAATACAACATGTAATAGCATCTCTATATGTGTTAGTAACCATATTACTTGATAGTACAATACAACATGTAATAACATCTCTATATGTGTTAGTAACCATATTACTTGATAGTACAATACAACATGTAATAACATCTCTATATGTGTTAGTAACCATATTACTTGATAGTACAATACAACATGTAATAACATCTCTATATGTGTTAGTAACCATATTACTTGATAGTACAATACAACATGTAATAACATCTCTATATGTGCTAGTAACCATATTACTTGATAGTACAATACAACATGTAATAACAGTTCTATATGTGGTAGTAACCATATTATTTGATAGTACAATACAACATGTAATAACAGTTCTATATGTGTTAGTAACCATATTACTTGATAGTACAATACAACAGGTAATTACATCTCTATATGTGTTAGTAACCATATTACTTGATAGTACAATACAACATGTAATAACAGATCTATATGTGGTAGTAACCATATTACTTGATAGTACAATACAACATGTAATAACAGATCTATATGTGGTAGTAACCATATTACTTGATAGTACAATACAACATGTAATAACAGATCTATATGTGTTAGTAACCATATTACATGATAGTACAATACAACATGTAATAACAGATCTATATGTGTTAGTAATCATATTACTTTATAGTACAATACAACATGTAATAACAGTTATATATGTGTTAGTAACCATATTACTTGATAGTACAATACAACATGTAATAACAGCTCTATATGTGTTAGTACCCATATTACTTGATAGTACAATACAACATGTAATAACAGATCTATATGTGTTAGTAACCATATTACTTGATAGTACAATACAACATGTAATAACAGTTCTATATGTGTTAGTACCCATATTACTTGATAGTACAATACAACATGTAATAACAGCTCTATATGTGTTAGCAACCATAGTACTTGATAGTACAATACAACATGTAATAACAGCTCTATATGTGTTAGTAACCATATTACTTGATAGTATAATACAACATGTAATAACATCTCTATATGTGATAGTAACCATATTACTTGATAGTACAATACAACATGTAATAATATCTCTATATGTGTTAGTAACCATATTACTTGATAGTACAATACAACATGTAATAACAGATCTATATGTGTTAGTAATCATATTACTTAACAGAACAATACAACATGTAATAACATCTCTATATGTGTTAGTAACCATATTACTTAAAAGTACAATACAACATGTAATAACAGATCTATATGTGTTAGTAATCATATTACTTGATAGTACAATACAACATGTAATAACAGATCTATATGTGGTAGTAATCATATTACTTGATAGTACAATACAACATGTAATAAGAGATCTATATATGTTAGTAACCATATTACTTTATAGTACAATACAACATGTAATAACAGTTCTATATGTGGTAGTAACCATATTACTTGATAGTACAATACAACATGTAATAACATCTCTATATGTGTTAGTAACCATATTACTTGATAGTACAATACAACATGTAATAGCATCTCTATATGTGTTAGTAACCATATTACTTGATAGTACAATACAACATGTAATAACAGTTCTATATGTGTTAGTAACCATATTACTTTATAGTACAATACAACATGTAATAACAGATCTATATGTGTTAGTAATCATATTACTTGATAGTACAATACAACATGTAATAACAGATCTATATGTGTTAGTAACCATATTACTTGCTAGTACAATACAACATGTAATAACAACTCTATATGTGTTAGTAATCATATTACTTTATAGTACAATACAACATGTAATAACATATCTATATGTGGTAGTAACCATATTACTTGATAGTACAATACAACATGTAATAACATCTCTATATGTGTTAGTAACCATATTACTTGATAGTACAATACAACATGTAATAGCATCTCTATATGTGTTAGTAACCATATTACTTGATAGTACAATACAACATGTAATAACAGTTCTATATGTGTTAGTAACCATATTACTTTATAGTACAATACAACATGTAATAACAGATCTATATGTGTTAGTAATCATATTACTTGATAGTACAATACAACATGTAATAACAGTTATATATGTGTTAGTAACCATATTACTTGATAGTACAATACAACATGTAATAACAGTTCTATATGTGTTAGTAACCATATTACTTTATAGTACAATACAACATGTAATAACAGATCTATATGTGGTAGTAACCATATTACTTGATAGTACAATACAACATGTAATAACATCTCTATATGTGTTAGTAACCATATTACTTGATAGTACAATACAACATGTAATAGCATCTCTATATGTGTTAGTAACCATATTACTTGATAGTACAATACAACATGTAATAACATCTCTATATGTGTTAGTAACCATATTACTTGATAGTACAATACAACATGTAATAACATCTCTATATGTGTTAGTAACCATATTACTTGATAGTACAATACAACATGTAATAACATCTCTATATGTGTTAGTAACCATATTACTTGATAGTACAATACAACATGTAATAACATCTCTATATGTGCTAGTAACCATATTACTTGATAGTACAATAAAACATGTAATAACAGTTCTATATGTGGTAGTAACCATATTATTTGATAGTACAATACAACATGTAATAACAGTTCTATATGTGTTAGTAACCATATTATTTGATAGTACAATACAACAGGTAATTACATCTCTATATGTGTTAGTAACCATATTACTTGATAGTACAATACAACATGTAATAACAGATCTATATGTGGTAGTAACCATATTACTTGATAGTACAATACAACATGTAATAACAGATCTATATGTGGTAGTAACCATATTACTTGATAGTACAATACAACATGTAATAACAGATCTATATGTGTTAGTAACCATATTACATGATAGTACAATACAACATGTAATAACATCTCTATATGTGCTAGTAACCATATTACTTGATAGTACAATACAACATGTAATAAGAGATCTATATATGTTAGTAACCATATTACCTGATAGTACAATACAACATGTAATAACATCTCTATATGTATTAGTAACCATATTACTTGATAGTACAATACAACATGTAATAACATCTCTATATGTGCTAGTAACCATATTACTTGATAGTACAATACAACATGTAATAACAGATCTATATGTGTTAGTAATCATATTACTTGATAGTACAATATAACATGTAATAATATCTCTATATGTGTAAGTAATCATATTACTTGATAGTACAATATAACATGTAATAATATCTCTATATGTGTTAGTAACCATATTACTTGATAGTACAATACAACATGTAATAACAGATCAATATGTGTTAGTAATCATATTACTTGACAGTACAATACAACATGTAATAACATCTCTATATGTGCTAGTAACCATATTACTTGATAGTACAATACAACATGTAATAACAGATCTATATGTGTTAGTAATCATATTACTTGATAGTACAATACAACATGTAATACCAGTTCTATATGTTTTAGTAATCATATTACTTGATAGTACAATACAACAGGTAATTACATCTCTATATGTGTTAGTAACCATACTACTTGATAGTACAATACAACATGTAATAACATCTCTATATGTGATAGTAACCATATTACTCGATAGTACAATACAACATGTAATAATATCTCTATATGTGTTAGTAACCATATTACTTGATAGTACAATACAACATGTAATAACAGATCTATATGTGTTAGTCATCATATTACTTGACAGTACAATACAACATGTAATAACATCTCTATATGTGTTAGTTACCATATTACTTGATAGTACAATACAACTTGTAATAACAGATCTATATGTGTTAGTAATCATATTACTTGATAGTACAATACCACATGTAATAACAGATCTATATGTGGTAGTAACCATATTACTTGATTGTACAATACAACATGTAATAATAGATCTATATGTATTAGTTAACATATTACTTGATAGTACAATACAACATTTAATTGCAGTTCTAAATGTGTTAGTAATCATATCACTTGATAGTACAATACAACATGTAATAACAGATCTATATGTGGTAGTAACCATATTACTTGATAGAACAATACAACATGTAATAACAGTTCTATATGTGTTAGTAACCATATTACTTTATAGTACAATACAACATGTAATAACAGTTCTATATGTGGTAGTAACCATATTACTTGATAGTACAATACAACATGTAATAACATCTCTATATGTGTTAGTAACCATATTACTTGATAGTACAATATAACATGTAATAATATCTCTATGTGTGTTAGTAATCATATTACTTGATAGTACAATATAACATGTAATAATATCTCTATATGTGTTAGTAATCATATTACTTGATAGTACAATATAACATGTAATAATATCTCTATATGTGTTAGTAACCATATTACTTGATAGTACAATACAACATGTAATAACAGATCTATATGTGTTAGTAATCATATTACTTGACAGTACAATACAACATGTAATAACATCTCTATATGTGCTAGTAACCATATTACTTGATAGTACAATACAACATGTAATAACAGATCTATATGTGTTAGTAATCATATTACTTGATAGTACAATACAACATGTAATAACAGATCTATATGTGGTAATAACCATATTACTTGATAGTACAATACAACATGTAATAACTTATCTATATGTGTTAGTAACCATATTACTTAATAGTACAATACAACATGTAATAACATCTCTATATGTGTTAGTAACCATATTACTTGATAGTACAATACAACATGTAATAATATATCTATATGTATTAGTTAACATATTACTTGATAGTACAATACAACATTTAATTGCAGTTCTAAATGTGTTAGTAATCATATTACTTGATAGTACAATACAACATGTAATAGCATCTCTATATGTGTTAGTAACCATATTACTTGATAGTACAATACAACATGTAATAACAGTTCTATATGTGTTAGTAACCATATTACTTTATAGTACAATACAACATGTAATAGCAGTTCTATATGTGGTAGTAACCATATTACTTGATAGTACAATACAACATGTAATAACTTATCTATATGTGTTAGTAACCATATTACTTAATAGTACAATACAACATGTAATAACATCTCTATATGTGTTAGTAACCATATTACTTGATAGTACAATACAACATGTAATAGCATCTCTATATGTGTTAGTAACCATATTACTTGATAGTACAATACAACATGTAATAACATCTCTATATGTGTTAGTAACCATATTACTTGATAGTACAATACAACATGTAATAACATCTCTATATGTGTTAGTAACCATATTACTTCATAGTACAATACAACATGTAATAACATCTCTATATGTGTTAGTAACCATATTACTTGATAGTACAATACAACATGTAATAACATATCTATATGTGCTAGTAACCATATTATTTGATAGTACAATACAACATGTAATAACAGTTCTATATGTGTTAGTAACCATATTACTTGATAGTACAATACCACATGTAATAACATCTCTATATGTGTTAGTAACCATATTACTTGATAGTACAATACAACATGTAATAACAGATCTATATGTGTTAGTAACCATATTACTTCATAGTACAATACAACATGTAATAACAGATCTATATGTGTTAGTAATCATATTACTTGATAGTACAATACAACATGTAATAACAGATCTATATGTGTTAGTAACCATATTACTTGATAGTACAATCAAACATGTAATAACATCTCTATATGTGTTAGTAACCATATTACTTTATAGTACAATACAACATGTAATAACAGTTCTATATGTGGTAGTAACCATATTACTTGATAGTACAATACAACATGTAATAACAGTTCTATATGTGGTAGTAACCATATTACTTGATAGTACAATACAACATGTAATAACAGATCTATATGTGTTAGTAATCATATTACTTGATAGTACAATACAACATGTAATAACAGTTATATATGTGTTAGTAACCATATTACTTGCTAGTACAATACAACATGTAATAACAGCTCTATATGTGTTAGCAACCATAGTACTTGATAGTACAATACAACATGTAATAACAGCTCTATATGTGTTAGTAACCATATTACTTGATAGTATAATACAACATGTAATAACATTTCTATATGTGTTAGTAATCATGTTACTTGATAGTACAATACAACATGTAATAATAGATCTATATGTGTTAGTAACCATATTACTTGATAGTACAATACAACATGTAATACCAATTCTATATGTGTTAGTAACCATATTACTTGATAGTACAATACCACATGTAATAACATCTCTATATGTGTTAGTAATCATATTACTTGACAGTACAATACAACATGTAATAACATCTCTATATGTGTTAGTAGCCATATTACTTGATAGTACAATACAACATGTAATAACAGCTCTATATGTGTTAGTAACCATATTACTTGATAGTATAATACAACATGTAATAACATTTCTATATGTGTTAGTAATCATGTTACTTGATAGTACAATACAACATGTAATAATAGATCTATATGTGTTAGTAACCATATTACTTGCTAGTACAATACAACATGTAATAACAACTCTATATGTGTTAGTAATCATATTACTTTATAGTACAATACAACATGTAATAACATATCTATATGTGGTAGTAACCATATTACTTGATAGTACAATACAACATGTAATAACATCTCTATATGTGTTAGTAACCATATTACTTGATAGTACAATACAACATGTAATAGCATCTCTATATGTGTTAGTAACCATATTACTTGATAGTACAATACAACATGTAATAACAGTTCTATATGTGTTAGTAACCATATTACTTTATAGTACAATACAACATGTAATAACAGATCTATATGTGTTAGTAATCATATTACTTGATAGTACAATACAACATGTAATAACAGTTCTATATGTGTTAGTAACCATATTACTTGATAGTACAATACAACATGTAATAACAGTTCTATATGTGTTAGTAACCATATTACTTTATAGTACAATACAACATGTAATAACAGATCTATATGTGGTAGTAACCATATTACTTGATAGTACAATACAACATGTAATAACATCTCTATATGTGTTAGTAACCATATTACTTGATAGTACAATACAACATGTAATAGCATCTCTATATGTGTTAGTAACCATATTACTTGATAGTACAATACAACATGTAATAACATCTCTATATGTGTTAGTAACCATATTACTTGATAGTACAATACAACATGTAATAACATCTCTATATGTGTTAGTAACCATATTACTTGATAGTACAATACAACATGTAATAACATCTCTATATGTGTTAGTAACCATATTACTTGATAGTACAATACAACATGTAATAACATCTCTATATGTGCTAGTAACCATATTACTTGATAGTACAATACAACATGTAATAACAGTTCTATATGTGGTAGTAACCATATTATTTGATAGTACAATACAACATGTAATAACAGTTCTATATGTGTTAGTAACCATATTACTTGATAGTACAATACAACAGGTAATTACATCTCTATATGTGTTAGTAACCATATTACTTGATAGTACAATACAACATGTAATAACAGATCTATATGTGGTAGTAACCATATTACTTGATAGTACAATACAACATGTAATAACAGATCTATATGTGGTAGTAACCATATTACTTGATAGTACAATACAACATGTAATAACAGATCTATATGTGTTAGTAACCATATTACATGATAGTACAATACAACATGTAATAACAGATCTATATGTGTTAGTAATCATATTACTTTATAGTACAATACAACATGTAATAACAGTTATATATGTGTTAGTAACCATATTACTTGATAGTACAATACAACATGTAATAACAGCTCTATATGTGTTAGTACCCATATTACTTGATAGTACAATACAACATGTAATAACAGATCTATATGTGTTAGTAACCATATTACTTGATAGTACAATACAACATGTAATAACAGTTCTATATGTGTTAGTACCCATATTACTTGATAGTACAATACAACATGTAATAACAGCTCTATATGTGTTAGCAACCATAGTACTTGATAGTACAATACAACATGTAATAACAGCTCTATATGTGTTAGTAACCATATTACTTGATAGTATAATACAACATGTAATAACATCTCTATATGTGATAGTAACCATATTACTTGATAGTACAATACAACATGTAATAATATCTCTATATGTGTTAGTAACCATATTACTTGATAGTACAATACAACATGTAATAACAGATCTATATGTGTTAGTAATCATATTACTTAACAGTACAATACAACATGTAATAACATCTCTATATGTGTTAGTAACCATATTACTTAAAAGTACAATACAACATGTAATAACAGATCTATATGTGTTAGTAATCATATTACTTGATAGTACAATACAACATGTAATAACAGATCTATATGTGGTAGTAATCATATTACTTGATAGTACAATACAACATGTAATAAGAGATCTATATATGTTAGTAACCATATTACTTTATAGTACAATACAACATGTAATAACAGTTCTATATGTGGTAGTAACCATATTACTTGATAGTACAATACAACATGTAATAACATCTCTATATGTGTTAGTAACCATATTACTTGATAGTACAATACAACATGTAATAGCATCTCTATATGTGTTAGTAACCATATTACTTGATAGTACAATACAACATGTAATAACAGTTCTATATGTGTTAGTAACCATATTACTTTATAGTACAATACAACATGTAATAACAGATCTATATGTGTTAGTAATCATATTACTTGATAGTACAATACAACATGTAATAACAGATCTATATGTGTTAGTAACCATATTACTTGCTAGTACAATACAACATGTAATAACAACTCTATATGTGTTAGTAATCATATTACTTTATAGTACAATACAACATGTAATAACATATCTATATGTGGTAGTAACCATATTACTTGATAGTACAATACAACATGTAATAACATCTCTATATGTGTTAGTAACCATATTACTTCATAGTACAATACAACATGTAATAGCATCTCTATATGTGTTAGTAACCATATTACTTGATAGTACAATACAACATGTAATAACAGTTCTATATGTGTTAGTAACCATATTACTTTATAGTACAATACAACATGTAATAACAGATCTATATGTGTTAGTAATCATATTACTTGATAGTACAATACAACATGTAATAACAGTTATATATGTGTTAGTAACCATATTACTTGATAGTACAATACAACATGTAATAACAGTTCTATATGTGTTAGTAACCATATTACTTTATAGTACAATACAACATGTAATAACAGATCTATATGTGGTAGTAACCATATTACTTGATAGTACAATACAACATGTAATAACATCTCTATATGTGTTAGTAACCATATTACTTGATAGTACAATACAACATGTAATAGCATCTCTATATGTGTTAGTAACCATATTACTTGATAGTACAATACAACATGTAATAACATCTCTATATGTGTTAGTAACCATATTACTTGATAGTACAATACAACATGTAATAACATCTCTATATGTGTTAGTAACCATATTACTTGATAGTACAATACAACATGTAATAACATCTCTATATGTGTTAGTAACCATATTACTTGATAGTACAATACAACATGTAATAACATCTCTATATGTGCTAGTAACCATATTACTTGATAGTACAATAAAACATGTAATAACAGTTCTATATGTGGTAGTAACCATATTATTTGATAGTACAATACAACATGTAATAACAGTTCTATATGTGTTAGTAACCATATTATTTGATAGTACAATACAACAGGTAATTACATCTCTATATGTGTTAGTAACCATATTACTTGATAGTACAATACAACATGTAATAACAGATCTATATGTGGTAGTAACCATATTACTTGATAGTACAATACAACATGTAATAACAGATCTATATGTGGTAGTAACCATATTACTTGATAGTACAATACAACATGTAATAACAGATCTATATGTGTTAGTAACCATATTACATGATAGTACAATACAACATGTAATAACATCTCTATATGTGCTAGTAACCATATTACTTGATAGTACAATACAACATGTAATAAGAGATCTATATATGTTAGTAACCATATTACCTGATAGTACAATACAACATGTAATAACATCTCTATATGTATTAGTAACCATATTACTTGATAGTACAATACAACATGTAATAACATCTCTATATGTGCTAGTAACCATATTACTTGATAGTACAATACAACATGTAATAACAGATCTATATGTGTTAGTAATCATATTACTTGATAGTACAATATAACATGTAATAATATCTCTATATGTGTAAGTAATCATATTACTTGATAGTACAATATAACATGTAATAATATATCTATATGTGTTAGTAACCATATTACTTGATAGTACAATACAACATGTAATAACAGATCAATATGTGTTAGTAATCATATTACTTGACAGTACAATACAACATGTAATAACATCTCTATATGTGCTAGTAACCATATTACTTGATAGTACAATACAACATGTAATAACAGATCTATATGTGTTAGTAATCATATTACTTGATAGTACAATACAACATGTAATACCAGTTCTATATGTGTTAGTAATCATATTACTTGATAGTACAATACAACAGGTAATTACATCTCTATATGTGTTAGTAACCATACTACTTGATAGTACAATACAACATGTAATAACATCTCTATATGTGATAGTAACCATATTACTCGATAGTACAATACAACATGTAATAATATCTCTATATGTGTTAGTAACCATATTACTTGATAGTACAATACAACATGTAATAACAGATCTATATGTGTTAGTCATCATATTACTTGACAGTACAATACAACATGTAATAACATCTCTATATGTGTTAGTTACCATATTACTTGATAGTACAATACAACTTGTAATAACAGATCTATATGTGTTAGTAATCATATTACTTGATAGTACAATACCACATGTAATAACAGATCTATATGTGGTAGTAACCATATTACTTGATTGTACAATACAACATGTAATAATAGATCTATATGTATTAGTTAACATATTACTTGATAGTACAATACAACATTTAATTGCAGTTCTAAATGTGTTAGTAATCATATCACTTGATAGTACAATACAACATGTAATAACAGATCTATATGTGGTAGTAACCATATTACTTGATAGAACAATACAACATGTAATAACAGTTCTATATGTGTTAGTAACCATATTACTTTATAGTACAATACAACATGTAATAACAGTTCTATATGTGGTAGTAACCATATTACTTGATAGTACAATACAACATGTAATAACATCTCTATATGTGTTAGTAACCATATTACTTGATAGTACAATATAACATGTAATAATATCTCTATGTGTGTTAGTAATCATATTACTTGATAGTACAATATAACATGTAATAATATCTCTATATGTGTTAGTAATCATATTACTTGATAGTACAATATAACATGTAATAATATCTCTTTATGTGTTAGTAACCATATTACTTGATAGTACAATACAACATGTAATAACAGATCTATATGTGTTAGTAATCATATTACTTGACAGTACAATACAACATGTAATAACATCTCTATATGTGCTAGTAACCATATTACTTGATAGTACAATACAACATGTAATAACAGATCTATATGTGTTAGTAATCATATTACTTGATAGTACAATACAACATGTAATAACAGATCTATATGTGGTAATAACCATATTACTTGATAGTACAATACAACATGTAATAACTTATCTATATGTGTTAGTAACCATATTACTTAATAGTACAATACAACATGTAATAACATCTCTATATGTGTTAGTAACCATATTACTTGATAGTACAATACAACATGTAATAATATATCTATATGTATTAGTTAACATATTACTTGATAGTACAATACAACATTTAATTGCAGTTCTAAATGTGTTAGTAATCATATTACTTGATAGTACAATACAACATGTAATAGCATCTCTATATGTGTTAGTAACCATATTACTTGATAGTACAATACAACATGTAATAACAGTTCTATATGTGTTAGTAACCATATTACTTTATAGTACAATACAACATGTAATAGCAGTTCTATATGTGGTAGTAACCATATTACTTGATAGTACAATACAACATGTAATAACTTATCTATATGTGTTAGTAACCATATTACTTAATAGTACAATACAACATGTAATAACATCTCTATATGTGTTAGTAACCATATTACTTGATAGTACAATACAACATGTAATAGCATCTCTATATGTGTTAGTAACCATATTACTTGATAGTACAATACAACATGTAATAACATCTCTATATGTGTTAGTAACCATATTACTTGATAGTACAATACAACATGTAATAACATCTCTATATGTGTTAGTAACCATATTACTTCATAGTACAATACAACATGTAATAACATCTCTATATGTGTTAGTAACCATATTACTTGATAGTACAATACAACATGTAATAACATATCTATATGTGCTAGTAACCATATTATTTGATAGTACAATACAACATGTAATAACAGTTCTATATGTGTTAGTAACCATATTACTTGATAGTACAATACCACATGTAATAACATCTCTATATGTGTTAGTAACCATATTACTTGATAGTACAATACAACATGTAATAACAGATCTATATGTGTTAGTAACCATATTACTTCATAGTACAATACAACATGTAATAACAGATCTATATGTGTTAGTAATCATATTACTTGATAGTACAATACAACATGTAATAACAGATCTATATGTGTTAGTAACCATATTACTTGATAGTACAATCAAACATGTAATAACATCTCTATATGTGTTAGTAACCATATTACTTTATAGTACAATACAACATGTAATAACAGTTCTATATGTGGTAGTAACCATATTACTTGATAGTACAATACAACATGTAATAACAGTTCTATATGTGGTAGTAACCATATTACTTGATAGTACAATACAACATGTAATAACAGATCTATATGTGTTAGTAATCATATTACTTGATAGTACAATACAACATGTAATAACAGTTATATATGTGTTAGTAACCATATTACTTGCTAGTACAATACAACATGTAATAACAGCTCTATATGTGTTAGCAACCATAGTACTTGATAGTACAATACAACATGTAATAACAGCTCTATATGTGTTAGTAACCATATTACTTGATAGTATAATACAACATGTAATAACATTTCTATATGTGTTAGTAATCATGTTACTTGATAGTACAATACAACATGTAATAATAGATCTATATGTGTTAGTAACCATATTACTTGATAGTACAATACAACATGTAATACCAATTCTATATGTGTTAGTAACCATATTACTTGATAGTACAATACCACATGTAATAACATCTCTATATGTGTTAGTAATCATATTACTTGACAGTACAATACAACATGTAATAACATCTCTATATGTGTTAGTAGCCATATTACTTGATAGTACAATACAACATGTAATAACAGATCTATATGTGGTAGTAACCATATTACTTGATAGTACAATATAACATGTAATAATATCTCTATATGTGTTAGTAATTATATTACTTGATAGTACAATATAACATGTAATAATATCTCTATATGTGTTAGTAACCATATTACTTGATAGTACAATACAACATGTAATAACAGATCTATATGTGTTAGTAATCATATTACTTGACAGTACAATACAACATGTAATAACATCTCTATATGTGTTAGTAACCATATTACTTGATAGTACAATACAACATGTAATAACAGATCTATATGTGGTAGTAACCATATTACTTGATAGTACAATACAACATGTAATAACAGTTCTATATGTGTTAGTAACCATATTACTTGATAGTACAATACAACATGTAATAACAGATCTATATGTGTTAGTAATCATATTACTTGATAGTACAATACAACATGTAATAACAGTTATATATGTGTTAGTAACCATATTACTTGATAGTACAATACAACATGTAATAACAGCTCTATATGTGTTAGTAACCATATTGCTTGATAGTACAATACAACATGTAATAACAGATCTATATGTGTTAGTAACCATATTACTTGATAGTACAATACAACATGTAATAACAGTTCTATATGTGTTAGTACCCATATTACTTGATAGTACAATACAACATGTAATAACATATCTATATGTGTTAGTAACCATATTACTTGATAGTACAATACAACATGTAATAATAGCTCTATTTGTGTTAGTAACCATAGTACTTGATAGTACAATACAACATGTAATAATAGCTCTATATGTGTTAGTAACCATATTACTTAATAGTACAATACAACATGTAATAACAGATCTATATGTGTTAGTAATCATATTACTTGACAGTACAATACAACATGTAATAACATCTCTATATGTGCTAGTCACCATATTACTTGATAGTACAATACAACATGTAATAACAGATCTATATGTGTTAGTAATCATATTATTTGATAGTACAATACAACATGTAATAACAGATTTATATGTGGTAATAACCATATTACTTGATTGTACAATACAACATGTAATAATAGATCTATATGTATTAGTTAACATATTACTTGATAGTACAATACAACATTTAACTGCAGTTCTAAATGTGTTAGTAATCATATTACTTGATAGTACAATACAACATGTAATAGCATCTCTATATGTGTTAGTAACCATATTACTTGATAGTACAATACAACATGTAATAACAGTTCTATATGTGTTAGTAACCATATTACTTTATAGTACAATACTACATGTAATAACAGTTCTATATGTGGTAGTAACCATATTACTTGATAGTACAATACAACATGTAATAACTTATCTATATGTGTTAGTAACCATATTACTTAATAGTATAATACAACATGTAATAACATCTCTATATGTGTTAGTAACCATATTACTTGATAGTACAATACAACATGTAATAGCATCTCTATATGTGTTAGTAACCATATTACTTGATAGTACAATACAACATGTAATAACATCTCTATATGTGTTAGTAACCATATTACTTCATAGTACAATACAACATGTAATAACATCTCTATATGTGTTAGTAACCATATTACTTGATAGTACAATACAACATGTAATAACATCTCTATATGTGCTAGTAACCATATTATTTGATAGTACAATACAACATGTAATAACAGTTCTATATGTGTTAGTAACCATATTACTTGATAGTACAATACAACATGTAATAACATCTCTATATGTGTTAGTAACCATATTACTTGATAGTACAATACAACATGCAATAACAGATCTATATGTGTTAGTAACCATATTACTTGATAGTACAATACAACATGTAATAACAGATCTATATGTGTTAGTAATCATATTACTTGATAGTACAATACAACATGTAATAACAGATCTATATGTGTTAGTAACCATATTACTTGCTAGTACAATACAACATGTAATAACAACTCTATATGTGTTAGTAATCATATTACCGGATAGTACAATACAACATGTAATAACAGATCTATATGTGTTAGTAACCATATTACTTGATAGTACAATCAAACATGTAATAACATCTCTATATGTGTTAGTAACCATATTACTTTATAGTACAATACAACATGTAATAACAGTTCTATATGTGGTAGTAACCATATTACTTGATAGTACAATACAACATGTAATAACAGTTCTATATGTGGTAGTAACCATATTACTTGATAGTACAATACAACATGTAATAACAGATCTATATGTGTTAGTAATCATATTACTTGATAGTACAATACAACATGTAATAACAGTTATATATGTGTTAGTAACCATATTACTTGATAGTACAATACAACATGTAATAACAGCTCTATATGTGTTAGTAACCATATTACTTGATAGTACAATACAACATGTAATAACAGATCTATATGTGTTAGTAACCATATTACTTGATAGTACAATACAACATGTAATAACAGATCTATATGTGTTAGTACCCATATTACTTGATAGTACAATACAACATGTAATAACAGCTCTATATGTGTTAGTAACCATATTACTTGATAGTACAATACAACATGTAATAACAGCTCTATATGTGTTAGCAACCATAGTACTTGATAGTACAATACAACATGTAATAACAGCTCTATATGTGTTAGTAACCATATTACTTGATAGTATAATACAACATGTAATAACATTTCTATATGTGTTAGTAATCATGTTACTTGATAGTACAATACAACATGTAATAATAGATCTATATGTGTTAGTAACCATATTACTTGATAGTACAATACAACATGTAATACCAATTCTATATGTGTTAGTAACCATATTACTTGATAGTACAATACCACATGTAATAACATCTCTATATGTGTTAGTAATCATATTACTTGACAGTACAATACAACATGTAATAACATCACTATATGTGTTAGTAACCATATTACTTGATAGTACAATACAACATGTAATAACAGATCTATATGTGGTAGTAACCATATTACTTGATAGTACAATATAACATGTAATAATATCTCTATATGTGTTAGTAATTATATTACTTGATAGTACAATATAACATGTAATAATGTCTCTATATGTGTTAGTAACCATATTACTTGATAGTACAATACAACATGTAATAACAGATCTATATGTGTTAGTAATCATATTACTTGACAGTACAATACAACATGTAATAACATCTCTATATGTGTTAGTAACCATATTACTTGATAGTATAATACAACATGTAATAACATTTCTATATGTGTTAGTAATCATGTTACTTGATAGTACAATACAACATGTAATAATAGATCTATATGTGTTAGTAACCATATTACTTGATAGTACAATACAACATGTAATACCAATTCTATATGTGTTAGAAACCATATTACTTGATAGTACAATACCACATGTAATAACATCTCTATATGTGTTAGTAATCATATTACTTGACAGTACAATACAACATGTAATAACATCTCTATATGTGTTAGTAGCCATATTACTTGATAGTACAATACAACATGTAATAACAGATCTATATGTGGTAGTAACCATATTACTTGATAGTACAATATAACATGTAATAATATCTCTATATGTGTTAGTAATTATATTACTTGATAGTACAATATAACTTGTAATAATATCTCTATATGTGTTAGTAACCATATTACTTGATAGTACAATACAACATGTAATAACAGATCTATATGTGTTAGTAATCATATTACTTGACAGTACAATACAACATGTAATAACATCTCTATATGTGTTAGTAACCATATTACTTGATAGTACAATACAACATGTAATAACAGATCTATATGTGGTAGTAACCATATTACTTGATAGTACAATACAACATGTAATAACAGTTCTATATGTGTTAGTAACCATATTACTTGATAGTACAATACAACATGTAATAACAGATCTATATGTGTTAGTAATCATATTACTTGATAGTACAATACAACATGTAATAACAGTTATATATGTGTTAGCAACCATATTACTTGATAGTACAATACAACATGTAATAACAGCTCTATATGTGTTAGTAACCATATTGCTTGATAGTACAATACAACATGTAATAACAGATCTATATGTGTTAGTAACCATATTACTTGATAGTACAATACAACATGTAATAACAGTTCTATATGTGTTAGTACCCATATTACTTGATAGTACAATACAACATGTAATAACAGATCTATATGTGTTAGTAACCATATTACTTGATAGTACAATACAACATGTAATAATAGCTCTATTTGTGTTAGTAACCATAGTACTTGATAGTACAATACAACATGTAATAATAGCTCTATATGTGTTAGTAACCATATTACTTGATAGTACAATACAACATGTAATAACAGATCTATATGTGTTAGTAATCATATTACTTGACAGTACAATACAACATGTAATAACATCTCTATATGTGCTAGTCACCATATTACTTGATAGTACAATACAACATGTAATAACAGATCTATATGTGTTAGTAATCATATTATTTGATAGTACAATACAACATGTAATAACAGATTTATATGTGGTAATAACCATATTACTTGATTGTACAATACAACATGTAATAATAGATCTATATGTATTAGTTAACATATTACTTGATAGTACAATACAACATTTAATTGCAGTTCTAAATGTGTTAGTAATCATATTACTTGATAGTACAATACAACATGTAATAGCATCTCTATATGTGTTAGTAACCATATTACTTGATAGTACAATACAACATGTAATAACAGTTCTATATGTGTTAGTAACCATATTACTTTATAGTACAATACTACATGTAATAACAGTTCTATATGTGGTAGTAACCATATTACTTGATAGTACAATACAACATGTAATAACTTATCTATATGTGTTAGTAACCATATTACTTAATAGTATAATACAACATGTAATAACATCTCTATATGTGTTAGTAACCATATTACTTGATAGTACAATACAACATGTAATAGCATCTCTATATGTGTTAGTAACCATATTACTTGATAGTACAATACAACATGTAATAACATCTCTATATGTGTTAGTAACCATATTACTTCATAGTACAATACAACATGTAATAACATCTCTATATGTGTTAGTAACCATATTACTTGATAGTACAATACAACATGTAATAACATCTCTATATGTGCTAGTAACCATATTATTTGATAGTACAATACAACATGTAATAACAGTTCTATATGTGTTAGTAACCATATTACTTGATAGTACAATACAACATGTAATAACATCTCTATATGTGTTAGTAACCATATTACTTGATAGTACAATACAACATGTAATAACAGATCTATATGTGTTAGTAACCATATTACTTGATAGTACAATACAACATGTAATAACAGATCTATATGTGTTAGTAATCATATTACTTGATAGTACAATACAACATGTAATAACAGATCTATATGTGTTAGTAGCCATATTACTTGATAGTACAATACAACATGTAATAACAGATCTATATGTGGTAGTAACCATATTACTTGATAGTACAATATAACATGTAATAATATCTCTATATGTGTTAGTAATTATATTACTTGATAGTACAATATAACTTGTAATAATATCTCTATATGTGTTAGTAACCATATTACTTGATAGTACAATACAACATGTAATAACAGATCTATATGTGTTAGTAATCATATTACTTGACAGTACAATACAACATGTAATAACATCTCTATATGTGTTAGTAACCATATTACTTGATAGTACAATACAACATGTAATAACAGATCTATATGTGGTAGTAACCATATTACTTGATAGTACAATACAACATGTAATAACAGTTCTATATGTGTTAGTAACCATATTACTTGATAGTACAATACAACATGTAATAACAGATCTATATGTGTTAGTAATCATATTACTTGATAGTACAATACAACATGTAATAACAGTTATATATGTGTTAGCAACCATATTACTTGATAGTACAATACAACATGTAATAACAGCTCTATATGTGTTAGTAACCATATTGCTTGATAGTACAATACAACATGTAATAACAGATCTATATGTGTTAGTAACCATATTACTTGATAGTACAATACAACATGTAATAACAGTTCTATATGTGTTAGTACCCATATTACTTGATAGTACAATACAACATGTAATAACAGATCTATATGTGTTAGTAACCATATTACTTGATAGTACAATACAACATGTAATAATAGCTCTATTTGTGTTAGTAACCATAGTACTTGATAGTACAATACAACATGTAATAATAGCTCTATATGTGTTAGTAACCATATTACTTGATAGTACAATACAACATGTAATAACAGATCTATATGTGTTAGTAATCATATTACTTGACAGTACAATACAACATGTAATAACATCTCTATATGTGCTAGTCACCATATTACTTGATAGTACAATACAACATGTAATAACAGATCTATATGTGTTAGTAATCATATTATTTGATAGTACAATACAACATGTAATAACAGATTTATATGTGGTAATAACCATATTACTTGATTGTACAATACAACATGTAATAATAGATCTATATGTATTAGTTAACATATTACTTGATAGTACAATACAACATTTAATTGCAGTTCTAAATGTGTTAGTAATCATATTACTTGATAGTACAATACAACATGTAATAGCATCTCTATATGTGTTAGTAACCATATTACTTGATAGTACAATACAACATGTAATAACAGTTCTATATGTGTTAGTAACCATATTACTTTATAGTACAATACTACATGTAATAACAGTTCTATATGTGGTAGTAACCATATTACTTGATAGTACAATACAACATGTAATAACTTATCTATATGTGTTAGTAACCATATTACTTAATAGTATAATACAACATGTAATAACATCTCTATATGTGTTAGTAACCATATTACTTGATAGTACAATACAACATGTAATAGCATCTCTATATGTGTTAGTAACCATATTACTTGATAGTACAATACAACATGTAATAACATCTCTATATGTGTTAGTAACCATATTACTTCATAGTACAATACAACATGTAATAACATCTCTATATGTGTTAGTAACCATATTACTTGATAGTACAATACAACATGTAATAACATCTCTATATGTGCTAGTAACCATATTATTTGATAGTACAATACAACATGTAATAACAGTTCTATATGTGTTAGTAACCATATTACTTGATAGTACAATACAACATGTAATAACATCTCTATATGTGTTAGTAACCATATTACTTGATAGTACAATACAACATGTAATAACAGATCTATATGTGTTAGTAACCATATTACTTGATAGTACAATACAACATGTAATAACAGATCTATATGTGTTAGTAATCATATTACTTGATAGTACAATACAACATGTAATAACAGATCTATATGTGTTAGTAACCATATTACTTGCTAGTACAATACAACATGTAATAACAACTCTATATGTGTTAGTAATCATATTACCGGATAGTACAATACAACATGTAATAACAGATCTATATGTGTTAGTAACCATATTACTTGATAGTAAAATCAAACATGTAATAACATCTCTATATGTGTTAGTAACCATATTACTTTATAGTACAATACAACATGTAATAACAGTTCTATATGTGGTAGTAACCATATTACTTGATAGTACAATACAACATGTAATAACAGTTCTATATGTGGTAGTAACCATATTACTTGATAGTACAATACAACATGCAATAACAGATCTATATGTGTTAGTAATCATATTACTTGATAGTACAATACAACATGTAATAACAGTTATATATGTGTTAGTAACCATATTACTTGATAGTACAATACAACATGTAATAACAGCTCTATATGTGTTAGTAACCATATTACTTGATAGTACAATACAACATGTAATAACAGATCTATATGTGTTAGTAACCATATTACTTGATAGTACAATACAACATGTAATAACAGATCTATATGTGTTAGTACCCATATTACTTGATAGTACAATACAACATGTAATAACAGCTCTATATGTGTTAGTAACCATATTACTTGATAGTACAATACAACATGTAATAACAGCTCTATATGTGTTAGCAACCATAGTACTTGATAGTACAATACAACATGTAATAACAGCTCTATATGTGTTAGTAACCATATTACTTGATAGTATAATACAACATGTAATAACATTTCTATATGTGTTAGTAATCATGTTACTTGATAGTACAATACAACATGTAATAATAGATCTATATGTGTTAGTAACCATATTACTTGATAGTACAATACAACATGTAATACCAATTCTATATGTGTTAGTAACCATATTACTTGATAGTACAATACCACATGTAATAACATCTCTATATGTGTTAGTAATCATATTACTTGACAGTACAATACAACATGTAATAACATCACTATATGTGTTAGTAACCATATTACTTTATAGTACAATACAACATGTAATAACAGATCTATATGTGGTAGTAACCATATTACTTGATAGTACAATATAACATGTAATAATATCTCTATATGTGTTAGTAATTATATTACTTGATAGTACAATATAACATGTAATAATGTCTCTATATGTGTTAGTAACCATATTACTTGATAGTACAATACAACATGTAATAACAGATCTATATGTGTTAGTAATCATATTACTTGACAGTACAATACAACATGTAATAACATCTCTATATGCGTTAGTAACCATATTACTTGATAGTACAATACAACATGTAATAACAGATCTATATGTGGTAGTAACCATATTACTTGATAGTACAATACAACATGTAATAACAGTTCTATATGTGTTAGTAACCATATTACTTGATAGTACAATACAACATGTAATAACATCTCTATATGTGTTAGTAACCATATTACTTGATAGTACAATACAACATGTAATAACAGATCTATATGTGTTAGTAACCATATTACTTGATAGTACAATACAACATGTAATAACAGATCTATATGTGTTAGTAATCATATTACTTGATAGTACAATACAACATGTAATAACAGATCTATATGTGTTAGTAACCATATTACTTGCTAGTACAATACAACATGTAATAACAACTCTATATGTGTTAGTAATCATATTACCGGATAGTACAATACAACATGTAATAACAGATCTATATGTGTTAGTAACCATATTACTTTATAGTACAATACAACATGTAATAACAGTTCTATATGTGGTAGTAACCATATTACTTGATAGTACAATACAACATGTAATAACAGTTCTATATGTGGTAGTAACCATATTACTTGATAGTACAATACAACATGTAATAACAGATCTATATGTGTTAGTAATCATATTACTTGATAGTACAATACAACATGTAATAACAGTTATATATGTGTTAGTAACCATATTACTTGACAGTACAATACAACATGTAATAAAATCTCTATATGTGTTAGTAACCATATTACTTGATAGTATAATACAACATGTAATAACATTTCTATATGTGTTAGTAATCATGTTACTTGATAGTACAATACAACATGTAATAATAGATCTATATGTGTTAGTAACCATATTACTTGATAGTACAATACAACATGTAATACCAATTCTATATGTGTTAGAAACCATATTACTTGATAGTACAATACCACATGTAATAACATCTCTATATGTGTTAGTAATCATATTACTTGACAGTACAATACAACATGTAATAACATCTCTATATGTGTTAGTAGCCATATTACTTGATAGTACAATACAACATGTAATAACAGATCTATATGTGGTAGTAACCATATTACTTGATAGTACAATATAACATGTAATAATATCTCTATATGTGTTAGTAATTATATTACTTGATAGTACAATATAACATGTAATAATATCTCTATATGTGTTAGTAACCATATTACTTGATAGTACAATACAACATGTAATAACAGATCTATATGTGTTAGTAATCATATTACTTGACAGTACAATACAACATGTAATAACATCTCTATATGTGTTAGTAACCATATTACTTGATAGTACAATACAACATGTAATAACAGATCTATATGTGGTAGTAACCATATTACTTGATAGTACAATACAACATGTAATAACAGTTCTATATGTGTTAGTAACCATATTACTTGATAGTACAATACAACATGTAATAACAGATCTATATGTGTTAGTAATCATATTACTTGATAGTACAATACAACATGTAATAACAGTTATATATGTGTTAGCAACCATATTACTTGATAGTACAATACAACATGTAATAACAGCTCTATATGTGTTAGTAACCATATTGCTTGATAGTACAATACAACATGTAATAACAGATCTATATGTGTTAGTAACCATATTACTTGATAGTACAATACAACATGTAATAACAGTTCTATATGTGTTAGTACCCATATTACTTGATAGTACAATACAACATGTAATAACAGATCTATATGTGTTAGTAACCATATTACTTGATAGTACAATACAACATGTAATAATAGCTCTATTTGTGTTAGTAACCATAGTACTTGATAGTACAATACAACATGTAATAATAGCTCTATATGTGTTAGTAACCATATTACTTGATAGTACAATACAACATGTAATAACAGATCTATATGTGTTAGTAATCATATTACTTGACAGTACAATACAACATGTAATAACATCTCTATATGTGCTAGTCACCATATTACTTGATAGTACAATACAACATGTAATAACAGATCTATATGTGTTAGTAATCATATTATTTGATAGTACAATACAACATGTAATAACAGATTTATATGTGGTAATAACCATATTACTTGATTGTACAATACAACATGTAATAATAGATCTATATGTATTAGTTAACATATTACTTGATAGTACAATACAACATTTAATTGCAGTTCTAAATGTGTTAGTAATCATATTACTTGATAGTACAATACAACATGTAATAGCATCTCTATATGTGTTAGTAACCATATTACTTGATAGTACAATACAACATGTAATAACAGTTCTATATGTGTTAGTAACCATATTACTTTATAGTACAATACTACATGTAATAACAGTTCTATATGTGGTAGTAACCATATTACTTGATAGTACAATACAACATGTAATAACTTATCTATATGTGTTAGTAACCATATTACTTAATAGTATAATACAACATGTAATAACATCTCTATATGTGTTAGTAACCATATTACTTGATAGTACAATACAACATGTAATAGCATCTCTATATGTGTTAGTAACCATATTACTTGATAGTACAATACAACATGTAATAACATCTCTATATGTGTTAGTAACCATATTACTTCATAGTACAATACAACATGTAATAACATCTCTATATGTGTTAGTAACCATATTACTTGATAGTACAATACAACATGTAATAACATCTCTATATGTGCTAGTAACCATATTATTTGATAGTACAATACAACATGTAATAACAGTTCTATATGTGTTAGTAACCATATTACTTGATAGTACAATACAACATGTAATAACATCTCTATATGTGTTAGTAACCATATTACTTGATAGTACAATACAACATGTAATAACAGATCTATATGTGTTAGTAACCATATTACTTGATAGTACAATACAACATGTAATAACAGATCTATATGTGTTAGTAATCATATTACTTGATAGTACAATACAACATGTAATAACAGATCTATATGTGTTAGTAACCATATTACTTGCTAGTACAATACAACATGTAATAACAACTCTATATGTGTTAGTAATCATATTACCGGATAGTACAATACAACATGTAATAACAGATCTATATGTGTTAGTAACCATATTACTTGATAGTAAAATCAAACATGTAATAACATCTCTATATGTGTTAGTAACCATATTACTTTATAGTACAATACAACATGTAATAACAGTTCTATATGTGGTAGTAACCATATTACTTGATAGTACAATACAACATGTAATAACAGTTCTATATGTGGTAGTAACCATATTACTTGATAGTACAATACAACATGTAATAACAGATCTATATGTGTTAGTAATCATATTACTTGATAGTACAATACAACATGTAATAACAGTTATATATGTGTTAGTAACCAAATTACTTGATAGTACAATACAACATGTAATAACAGCTCTATATGTGTTAGTAACCATATTACTTGATAGTACAATACAACATGTAATAACAGATCTATATGTGTTAGTAACCATATTACTTGATAGTACAATACAACATGTAATAACAGATCTATATGTGTTAGTACCCATATTACTTGATAGTACAATACAACATGTAATAACAGCTCTATATGTGTTAGTAACCATATTACTTGATAGTACAATACAACATGTAATAACAGCTCTATATGTGTTAGTAACCATAGTACTTGATAGTACAATACAACATGTAATAACAGCTCTATATGTGTTAGTAACCATATTACTTGATAGTATAATACAACATGTAATAACATTTCTATATGTGTTAGTAATCATGTTACTTGATAGTACAATACAACATGTAATAATAGATCTATATGTGTTAGTAACCATATTACTTGATAGTACAATACAACATGTAATACCAATTCTATATGTGTTAGTAACCATATTACTTGATAGTACAATACCACATGTAATAACATCTCTATATGTGTTAGTAATCATATTACTTGACAGTACAATACAACATGTAATAACATCACTATATGTGTTAGTAACCATATTACTTGATAGTACAATACAACATGTAATAACAGATCTATATGTGGTAGTAACCATATTACTTGATAGTACAATATAACATGTAATAATATCTCTATATGTGTTAGTAATTATATTACTTGATAGTACAATATAACATGTAATAATGTCTCTATATGTGTTAGTAACCATATTACTTGATAGTACAATACAACATGTAATAACAGATCTATATGTGTTAGTAATCATATTACTTGACAGTACAATACAACATGTAATAACATCTCTATATGTGTTAGTAACCATATTACTTGATAGTACAATACAACATGTAATAACAGATCTATATGTGGTAGTAACCATATTACTTGATAGTACAATACAACATGTAATAACAGTTCTATATGTGTTAGTAACCATATTACTTGATAGTACAATACAACATGTAATAACATCTCTATATGTGTTAGTAATCATATTACTTGATAGTACAATACAACATGTAATAACAGTTATATATGTGTTAGTAACCATATTACTTGATAGTACAATACAACATGTAATAACATATCTATATGTGTTAGTAACCATATTACTTGATAGTACAATACAACATGTAATAACAGTTCTATATGTGTTAGTACCCATATTACTTGATAGTACAATACAACATGTAATAACAGATCTATATGTGTTAGTAATCATATTACTTGATAGTACAATACAACATGTAATAACAGATTTATATGTGGTAATAACCATATTACTTGATTGTACAATACAACATGTAATAATAGATCTATATGTATTAGTTAACATATTACTTGATAGTACAATACAACATTTAATTGCAGTTCTAAATGTGTTAGTAATCATATTACTTGATAGTACAATACAACATGTAATAGCATCTCTATATGTGTTAGTAACCATATTACTTGATAGTACAATACAACATGTAATAACAGTTCTATATGTGTTAGTAACCATATTACTTTATAGTACAATACTACATGTAATAACAGTTCTATATGTGGTAGTAACCATATTACTTGATAGTACAATACAACATGTAATAACTTATCTATATGTGTTAGTAACCATATTACTTAATAGTATAATACAACATGTAATAACATCTCTATATGTGTTAGTAACCATATTACTTGATAGTACAATACAACATGTAATAGCATCTCTATATGTGTTAGTAACCATATTACTTGATAGTACAATACAACATGTAATAACATCTCTATATGTGTTAGTAACCATATTACTTCATAGTACAATACAACATGTAATAACAGCTCTATATGTGTTAGTAACCATATTACTTGATAGTACAATACAACATGTAATAACATCTCTATATGTGCTAGTAACCATATTATTTGATAGTACAATACAACATATAATAACAGTTCTATATGTGTTAGTAACCATATTACTTGATAGTACAATACAACATGTAATAACATCTCTATATGTGTTAGTAACCATATTACTTGATAGTACAATACAACATGTAATAACAGATCTATATGTGTTAGTAACCATATTACTTGATAGTACAATACAACATGTAATAACAGATCTATATGTGTTAGTAATCATATTACTTGATAGTACAATACAACATGTAATAACAGATCTATATGTGTTAGTAACCATATTACTTGCTAGTACAATACAACATGTAATAACAACTCTATATGTGTTAGTAATCATATTACCGGATAGTACAATACAACATGTAATAACAGATCTATATGTGTTAGTAACCATATTACTTTATAGTACAATACAACATGTAATAACAGTTCTATATGTGGTAGTAACCATATTACTTGATAGTACAATACAACATGTAATAACAGTTCTATATGTGGTAGTAACCATATTACTTGATAGTACAATACAACATGTAATAACAGATCTATATGTGTTAGTAATCATATTACTTGATAGTACAATACAACATGTAATAACAGTTATATATGTGTTAGTAACCATATTACTTGATAGTACAATACAACATGTAATAACAGCTCTATATGTGTTGGTAACCATATTACTTGATAGTACAATACAACATGTAATAACAGATCTATATGTGTTAGTAACCATATTACTTGATAGTACAATACAACATGTAATAACAGATCTATATGTGTTAGTACCCATATTACTTGATAGTACAATACAACATGTAATAACAGATCTATATGTGTTAGTAATCATATTACTTGATAGTACAATACAACATGTAATAACAGATTTATATGTGGTAATAACCATATTACTTGATTGTACAATACAACATGTAATAATAGATCTATATGTATTAGTTAACATATTACTTGATAGTACAATACAACATTTAATTGCAGTTCTAAATGTGTTAGTAATCATATTACTTGATAGTACAATACAACATGTAATAGCATCTCTATATGTGTTAGTAACCATATTACTTGATAGTACAATACAACATGTAATAACAGTTCTATATGTGTTAGTAACCATATTACTTTATAGTACAATACTACATGTAATAACAGTTCTATATGTGGTAGTAACCATATTACTTGATAGTACAATACAACATGTAATAACTTATCTATATGTGTTAGTAACCATATTACTTAATAGTATAATACAACATGTAATAACATCTCTATATGTGTTAGTAACCATATTACTTGATAGTACAATACAACATGTAATAGCATCTCTATATGTGTTAGTAACCATATTACTTGATAGTACAATACAACATGTAATAACATCTCTATATGTGTTAGTAACCATATTACTTCATAGTACAATACAACATGTAATAACATCTCTATATGTGTTAGTAACCATATTACTTGATAGTACAATACAACATGTAATAACATCTCTATATGTGCTAGTAACCATATTATTTGATAGTACAATACAACATGTAATAACAGTTCTATATGTGTTAGTAACCATATTACTTGATAGTACAATACAACATGTAATAACATCTCTATATGTGTTAGTAACCATATTACTTGATAGTACAATACAACATGTAATAACAGATCTATATGTGTTAGTAACCATATTACTTGATAGTACAATACAACATGTAATAACAGATCTATATGTGTTAGTAATCATATTACTTGATAGTACAATACAACATGTAATAACAGATCTATATGTGTTAGTAACCATATTACTTGCTAGTACAATACAACATGTAATAACAACTCTATATGTGTTAGTAATCATATTACCGGATAGTACAATACAACATGTAATAACAGATCTATATGTGTTAGTAACCATATTACTTTATAGTACAATACAACATGTAATAACAGTTCTATATGTGGTAGTAACCATATTACTTGATAGTACAATACAACATGTAATAACAGTTCTATATGTGGTAGTAACCATATTACTTGATAGTACAATACAACATGTAATAACAGATCTATATGTGTTAGTAATCATATTACTTGATAGTACAATACAACATGTAATAACAGTTATATATGTGTTAGTAACCATATTACTTGATAGTACAATACAACATGTAATAACAGCTCTATATGTGTTGGTAACCATATTACTTGATAGTACAATACAACATGTAATAACAGATCTATATGTGTTAGTAACCATATTACTTGATAGTACAATACAACATGTAATAACAGATCTATATGTGTTAGTACCCATATTACTTGATAGTACAATACAACATGTAATAACAGCTCTATATGTGTTAGTAACCATATTACTTGATAGTACAATACAACATGTAATAACAGCTCTATATGTGTTTGCAACCATAGTACTTGATAGTACAATACAACATGTAATAACAGCTCTATATGTGTTAGTAACCATATTACTTGATAGTATAATACAACATGTAATAACATTTCTATATGCGTTAGTAATCATGTTACTTGATAGTACAATACAACATGTAATAATAGATCTATATGTGTTAGTAACCATATTACTTGATAGTACAATACAACATGTAATACCAATTCTATATGTGTTAGTAACCATATTACTTGATAGTACAATACCACATGTAATAACATCTCTATATGTGTTAGTAATCATATTACTTGACAGTACAATACAACATGTAATAACATCACTATATGTGTTAGTAACCATATTACTTGATAGTACAATACAACATGTAATAACAGATCTATATGTGGTAGTAACCATATTACTTGATAGTACAATATAACATGTAATAATATCTCTATATGTGTTAGTAATTATATTACTTGATAGTACAATATAACATGTAATAATGTCTCTATATGTGTTAGTAACCATATTACTTGATAGTACAATACAACATGTAATAACAGATCTATATGTGTTAGTAATCATATTACTTGACAGTACAATACAACATGTAATAACATCTCTATATGTGTTAGTAACCATATTACTTGATAGTACAATACAACATGTAATAACAGATCTATATGCGGTAGTAACCATATTACTTGATAGTACAATACAACATGTAATAACAGTTCTATATGTGTTAGTAACCATATTACTTGATAGTACAATACAACATGTAATAACATCTCTATATGTGTTAGTAATCATATTACTTGATAGTACAATACAACATGTAATAACAGTTATATATGTGTTAGTAACCATATTACTTGATAGTACAATACAACATGTAATAACAGATCTATATGTGTTAGTAACCATATTACTTGATAGTACAATACAACATGTAATAACAGTTCTATATGTGTTAGTACAAATATTACTTGATAGTACAATACAACATGTAATAACAGATCTATATGTGTTAGTAACCATATTACTTGATAGTACAATACAACATGTAATAATAGCTCTATATGTGTTAGTAACCATAGTACTTGATAGTACAATACAACATGTAATAACAGCTCTATATGTGTTAGTAACCATATTACTTGATAGTATAATACAACATGTAATAACATTTCTATATGTGTTAGTAATCATATTACTTGATAGTACAATACAACATGTAATAACATCTCTATATGTGTTAGTAACCATATTACTTGATAGTACAATACAACATGTAATAACAGATCTATATGTGTTAGTAACCATATTACTTGATAGTACAATACAACATGTAATAATAGATCTATATGTGTTAGTAACCATATTACTTGATAGTACAATACAACATGTAATAACATCTCTATATGTGTTAGTAACCATATTACTTGATAGTACAATACAACATGTAATAATAAATCTATATGTGTTAGTAACCATATTACTTGATAGTACAATACAACATGTAATAACAGATCTATATGTGTTATTAACCATATTACTTGATAGTACAACAAAACATGTAATAACAGATCTATATGTGTTAGTAACCATATTACTTGATAGTACAATACAACATGTAATAACAGATCTATATATGTTAGTACCCATATTACTTGATAGTAAAATACAACATGCAATAACAGTTCTATATGTTTTAGTAACCATATTACTTGATAGTATAATACAACATGTAATAACAGATCTATATGTGTTAGTAACCATATTACTTGATAGTACAATACAACATGTAATAACAGATCTGTATGTGTTAGTAATCATATTACTTGATAGTATAATACAACATGTAATAACAGATCTATATGTGTTAGTAATCATGTTACTTGATAGTACAATACAACATGTAATAACAGATCTATATGTGTTAGTAATCATATTACTTCATAGTACAATACAACATGTAATAACATCTCTATATGTGTTAGTAATCATATTACTTGATATTACAATACAACATGTAATAACAGATCTATATGTGTTAGTAATCATATTACTTGATAGTATAATACAACATGTAATAACAGATATATATGTGTTAGTAATCATGTTACTTGATAGTACAATACAACATGTAATAACATCTCTATATGTGTTAGTAATCATATTACTTGATAGTACAATACAACATGTAATAACAGTTCTATATGTGGTGGTAACCATATTACTTGATAGTACAATACACCATGTAATAACAGATCTATATGTGTTAGTAACCATATTACTTGATAGTACAATACAACATGTAATAACAGATCTATATGTGTTAGTAATCATATTACGTAATAGTACAATACAACATGTAATAACAGATCTATATGTGTTAGTAACCATAGTACTTGATATTACAATACAACATGTAATAACAGATCTATATGTGTTAGTAACCATATTACTTGATAGTACAATACAACATGTAATAACAGATCTATATGTGTTAGTAATCATATTACTTAATAGTACAATACAACATGTAATAACATCTATATATGTGTTAGTAACCATATTACTTGATAGTACAATACAACATGTAATAACATCTCTATATGTGTTAGTAACCATATTACTTGATAGTACAATACAACATGTAATAACAGATCTATATGTGTTAGTAACCATATTACTTGATAGTACAATACAACATGTAATAACATCTCTATATGTGGTAGTAACCATATTACTTGATAGTACTATACAACATGTAATAACATCTCTATATGTGTTAGTAATCATATTACTTGATAGTACAATACAACATGTAATAACAGATCTATATGTGTTAGTAATTATATTACTTAATATTACAATACAACATGTAATAACAGATATATATGTGTTAGTAATCATATTACTTAATAGTACAATACAACATGTAATAACAGATCTATATGTGTTAGTAATCATATTACTTAATAGTACAATACAACATGTAATAACAGATCTATATGTGGTAGTAACCATATTACTTAATAGTACAATACAACATGTAATAACAGCTCTATATGTGTTAGTAATCATATTACTTGATAGTACAATACAACATGTAATAACAGATCTATATGTGTTAGTAACCATATTACTTGCTAGTACAATACAACATGTAATAACAACTCTATATGTGGTAGTAATCATATTACCGGATAGTACAATACAACATGTAATAACAGATCTATATGTGTTAGTAACCATATTACTTGATAGTACAATCAAACATGTAATAACATCTCTATATGTGTTAGTAACCATATTACTTGATAGTACAATACAACATGTAATAACAGATCTATATGTGTTAGTAACCATATTACTTGATAGTACAATACAACATGTAATAACAGTTCTATATGTGGTAGTAACCATATTACTTGATAGTACTATACAACATGTAATAACATCTCTATATGTGTTAGTAATCATATTACTTGATAGTACAATACAACATGCAATAACATCTCTATATGTGTTAATAACCATATTACTTCATAGTACAATGCAACATGTAATAACAGATCTATATGTGTTAGTAATTATATTACTTAATATTACAATACAACATGTAATAACAGATATATATGTGTTAGTAATCATATTACTTAATAGTACAATATAACATGTAATAACAGATCTATATGTGTTAGTAATCATATTACTTAATAGTACAATACAACATGTAATAACATCTCTATATGTGGTAGTAACCATATTACTTAATAGTACAATACAACGTGTAATAACAGCATGTGTTAGTAACCAACAAGGATGTAATGGCAGAGATAATTTATTAGCATTATCTGCAGATCTTTTATCCAACTGATGATTGTGTTGCTCGATCCTTCGGTTTCTGTGTAATGTTTTATAGATCATTATTTGTCCTTTTTCTTTTGGCCATTGCATTACCTATCCTTCTTCGATTTGGCTTTTTGGTTGCCCCTATTTTATGTTTACAGTGCCAGTATCTATAAAACATTAATCAGTGGGTTAAATTGACTTGGTCCGTGGTTCAATTTATTATATTATATTAACGTCTCGTCGGTTGTGACTACAAATATGATTGCAGGGTGTCGTCGTTGGAATTACAACTACTTATGCAATCAGTGCATACCACCACTGATGTTGTGAGTCCGAATCTCGATCAGGGCGAGGTGTACAACATTATGTGATCAAATTTGTCAGTGACTTGCGATGGATCGGCGGTAACTAACGCCATGATATAAATGAAATACTGTTGAAAGTGGCGTTAAACACCTGCAAGCAAACAAACATTAATCAGTGGGGTAAATCAACTGTTCTGTGGCTCAAATTATTTTATAATATTAACGTCTCGTCGATTGTGACACCAAATATGATCGGAAATAAAGATATAACGGCGGATGAACATCGATGGATGAAAAGCTATTGTACTTCAAAGATGGCAATATAAAATGTCCACACTTTCATAGTAAAAAACTAATAGCTCCCTCGTATGGAGTTTGTATTTAACAATTCATAGGTTACATTCGAGCTTGTAGTCCTTTTTAAGACTTTTCACAACGTCACTGTCTTCTGAGTACACAATTATTAGATTAAGGATTTTTTTTTAATCGAATCACTTTACCTTTCGAAATAAAACGTAGATATCAAGCTTAGTGAGCACGACGATTTCAGGAATAACCTTCATCAGGTACGATCAAATAATAACCTTCATCAGGTACGATCAAATAATAACCTTCATCGGGTACGATCAAATAATAACCTTCATCAGGTACGATGAAATAATAACCTTCATCAGGTACGATCAAATAGTAACCTTCATCAGGTACGATCAAATAATAACCTTCATCAGGTACAACCTTCATCAGGTACGATCAAATAATAACCTTCATCAGGTACGATCAAATAATAACCTTCATCAGGTACGATCAAATAATAACCTTCATCGGGTACGATCAAATAATAACCTTCATCAGGTACAACCTTCATCAGGTACGATCAAATAATAACTTTCATCAGGTACGATCAAATAATAACCTTCATCGGGTACGATCAAATAATAACCTTCATCGGGTACGATCAAATAATAACCTTCATCAGGTACGATCAAATAATAACCTTCATCGGGTACGATCAAATAATAACCTTCATCAGGTACGATTAAATAATAACCTTCATCAGGTACGATCAAATAAAAACCTTCATCAGGTACGATCAAATAATAACCTTCATCAGGTACGATCAAATAATAACATTCATCAGGTACGATTAAATAATAACCTTCATCAGGTACAATCAAATAATAACCTTCATCAGGTACGATCAAATAATAACCTTCATCAGGTACAACCTTCATCAGGTACGATCAAATAATAACCTTTATCAGGTACGATCAAATAATAACCTTCATCAGGTACGATCAGCCAAAGAATTTAATGTTAAAGTCACCTATGCCTGAGGGAGGAGAACATTCGTTTTATTAATAATTATCTGTTTTTGGAACTGTTAATTTCAGTAATAAATATATCTAATAAACCATATAAGTTTTTTCGGAAGATACCAACACTTTGTAGAAAAGTAGTATGTCACTTGCGTACAGATGATGAAAGATGGTATTGTCAATTCAGTTTTGTTACAAAGTTGAACATTGTTCCCTGTCTGGCATTTCGATGGCCTTTTATACTATCTAATATTTAAATTCTCTTTCATAGAATAAATAACATAGATACATTTGAAGATTTCTCTGTCCACATTGTATTCTATTTTAAGTTCATCATTGCAACTTGGTGTTCTTTACCACGCTACTTACCTAGTTATATGTGAGAGTTGTCATTTTATTAACATGTAGAAAATACCTGCATGACCGCTGATGAGTATGTAGTTTCTTGTATGTAGATGTATCCTTGTATCAATCTACTATGTAACGCTAAAAAATGGCGATTCATCATAAAAGTGTATAGACAACATACAATACGTCTTTCTAGGAGTTTCTTCAATCAGTGGACAATACCAAGATTAAATTACACACGCCATTTCATTGACAAACATTTACAATTCAGATATATTGTTTAAGACGTAGCTGTCAGATGCTTAAGTGGATCAAGAAAAGAATGCTACATACGACACAACGGAAACATGTCTCCAAAAACAAAGTGATATTTCATGTTAAATTATTTACATTTTTCATTAAAAATAGAATTTCTAGATTTTAAAACTTAGACTGGAGGATGGGTCTAAAAACGGATGATTTGGATGCCACAGTACCCCTTGATGAAGGTTATTCCAGAAACGTGTCGTGTCCACTATGATAAATATCTATGTTTTTATTACAAAAGACGATAGCAGACAGGGGTGGTCAATATTTATTTGCGACGGTTCCTTCATGCACTTGGTGTTAAATAACAATTACTCACCTTTCCTCCACAGAATCATCTTAGTGTTACTCCATTCATTATAATTCGTGAAACTAGACATTGTAGTTGTACACATTTTCTTCTGGGGAAAATGGGTATTGTATTAATACTTATATAAACAAGCAGCACAATACACATGACACATCTAAAAATAAACCTCTCAAATAACAGCATGAGATGGTCACGATTTTTCTACCGTAAAAATAAGTTCTGTACTAAGCGATAATGAGCAACACCTTGTAGGAGAAATATCAGGTGACGCATTACCACGCCATCGTCCATTTAGTATTATCAATTAGAGAACACAGAAGGCTCTTTGTAACTGACCTTAAAGAGACAATAATTGTTTATGTTTTTACCAAAGAAAACCAACCTGAAAGAGTCAAGCATAGCTAACAAAACTATACCCTTTACGTATACGATGAATCAATGAGCTTAAAAGTATACATTTCTCATATTGTAACTTACATATTAATAGAGGACTTTAGTCCTCATTACGGTAGACCACCCCGGTAAACCACATACTGATGCTCTATTTCTCGCGTCGATCTCGCGAATATACTGATCGCGAGACCTAAATGTTGGGGTGCTGACATTTAAACCCGGATGTGTAAGCCAGCATAGATACGAAAGTAAATTACTTTCATGAAAAAGATTAAAATAATAGCTACTTTGTTTTGTTTTTGTTAAATACAATCTTGTATTTTCATTCCCAAGTCAAAAAATTTCAAAACGACATCTATTTCATTTGCAACTGTGCCAAAATACGGTTGTTTCGAATAATTTCCATTCCGTCAATATTGTGTTACTTTCGTCCGCCACATCACGTGATTTTGATGGACTAATTGGCATTGAACTTCCGGTGTCAATGTACACAACGTAAACTCCAATCGATTTGTGCCGTTTTAACATTCGATCCTCAACTTAAAAAAATCTTAACATTTTCTGTAAAAGACAGATATCAATTAAATTATTTTATTTGTATCAAGGACTTCAATGCAGAGACACTTCTTTAAAATTAAATTTGTTTTCTTTCTTTATTTGCGGTTGTCAGCATCAAAGGAAAACGATCTGCCTTTATGTACATATTTCTGATATCACTCAGACAGTGAGGTACCGAACACCAGTATTTACTCAGCCGTTTCCTTGGCGTCTCCATATTACAATTACTTATAATCTACCGCATCTACGGCTATGGTATGCTGACGTTGTCACAGTAATAGCGTAAACACCGGAAGTCGTCTGCCAAGGGGTTCAGACGTCAAGACACGAAAAAGACGGAACGTGGTCGGAATTGACATAATTCGAAACAACCGTATTCCGTAAATCGTGACGACATGTACAGTGTACTGTAAACAAACATGTAGAACTTTTTTCAAGCGTGTCCAGATAAGAAACTTTCTACGGATTAGTAAAAGATGTTTATAGAATAAATTTGACTTAATTTTGAACTACAATATTTTCAGAAAATATCAAATTTATTTTTTGGACCATTTGCACCCGATGTAGAAAAACTCGCCTTGGTGTGGTTTTGTTTTGTTTTATTTTTTTGCAGAATCTACGCGGGTGGTCTAATATTTACTCAGATCGATCCAAACTTTGATTAATACAACACGGGCGTACTGAAAGGACTTTATGTTAACATGGACTATCATTAAGGACAACAACTGTTCATTTTTTACCACTGTGGATGACTCTAAGACAACTCTGGTAATTTTTTCGAGTATGGACATTTTATGTCACGCCCAACTGCATTTCATTGTCGAACTCCAGATTATTGACATTCGTTATATGACTTACCAGTTTAAAAGAAATCCAAACACAATTCCTGTCTCCAACATTATTTGTACATGTACCACAATATTCCTAAAGTTCTACAATAAATGCGTAAATAAAAATGAATCTGGCCACCATTCATCGTCATGTTAATATTTTTTTTTATCACGTCATATTTTACGTTGCAACAGGTAAAGGACAGCATTGAAATCGTATTTGGGTCACAACTGGCACGCAAAGATGACAATGTCATCAATATTTTGTTATACACATCTATAGTACACGTACAATAACTAGAGGAGATCCCATGCTGTTAATCCAAGTTTGCCACATTTTTGGGATGGTGACTAGACATGCATTTAATTAGCAGATGAGTAGAAGTGGACCAGAAAGTGGGGGACTAGTTTTGAGGGAGGACCAGAAAAAATGGTCAGTTTTCAAAACTGATAAGCAAAAAAAAAAAAAATGGAATGATATTAAAAAAATGTCATTTGAATTCATGCTTCTATACTAAAAATCCATCTTTTTAAAATGTTGCCAAAAGAGAGGAGGGCATGTGTCCCTTGCCACCGGCTCATATGTCTCTGATAAGAAAAGATAGTTGAACATTAACATTTTTCGTTTTTATACAATTTTTGCATTTATTATTTCTTTGGCAAAATAACAAACACTTTCTAACCATGATGTGCTCCGCAAGGAACAAGGAACGCATTATTTTTTCCTTATTTCTGTTAGTTTTAATTATTTCTATCAGTACTCATTTATTTATTCATCTTGCTAACCAAAAGAAGGAAAAAAAAGAAATTATGCAAAATATCTATAGATACATTGTGAAAAAATATAAAGAAAAGAAGATTTTTTTACATAGTAAGAGAAGAGAATATTAGGCCACAGGTACTCAGGTACCGAATATCTCCACCTTTTTTCCAACACTACGAAAAAAACATAGAATATCGTATCCTTAAGCTATTATTTACAGCTTAAAATTTGATATGCATGCATATCATCACAAAATGACCAAACAAATCCATCTTCGATTTAGTTTTACATTGTATTTGTATGACAGTGGCTCCATGTACAAAGGTTTTGAACGATTTTCCGTCAGTCTGATCCTACAAAATATTTGAAAACTACCAACATCTGCCGAAAATGGTTTAGAATAGTAAGACACAATGAATTTTATTTATTTAACTATTAATTATGCCGTTCATACTATATGTATATCTGTTATTATTTATTAAACTCAGTCTTTCTAAAATAAATGCTATAAAATCATTCACCAGCTTGTCGTTGAAACTTTGAAAGGTAATAACATTACACAAGAAGGAATATATGTCTCTGTATAATCTTGTCACAGATAATTTTAAAGAGTATGATTTCGATACTGAATATTGCCTTAATATATATATCACGCCTCTACTGTGCTTTTTCCAATAAAAAAAATATTGAATTTTGATAAATATTTTGTATGTGAAAGCAGAGACATGTCTGATGAAAGCGGTACCTATATAATTCTTTTAAAATTAAAAACTATTTTGTTCACTTGGAGATAGCATATTATTGGCCGAAATACACATACTTTAAAATGTCCAAATGAAGATTATCAGTATTACAGTAACCGTACGCAGTGCGGTCTTATGCATGGTCACAATGGGTAGTTGCGCGGTGATTCCACAAGCAAATGAACCCCATACTATGTATGTTGTATACGGCATGCTTTTTAATTTTTAAACGCTGATTTTGTTGGAAGTATCAATACAAGAAATATATGTTTAATTTTATCGACCATTTATAATTTTATTTCTGTGATTGTTTGTATAGATAGGGGCCTCAGTGCACTACTTTGACCGGGGCCTATATTGCTGATAAGACGGCCCTGGCCGTACGTCATTCATCATTTACACTTCATGAACATGTATCGGGTGTACATAGCATGGTATATGCCAATATTGCTTATGTATGTTGGTTGCATTAATTGATATTTTCGTAATAAAACTTTTTTCTTATGACTTAAAAGACCATACTTTCATTTTACAGACACCGGCGTCTACTACCCCCTTTAGGCTTTATAATGGTTGATATCATCCGCGTACTAGTACTAGTTAGTCGTCAATGTTTGCACTGTCCCTAGTTCAACAATAAAAGATTCCATGCTTTTTTCTCGTACTTTTCTATTCTACTTCATTTAACTTTCCAATGGATGTAAGGAGATATAAAGGTATTTTTAGTATCATTTAATTTCAAATACTAACGTCCTCTCTATAGGCCATGCCTACTCATATTACAATTTTGTTTACATATGGATTGTACAAACTCCTACAACAAAGTATTAGACAGTGAGTGATTGTTGTTTAAACTATATCATGGTGTGAAGAAGTTACATTCATTGAGATGACGATGGTATCATATATTGTTGATCATCGTTGCGCTTTAAACTATACCGTATTCAAGGTCACATTTGAAATGCCTTAGGATACAAAATAATTATACAAATGGCATCCTTGAAAAATAGAACTACTATAAAATATTGTTATGTAATCTATTGAACCGTAAGTCCTTGATTTTCCTGCTTATTCAGCGTAAATATCAATTTGTTATTGAGTTATCGTGTTGACGCTCTGGTGTGAAGTATTGTAGTGATAACATTATCGCCTCTGTTGCAAAGCACTTTTTGTTTGTTGAAAATAAATGTCATCAAAAAACCATTAAGTTCACAAATAGGCTCATTATTTAAAAAAAATGTTCATTAGTTTTTAAGATTTCACAATCATTGCTATACAAACGTGTGTAATTTAATTTTAATGATATATCATATACTGGATTGTATTTTTTCCTCACAATGAACTTACTTCATTATGAAGGTATTCAATATATATTCGTGACGGAAACAAATATACAAGCAAAATATCATCCGTATACTTTTGAAATATATATCCTATGGCACTTTATTATATTGAATTCATTTCATTATAAGCAGTATACGTTTTATCCTGCAATCAGCCATCTACTATGTAAATTAAAAGTGTACAAATATGCTGTCTTATTTTATTTGCATACTATGAAAATTAGTATTATATATGTAGGCATATAAGAAATATGTACAAGTGTAATGCGAACGTGATAGAGGACACCAGTGGAAGCTCTCTAAAAAAGACGTGTAATTAATCTTGTTTTTGTCTAGCTCATTTTAATTCTGAAAATGTTTTGGGGAATATTGAAATAGCTAAGTGAAAACAATAAACTTACATTGTTGGCAAAGAATCTCAATTTGTTATTGAGTGTTCGTGTTTACGCTCTGGTGTGACATATTGTAGCGATAACCTTGTCACCACTGTTGCAAAACACTTTGTTTGTTGAAAATAAATGTCATCAACAAAGAATATCGTATTTCTCAAGGTTACAAAATTTGCCTTATACAAGGCTTTGTAAGATTGTTTTTGATGGACTAAAAGATTCACAGTCCCATCCTATGTGCGATTACCTTAATAATGTACGTAGGGTTTTCGAAAATGCTGGTTTAGACCATTATCTTAACTCTGGTGTAAATATGATTACTTTTAAGAGGTCCTTTGACGAATATGTACGAAACAGAGAAATTATCAATGCTAAAAGTAAAAGTATCTTGACAAATTACGTCCACTTCCCTATCATGTTTGGAAAACAGCCATACCTATCAAATTTAGTGGAGTTCCAACCAATCAGATTTAAGGAAAACAATGTTAGCCCGCCGAATACGCTGTCTATAAACTCTGTTCTACACAGAATGAAACTTCACATAACGTCGGTTTGTGAAATGTGTAGCTGTGGTTCCGACGAAGATTTATTTCATTTCGCAGAATTCGCGAAATTGCATATGGGTTTGGTGGTCCTTGTGAGAACAATGGCAGTCCTCATTAATTTTCTATTGCAAAATACCAATCTTGTGTCAGTCCTTAGCAAAATCTGCCCAAATTTTGCTGGTCATGTCTGATAAGACTGACACATTTCGCGAACTCTGATTTCATGCTAGACTGCCCGGAATACACGCCAATACGTAACAATTACCTCAATTTAATTACCGAATTATTTCCTGGTCTTGCTTTCGTAGAGTTGTCGCCCTTTGACAAAATGCCATTTTTAATTGGAGATGTTAGATTTAGCCTGAGCCTAGATACAAATATTGGTCTATTTGTTGATAAAATAAGCAAAACCATGTTACAACAAATGTTTTTACACAGGCAGTCCTTTTTAGAAAACAAGACAACATAACAATCTGTGATAATCCAGTCCTTGTATCAAGGTTTTAAGATTGTTGTATGTATTTTACAAGGTATAAAGTATTGTCTTTTTATGCACTGATTATGTTTTATGTATGCTATGTGTTGAAATGAAAATGTTAAAGATGCTTCGTTGAACTTTAACATATATCCTTTATATTGCATGTCATATGTATTTGTTACTTAAAATGTTTGTATATAGTACATTTTTGTTTGAATCATAAATGTTATACGCAGGTGCCACCGTTGTAAAGGGGTAGTTCTGAATAAATAAATATATATATATATATTGGCAAAAATTTGAATGTATTGATACTCGCTGTAAAACGGACTGGAAAAGCTGGCATGCTTCAATATGTAGTAAAAGACTTCGTATACTGTGCAGTGCAGTTTGCTTTGCCCACAAAGTCACTTCGATTATGTTCCAATATACAAGTTTATACAGATGTGACACTTGAACGGGTAGGAATTGTGTTTTTCAAATATATGATTGGGTCATAATTTTTTCTACTTCAATATACCTACAGGTTGGGATTATTTAGGGATAGTAATGTACCCTTTTTATTACCATTATTAAATATATTTGTGAAAACGGAGCATGTGGTTTTATACCGGCACATACAACGGACGCCAGTTCATAGAAAGGTTTTATACCGGCACATACAACGGACGCCAGTTCATAGAAAGGTTTTATACCGGCACATACAACGGACGCCAGTTCATAGAAAGGTTTTATACCGGCACATACAACGGACGCCAGTTCATAGAAAGGTTTTATACCGGCACATACAACGGACGCCAGTTCATAGAAAGGTTTTATACCGGCACATACAACGGACGCCAGTTCATAGAAAGGTTTTATACCGGCACATACAACGGACGCCAGTTCATAGAAAGGTTTTATACCGGCACATACAACGGACGCCAGTTCATAGAAAGGTTTTATACCTGCACATACAACGGACGCCAGTTCATAGAAAGGTTTTATACCGGCACATACAACGGACGCCAGTTCATAGAAAGGTTTTATACCGGCACATACAACGGACGCCAGTTCATAGAAAGGTTTTATTCGCACTAGATGGGGAAGTTATTTTTATATATCCCCGTGCTACATCGGTATTCTTGAACATAATATTAATATGTAATGTGAAAAGTTTAAAGATACCAAAGAGGTAATTAGAAGCCGTCAATCGCAGGACATGCAATACAATGGCCAAAGAAACACGACATAAACATTTAGGAGTCACCATATCTAGCAATTTCAAGTGGGCAGAACATATAAATAATATATGCCAAAAAGCGACTAAACAAATATTTGTCCTTAGACAATTAAAGTTCATATTAAACAGAAATAATTTAAAAAATAAAATATATGTAACTTCTATTTTACCATTACTAGAGTATGCATGTGAGTTATGGGATGGGTGTTGTTCAAGGGATGCAGATAATTGGATAATTTGAAACCGGTTGGGAGACTTTAAGCTGTAGACGGAGGCGTCGAAAACTGACCTTATTTCATAAAATACATAATAATATAGCTCCTGAATATTTACAGGACTGTCTAAATGAATATTTAGTAGTTAACAATTATAATCTGAGAAATTCTTTACAATATAGGGTACCAAGATGTCGTTTAGAAACATTCTTCAAATCGGTTTTTTCCGTCTACTATACGTTCATGGAATTCATTGGTTCCGAATCTTAAATCTATACAAACTACTTCAAAGCTTAAATAAACTTTAAGGGCGAATTTATTTAAGGTTTCTAATTATGATATGTTAGGAAGTAGGAAATGTAATATAATACATACTAGATTAAGACACCAGTGTAGTTCACTGGGAGCAGATTTATTTAGAGCAAATATAATTAATGACCCCAGCTGCCCCTGCGGATGCACGTTAGAAGATGCTATTCATTATTTATTAGAATGCCCCCTTTATGCGAATGCAAGAATGCAATTATTTATGAATAGTACACCGCATACTGTTATCTCAATTGAAAACTTATTATTTGGCTCTGATAATTTAACAGATGAAAACAATTTAATAGTGCTTAGAAATGTCCAAAAATATATACACCATACTAATAGATTTGAACGATATGAAATTATACTCTGTACTCAGGATGCTATCATTTATTTGCACTCAATCCCCTTACCACCCCCCCCCCCCTTTTTCCCCATCACTTCTGTTTATCAAAGATATTTATGTATACATTTATTATATATGTAACTTGCTGTCATTTTTATATTTATGTGTATAGCATTATTGTATAGAGCGGATGCACTAAGTTGATATAACATGTGTCCAATCTAATTGTACATTTATTAGACAATAACATATGTTTAAACTAAACACGACAAACCATTACAGAGAACACTGAAGATTGAGCAATACGAACCCAATTACTCAGATCCCCGGGTATGTCAGCAGTACTCAGGTCTTCCGGGTATGTCAGCAGTACTAAGGTCCTCCGGGTATGTCAGTAGTACTCAGGTCCTCCGGGTATGTCAGCAGTACTCAGATCCCCGTATATGTCAGCAGTACTCAGGTCTTCCGGGTATGTCAGCAGTACTCAGGTCATCCGGGTATGTCAGCAGTACTCAGATCCTCCGGGTATGTCAGCAGTACTCAGGTCATCCCGGATATGTCAGCAGTACTCAGGTCCTCCGGGTATGTCAGCAGTACTCAGATCCTCCAGGTATATCATCAGTACTCAGGTCCCCCGGGTATGTCAGCAGTACTCAGGTCATCCGGGTATGTCAGCAGTACTCACGTCCTCCCGGGTATGTCAGTAGTACGCAGGTCCTCCGGATATGTCAGCAGTACTCAGGTCCTCCGGGTATGTCAGCAATATTCAGATCTTCCGAGTATGTCAGCAGTACTCGGGTCCTCCGGGTATGTCAGCAGTACTCAGGTCCTCCGGGTATGTCAGCAGTACTCAGGTCCTCTGGGTATGTCAGCAATACTCAAATCCTCCGGGTATGTCAGCAGTACTCAGGTCCTCCGGGTATGTCAGCAGTACTCAGGTCCTCTGGGTATGTCAGCAGTACTCAGGTCCTCCGGGTATGTTAGCAGTACTCAGGTCCTCCGGGTATGTCGGCAGTCCTCAGGTCATCTGGGTATGTCAGCAGTACTCAGGTCCTCCGGGTATATCAGCAGTACTTGTATGCCGAATGCAATTGTGCAAGGTTGAAGTAGTTATGGCAATTTTACTATTATATAACATTATATCAATGGAATACAATAACTGATTGAGATTATGAAATGATTTAAGAACTGTATAAGTAATACATTACTTGTGAGGTATGAGAAGAATTATTCCATCAACCAAGCCACATATAAGATATTAGACTAGTATGGAATTGATTCATTATTGTAGGTCTATCGGACATTTATCTTACCGTTAGATTACATAACTTATCAAGATGAAAAATGCTTACTTTGTTAAAATTATATCTGATCTCAAATAAGTTCTCCGCCTGGAAAAAAATAATTCGAATACTTATTTTTGTTCGGCTTCGGGAAAGTTTTGTTCCTAAGAAAGGCCATACATCATTAAATTGCCATGTAAGAGATCGTCCATTAATATCTTTTGTACAATGTTAATGTATCTAAATATATGCACTGACATTTGGTTTTCCAACTTTTTTATTTTTAACGTACCTGATTAAAGTTTTTACAGAAACACATGTAGCGAATTAAATTAGATATATATGTATTTATAGACTTAATATAAACTATATCATTCCAGTGTACAATTTTGTGATGTTGTACAAAAGGTAAAAAAATATACTTTTAAATGTTAAATGTCGAATTTGATAACTGAAATGTCATCTTCATGTCATATGAATATGTTAATTTGTAGATCGTTGTTTGTTCTTTTGTCCTTTTACTTATGACCATTGTGTTGTCTGTTCTTCTTCTATATACAGATTATGATTACCTCCCTTTGGTATCTTTAAGCTCTTCTTGTGGGAATGGCTGCACCCAGTTGTTGTGGATGTCATGGTAGATTTCAATATGACATAATGTCTTATGGTTAGCTCTATAGTCCATTTGTAACACGAATTCAGGTCTTGTTTGTGCATGTTCCTATAAATATGGAAGTGCTGGTCAACAATTCCACCAATATCAACTAGCAAATAATCACCTCTAAACAGTGATGGTCAATAATTCCACCAATATCAACTAGCAAATAATCACCTCTAAACAGTGATGGTCAATAATTCCACCAATATCAACAAAACAAACAAAGCAAACAACCACCTTAAAAGAGTAATGGTTATCAATTCCTCGGATATCAACAATAAACAAAATCACGAAGAATCGAAATAATTTATGTCATCCAGTAGTTTATTCATTACCATTTCTTGTTCTAATATTTTGTAATTTCGACAATATGGCCCACAATGGTAAAATCTCCGCTGAACCAGTGGTGGAAAAATCTGTAATCCTCTAGAGGATTAAAATGTCTCGTGCCTTTCCCCGCATGTTGTGTAGAGGTCCGTCAAAGGATTTAATGGGAGAAACATATTCTCCTTCAGTTGCCCATGTGGGATACGATATTTCTCCACTCTCGAGAGTTAAATTTAAAATTTAACCGCTCGCGTCACGGCTTCTGGTTAAGATTTGAAAATTAACTCTCTTGAGTGGAGAAATATCGTAACAAACGGGCAACTGAAGGAGAATCTATATTTAATCATTTGTTGATTTATATAACAAGGGTAAATCAGCTGATCCAGTGTATAGTGGAGTTAATGTTACAGGGGCTGTCCGTTTCTTATCTCACGGAGTTAATGTTACAGAGGCTGTCAGTTTCTTATCTTACGGAGTTAATGTTACAGAGGCTGTCAGTTTCTTATCTCACGGAGTTAATGTTACAGAGGCTGTCAGTTTCTTATCTTACGGAGTTATTGTTACAGAGGCTGTCAGTTTCTTATCTTACGGAGTTAATGTTACCGAGGCTGTCGGTTTCATACCTCACGGAGTTAATGTTGCAGAGGCTGTCGGTTTCTTATCTCACGGAGTTAATGTTACAGAGGCTGTCGGTTTCTTATCTCACGGAGTTAATGTTAAAGAGGCTGTCAGTTTCTTATCTCACGGAGTTAATGTTACAGAGGCTGTCAGGTTAACGTTACAGGGGCTGTCAGTTTCTTATCTCACAAAAATCACTCAAACGTGGACATATAAAACTGGGGCTAGAAACGTGGTTTGTATCTTGAAGTAACGTGGTTGTCCAGGACATATAAAACTAGGGTTAGAAATGTGGTTTGTATTTTGTAGTAACGTGGTTGTCCAGGACATATAAAACTAGGGCTAGAAACGTGGTTTGTATCTTGTAGTAACGTGGTTGTCACGGACATATAAAACTAGGGCTAGAAATGTGGTTTGTATCTTGTAGTAACGTGGTTGTCCAGGACATATACAACTAGGGCTAGAAACGTGGTTTGTATCTTGTAGTAACGTGGTTGTCCAGGACATATAAAACTAAGGCTAGAAATGTGGTTTGTATCTTGTAGTAACGTGGTTGTCCATGACATATAAAACTAGGGCTAGAAATGTGGTTTGTATCTTGTAGTAACGTGGTTGTCCAGGACATATACAACTAGGGCTAGAAACGTGGTTTGTATCTTGTAGTAACGTGGTTGTCCAGGACATATAAAACTGGGGCTAGAAACGTGGTTTGTATCTTGTAGTAACGTGGTTGTCCAGGACATATAAAACTGGGGTTAGAAACGTGGTTCGTAACTTGTAGTAACGTGATTGTCCAGGACATATAAAGCTGGAGCTAGAAACGTGGTTTGTATTTTGTAGTAACGTGGTTGTCCATGACATATAAAACTAGGGCTAGAAACGTGGTTTGCATCTTGTAGTAACGTGGTTGTCCAGGACATATAAAACTGGGGCTAGAAACGTGGTTCGTATCTTGTAGTAACGTGGTTGTCCAGGACATATAAAACTGGGGCTAGAAACGTGGCTTGTATCTTGTAGTAACGTGGTTGTCCAGGACATATAAAACTGGAGCTAGAAACGTGGTTTTGTATCTTGTAGTAACGTGGTTGTCCAGGACCTATAAAACTGGGGCTAGAAGCGTGGTTTGTATCTTGTAGTAACGTGGTTGTTCAGGACATATAAAGCTGGAGCTAGAAACGTGGTTTGTATTTTGTGGTAACGTGGTTGGCCAGGACATATAAAACTAGGGCTAGAAACGTGGTTTGTATCTTGTAGTAAAGTGGTTGTCCAGGACATATAAAACTGCGACTAGAAACGTGGTTTGTATCTTGTAGTAACGTGGTTGTCCAGGACATATAAAACTGCGACTAGAAACGTGGTTTGTATCTTGTAGTAACGTGGTTTTCCAGGACACATAAAACTGGGGCTAGAAACGTGGTTTGTATCTTGTAGTAACGTGGTTGTCCAGGACATATATAACTGGGGCTAGAAACGTGGTTTGTATCTTGTAGTAACGTGGTTGTCCAGGACATATAAAACTAGGGCTAAAAACGTGGTTTGTATCTTGTAGTGAAGTGGTTGTCCAGGACATATAAAACTGCGACTAGAAACGTGGTTTGTATCTTGTAGTAACGTGGTTGTCCAGGACATATAAAACTGGGGCTAGAAACGTGGTTTGTATCTTGTAGTAACGTGGTTGTCCAGGACATATAAAACTAGGGCTAAAAACGTGGTTTGTATCTTGTAGTGAAGTGGTTGTCCAGGACATATAAAACTGCGACTAGAAACGTGGTTTGTATCTTGTAGTAACGTGGTTGTCCAGGACATATAAAACTGGGGCTAGAAACGTGGTTTGTATCTTGTAGTAACGTGGTTGTCCAGGACATATATAACTGGGGCTAGAAACGTGGTTTGTATCTTGTAGTAACGTGGTTGTCCAGGACATATAAAACTGGGGCTAGAAACGTGGTTTGTATCTTGTAGTAACGTGGTTGTCCAGGACATATAAAACTAGGGCTAGAAATGTGGTTTGTATCTTGTAGTAACGTGGTTGTCCAGGACATATACAACTGGGTCTAGAAACGTGGTTTGTATCTTGTAGTAACGTGGTTGTCCAGGACATATAAAACTGGGGCTAGAAACGTGGTTTGCATCTTGTAGTAACGTGGTTGGCCAGGACATATAAAACTGGGGCTAGAAACGTGGTTTGTATCTTGTAGTAACGTGGTTGTCCAGGACATATAAAACTGGGGCTAGAAACGTGGTTTGTATCTTGTAGTAACGTGGTTGTCCAGGACATATAAAACTAGGGCTAGAAATGTGGTTTGTATCTTGTAGTAACGTGGTTGTCCAGGACATATAAAACTGGGGCTAGAAACGTGGTTTGTATCTTGTAGTAACGTGGTTGTCCAGGACATATAAAACTAGGGCTAGAAATGTGGTTTGTATCTTGTAGTAACGTGGTTGTCCAGGACATATACAACTGGGGCTAGAAACGTGGTTTGTATCTTGTAGTAACGTGGTTGTCCAGGACATATAAAACTGGGGCTAGAAACGTGGTTTGTATCTTGTAGTAACGTGGTTGTCCAGGACATATAAAACTGGGGCTAGAAACGTGGTTTGTATCTTGTAGTAACGTGGTTGGCCTGGACATATAAAACTGGCGCTAGGCAATTGTACTCTATATTTGTTCTATCAAATATTAATTATAACTCAACATATTATTATACATATTGAATAACAATAATTGATCGCCATAGTAAACAAAAATAGATCTGCAAGTGATAAATAAATAATCCTTAGTTCTTACGAGACAGAAGAGGAGTTATTTCTTCAATCAATGCTGTGATAAGATATAGAACAGGTATGCAATTTATTCATTGGTTTAGGTCACCCTGACATTTATCTATCGTTAGATTATTTAGCTTCAAGGTGAACGATGGTTATCTTGTTATAATGGTGTCTGATCTTATATCAATAATCCAGACTACTTTTTCTTTGTCGTAAGCAAACTCCTTCGGTATTTAATAATGCTTCCATATCATGTCATTACCGCAAGGGATGTTTTTCATTTTATTTCTGTTTTGTTGTCTGTCATTTAGACTTGCTACGAGTCCCCTTCTTATTAATAACCCCCTTAGAAATAAATTGTTGCTATGAAAGTTTAAATCTTGACTGACCACATATATTTACTATCCACATGTTGTCAGTAGAGAAAATTAATGTTGTTAGTAAATGCAAGTGGTAAGCCAAGAGCTAAACGTTCATTGCAGCAAACTCTAAAGGGATTATCAATAAGAAAGGGGCTTGTATCAAATTGAATCAAATATATCTATCCTCCGTTGATTTACAGATTTTGATTACACCTGTGGTTTCGTATCTTCAAACTCTTCTTGTACATGGGCCGTCGTAGTCGTGATCGTATTGTAATTGGATTTACAAGCACATGTACAATCAATGCCTATCATCACTGAGGTTGTGAGCTCGAACCCCGTTCATGACGAAGTGTACTCTATGCAACATTATGGTCAGTAACTTTCGAAAGGTCGGTGGTTTTCTCCGGGTACTCCGGTTTACTCCACCAATAAAACTGACCGCTACGATATAACTGGAATATTATTTAAAGTGGCGTTAAACACTATAAATCCAACCCATAGAACCCTCTTCTTGTACAGTGGATTGCACGTTACATTTACAAACTTCAGTTTATCAGAACCTCTAATTACGTTCACTCTCTGCATTACAGTTGTTGAATCTTGAACATAATGTTCACCTGCATAGTCCTCTAGAATTGTAGGTATCTGGTGGTTTAAAACATTTCACACGCTTCCTATAGGAATTAAATATCTCAAAATATAACGGTTTCGACATTTCAAACTATTATTATCTTATCGGAAGTGAGTGTATCTAAGCATAGAATTGGAATCAAAATGGGCGACTCTTAAACACAACCACACAGTTGATTACCTCTTTGGCAGCATCGAACGTTTTTTACATTAAATACTTCGGAATGTATCTATTTTGTGAGTGATGTAATAGATGTTACACATATTGGTTTTCTCCGTCCCACAACTTTTAAATTATTTGGCTTTCCTTTTTTTGTACTTTGAGCGTGTACCTGATCAAGTTAATTTCAGAAACGTGTCGTGTGCACTACATTTTATATCTACGTTTTTACTACACTTAAGAAGAGATTGAAGTTACCACAAGGGGTAATCAAAATCCGTAAATCGAAGAAGGACAAACAACACAATGGCTATAACAAAATAAAACTATCTACAAAACATTACACAGAAAACTAAAGGTCGAGAAACACAAATCCCACTAAAACCCAAGAGTGAACGTGGGTGCTCCGGAAGGGTGAGCAGTTCCTGCACCACTAGTGGCACCGTTGTGTTAATCTAGTTACAAGCACGATGATAAGTCATGAATGAGGAAAGGACCAGAATGTGCTTACCGTAAGTTGAATAGATTCATGGTCATTTGTAAGCATACGCAGTTGCTGCTGTTATAATAGCTGAAGTGCCAAATTCTGTTTCAACTTATTTTTTTTTTCTATACATCTATTTGTAGTTTGTTGACAAAAGTTGTCTAACATGCATACATTCAATGTAAGCTAATTTCCCAATGAAAAATAAATAGCATTACCAACTCCATTAATAACATTTTAAAAGAGCATGTCCTGTATTTAGATAAAAAATATATTTTAAGCTAACAAATGGTCATATAATAAAGAAAAGGTCGATGGCTTTAAACAATTATCAATCAATCATCAATCACAGCTATACAACCCTGTGTAATGTAATTGTCGTTATATAATGGGATATAGTACAGAAGACCTTTACCAAGATGTTGAACTGATTTTATAATCAGAAATATTTTAAACTATATTCCCGACGGACACAAGTAAACAAAACACATATCGACTTTTATGTAAAAGGTTGACAAATGTTTTACATTTTATATTACCAGGTACAAAGATATAATTGATTCATTCGGGCAATGCTGCGGTATAAGCGATCAACTACAATCACTCATGTCGTTAAGCAATGCTACATGAAAACATGACAGTCCAGGAAATGATAGATGCGTATTTCTATATCAATGTGCTTCCATGTCTACAAGACTTGCAATCCGGCCAGACATAGAAGCTAAGTTATAATGCATTCCCTGGGGCTTCCTCAGTAGCTAGACATCCAATGTCTACTCATATTTCTATAGCCAATGCAATTGTAGCTAGGAAAGCGGTGTATATACGTGTGTTACGGGTATCACGATTTCTTCTGTTTCTATAATTTTTATAAAGATTGGAAAGCCAAAAACATTTTAAGAAAGTACTTGGAAGAAAGATAACCACATGACATACACGTCTAAAGGAGGAGAACCTTAGCTTTGATAATAATTACATTCTTAAGGAACTGTAAATTATTGTTCCACATATTTAGCACAGAAATAGAGTTCTCCAGTAACTGTAAAACATTGTTCCACATATTTAGCACAGACATAGAGTTCTCCAGTAACTGTAAAACATTGTTTCACATATTTAGTATATAAATAGAGTTTACATTGTCTTTATAATTCTTATTCCTTATTTGGAATGTTTACAGACAAAGCGTCGTAAAATTTTCCTTTAGTCCTTGGAGTTGAATTCTGCATTAATACTAGTAGTATATGGGCACGGACAAAGTCGCATTTGAGGGGGAGCAATGGGGAGCAACCGGAAGTGACGTGACCGGAAGTGACCCTGTCCGGAAGTATATAATGCGCATGCGCAACCGGAAGTTGCGCCATATCCGCCCTAGTGGGGGCCTTTTGACCGGAAGTGACAAAGTCACGTGATCGGAAGACGCCATGTCCGGAAGTGTCCCTGACCGGAAGTAGGTTCTGCGCATGCCCGGATTTTCCCCGCGTTTTTTCTTAGTAGTAGAACCGGATGTGACCGAAGGTTACTTGACCCTTTCGGAGTTCCCTTGGGTATGCACAACCGGAATTTGCGCAACACCTGTAGTGACCGAAGGTCACGTGATCCCCCTTGGAAGTATCCTTGGGGTGTTCTCTACGACATCCGCGTCCTATAACCCTAGGAAACCCCTCTTCCTATATTTAGTTACTGGAACTAGCCTTGGTTATCTGCCCCTTTTATTTTCGTATAGTGTCTACAAGGGGTGTCTCCGTTCTCACTGTGGTATTTCTAAGAGTCAAATGGTAAATTTGATCCCTACTTGCATAGTCTCTAACCAAAAAAACCATCCCGCGGTATTATGTTGTCTGTTCCTATGCACTGAAGCGTCACCCCGCCTGTTTTTCATAAACACAACAGTCACATTTATCTGGTCATTCTGTCCAAATGTCTAACCCTGATATTCGTTGCGGTTAGTTTTTTTTGGGTTTATTTTTGGTATTGTGAGGATCTATTAAATTATACCAGATTTGAAATACTTGTATGTATTAATGAATTACTTATTTAACCCCTACATGCCAAAGAGCCTATTTTTAGGCTTTTCAAACCACCCCCCTCGACTGCCAACGTCCTATTTATAAACTTTGTATAAAACCCCATTCATCGATGACGTCACAGTAAACATGCCGTTCTTCGTCCAACGACTTAATCGTGACGTCATATCATTGAAATGTGAGCAACGTTGAATGGTAAAATAACGTAACGTCATGTACCTACCTTATTTCTACCTTTAATCCTATGGATGTCGATAATGTTGGGGACAGTTTTTATTTATTTACCTTATTTCTACCTTTATTCCATTGGATGTCGATAAGTTTGGGGATAGTTTTTATTTATTTTTATTTGTCACTGAAAAAATCCAGACTATTTCTAGGTGTCGAGAGGATAAAAACGTCACACAAGAAACAAAGCAGAAACTGATAAATCATTCACATGTACATATCAAATATAAGACACGATGTATGTAATGTGTCAAAGATACACAGAAAAAAAATCAATTATAAATGCATAAGTTTTTGTTTTTTTTTGTTGTAAGTCGTCGTGGCCGAGTGGTTAAGGTGTTAGACTATAGTGATATGGATATATACAGGTTCGAATCCTGTCAACGATTCTAAATTTTTTTTTTTTTTTTTGGTACCGGTGATTTATTTTGGATACTGTCTTTATTTTACTATCTGCAATAGTGTGTAATTGTTAAAAAGAGGTGTACTTCTAGAATGTTATAATCTTAAAAATCTATTCTGACCATAATGAAGGTTATCATTTTCCCCCAGATAATCGTTTAGCGTAAATTCACTGACGGGAACCCCAAAACTACTTGGACTTTTGCTACACAAATGGATTAATAGCCTATCAAATTGTCATTCCACATTGAAACGAGAAAAAAAAATGTATCCGATAGGGAGTCGAACCGTTAACCATGAGGTTAAAAGTCTGACGCTCTACCGACTAAGCTACGCGGGGTACCAGGGGCGGATTTAGAGGGGGCGTGCGGGGCGTGCGCCCCCCTAAAATTCGCAAAGCATATGTTATACAACGTTAATTAAGCAGTTCAACAAACAACTTTTTCATGAATGGTTAACTCGTGACCTGTAGTAAAATATTCCTACACATTTTAAATACACGTTGGGTGTGTTCATTGATTCATATATAGATTCGCCGACAATTTCCGCTTTTGTTTGTCTATAAACAAGAACGGTCGAATCATATGTTTTCAATGAATGAATCAAACGACGAAAAGAAAAGCTCCATCCGGACGGGCAGTATTAACTAGAACCACCCGAAAGGACAAGCACCAAAAGTACAGACCAATTAGTGAAATGAGGAATGCGTTAAAACTAAACCAATAGTTCTTTGAAGGGTTAAAATATCGTGATCGATCAGTCATGAGTTGAACAATTCGCATCACGTTGTTCAAAAAAAGTTTTACTTTAGGTTCTTATAATCTGACAAAAATATACTGTTAACAATTATCCGACAAAATTAAGACTCAAAATCAAGTTTTTTTGGTCTGATAAAAATGGTGTGGTTGGTTCAAAATTGTCGTTTAAATAAATGTCTGTAATTCTTAAAATCCCCAGAGCTTCAGGGGGGCTTTGCCCCCTGGGCCCCCTACCAGAGTTCTACCCTGGACCAACTGGGGCCCTTAAGCGGTCCCCAGACCCCTCGCCTACTCATGTCCCCCCTAACCACAAATCCTGGATCCGCCCCTGGGTACTTACTATGTTAGGCATATTTACTATCTTTATATCTCATAAGACATGCGTTTTATATTTTGTCGCAAGGTTTTATAAAGTGATTGATTGTTATTTAACGCCAAGTGAACAATTTCAGTTATGATAGCATGTTTTTTTTTAATGAAATGATGTCTGTTTTATGGAAGAACTATAGATAGTGCTAGTGAACTGAAACAACAGTCCGCGAATAGACATATCGCCGCACTCGGTTCCTAACCAACCAGTCTTTCTCCTCAATGTGCTTAGTGAAGGCTTAGCAAATACAAATTTTTATTTTGACCCCATCGGAGATCAAACCCACCACAGCAAGGCGAGCCAATTACACCACCGATGTGGTTAGATAAATGTATATAAAAAAAAAATCCAACCATCGTATTTTAACGGGGCTACCCCTCTTCCTAGGGTACCGCGGGGTCATCCCTCGGTATTTATTTTGTCTGTTCTTATGCACTGAAGCGTCACCCCGCCGGTTTTTCTATTTATATATTCATAAACACAACAGTCACATTTATCTGGTCATTCTGTCAAAATGTCTTGAATTTTTGTAAGTACACGTTCGGAGGAAATAGGCTATGATTATACTCCTCCTCCTCTTCCTCGCCTTTTGACCGGAAGTGACAAAGTCACGTGACCGGAAGAGGCCCTGTCCGGAAGTGTCCCTGACCGGAAGTAGGTTCTGCTCATGCCCGGATTTTTCCCGCGCTTTTTTCTTGGTAGTAGTAACATGGCTACCGAAGGTCACTTGACCCCCTTCGGGGCTCTCTTGGGTGTACGCAACCGGAAGTTGTGCAACATCCGTAATGACCGAAGGTCACGTGACACCCTTTCGAAGTGTCCATGGGGTGTTCTCTACGACGTCCGCGTCCTATAACCCTAGGAAACGAAGCGTCCTATATTTAGATACTGGAAATAGCCCTGGTTATCTGCCCCTTTTATTTTCATATAATGTCTAGGTTGTGTAGTACTTTGCTAAGAGTACATTTGATCACCCAATAGAAGGTCACTCTGCATTTATCCAGGCTTGTGACTGGCTCAATAGAGGCCGCATTAACCTTTTTTTTCTTTTTTTTTTTTTCTTCTTTGTTTGTTTGTTTTTTTTCATACAACATGTTCAACAAGTAATAACACAAATTTCTGTACAATAGTCGTCGCTTCCACAGGATTTTCTAAGAGCCTGGTGACGTCTGTCATGCTATGTCCTGCACATCGATGAACGAGGTAAAAAATGCAATGATGTCCGCACACGGTATATCCTTCTTCTTGTACTCGAACGGTATTGTAAGTCCAACTCGTACAATGTTTGTTCATAAAGTTCACGTAAGCACTTAAAAAGGGTGGTCTTCCTGTGGGGTCGTAGTATTCCCCTCTTGAGTTGGCGTCGATGTATATAGCGACCCAGTGTTGTCCCTTTCGATGGTCTGGATCCGTATTTCCCACAAGGGCCGAAGGTACGTTTAATAGTCTGGGTAATCTGTTTCTGGCATAGACTCCCTTAAACACCGGTCTGGAGTGGGGATGTTTTTTTCACTCTGTCAATCTCTAAGGTATTCATCTAAGCACTGTAGTCAAACAAGACTTGTCTGTTTCTATCAATTTCAATGACGTTGTCAAATTCTGCATACGTGACGACGTTGATGGTCGCTGTAAGGGCCTCTGCGAAATGTTCAACAAGTAATAACACAAATTTCTGTACAATAGTCGTCGCTTCCACAGGAGGTACGTTTAATAGTCTGGGTAATCTGTTTCTGGCATAGATTCCCTTAAACACCGGTCTGGAGTGGGGATGTTTTTTCAATAGAGTGTCAATCTCTAAGGTATTCATTATGCACTGTAGTGGTGATGGTGGTAGTGGTAGTGGTATATATCCCTCTATCTGTGGGACTACATCCCTTCTCTTTAGACTTTTGTTGACCGTGTTTGGTTTTTAAGTGTCGTTTTAAGTCTGCAGGCCACACATAGGCCCTATTGCATAAACTACAAGTATTACTCATGTTGTCGTTTCGGATGTTGGGATACGACTGACTGAATTAGGGTAGATAGGGTGATATTTATAACAAACAAACAAGTATTCATTTCGATATATTTAATCTTCTCCAGTCACTTTATTGTCCATTGTCCTCAGTTCTGGCTCTCTGTCTTCAAATAAAGGTATGGTCTTTTTCAGTTCTTTCCATTCGTAAAGACTCAGGGTCACTCCTATCTTCGTAGGATACAACGTCCATTCTCCATTAGGCACGAAGTGTTTCCTGATGTGAATTGTTAGTTGAGGGGCTTTGATGATGACGTAGACGTCTTCTCCCAGATGATATCCCCAGTCCACGAGTTCTCGTCTTTCGCGCGACTGATCAAATCGTCCATCACTTGCGTAGCACTACACAAGACTTTCCACTGTGACAAAGATAAGCTGACACCATACTTGGTAGGAATCGCATCGGTTTCCCAAAATCTCAGATCCACTCTCTTACTGCCATTCCATTCCGTCAGTTCTGCGTATCTTCCACCTCCTAGTGGTACTTTGATTGGAATGTTCAATGCTTGGGTCTGAACTTTGGCGACTGCTACGGCTTCCTGCACCAGATCCCCTTGGGTCATCAGGGTGAACGGAATGGTCAATGCTTGGGTCTGGTCTTTTGCTTTACGTGACATATCGAAGGAAGTGTGATTCTCTGCTCTCTCGTCTCTGCTTTTTATAGAACGGAGACTTTGTATCGATGGAGTCGATTGGTTGTTTCTTTAGGTATCCTGCTTTCTGATTTGTTCTTTTTTCCTGTAATCTGATTGGCTAATCGACCAGAAATGGTGACTTCTGATTGGTCAGATGTCCTGGCTGTTGATTGGTTGGACACATCTCAATCCTTCTACCACCCGATTATAGGCTGTCCAGATGTCACAGGCTCGATCTGGATACTGTGCACAATAGGTCTGCGTGAACACATACAATACATACAGTCGACCTGCATTCACTATACCGTCTTCAAACATAGTTGATACGATTCTGTGGTATACTGGTACACAATCCATCTCGAAATGAACTCTTCGCCTATAAATATCTATATTTATAGTAAGGCCACCTTTTTTAGACACTTGAGAGTTTTGAAGAACAAGCATATTTTCTAACAAGATCTTCAACAATCAAAACTGAAAGAGCGAATGCAGTGATATTGTTTTCCCCTCGTATTTCTTTGAACATAGAACTGCTCATTTTAACCATGGCATACTATATTTTAATTCGACCAAGAATTTAGATGATCACTTTGTTTCTTGCACTTCTAGCTACAAGTATTGCAATGTAAATATTGTGTTTTTTCTTTATAGCAATAGATAATTTATTTATTTAAATATAGACTTAACAAGAAATTCAAGCAAACTTTGGTTAGTTTTGTAGCAAATAGTCAATTCTTAATTGTTGTGAAAACTAAATAATTAATGACTTTGAACTTATAATATTGTGAGAATATTTCAGAAAAACATGTTAAAATCATTATTAGTTATACTTAAAATGAATGTATTGATTAAAGACTTACCCAATTCACAGTCTCCAAAAATTCTGTGTCACTCACAATACAAAAAAAAAAAAAAAAAAAAAAAAAAAGAAGACTTATTTAGATACGACTTCTCTCATAAAACTTTGGAAACACTCTATACAACGTGAATCATTCAATTTGGCTCCAAGGTCTTCACAGAAGGCTTCTAGTATGATTTGATGATATTGGTGTAGTACTAGTTTTCCGTCCACTGTAGGATGCAATCGAATGTATACCAACAAAAATGAAAGAAACTCCCGAAAAGAGTTTATTTGATCTAGACTACTTTGATATTGTCTTCTGGGGCTAGAAACGTGGTTTGTATATTGTAGTAACGTGGTTGTCCAGGACATATACAACTGGAGCTAGAAGTGTGGTTTGTATCTTGTAGTAACGTGGTTGTCCAGGACATATAAAGCTGGAGCTAGAAACGTGGTTTGTATTTTGTAGTAACGTGGTTGTCCAGGACATATAAAACTGGGGCTAGAAACGTGGTTTGTATCTTGTAGTAACGTGGTTGTCCAGGATATATACAACTGGGGTTATAAACGTGGTTTGTATCTTGTAGTAACGTGGCTGTCCAGGACATATAAAACTGGGGCTAAAAACGTGGTTTGTATCTTGTAGTAACGTGGTTGTCCATGACCTATAAAATTGGGGCTAGAAACGTGGTTTGTATCTTGTAGTAACGTGGTTGTCCAGGACATATAAAACTGGAGCTAGAAACGTGGTTTGTATCTTGTAGTAACGTGGTTGTCCAGGACATATAAATCTGGGGTTAGAAGCGTTGTTTGTATCTTGTAGTAACGTGGGTGTCCAGGACAAATAAAGCTGGAGCTAGAAACGTGGTTTGTATTCTGTAGTAACGTGGTTGTCCAGGACATATAAAACTGGGGCTAGAAACGTGGTTTGTATCTTGTAGTAAAGTGGTTGATCAGGACATATAAAACTGGGGCTAGAAACGTGGTTTGTATCTTGTAGTAACGTGGTTGTCCAGGACCTATAAAACTGGGGCTAGAAACGTGGTTTGTATCTTGTAGTAACGTGGTTGTCCAGGACATATAAAACTGGAGCTAGAAACGTGGTTTGTATCTTGTAGTAACGTGGTTGTCCAGGACATATACAACTGGGGCTAGAAGATTGGTTTGTATCTTGTAGTAACGTGGTTGTCCAGGACATATAAAGCTGGAGCTAGTAACGTGGTTTGTATTTTGTAGTAACGTGGTTGTCCAGGACATATAAAACTAGGGCTAGAAACGTGGTTTGTATCTTGTAGTAAAGTGGTTGATCAGGACATATAAAACTGGGGCTAGAAACGTGGTTTGTATCTTGTAGTAACATGGTTGTCAAGGACATATAAAACTGGGGCTAGAAACGTGGTTTGTATCTTGTAGTAACGTGGTTGTCCAGGACATATAAAACTGGGGCTAGAAACGTGGTTTGTATCTTGTAGTAACGTGGTTGTCCAGGACATATAAAACTGCGACTAGAAACGTGGTTTGTATCTTGTAGTAACGTGGTTGTCCAGGACATATAAAACTGGGGCTAGAAACGTGGTTTGTATCTTGTAGTAACGTGGTTGTCCAGGACATATAAAACTGGAGCTAGAAGCGTGGTTTGTATCTTGTAGTAATGTGGTTGTCCAGGACATATAAAGCTGGAGCTAGAAACGTGGTTTGTATTTTGTAGTAACGTGGTTGTCCAGGACATATAAAACTGGGGCTAGAAACGTGATTTGTATCTTGTAGTAAAGTGGTTGATCAGGACATATAAAACTGGGGCTAGAAACGTGATTTGTATCTTGTAGTAAAGTGGTTGTCCAGGACATATAAAACTGGAGCTAGAAACGTGGTTTGTATCTTGTAGTAACGTGGTTGTCCGGGACATATACAACTGGGGCTAGAAACGTGGTTTGTATCTTGTAGTAACGTGGTTGTCCAGGACATATAAAACTGGGGCTAGAAACGTGGTTTGTATCTTGTAGTAACGTGGTTGTCCATGACATATAAAACTGGGGCTAGAAACGTGGTTTGCATCTTGTAGTAACGTGGTTGGCCAGGACATATACAACTGGGGCTAGAAGCGTGGTTTGTATCTTGTAGTAACGTGGTTGGCCAGAACATATAAAACTGGGGCTAGAAACGTGGTTTGTATCTTGTAGTAAAGTGGTTGTCCAGGACATATAAAACTGGGGCTAGAAACGTGGTTTGTATCTTGTAGTAACGTGGTTGTCCAGGACATATAAAACTGGAGCTAGAAACGTGGTTTTGTATCTTGTAGTAACGTGGTTGTCCAGGACCTATAAAACTGGGGCTAGAAGCGTGGTTTGTATCTTGTAGTAACGTGGTTGTTCAGGACATATAAAGCTGGAGCTAGAAACGTGGTTTGTATTTTGTGGTAACGTGGTTGGCCAGGACATATAAAACTAGGGCTATAAACGTGGTTTGTATCTTGTAGTAAAGTGGTTGTCCAGGACATATAAAACTGCGACTAGAAACGTGGTTTGTATCTTGTAGTAACGTGGTTGTCCAGGACATATAAAACTGCGACTAGAAACGTGGTTTGTATCTTGTAGTAACGTGGTTTTCCAGGACACATAAAACTGGGGCTAGAAACGTGGTTTGTATCTTGTAGTAACGTGGTTGTCCAGGACATATATAACTGGGGCTAGAAACGTGGTTTGTATCTTGTAGTAACGTGGTTGTCCAGGACATATAAAACTAGGGCTAAAAACGTGGTTTGTATCTTGTAGTAAAGTGGTTGTCTAGGACATATAAAACTGCGACTAGAAACGTGGTTTGTATCTTGTAGTAACGTGGTTGTCCAGGACATATAAAACTAGGGCTAGAAATGTGGTTTGTATCTTGTAGTAACGTGGTTGTCCAGGACATATACAACTGGGTCTAGAAACGTGGTTTGTATCTTGTAGTAACGTGGTTGTCCAGGACATATAAAACTGGGGCTAGAAACGTGGTTTGCATCTTGTAGTAACGTAGTTGGCCAGGACATATAAAACTGGGGCTAGAAACGTGGTTTGTATCTTGTAGTAACGTGGTTGTCCAGGACATATAAAACTGGGGCTAGAAACGTGGTTTGTATCTTGTAGTAACGTGGTTGTCCAGGACATATAAAACTAGGGCTAGAAATGTGGTTTGTATCTTGTAGTAACGTGGTTGTCCAGGACATATAAAACTGGGGCTAGAAACGTGGTTGGTATCTTGTAGTAACGTGGTTGTCCAGGACATATAAAACTAGGGCTAGAAATGTGGTTTGTATCTTGTAGTAACGTGGTTGTCCAGGGCATATAAAACTGGGGCTAGAAACGTGGTTTGTATCTTGTAGTAACGTGGTTGTCCAGGACATATAAAACTGGGGCTAGAAACGTGGTTTGTATCTTGTAGTAACGTGGTTGTCCAGGACATATAAAACTGGGGCTAGAAACGTGGTTTGTATCTTGTAGTAACGTGGTTGGCCAGGACATATAAAACTGGCGCTAGGCAATTGTACTCTATATTTGTTCTATCAAATATTAATTATAACTCAACATATTATTATACATATTGAATAACAATAATTGATCGCCATAGTAAACAAAAATAGATCTGCAAGTGATAAATAAATAATCCTTAGTTCTTACGAGACAGAAGAGGAGTTATTTCTTCAATCAATGCTGTGATAAGATATAGGACAGGTATGCAATTTATTCATTGGTTTAGGTCACCCTGACATTTATCTATCGTTAGATTATTTAGCTTCAAGGTGAACGATGGTTATCTTGTTATAATGGTGTCTGATCTTATATCAATATTCCAGACTACTTTTTCTTTGTCGTAAGCAAACTCCTTCGGTATTTAATAATGCTTCCATATCATGTCATTACCGCAAGGGATGTTTTTCATTTTATTTCTGTTTTGTTGTCTGTCATTTAGACTTGCTACGAGTCCCCTTCTTATTAATAACCCCCTTAGAAATAAATTGTTGCTATGAAAGTTTAAATCTTGACTGACCACATATATTTACTATCCACATGTTGTCAGTAGAGAAAATTAATGTTGTTAGTAAATGCAAGTGGTAAGCCAAGAGTTAAACGTTCATTGCAGCAAACTCTAAAGGGATTATCAATAAGAAAGGGGCTTGTATCAAATTGAATCAAATATATCTATCCTCCGTTGATTTACAGATTTTGATTACACCTGTGGTTTCGTATCTTCAAACTCTTCTTGTACATGGGCCGTCGTAGTCGTGATCGTATTGTAATTGGATTTACAAGCACCTGTACAATCAATGCCTATCATCACTGAGGTTGTGAGCTCGAACCCCGTTCATGACGATGTGTACTCTATGCAGCATTATGGTCAGTGACTTCCGAAAGGTCGGTGGTTTTCTCCGGGTACTCCGGTTTACTCCACCAATATAACTGGAATATTATTTAAAGTGGCGTTAAACACTATAAACCCAACCCATAAAACCCTCTTCTTGTACAGTGGACGTTACATTTACAGTTTATCAGAACCTCTAATTACGTTCACTCTCTGCATTACAGTTGTTGAATCTTGAACATAATGTTCACCTGCATAGTCCTCTAGAATTGTAGGTAGCTGGTGGTTTAAAACATTTCACACGCTTCCTATAGGAATTAAATATCTCAAAATATAACGGTTTCGACATTTCAAACTATTATTATCTTATCGGAAGTGAGTGTATCTAAGCATAGAATTGGAATCAAAATGGGCGACTCTTAAACACAACCACACAGTTGATTACCTCTTTGGCAGCATCGAACGTTTATTACATTAAATACTTCGGAATGTATCTATTTTGTGAGTGATGTAATATATTTTACACATATTGGTTTTCTCCGTCCCATAACTTTTAAATTATTTGGCTTTCCATTTTTTGTACTTTGAGCGTGTACCTGATCAAGTTAATTTCAGAAACGTGTCGTGTGCACTACATTTTATATCTACGTTTTTACTACGCTTAAGAAGAAATTGAAGTTACCACAAGGGGTAATCAAAATCCGTAAATCGAAGAAGGACAAACAACACAATGGCTATAGCAAAATAAAACTATGTACAAAACATAACACAGAAAACTAAAGGTCGAGAAACACAAATCCCACTAAAACCCAAGAGTGAACGTGGGTGCTCCGGAAGGGTGAGCAGTTCCTGCACCACTAGTGGCACCGTTGTGTTAATCTAGTTACAAGCACGATGATAAGTCATGAATGAGGAAAGGACCAGAATGTGCTTACCGTAAGTTGAATAGATTCATGGTCATTTGTAAGCCTACGCAGTTGCTGCTGTTATAATAGCTGAAGTGCCAAATTCTGTTTCAGCTTATTTTTTTTTCTGTGCATCTTTTTGTAGTTTGTTGACAAAAGTTGTCTAACATGTATACATTCAATGTAAGCTAATTTCCCAACTCCATTAATAACATTTTAAAAGAGCATGTCCTGTATTTAGATAAAAAATATATTTTAAGCTAACAAATGGTAATATAATAAAGAAAAGGTCGATGGCTTTAAACAATTATCAATCAATCCTCAATCACAGCTATACAACCCTGTGTAATGTAATTGTCGTTATATAATGGGATATTGATATAGTACAGAATACCTTTACCAGGATGTTGAACTGATTTTATAATCAGAAATATTTTAAACTATATTCCCGACGGACACAAGTAAACAAAACACATATCGACTTTTATGTAAAAGGTTGACAAATGTTTTACATTTTATATTACCAGGTACAAAGATATAATTGATTCATTCGGGCAATGCTACTGTATAAGCGATCAACTACAATCACTCATGTCGTTAAGCAATGCTACATGAAAACATGACAGTCCAGGAAATGATAGATGCGTATTTCTATATCAATGTACTTCCATGTCTACAAGACTTGCAATCCGGCCAGACATAGAAGCTAAGTTATAATGCATTCCCTGGGGCTTCCTCAGTAGCTAGACATCCAATGTCTACTCATATTTCTATAGCCAATGCAATTGTAGCTAGGAAAGCGGTGTATATACGTGTGTTACGGGTATCACGATTTCTTCTGTTTCTATAATTTTTATAAAGATTGGAAAGCCAAAAACATTTTAAGAAAGTACTTGGAAGAAAGATAACCACATGACATACACGTCTAAAGGAGGAGAACCTTAGCTTTGATAATAATTACATTCTTAAGGAACTGTAAATTATTGTTCCACATATTTAGCACAGAAATAGAGTTCTCCAGTAACTGTAAAACATTGTTCCACATATTTAGTATATAAATAGAGTTTACATTGTCTTTATAATTCTTATTCCTTATTTGGAATGTTTACAGACAAAGCGTCGTAAAATTTTCCTTTAGTCCTTGGAGTTGAATTCTGCATTAATACTAGTAGTATATGGGCACGGACAAAGTCGCATTTGAGGGGGAGCAATGGGGAGCAACCGGAAGTGACGTGACCGGAAGTGACGTGACCGGAAGTGACGTCAGTCACGTTACCGGAAGTGACCCTGTCCTGAAGTATATTCTGCGCATGCGCAACCGGAAGTTGCGCCATATCCTCCCTAGTGGGGGCCTTTTGACCGGAAGTGACAAAGTCACGTGACCGGAAGACGCCCTGTCCGGAAGTAGGTTTTGCGCATGTCCGGCTTTCCCCGCGTTTTTTCTTAGTAGTAGAACCGGATGTGACCGAAGGTTACTTGACCCTTTCGGAGTTCCCTTGGGTATGCACAACCGGAAGTTGCGCAACACCTGTAGTGACCGAAGGTCACGTGATCCCCTTGGAAGTATCCTTGGGGTGTTCTCTACGACATCCGCGTCCTATAACCCTAGGAAACCCCTCTTCCTATATTTAGTTACTGGAACTAGCCTTGGTTATCTGCCCCTTTTATTTTCGTATAGTGTCTACAAGGGGTGTCTCCGTTCTCACTGTGGTATTTCTAAGAGTCAAATGGTAAATTTGATCCCTACTTGCATAGTCTCTAACCAAAAAAACCATCCCGCGGTATTATTTTGTCTGTTCCTATGCACTGAAGCGTCACCCCGCCTGTTTTTCATAAACACAACAGTCACATTTATCTGGTCATTCTGTCCAAATGTCTAACCCTGATATTCGTTGCGGTTAGTTTTTTTTTTGGTTTATTTTTGGTATTCTGAGGATCTATTAAATTATACCAGATTTGAAATACTTGTATATATTAATGAATTACTTATTTAACCCCTACATGCCAAAGAGCCTATTTTTAGGCTTTTCAAACCACCCCCTCGACTGCCAACGTCCTATTTATAAACTTTGTGTAAAACCCCATTCATCGATGACGTCACAGTAAACATGCCGTTCTTCGTCCAACTACTTAATCGTGACGTCATATCATTGAAATGTGAGCAACGTTGAATTGTAAAATAACGTGACGTCATGTACGAATTGTTCCTACCTTATTTCTACCTTTAATCCATTGGATGTCGATAATGTTGGGGACAGTTTTTATTTATTTACCTTATTTCTACCTTTATTCCATTGGATGTCGATAAGTTTGGGGATAGTTTTTATTTATTTTTATTTGTCACTGAAAAAATCCAGACTATTTCTAGGTGTCGAGAGGATAAAAACCTCACACAAGAAACAAAGCAGAAACTGATAAATCATTCACATGTACATATCAAATATAAGACACGATGTATGTAATGTGTCAAAGATACACAGAAAAAAATTCAATTATAAATGCATAAGTTTTTGTTCTTTTATTGTAAGTCGTCGTGGCCGAGTGGTTAAGGTGTTAGACTATAGTGATATGGATATATACAGGTTCGAATCCTGTCAACGATTCTAAATTTTTTTTTTTTTTGGTACCGGTGATTTATTTTGGATACTGTCTTTATTTTACTATCTGCAATAGTGTGTAATTGTTAAAAAGAGGTGTACTTCTAGAATGTTATAATCTTAAAAATCTATTCTGACAATAATGAAAGCTATCATTTTTCCCCAGAAAATCGTTTAGCGTAAATTCACTGACGGGAACCCCAAAACTACTTGGACTTTTGCTACACAAATGGATTAATAGCCTATCAAATTGTCATTCCACATTGAAACGAGAAAACAAAATGTATCCGATAGGGAGTCGAACCGTTAACCCTGAAGTTAAAGTCTCACGCTCTACCGACTAAGCTACGCGGGGTACCAGGGGCGGATTTAGAGGGGGCGTGCGGGGCGTTCAACAAACAACTTTTTCATGAATGGTTAACTCGTGACCTGTAGTAAAATATTCCTACACATTTTAAATACACGTTGAGTGTGTTCGTTGATTCATATATAGATTCGCCGACAATTTCCGCTTTTGTTTGTCTATAAACAAGAACGGTCGAATCATATGTTTTCAATGAATGAATCAAACGACGAAAAGAAAAGCTCCATCCAGACGGGCAGTATTAACTAGAACCACCCGAAAGGACAAGCACCAAAAGTACAGACCAATTAGTGAAATGAGGAATGCGTTAAAACTAAACCAATAGTTCTTTGAAGGGTTAAAATATCGTGATCGATCAGTCATGAGTTGAACAATTCGCATCACGGTTGTTCAAAAAAAGTTTTACTTTAGGTTCTTATAATCTGACAAAAATATACTGTTAACAATTATCCGACAAAATTAAGACTCAAAATCAAGTTTTTTTTGGTCTGATAAAAATGGTGTGGTTGGTTCAAAATTGTCGCTTAAATAAATGTCTGTAATTCTTAAAATCCCCAGGGCTTCAGGGGGCTTTGCCCCCTGGACCCCCTACCAGAGTTCTACCCTGGACCAGCTGGGGCCCTTAAGCGGTCCCCGGACCCCTCGCCTACTCACGTCCCCCTTAACCACAAATCCTGGATCCGCCCCTGGGTACTTACTATGTTAGGCATATTTACTATCTTTATATCTCATAAGACATGCGTTTTATATTTTGTCGCAAGGTTTTATAAAGTGATTGATTGTTATTTAACGCCAAGTGAACAATTTCAGTTATGATAGCATGTTTTTTTTAATGAAATGATGTCTGTTTTATGGAAGAACTATAGATAGTGCTAGTGAACTGAAACAACAGTCCGCGAGTAGACATATCGCCGCACTCGGTTCCTAACCAACCAGTCTTTCTCCTCAATGTGTTTAGTGAAGGCTTAGCAAATACAAATTTTTATTTTGACCCCATCGGAGATCAAACCCACCACAGCAAGGCGAGCCAATTACACCACCGATGTGGTTAGATAAATGTATATAAAATTTAAAAAAAATCCAACCATCGTATTTTAACGGGGCTACCCCTCTTCCTAGGGTACCGCGGGGTCATCCCTCGGTATTTATTTTGTCTGTTGCTATGCACTGAAGCGTCACCCCGCCGGTTTTTCTATTTATATATTCATAAACACAACAGTCACATTTAACAGGTCATTCTGTCGGAGGAAATAGGCTATGATTATACTCCTCCTCCTCTTCCTCGCCTTTTGACCGGAAGTGACAAAGTCACATGACCGGAAGAGGCCCTGTCCGGAGGTGTCCCTGACCGGAAGTAGGTTCCGCGCATGCCCGGATTTTTCCCGCGCTTTTTTCTTGGCTCTCTTGGGTGTACGCAACCGGAAGTTGTGCAACATCCGTAATGACCGAAGGTCATGTGACCCCCTTTGGAAGTGTCCATCGGGTGTTCTCTACGAGGTCCGCGTCCCATAACCCTAGGAAACCAAGCGTCCTATATTTAGATACTGGAAATAGCCCTGGTTATCTGCCCCTTTTATTTTCATATAATGTCTAGGTTGTGTAGTACTTTGCTAAGAGTACATTTGATCACCCAATAGAAGGTCACTCTGCATTTATCCAGGCTTGTGACTGGCTCAATAGAGGCCGCATTAACCTTCTTTTTTTTTTCTTTTCTTTTTTTTTCTTCTTTGCTTTTTTTTTTTTTTTTCATACAACATGTTCAACAAGTAATAGCACACATTTCTGTACAATGGTCGTCGCTTCCACAGGATTTTCTAAGAGCCTGGTGACGTCTGTCATGCTATGTCCTGCACATCGATGAACGAGGTAAAAAATGCAATGATGTCCGCACACGGTATATCCTTCTTCTTGTACTCGAACGGTATTGTAAGTCCAACTCGTACAATGTTTGTTCATAAAGTTCACGTAAGCACTTAAAAAGGGTGGTCTTCCTGTGGGGTCGTAGTATTCCCCTCTTGAGTTGGCGTCGATGTATATAGCGACCCAGTGTTGTCCCATTCGATGGTCTGGATCCGTATTTCCCACAAGGGCCGAAGGTACGTTTAATAGTCTGGGTAATCTGTTTCTGGCATAGACTCCCTTAAACACCGGTCTGGAGTGGGGATGTTTTTTCAATAGAGTGTCAATCTCTAAGGTATTCATTATGCACTGTAGTGGTGATGGTGGTAGTGGTAGTGGTATATATCCCTCTATCTGTGGGACTACATCCCTTCTCTTTAGACTTTTGTTGACCGTGTTTGGTTTTTAAGTGTCGTTTTAAGCCTGCAGGCCACACATAGGTCCTATTGCATAAACTACAAGTATTACTCATGTTGTCGTTTCGGATGTTGGGATACGACTGACTGAATTAGGTTAGATAGGGGATATTTATAACAAACAAACAAGTATTCATTTCGATATATTTAATCTTCTCCAGTCACTTTATTGTCCATTGTCCTCAGTTCTGGCTCTCTGTCTTCAAATAAAGGTATGGTCTTTTTCAGTTCTTTCCATTCGTAAAGACTCAGGGTCACTCCTATCTTCGTAGGATACAACGTCCATTCTCCATTAGGCACGAAGTGTTTCCTGATGTGAATTGTTAGTTGAGGGGCCTTGATGATGACGTAGACGTCTTCTCTCAGATGATATCTCCTGTCCACGAGTTCTCCGTCTTTCGCGCGACTGATCACATCGTCCATCACTTGCGTAGCACTACACAAGACTTTCCACTGTGACAAAGATAAGCTGACACCATACTTGGTAGGAATCGTATCGGTGTCCCAAAATCTCAGATCCACTCTCTTACTGCCATTCCATTCCGTCAGTTCTGCGTATCTTCCACCTCCTAGTGGTACTTTGATTGGAATGTTCAATGCTTGGGTCTGAACTTTGGCGACTGCTACGGCTTCCTGCACCAGATCCCCTTGGGTCATCAGGGTGAACGGAATGGTCAATGCTTGGGTCTGGTCTTTTGCTTTACGTGACATATCGAAGGAAGTGTGATTCTCTGCTCTCTCGTCTCTGCTTTTAATAGAACGGAAACTTTGTATCGATGGAGTCGATTGGTTGTTTCTTTAGGTATCCTGCTTTCTGATTTGTTCTTTTTTCCTGTAATCTGATTGGCTAATCGACCAGAAATGGTGACTTCTGATTGGTCAGATTTCCTGGCTGTTGATTGGTTGGACACATCTCAATCCTTCTACCACCCGATTATAGGCTGTCCAGATGTCACAGGCTCGATCTGGATACTGTGCACAATAGGTCTGCGTGAACACATACAATACATACAGTCGACCTGCATTCACTATGCCGTCTTCAAACATAGTTGATACGATTCTGTGGTATACTGGTACACAATCCATCTCGAAATGAACTCTTCGCCTATAAATATCTATATTTATAGTAAGGCCACCTTTTTTAAACACTTGAGAGATTTGAAGAACAAGCATATTTTCTAACAAGATCTTCAACAATCAAAACTGAAAGAGCGAATGCAGTGATATTTGTTTTTCTCCTCATATTTCTTTGAACATATAACTGCTCTTTTTAACCATAGCATAGTATATTTTAATCCAACCAAGTATTTAGATGATCACTTTGTTTCTTGCACTTCTAGCTACAAGTATTGCAATGTAAATATTGTGTTTTTTCTTTATACCAATAGATAATTTATTTATTTAAATATAGACTTAACAAGAAATTCAAGCAAACTTTGGTTAGTTTTGTAGCAAATAGTCAATTCTTAATTGTTGTGAAAACTAAATAATTAATGACTTTGAACTTATTTTATTGTGAGAAAATTTCAGAAAAACATGTTAAAATCATTATTAGTTAAACTTAAAATAAATGTATTGATTAAAGACTTACCCAATTCACAGTCTCCAAAAATTCTGTGTCACTCACAATACAAAAAAAAAAAAAAAAAAAAAAAAAAAAGAAGACTTATTTAGATACGACTTCTCTCATAAAACTTTGGAAACACTCTATACAACGTGAATCATTCAATTTGGCTCCAAGGTCTTCACAGAAGGCTTCTAGTATGATTTGATGATATTGGTGTAGTACTAGTTTTCCGTCCACTGTAGGATGCAATCGAATGTATACCAACAAAAATGCAAGAAACTCCCGAAAAGAGTTTATTTGATCTAGACTACTTTGATATTGTCTTCTTGCCATATATTTAATAAAAATCTTCTTCAAGTAAGTCTACATCTGGAAAAGCAATTTGGTGTCTATATAAGACCAAGACCAAACTAGAAATAAACATTCGTAGGCAAAATGTCTACTTATAAAGAGTATGTTTATCATTTCACATTTCAACTTGCCCTTCTTCCATATTTTCCACTAACATTATATATCTATTCCACTTCATGATCAAGTTTGCTTTTTCCTGTTTGGAAAGTAAATTTTATGTTTTAGACTAAAATTATCATTTCATAAGTTGCTAAACAAATATTTAGATGTTTGTTTTAATTACGCCCACGTCGACTATATTAAGTGTACATTACAATCTCTAGTCATTCTTATCCAAACCGTCAAAAGAGGTAAGACGTGTTCAACAGAGTCTCTACGATGTCTTCAACATGTCCAGAGTGTGACATGAGATTTACCAGAAGAGACAATATGAACCGCCATTTTAACAGCACTCATGAAAACATGAAATTTATCCCTCCTCCGAAGGTAAATGGATACGACTGTACTCCTCCTCCTCCTCCTCCTCCTCCTCCTCCTCCTCCTCCTCCTCCTCCTCCTCCTCCTCCTCCGAAGGAAACAGGCTACGACTATACTCCTCCTCCTCCTCCGAAAGAAACTGGCTACGACTATACTCCTCCTCCACCGCGTGGTCCAGAGTTGCAACCCCAGACCGAAACAGAGGAACCGTACTTTATTTTGAAAACCAAAAATCCGTTTTTGTTTTGGGTTCCGGATGGAAACGATCCCGATCATTTCATGCCATGGGTGCATCCGTTTACCAGTGTGATCTCGGGACCTACATGCAGTGGAAAATCCGTCTTAGTCAGGAGATTCGTACACAATATTAAACACATGATGACCCCAATACCAGATCGCATCTTGTGGTGTTATGGAGAATTCCAGACTTTATACGAACCTTAGATGGGGTGGACTTTCAACAAGGATTGCCGGACTTGGATAATTTAGATCCAAGAGAAAAACATTTAATCGTCCTAGACGATCTCATGGACGAAACGGATCAAAGAGTAGCTTCTCTGTTTACGAAGAAGAGTCACCATAGAAACATTAGCGTCATGTACATCGTTCAGAATCTGTTTCATCGAGGAAAACACCATATAACCATAAGTCCTAATGCCCATTACATGGTCGTCTTCAAAAACCCGAGAGACGTATCGCAGATCATGGCCTTGGCACATCAAATGTATCCCCAAAGGACGAAATACTTTTTGGAAGCCTACACTGCAGCCACTGCTCAACCCCACGGCTACATGGTGATCGATATGAAACAAGAGACACCGAACATATTGAGACTAAGAAGTCATATCTTTCCCAGGGAGAAACAGATAGCGTACGCCGATATTTAGTTGTATATCTCAGTCTATCCAAGATTAATTTAGTTTTACGAGAGATGTAGAAGGAGTAACATGGTCTCTCAGCGCTTAAAGAAACACGCCAACGAGTTAGTGTATTTACAAAAAGCAAGACCGTGTATTCGCAATCACCTCATAACCAAAGCCGATCGCAGCCTAGTCGACTGTCTGTGTGAGTGTGCCGATAATATTTTAAGAGGCAACGTCCCATTAACTAAACTACAGAAGGAAAAACTCAAGAGAAATAAGGCCGAATTAAGAGTACTGACGAAAAAGTCGGTCTCTCTCAAAAAGAAGAAAGCGGTCTTACAGAAAGGTGGATTTTTGCGGTCACTACTAGCACCGATTGCATCTATAGTAGTACCGTTGCTCTCTACATTATTTCAATGAAACCCCTGGAATTGATGAAACAAGGCGGTCAGCTACCACGCCCCAAACCGCCAGTGGGACAACGCGTGAAAGTCATGGACACCTTGGATAAGAAGATGCAAACCATACTAGATAGAGAAGACCTGTCGGCAGACGAACGTCTCAAGCTATACGACCAATCGTTCACTCGATATTTAAACGTCTACGACGATAACAAACCCAGACCGTTGGCAGTCGCAACGGAACCCGTGACACAGGACCTGTTCGACGACGAAATTTTGGAAAGCGTACCAAAAACAATGAAGGCCAAGGCACAACTCTTGTTGAAAAAAAATGAAGAGCAGTCCCGACATTAGCTGGAACGAGAAAGGGGAACTGAAATACAAGGGAGAAACCGTTCAAGGAAGCAACGTGGTGGATTTAGTCAACGACGTGCTGCGCAAAAGGAAATATTTCAACCCACAAGGATGGGAAACATTCGGAGAGGCCTTACGAGAAGCAAATGTGCCACAAGATTTGATTGGTCACGAGGACCGCTGGAGATTCATCACTCAGACCAAAAGAACATCGAGATCTCACAAAGGACAACAGAGTCCCTCCCCTATTAGACCGTACTCCCTCAAAACACCAAGAAACAGAAGGAAAGAAGTCCAGAACTGGGTCGACTTTTAAAACGGCGGTTGAGACCACGAAGGGGTCAGTTGTAAACATGGAGTCGACCTATTACAATGTAGCTGCTCCCGCCAGTTATTGGGGTCTCAATAAATTTAAGCCAAAAGGGTATACGAAGAAAGAAGTCAGAGAATGGTTGCAGTCTCAGGACACGTACACTTTGCATAAACCAACTAGACGAAGATTTCCCTGACATCAGGTGGTCGTGTATGGAATAGATCATCAGTGGCAGGCCGATTTGGTGGACTTGGGCAAATTATCCTCTTATAACAAAGGATTCAAGTACTTGTTGACATGTATAGACGTGTTATCCCGCTATGCATGGGTCGTTCCATTGATAGACAAGACGGGGAAGACTTTAAAAGAAGCCTTCGAGGTAATTGTCAAGCTGGGTCGACAACCAATACGTTTACAGACAGATCGTGAAACCGAGTTTGCAAACAGAGTGTTTCAGAAATTTCTGAAGGAAAACAATGTTCATTTCTTTACCACGTATAACGACGAGACGAAAGCCAGTATCGTTGAACGTTTTAACAGAACATTGAAAACCAAGATGTGGAAGTATTTCACACACAGAGAAACCCTAACCTACGTAGACGTTTTACCAGATATGGTGGCATCGTATAACCACACCGTTCACAGAACCATAGGCATACCACTTGCAGAAGTCACGTGGGCTAACCAAACAACGGTGTCCAAGAGGCTATATGGAAGAAAGGGACCCACAAAATCGTGCAAATTTTCTCCTAGAGATAGAGTGCGACTCAGCATAACCAGGCGTACGTTCAAGAAAGGATACTTACCTAACTGGACCGAAGAATTGTTCATGGTAGTGAAATGTATTGAAACTAATCCTCCGGTATACTTAGTCAAAGACGACCACGGTGAAATTCTGGAAGGAACATTCTATGCCGAAGAATTACAGAAAGTCATTAAGACAGACGACTTGTACAAGATTGAAACCATTTTGAAAAAGAGAAAAAAGGGACGAAAAGTTCAGTATTTGGTCAAGTGGCTTGGATATCCAGAGTCCTTCAACAGCTGAATCTTTAAACAGGACCTACAAAAGCACACAACACCTACTTGAAGTGTCATTCTTGCGAATGGCACCGAGTGACACGGACAGTGTATCGGCTTGGGTGACTTGTGGAAAGAAGACTCCACGTTCGGAGGTCGTATTTGTATCTCAGGTAGTCATCCTGTACACTGTTATCATAGTCAGCATTTATAACTTGACGTACAGTCGCAAAACAGTACCTTGTGGACGGCCTTGTTGATTAATTGTCTGGGCTACGTGTTGCCTAGCCCCACGATCAAGTCCAGACATGTTTACCTGACTCTGCCTAGTAACAGTTCCATGAATTACTTTCCGAACAATACATTGACTCATTACACGACGAAATTTCCGAAAATAATGGATCTGGATGGAACATGGGAAATCGGATTGGCAGAGATACAGTATCCTCATAGTTGGTATAACGTCAAGAATAAAAAAGCCTGGTTGAAGGTTCACTTTTACAAGGAGTCAGAACTACAAAAACATTTGGTCTTGTTACCGGATGGGTACTATTCCTCGGCCAAAAGGATCATTAAAGCCATTGATGGGAAAAAGCACAGGACGGAACTCAAGAATAAATTCCACATGTTTTTCAGCGAAATCAATCATAAAATCGATATGAAAGTGAAAAAAGATTGTCAAGTCATCATCAGTCTTTTATTACAATCCATGTTAGGATTAAGACAAGCTATATTCCCGGCAGGGGAGTATGTTTCAGATTGGGTAGCGGATTTCAAGAAAGGATTAAATTCTCTGTACGTATATTGCCCCTTGGTGGAACCGCGAATGGTGGGAGATGCTCAAGTACCGTTATTGAGAATCGTACCAGTGGAAGGAAGAGACGGAGAAATGATCACCCGAGTGTTTGATCCGATACAGTATTGTCCCCTGTTACAACGACGAATTCAGACCGTGGAAATAGATATAAGGGACGACACGGGGTCTATAGTCCCATTCGAAAGAGGACGAGTGGTGGTGACACTTCAATGTAGAAAACGAAAAGAATTCTCTCTAGAATGAAACCAACTCATCACCACGATACGAAAGCCTATCACGATTATTACATACACCAAGCCGGGAAAGGCTATCGGTGTTTGCGGAGAGAAGATATCAAAGAGGACATGGACTTGGCAGTATCTTTGGGGGTCTCTTTAAAGCAGCCTTGTCTTTGTTGAAAAAGGGAGCAAAGACCCTAGGACGCGAGGCTTTAAAAACGGGGTTAAATATTGCCGGAGATGTCGTACAATGAAGAAATATCAAACAGGCAGCAGAAGCACGATTGAAATCAACAGGACAAAGCTTATTCCAGAAAGCTATGGACACGGTAGGACCCCCAGGACAACGAGCTATGAAAGGACCTGCCAAGCGAAAAAAGACCAGACGTCGGCAGACTAAGCAACGGAACACATCGAATGATATTTTCGGATAAGAATGGCACTTGTACACCCCAACTCATGCGAATGCACGAAATCAGAACTGGATTTATTTTGAAGTTTGAACATGGGTATTGGGAGCAGAAAGGATTCACCTCAGCTCTGACGGATCAAGGACCTTACGAATTTGCCGTCAGTGGGGCGGGGGATGAATACTTCGACTTGGCTAATACTTACCTGTTTGTGGAAGCACAGATCGTGGCTGACGACGATACTGCATTGGATGCCGGAGCGGACGTTGGACCTGTCAACGTATGGATGCATTCCCTCTTTAGTGATGTCAGTGTTAGCCTCAACGAAAAACTGGTTTCACCACCGACCAGCTTGTACCCTTACCGAGCTTACATAGAAACATTACTCAGCTATGGTCCACCTGCCAAAGAATCTCAATTAACGGGGGTCATGTGGTACAAGGATACACCGGGACATCAATATAAGAGAACAACCGATAACAAAGGATTCACGGCCCGGAAAGCATTGACGGCCCAAAGCAAGTCCGTACATATGATGGGAAAACTACACTTGGATTTATTTTGTCAAGAGAAATATTTACTGAATCACGTCAATCTGAAAATCAAATTACGACGAATTCGAGACGTGTTCGCCCTAATGACCGATGCCGACACCTATAAGATCAAAATCAAGGATCTCGCTTTATTTGCGAGAAATGTACAGTTAAGTCCTGCCGTAAGAATGGATCACGTCAAAGCTTTGTAAATGACCAGCTGTAAATACCCCATCCGACATATAGAAGTCAAAGTAGGTACGGTTCCCAGTGGCAACATGAATTACATACAGGACATGTTTTTAGGCCAATTATCAAAGAGACTGATCATAGGATGTGTGGATAGTAATGCCTTAAATGGGACTATTACGAAAAACACTTTCGATTTTAAACACTACAAGATCAATTTTGTGGCACGGAACATGGACGGACGACAGATTCCCGCCAAACCGTTACAACCCAACTTTGAAAACGCAGGTTATATTCGGAGTTATATGGGACTCTATACCAGTACGGGAAAGATGTATCAAGACGAAGGAAATACCATCTCCAGAGAGGAATACGCTAAAGGAAACACCTTATTTCGAATATGTCGGAAGTGGGGGCGTTTCAACTGATAAAACAGGGTAATTTACGTGGAGATTCATTTCGCAGAGGCCCTTACAGCGACCATCAACGTCGTCACGTATGCAGAATTTGACAACGTCATTGAAATTGATAGAAACAGACAAGTCTTGTTTGACTACAGTGCATAATGAATACCTTAGAGATTGACACTCTATTGAAAAAACATCCCCACTCCAGACCGGTGTTTAAGGGAATCTATGCCAGAAACAGATTACCCAGACTATTAAGCGTACCTTCGGCCCTTGTGGGAAATACTGGGTCGCTATATACATCGACGCCAACTCAAGAGGGGAATACTACGACCCCACAGGAAGACCACCCTTTTTAAGTGTTTACGTGAACTTTATGAACAAACATTGTACGAGTTGGACTTACAATACCGTTCGAGTACAAGAAGAAGGATATACCGTGTGCGGACATCATTGCATTTTTTACCTCGTTCATCGATGTGCAGGACATAGCATGACAGACGTCACCAGGCTCTTAGAAAATCATGTGGAAGCGACGACCATTGTACAGAAATTTGTGTTATTACTTGTTGAACATGTTGTATGAAAAAAAAAAAAGAAGGTTAATGCGGCCTCTATTGAACCAGTCACAAGCCTGGATAAATGCAGAGTGACCTTCTATTGGGTGATCAAATGTACTCTTAGCAAAGTACTACACAACCTAGACATTATATGAAAATAAAAGGGGCAGATAACCAGGGCTAGTTTCAGTAACTAAATATAGGAATATAGGGTTATAGGACGCGGACGTCGTAGAGAACACCCCATGGACACTTCCAAAGGGGGTCACATGATCTTCGGTCATTACGGATGTTGCACAACTTCCGGTTGCGTACACCCAAGAGAGCCCCGAAGGGGGTCAAGTGACCTTCGGTAGCCATGTTACTACTACTACTAAGAAAAAAGCGCGGGAAAAATCCGGGCATGCGCAGAACCTACTTCCGGTCAGGGACACTTCGGACAGGGCCTCTTCCGGTCACGTGACTTTGTCACTTCCGGTCAAAAGGCCCCCACTAGGGTGGATATTGTGCAACTTCCGGTTGCCCATGCGCAGAATATACTTCCGGACATGGTCACTTCCGGTCACGTGACTAACGTCAGTTCCGGTCATGTGACTTCCGGTCACGTCACTTCCGGTTGCTCCCCATTGCTCTCCCTCAAATGCGTCTTTGTCCGTGCCCATATACTACTAATACTCAATTTTTTGCTATGCAAAGCATGTTCTATATTTGGAAAAATATGCAAATATAGATCTTAAGATTTGTCACTCTGTTCAAAATGCTTGAATTTTATGGAGGCGTACTTTATTTAAAACAAATAGAAATGTAAGATTTTTCTGAATTTCAACAGTCAACGGAAATATCATATATTAACATCTAATTCCATGTTAGCTATTAATATACTAAATATAAAGAGTTTGAAGATACTATAAGGGTAATCGGAATCCGTATATCGATGAAGAACAAACAACACAATGGCCAAAAGAAAAAAGCACAAAAGGACAAGCAACGATCTACAAAACATACATATAAAACTAAAGATCGAGTAACACGAACCCCACTAAAACTGGGGGTGAACTTGGGTGCTCCGGAACGGTAGGTAGTTCCTGCTCCATTAGTAGCACCCGTTGTGTTAATTTAGTTACAAATCCGCTAAAATATTACTAAAATATTGCCATAGATTGCGTTAAGACACGCAATAATAATTCACCAATAAAGTACATTATGCATTTTAATATAATGGGCCTCGCAATAAAACGTAGATATGAATTTTTGTGGGAACAGCGCGTTTCTGGAATAACCTTCATCAGGTACGCTCAAAGTCGAAAGATTGGAAAGCCAAATAATATAAAATTCTTCAAAGAGTCTAAACAGGATAGCCAAAATCGTCTAAGGTCACCTATGTCTGAGAGGAGAACCTTAGTTTTATCAATAATTACATTACTTAGGAACTGTAAATTTCAGTAAAAAATATATTTAATAAACCATGTCAGTGCCGAAGCACCGATTACTGGGCGGATGATACCCACGGGGATTAATAGTCCACCGGCAGAGGCATTACCCAGTGATAGTAATAAAAACGTAGATATCAAATTTAGTTCGCTTGACGCTCAAAATCGAAAGATTAGAAAGTCAAAAAAATGTAAGTTCTGAGAGAAATAAAACCAAAGGACCTAAAGAGGATAGCTAACATCGACTAATGCCACCTATACCTAATCACTGGATGATACCCTTGGGGATTAATAGTCCACTAGGTGTCGACCCAGTGAAAGTAATCAATACGTATATATCAAATGTAATCACTAACATAACTTTCTGTAGATATTATTATTGAATCTCAAGAGTGATTGAATAGCTAAAACGAAATAAATGGAAACAAATTAACTAGATAATCGCAAATTCTACAAAATAAGCAAACAAATTAGTAGAATTTGAAATCATGTAATAAGCATTGTAAATTTCATTTACAATATGTAGCAAAGTTTCAGCAGCACCTGCATATGGAATATATACCTCACAGTTGATCCGATATTCCAGAGCTTGTGGTTTCTATCATGATTTCCTTGAGGGTTGGTGCTACATCGAAAGCCTGTAAACGGGTTCCTAGTGACTTAGAAAGTTTTACTGTCGCCACCATAACTTGGTTAGCCGTTACTGAATATCAGTGTCACAAATGACCACGAATATGTTCCGTTTATCGTAATCATATTCCTGTCCTTTCCTCGTGCTTAGCTTATCATCGGGTTTGTGCGCACTATATTTGATATCTATTTTATTGTTGCAAGATTAACACGAAGGACCTGCTGACTCCCCCAGAGCACATGGAATCATCCCGGTTGTTAGTGAGGCTCGTGTTGCTATTTATTTTCTGTGTAGTGCTGTATAGATCATTGCTTGTCCTTTTGTTCCTTTTTCTTGTTAGTGATTGTATTATCTGTCTTTCGATGGACGGTTTTTGATAAACCTTCTTGGTATCTTCACACGTGTGGTATATATTGAAAACTTTCATGAAAACACATCTATAATTGAACCTAAAGGACGGAAAGTTAAGATATATTACCATATGTATACATCTTTGTTGGACATATCGGATAGCAAATATAATACGATAATCTAGAAATTAATTTTAGAGTTTAGAGACTGGACAAGGTACTTATTGTGATTGTGATAGATATAGTAATTATAGCCTTCCGGCCTTAACTTAATCTGAAAGGCTGTATCGACCAGATAATGACCTATCTATTAATAATTCAATTTCCGATCAGGAATCTGCAACAGTTATATATAATGCAAACGTAGATATATAATTTAGTGCGCACGACAAGTGTCTGTAATAACCTTCATACGATCATGAATAGTCACACAAACCTATTTAAAAAAAACAGTGTCTTTGGGGAACACACCAAAACATGCATCTGTTAACAATGCCTAGTGGAAATGAATCTTATTTTTAATCATAACATTAACGTTATTAGGAAATTTAACTTTCATTATCCATTGATATAGCTGATAACACCGCCCGGGTGGCTCAATGAGTTAGGTAGTTGGATTACCTAGCAACTCATACAAGCCTATCAACAATTCGGCGTGTGTTCGCGCCCGGCTTTCAAAATTACAAAAAGGATGCACTCGACTCGCAGCCGCAAGTGATAAAGTTTACCAGTCACTTGCCCATGGTCGGTGGTTCTCACCGGGTACTCCCGCTTCTTCCACCACTAAAACTGGTTGCCATGATATAGCTGAAATATTGCTGAAAGTGGCGCTAAATACCAAAAATCAAATCATTATATCTGATAACAAAAATGTGTGTGACGAAGCATTGACTACTGGGCAGATGATAACCTCTAGACTAATATTCATTAAGCAGAGGTACCGACATCGTGATGATAATGCAATTGTATAACTTTATCTGATCAAGCCATAAGCGTGTAAAATATCACATAAAGCAACTCACTTACTCTAATGCTGCTAACAAATGAAAGAGGCACAAGGTAAAGAGACACTCACTCATTTCATTTAACCGTTACAGAATATCACAAATGATCACAGATATGTCCCGTTTGTCGTAATCACAATTTCGGTCCTTTGTTCATTCATGATACATCACCTGGTTTGTAACAGGGGTAACACGAGGAGTGCCACTAGTGGGACAGGAACTGCTTACCCTTCCGGGGCACCTGAGTCCCCCCTCCGGTTTCTAGTGGGGTTCATATTGCTCTTTTTTTAGTTTTCTACGTAGATCATTGCTTGTCTTGGTGTTCTTTTTCTGTTGGCCATTATATTGTCTATTCTTCTATCTACAGCTTCTGATTACCCCCCTTTGGTAACTTCAATATTGTTTACCGTTAGAGTGAGTTAGTGATTGTTGCTTAACGCCAATTCAGCAATTTGTCAGCCATATCATGACGAGAACAAGTTAATATAAAAAGATTCGCCTTATTCGATCTCTTAAAAAGTTTATATTCCGATACCAAGATCTTGTCGAAATATATTCCGTATCTGCAGAAACGATTATAAGCGATGCATTTTCATATAGTGAAAATGTATAAAGATAAAGAAGTCAAGAAAAATGTCAAGGATATTTTTTTATCAATGTTTGACGTAAAAATATTTTTGACATTCACGTCACCGAATATGGTACTGCTTTGACAACTATTTAACCTATTTTGTTCCTGTATTTAAATACTGTTATAGTGACAGCCGGAACCTTTGAACCGTAATGAGAGCGGGAGGTTTGGCGCTTTAAAATCTGATTCAACCCACCATTTCTTTAGAAATGCCTGTACCAAGTCAGGGTCATTACGGTTTTCACAGTTTTCCGGTTGTTGACTGATTTTGTCTGTATTTATAATTATGAGTTTTGACTTTCCCTTTGTAAGATTGTTCGGAGTTCGGTAATTTTGTTATTACCCTTAATTATTGGACTTTTATAGTGCTACCTCACTGAAACAACAATCTGCGGGTAAACATGTCGCTCCACTTGGACACATTATTCTGATTCCGAGCCAACCAGTCTTTGCTCTTTTCCTCAATGCTGTGTGCTTATCGGAGAAGCAACAAATACCAATTTTATAGTGTTTGGTTAGACCCAACCGGGGTTCAAACCCACGATCTACCGCACTCGAGGTGAGCACGCTAACCATTACGCCACCGATGTAGTTTTTTACCTTTAGATGTTATCAAATAATTGCCTATAAAGTTATACAATTTAACTATTATATAATTATTACTAATAATATGCTAAGCAATACAAAATCGCCTTATGTTCAATTGGGAAAAACAAGGGAAGGCTTCCTTTTCTAGATCATCAACTAACACAACGTATACACTACATACGTAAATAATAGGGAATCCCCAATTGGTTTATTTGTATCAATAGTTTTCGTAGGTGTATAGACAGAAGTCAATTATCACTAAAAATGTTAGAAAAATAACTTATTAGTGACATTTTCATGTATATAAATTCTTGAAATAGTTAATCAACTGTATGCTTGCACTGAATAATGACGAATTGGGATAGTCAGTGTAACTAGAATATTTGGTTCATTTACCACGCAAATCTTGTTTAATTCTCTGATATATTTAATGCCATAATGAAATGTTTTGTTCAACACTGTTTGTAATGGAGGGTTTATATTGTCTCAGGTGTTTCTATGGAAACCGCGTGACAATCCTGTTTTCTACAATGAATTTTATTCTAAAAGTGCGAGTTCAAAGTACATTATGGTTTAATATAGAACTAACAATATTGAAACGCAGCCTAACTATCTTACAATGTATGATAGTTCTATCATATAATAGATCATTATAATAACTATTATGAAATAATATCAGTGTACATTTGGAAAAGAAGATGGGTTTTAGTTGGATTCGTGTTGCTCTATCTTTAGTCTTCTGTGTAATGTTTCGTATTGTTTGTCATTTTTCTTTTGGCCACTGTATTGTCTCTCCTTCGATTTACGGCTTTTGAAAACCCCTGGAAATCCGACGTTTGTTTCTGAATTTAACCAGTCAACGGAGGTACTATATTCTAAATCATAATTCCATGCTGGCTATTAATATGACTGAAATATTGAACAACGTAGCGTTAGACAACTAATCAATTAAGTACATGGTGTTGCTACACTGGGCCTCAAGTAAAGGAGAGTACAATTTATTAAAAAAAATGAGAACATTGTCAAACATGGAATGTGTATCTATGCATAACCAACAACCAACTACGTAAGACAGATTGTATCCCGGAATCAAGAAAAGCTATGTTCTATTTCTTTATAATCCATATCTTATTAACATATCTCCAAATATAATTCAGTGATTGGATACACGAGGATAATTTTATGATAAATTCCATGGTCGGAACTACTTTCGTTTCTACGGTAAACATTATGACCGACTTCGTAAGAAGAATTTGAAGATACCGATAGGGTAATCAGACAACACAATGGCCAAAAGAAAAAGTACAAAAGGAAACACAACGATCTACAAAACATATATATAAAACTAAAGATCGAGTAATACGAACCCCACTAAAAACCGGGGGTGAACTCAGGTGCTCCGGAAGGGTAGGCAGCTCCTGATTCACTAGTGACACCAGTCGTGTTGATCTAGTTACAAACCCGGTGATAAGTCATGAACGAGGAAAGGACCGGGAAGTGTTTGCGACAAGTGGAAGATATCCGTAGTAATATATGACACAGATATTCCATAACGGACAACCAAGTCATGGTGGCGACCGTAAAACTTTCGAAGTGATGACTTCAACTTAACTAAGAGGAACCCTTGGTTCAGTAGCTTCCGTGTTAACAGCAATCCTCTATCAAGGAAATCCTGATAGGATGATATGAACCACAAGCTCTAGAATATCGTATCAACTGAGAGATATATACCCCATACGCAGGTGCTGCTGGAATAATGCTACATATGAATGGAAAGTTCACAATGGGAAAATGGAAATCTTCTCTTTTGTCGTTTCGTTCTTAACCGCCCCTCACTGCCAATATCTAGGTGTAGATAAAGGTATGAAGCAAACCTATCTGTATCTGTGGTATCCTTTATTTCAAGCTCAATGGGATAGATGCGATCAACGAAATCACCAAACCTAGAATTATTTAGTGAAAGGAGATCATCTATGTAGCGGAACGTGAAATTAAAGGACCGTTCTAGCTTCTTTTCGTTTTTCTTGAGAAATCCCTATATGAAGTCTGTCTCATACGAATAAAGGAGCTAGTCGGCGAGAAGAAGAGCACAGTTTGTACCCATAGGTATGCCGACTGTCCGTTGAAAAACACGTCCACCAAAGATAACAAATATGCTAGGCTCGAGCATATTGATAATATCAGTTTCAGAGAACTCTTTGGAAGAATCAGAGTGTTTTTTTACAAAATAAGATCTGTCTCTTCCTAGCACAAGGCATTTATATCTATGTTGGCCATTCTTTTTCATGAAACACAGTTGGACCAACTCCCATAATATGTCATTCAACCTAGAGTGAGGAATATTTGTGTAGAGTGTAGAGAAGACAAATGTTTTAATGCTAGAGCAGGAGGAGAGGGACCTAGATTGTATGTACTCTAACAGATGTTTAGAGTTCTTCAGAATCCACCTCTGATTCACACCACTCCTCGAGTAGTTAGTGTCACAGTAACTCTGAAGCCCTGTTTTGACTGCTGATAGAATATTTATTAATAATTTGGAAAGAGGTCTCGTGGAGCATTTGCCAGAAACAGCAATATAGGACACTTGTGTAATTTAGGAATCCAGTAGAGTGATGGTAGATCCAGTCCTTCATCTTTGATTGAAATTCCAAAGGAAAATAAAACAGACTTATGATAGTCCCGAATTTCCACTGTTGTAAGTGTCGTCGAGATATATGTAGGGTTGCCAAGTGAATTGTCAATACCGAATGCCTTTATCAAGCAGTCTATGTAATGTGATTTACACACAAAAACTATATTGTTAGGGGTCTTGTCGGCGGAGACAATAATATATTTGTCATGAAGGAGAGACAGGTGTTTAGCAACATTTGGGTCATTAAAAATTGATGTAGAGCGAGTGCTCAGAGCTTTTAAATTCTAATCTACATAAGCGACCTCACACTCTTCACCCATTCGGAAAGAGTATCTATGTCCTCCTTTTCACGTTTTGCTCATTGTGTGGCATAATCCTCGACGGAATCCATAAGTATTTTAAATTTATGTTTCCAGTGTATGGATTTAGGCTCACGATATTTAGGCCCTTTGGCGAACACATCTCGTAGAGAGGTGTGGTTGATAATTTTAAGGTCACCAGTTAAAACGTGACCAGTCGGATTATATATGAATGGGGAACTTGCACAGATGCGATCAGGAGGCATAGATTTTAAATCGTCAATATTGAGATCATGCAACACCTGTCTCTCTTCAATGTGAACGATAATTATATATGTCAAAGTAATAGTCTAATAGTCCTCATTCAGAATTGTTCCTACAAATAAGGTTGATTTTTAAATTCTATGTTATTGTTTTATTAAAATAATATTCTTATTACCTCTTGGATAATGTTTACCTGTTGTCAATTTCCCGAAATACCTGTAGGATGATAAGTTCCTACGTACATCATTACAAACATATGGTGTCCAAAGGAGGGGTTTGAAGTATATTCTTTATTTTCCTCTTTTTATGATAGATAAGAATCAAACGTGTTTTAGGAGATATGCCAATAAGATATGAATTATTAGGATTAAACGGACATTATGCATGTGTAAAATAAGCCGATGCACTCGCACGTTTACCATAACAGGCCTACAGACTTGTATTTAGTTTATGGATGCATCGGCACATTTCACACAGTGAGAAATACCGCAAATAGTTTTAGTCCCATATCAATATTTCGTAAACCACTTGGAAACCTTTCTGCAGATATTATTATTCAACCTCAAGAGAGCTTGAACATATCTACAGCGATGTTTTAATTTTATTAATGTACATGTCAGTATGAATGGTGAATTCCATCTAAAGAAGTTTGTTCAGATCTTAAATTGACGTCTAAATCAACGTTAGAGAAAGCCGAAGGGGCAACGAAGAATGAACAATCCAGAGACAACATCGAGCACATAAGACAGGACGATGACAAACAAAACAAAACAATAGGAACAACACATGAAACTATAAAGAAATGAGCAACACGGATCCAACCAAAAACTGGGCCTGAACTCAATGCTCGCGAATTCAGTTGTCAAACAATCTGGCAAAATTCATGTAATTCAAGTCTCATTATTTTTCATTGATATTTATAGTGTGCACTTTCGGTTTAATAGCATGATCTCAAACATGTTGTTTCGTAACTTAAGTTGTCATCTGCCACATGGTAAGATAGTCTTATATAGTCGTATATTATATATCAATGTTTTAGTACTACCAGATTAACAGCCAGCTACGTTCAATATAGCTGGAATAAATAAATACAACAATCAATCATTCAATAAAAAGTGTTTGGAAATATTATGTTTTACCATATACAATTTCCTTCCACGCATGATCTTGTTCTCTGTAACATGACAATTTATAATTACATTGGATAGCATACTTTTCTCGTGCCTCTTTCCTACTGATTCGTCTATTAAAATAAAATATAATAGAGAGAGAATATTAAATATAATCTGAAATTGGGAAACGCTTTATTTATTTATTTTAACAAATAACATTTGAATGTTTCCCCAACTTTAATGGTTATGTAATCTTTAATGTATTTAACTTAACGTAGGTTCATCAATTGTGTTTGGTTTGTTTTTCTTATTTTATATCTGTCAGTTGATCCGATATTCCAGAACTTGTGCTACTTATTATGACTTCCTTGTTAGAGAGTTTCTGCTAACAAGGAAAATACTGAACCAATGGTTTCTTCGTGGTTAAATTGAAGTAACCACTTCGAAAGCTAACGGTCGGCATCATGACCTGGTTAATCGTTACTGCATATCAGTGTCACAAATACATAATGGGAGAGTCTAGACTCTATTAGGTTGTGATCTACTTCCTGAAGTTATTAGTAAGAAAGGCTATGGATATTAATGTACATTAGACACTATCCAACGTTTCTATATGTATGATTTTCTTTCAACTATAGTATGAATTTATGCATTATATCACATATATGTCGTTTCGTTATTATATTATGTAGAAACTCAATCTGGTTGTTCTATTATATAACGGAGTTGCTGCCGCGGCAACGATCGCATGGGCCTGGGGCTATGGTGTAAAAGCAACTTTCAACAATACTTCAGCTATATCGTGGCGGTCAGTCTTATTGGTGGAGGAAACCGGAGTGCCCGAAGAAAACCGCCGACCTGTCGCATAATGTTGTATCGAGTCGATCGCGCTATGCAAGGCATTTAAACTCACAACTTTAATAGTGATATGTACTGTTCATATGATAGTTGGATCTATGACGTCCGTGCACTAGTTTCGAAGACGTGCACTAGTTCCAGGACTAATGCACTGTAAGGCATGGATTGCATTCAAATGAGTGCATTAGTTTAAAATAAAACTAAATCATGTGGTATCAATTCTAATTTTTCATTACTTCTTAATATAAGAGTGAGTAATAATCTACTTTATTAGTGTTTTTTAAAATTAATACATTTTCATGTGTGTGTATTTGAAGAAAAAATTAATTAAAATTGTTTTCCCCCCTCTATTAGAGGGTGATAGGATCATTCCATGATTTACGTCATATTATTTAAATCAATGAGATGAATGACTTAGAAAAGTCCGGGAAATATGATTGCTGATATTACCACAGGGGGGAATAGTCCTAAAATTTTGAACGGCACCACAGAGGGCATAGCTATGCAGTTGATTTTAGGATGCAATAGCAAAATTACTGTCATGTGTTAATAAAGGAAAGAAATATAGTGAAGTATAATAAAAACAAATGTCGTTAGTATCTGGTAAGTGATCTAGAAGGAGTTGTAGATTTGAGATGTGTACTCTCTACATACCACACGTTGGCTTGGCTCGGGGGGTAGGGGCAGAGACAAGTTAACAAATAATAAACAGAATGTGTACGATATCAGTTCCCTTAACATATGAGACCAACAGAGATCTGGACCTGTGTGGACACAGATGAACATTATAGTAAATTGCGTTCTTTAGTTCTTGTGTTCTTCTTTGACTGCTTCCATGGAATAATGACAGAATGACAAATCTACAGAGTAGAGAAATATTGAAGGGCAACACAACTAGAAGATGATTACTTAAATTCTCGCTATGATGAGATTTAAGTAAGTCTTGCTCCGTCTTTCTCGCATCATGTTGTTAATAACCGGGACAGAACTAGAACATGATTTTTTAATTTGTTGAGATTTAAGTCTTGTTGTCATTGAGCGCTGACAGAACAACAGAGCTAGATTGTACAAGACAGACAGAATATATAGCCTATATCACTTTAAGCAAACATAAATATTTCCAATTTGAGGAAATATTACGGATATTAAATATCCAAATGACGCAAGCATTGGCTATTTATATCATCATTGTATAACATTATATCTGTACACAGCATCATACGATTTGTATTAGACATATCATTTCCATCTGGGACAAGGTTTTATAACTGTGCTTGTATTATATCATATATTTTATTCATCGCCAATGCTTATACATGGTCGTTAACGTCATTCAACTAACATTTATAATAATCTCTATTCACATACGTACAAAATGTATTTACCAATTGTCTTAGAATGTATAACAATATGACAATTACTGGTCGGGGAGTAGTTCTCGTCATTTTTACGTTTTTTTTCCAATATTTTTAAGAAGCAGTCGAGAAACCTTTGTGTTCACCCCATTATTATTTTGCATGAACCATAACGATTTACCCATGAAATGAATTTTCATAAAGGAGAGCACACGCTGATCGGGGATCCATTATTACTATGTTGCGTTTTTTAACAGAATATGGCCGCAACAGAAGCAATTCTCGCCAACTTTCAGAAATATTGTTTTTTGTGAAGCCAAAGCATCAACAGGAAAGAAAAACGACATTTTAGAAAATTAAAACCCTTTCTTAAAAAGCTTACCGGTTTTTGTGTTAGTTTGTAGAAAACTCTGATAATCATTCATCCTGTTTTAAAAGCTGTCATGCCATCCCCACGCCGCTCCCCCATTCCGTAAAATACATCTTTTTCAACAGTGGTTTACCTGATAATTTTCATTTTATTGATGTTAAGTAATAATTCCAGTTTTTCTAGAATTAATTTTAATATTTTGTCCATGGTTTATGCCCAATGTGATAATATAGGATCCATGTATAAATTAGCGGTCAAGGTAATTGATGACGTAAACAGTGCATGCGCAGGTGGCCATTTGCATTCATATGGAATCTATTTTTATTCTGCAGCCGTGAGTATTTTGGATTGTAGGGATGAGTAATAAGGCAAAGTGTGACACTTCTTAGAAAGATCTTAAAGATTTGTAGAGATAAATTTGAAATATGGTGTCACTAGATTCTCCGATTATCATTCCATGTGTTTTTCTATTTTAAGAGTACCAACACACGTGACCCCCTGTTGATGTTATGACAGAATGTGGGGAGCAGTAGGGTTTTTACCCGATTTTAACGATATTTCACAATGAAATTCGATACAAATTAATACGAAGGATTGGTACGGCGTCCTTTAATGATGATGAAAAAATCTGACGAAAATTAGCGAGCGCTCGCGCTAAATGAGACAGTTGGCGAGAATTGCTTCTTGGCGAGAACTACTCTCCGACCAGTATATTGTTTATGGATTCGAAGACGTTACTATATAAATACATTTATACGGTGATACATAATGTCTAACTAATCTTTTAACTAATCGATTTTACTCCCGAATGAATGCATGGGTTTAAAAATAAAAAAAAAACAAATGTTAACAGTCCTTCCTGACTAAAAGCTCGTCCGTTGCAAGTTACCATTGTTCTTTGATTTGCGGCTTCTGATTTTCACCTTGCAATCATCACACTTGTTTTCACTCCGTCTACCACGAGGAAGAGCTTGATGATACAAATATCAAAAAAGATAAATCGAAAAAGGACATTCAAGACAATGGTCAAAAAGAGAGACAAAAGCACAAAACATAATCTACACATCCCTTTACATAAAACTAAAGTTTACAAACCCCGGAGATAAGCTATGAATGAGGAAAAATGGACTGGGATATGAATACGACAACGGTTTTCAATTTAACCGTAGAAAATCCTTGGTTCAGTAGTTTTACCTGTTTTGTTCAAGTATTGTTATAAATACTGTTATAGTGACGGCCGGAGACTTTGAGCCGTAATGAAAGGGGGGAAAGGGGGGGGGGGGTTGACGCTTTAAAATCTGATTTAACCCACCATTTCTTTAGAAATGCCTGTACCAAGTCAGGGTCATTACGGTTTTCACAGTTTTCCGGTTGTTGACTGATTTTTTCTGTTTATATACTTATGAGTTTTGACTTTCCCTTTGTAAGATTGTTCAGAGTTCGGTAATTTTGTTATTACCCTTATTTTTAACAGCAACCCTCTATCACGAAAGCTGGAATGCTGCTACATACCAATGGAAAGTTCGCAAAGGGGAAAATTCAAATTATCACATTTGTCGTAAAGATTCGTTCTTAATTAACCGAACCTCGTTGTTAATTTCTAGCTGTAGGTCAAGGTATGAAGCTGACATATTTATCTATTGCTATGTGTTATTATTGTCAATTTAGACACTAATCTACTGTACAAGAAGACGATATTGTAGATACCAAAGAGGTAATTAGAATCCGTAAATCGAAGAAGGACAGACAACATAATGGTCAAAAGCAAAAGTACAAAAGGACAGACCATGATCTACAAAACATACACATACAACTAAAGATCGAGTAACACGAACCTACTATGACCTGATCAGCAGGATATACTAAGGAAAAGACAGACAATTATCCGCAAAACTCTAGAAAATTAAAGATCGAGTAACACGAACCTACTATGACCTGATCAGCAAGACATACTAAGGAAAAGACAGACAATTATCCGCAAAAACTCTAGAAAATTAAAGATCGAGTAACACGAACCTCATTACCTTTAACATTGATACATTTCCGTTTTATTTTCCATGACAGCTGCTCCCTTGGTGATATAACATACTGCATTATATTATATTTTAATCTATTAATAGCTGTCTTGATAATTACACCGTTCTCTATACCCAAGGTCAATTAGTGGTATTAACTTTTTAAGTCCTAAGTGACTTAAATACGAGATAATAATCGCTGTAAGACAGGTTGTATCTAGTGTCTCCAGAATCAATTAGCAGTATAATAAAGGCAGATTAGATATCGGCATTGCATGTATTGTGACAAATCGTGTCTTTCCTGAACTTACTCCCAACAAAAAGGCCTATTTAGTCACATAATTAATATAAATTCCCCGTACTGTGAATAAAAATACATAAATTCGTGTCAACTGAAACAGATTACTTACTTACACAGAAATTAATGTAAAAAAGTCCTAGATATTTCTATCGGTTGTTGTCGGGGTCGTCGTGGTCGTGCTCATATGACAGTTGGATTTACAACTACCTATGCAATCAGTGCCTATATCCACTAATAGCGAGGTGTACTTGATACAACATTATGTGAAAAAGTTTGTCAGTAACTTGCAGTAGGTCTGTGGTGTTCTCCGAGTACTCCGGTTTCCTCCTCAAATACAACTTACTGCCACGATATAACTGAAATATTGCTGACAGTGGCGTTAAACACCATAATCCTAACCACCCAAATCCGATGGTTGTCATGCTGGGTTAAATATTGTGAACATTGGACGGTTTTATTACAACATGTATTGCCATATCACAATAACATGTTTGATGTTTCTTTAAATCAATACCAACTGCTTCGGTATATCGTGAGTTCGAGCCGCAGTTGTGTCAACCCAAACACTGGTTGGCTCGAATTCAGGATAATGCGTCCAGGTGGAGCGACATGTCTACCCGCGAAATCTTGTTTCACATATCTAGGAATACAAATATCCAATTAAGCGCGTGGATCTAGTACAAAGCCGACATATTTATCATTTCATTGAGTGTAACTTGTTCTCGCCATGATATGGCTGAAACATGGCTCATTTCACGTTAAACAGTAATCACTCACTTAAATGCATGTTACCTGAATATATTTAGAAAACACTTTTTTAAGCTTACAATTCGCTTTTTCTTTTAGTGTTGCAATATCCCAAAATTATTCGTTATTGAATCCACAGAGAGTACAGATGTCATAGGAATATTATACTATAACAAGTACTTCATGAAGTTCAACAATATAATGTTGACATATTTTTTCCATTTGAAAATATGAATATATATCACACTGGGTACATGAAATAGAGGTTAGGGTTAGAGTTGTGGTGTTTTATAGATGGAGAACACAGGAGAAAACAGGAAAACAGGAAAATATTGAAGATACCAAAAAGGTAATCATAATCCGTACATCAAAGGACAGACAACCCAATGGTCAAAAGAAAAGGGACAACAAATTATCTCAAAAATACTAAGCACTAACCAGAAAACAAAAGACAATGGAAAGCTTGCGAGACATGGGAAAAATTATATTTAACACAAATGTGTAACAAGGATAAATGGGTAACATCAACAGGCATGATTAAAATAGTTTTTCAAACTCACCATGAAAATAGTATATTAAATATTTCCTTGAAATTTTCAGTACTATTTTAACACTGATTGGTTACAAGCTTAAAAGTAAAAGGCCTATTAGATCGAACAGTACAAATATATCACATATTGATGATAGATGAAAAAACACCTATGAAAAGGAAATATAGAAACTTGAAACAACACCAGCTCTCAGAATATTACCGGTTCTTCGTAAGGATCTATGACTTACAGATAGATACAATCGAATGTTGTAGGACAAACAATACAATTGTCAAACGGATAAACACAAAACAAATACCACGGAAAACTATCAGTGGAGTATTTAAAACATTCTAACATGACTACTTCATTGACTATATAAATTACACCGTGATAAAACTCCCGATATATTTTAATTCACACATACGTATAGACGAACAAATTATAAACATCATTTTATGTATTCTCATGGAACAGTGCTGCATACAAACATAGCATTCTCGAATTGTTTCTTGACATATAATTGTTTCCGGAAAAATATACTTAAGACAACCATCTATCGAATATGAAGTTTGTAATTTGTCGTCTTCCAGTGACATAGTTTACAAGGAACTCTGGTGATTTGCCACAAGCTGGTTATTGATTTATTTTACGATTTTGTGAGCATTTTACTTGTTTAAGTAGCTAAATTCAAAATGCCATAAAATTGGTTTTAATTTCATCACTGTCTAGTTATCCATTACGAAAAACAACTGTAAACATGAAGGTTAGTGGATTTTGTTATTACATGTATTTCCATTACTGACTTCCACTTCAAAATATAAGTTAGATTTTTCCTACTAGAAACGAAGCAAGTCATGGAAACCATAGTTTACAAAACGTTTTAACATGGGTAACTTTATTTTCGCTGCATTTATTTCCTCGCTTTCGTTCGGGATAACATATTTACGGAAATAATGTTACCAGTGATAAAACTGGCTAAATTTATTTAAAACAAATAAGCTACAATGATAAAAATGTAACATCAAAAGACATGATAAAATAGTTGAATTTTTCCTTAATTATTCAAAAATTGTTTTAACACTGAATGCTAACAAGTTTAAAAACAAACGACCTCTTAGATCGAACACTACAAATATATCAAATATTGCGGATAGATAAAACAACACCAATGGAAATGAATGAAACAACGCCAGCTCTTAAAATTATACAGGTTCTTCGTAAGGGTCTACAATCGAATGATGTAAGACAGACAATGTACTGGTGAAACGGAAAAAAAGACAAAGGTACAAAACATCCTCGACAACAAACTACAGAGAAAACTATCAGCGGAGTATTTAAAACCTATTCAAGCATGACGTCCTTTTTTGATTATATAATAATAACCTTGATAAAATCCCGATATATTTTAATTCGCGTATAGACGAACAAATTATAAACATCATTCCTAAGTAAATGTGTGTATTAATACAGGACCGTGCTACATACAAACATAAAAGTCTCAGTTTGTTTTTTGACATATCATTTTTTCGAAAAAATATACTTAAGATCACCATCTATCGACTTTGGTTTTTGTCATTTGTTGTCTTCCGGTGACGTAGTTTACAAGGAACGCTGGTGATATTGCAACAAGCTGGTTACTGATTTATTTTACGATTTTGTGATCATTTTACTTTAGCTAAATTCAAAATGCCCTCAAAATGGAAAATATCGACAATCTAACTGCATCACCGTCTATGTCTCCATGTAGGAAAACAAATGTAAGCATGAATGTTAGTGGGTTTAGTTATTACAAGCATTCCAATTACCGACTTCCACTTCAAAATATAAGTTAGATTTTTCCTACTAAAATCGAAATAATTAATGGATACCATAGTTTGTATAACGTTTTATCATGGGTAACATTCTTTTCGTTGTATTTAACGAAAATAATGTTACCAATGCTAAAACCGGATACAATTATGGCTTCCATGATTTATTTCTTAATTATCTTCACTTTTGACCTAATAATATTTAAGTAAGATACCCTGAGAATTTGTCATCCTGACATAAATGTGTAGTGTCTGTTGAATATGGTTTTCAATACATTTCTGTCAGACATCGTTGTGGAATATGAAATTTATGACTAGACAATTGGTGCTTAAATTGATGGATTGAATAGTTGCGTTCTCCCGATTCAAGAGTCTGTTCAACTATATTTCGCGCCCTATAAGTACGGACCCAATTAGGAAATACGTGACTGTCACAATCTAATAGATATACAATGTAGCTATATACGTCTCTTAAAATTTAGCGAAATGTAATTTAATTATCAAAGTAGTTGTCAAGTTAAATGAGAATTCACAGAAGTCAAAGTTCTTTTTTTTTCTTTGCGTAATTTATATAATTTGTATGCTAGAAATGTTTTAAACATTCTGTTTACTCATGCATTGAACAAAGATTTTGAATATGTTTATACAATCCCTATTAAAATATCCTCTACATGGTCTATGTTTAAACTGCGCTGAAGATTCATTGTCACAAACTATATGTACATTTGAATGATGCATTGTTACAGTAACTTCAATTACATTTGTTATTTTATTAACATTATATAGTCTGTTATAAAGCTGTTATCATGTATCAACGATGCACAATATCAATACAAGTTCAGTAATGGTTCGAACATAGTAGACATCCATATAACTTTAGTTAAAGTTCATCAGTAATATGTATCAAAATCTACTGAATTACACTTCTGTCGTAAAATGTCTATGATGTTGCATTCATTATGCACCAGATGAGTGTCTGAGCTGTCAGATGCTTGACGTTATATCACATCCAAAGGCGGTTGCAATAGAGATTGTTGACCTCGTTCTGGGTCACCAAGATGCATAGCTACAAATAATCAGAGTCTTATTCGGCTACGTCACTTCATAGAAAAGTGCCTTGCCCTCAGAGGCATGATTAATGCACCTCAATCAGGACAAGTTAGTGCATGAACCATTCGTAGCATGCTTCGAAATGCAAAGCCATGGACTAACTTATTGTAACATGACATTTATATGCTGATAAGTATTCTAATTTTAAGATATGATTATGTTACATAAAAGTTATCGGTTTCAAATTCCCATTCAGCACAAAATTTAATTTTCAATTTGAAAAGAAAAAAATGTGTTGAACGAAATCGTGTCATACCATTATAATAACTGCTTACATAATGATTTTAACGATTTAATTATCATTTTTATGGGTTGAAGTGCAGTGACATTTTATATTACTTTGATGCAGGTTACCTCAGATTTAGTGAAAACATTTGTGGATACCTAATTGAGTGCGCATTGGAATAATATTCATCGGGTACGCTCATTGTCAAGTTGGAAAACAAATTGATGTAGAAATTATTTTGGCGTAGGACACGGATTTGCACAAATCGGAGGGGCAATGTCTACTAAGGTTAACTAAGTAGACGGAAGCTGAACCTTAGTCTTAAAAATAATTATATTGTAAATTATTTAAGAATTGCAGTTTTCAGTAATATAATGAAAAACAAAAATAATACCACACCGTCGGAACAATTCTAAAAATACCACACCTTCGGAACAATTCCAAATTCTAATCGTAGAAAGAGGCAAAATCGCTTTGTTGGCTTGGTAATAATGATTTGTCCTCGTTTCTACATACAAAAGAGCACCTGTTAGCATGTTATTAATGATGGTCAGTACCATCGACATTATATTTTTTAACAAACATTAAGCGTACTTAAAGCCATTAATTATCTTTGTTTTGTTATTTTTCTTACTGAACATAATGATGTATTAATCACTACAGATTTATTACTTACTACTAAGTAATCGATCACGATCACTACAGATTTATTACTTACTACTAAGTAATTGATCACAATCACGACGTTTTTCTACAAAATGCAGACAATTATTGGAGTTATTGTTGAGTCGTATCAGCTGACGTCAGCACAAAACAATTCATTTTACTAGCACTCTCCGCGTTGTTTTCAGCAGTGATGGCAGCACGTTCATTAGGTAATGTACAATTGCAAAGATTGGCCAATCAGATTGCACATATCTTATATTTCATAACACGTGGTGTAGATGCCTTAATAACCGTTTGAAACATAAACCATATATCACTTCAATGTACGTTTTATTTAAAGTAATACATTGGTTTGATCCAACAAATGAAACGGATCTACGACCCAGTAAGGAAAGATGGTAAACCCCGACGCTGTCAATCTTTACTAAAATGAAAGGTTAAGAGCCATATGCTGTAAATCTCTACCATTTTCCCCAATTAGTTTTTTTTAGCATTTATCGTTGCAACAAGGTAGGCGGTCAAATTCAATGTCACATCCCAGATACTCACCTTTCACTCATTATCTGAATAGTGTGCAAGCAGCAATAAAGGCAGAACAAAGTCGAATCATCGAATGTGGAATCATCGAAGGTCGAATTATCTATATTGTATCCTTGAATAAGGATAATAACAAAATTAGTGAACTACGAACAATCTTACAAAGGGAAAGTCAAAACTCATAAGTATATAAAATGACAAAATCAGTCAACAACCGGAAAACTGTGAAACCGTAATGACCCTGACTTGATACAGGCATTTCTAAAGAAATGGTGGGTTGAAAATAGACAAAAGGTCAATGTACAGGTCATGAACTAGATGTTGTTTTTAAGCTTGTTACCATTCTTACTCGGAAACTCTAAAAGATAGAGACAATTATTCCGTATTACATGTATGGGATATCATACATAAACTTTGCTAAGTATTTATCGATGAGTTTGTCAACTCTTTGAGTTACCCAGTGGTTCAAACTGACTACAAACCATGTATATCTCCTCAATAGCTTTAAACATTTGACATTTCTACATGCACAACTATTCATCACTCTAAACTAAGACGAATTAAACGAATTACATTGAATTTAATTCAAAGAATGTCCAGCATGAGCAGGAAACCTGTTCCCAACAGAGATTAGTGTGGGTAAAATCTATGTAATGATAGTCGCAGATTCACAGGATTTCCCGAGTTACATTAATAGTCATCATGCTCGTTATGTAGTTCTCTTCTTTAATTATGAGAAGTGTGGAGATTTCCACTTTCAAGCCATTTGTTTAAACCCTGTCATAAACGAGTGATTGATTCGTCCTGAACACACATACGCCTAATTGGCAGGAATTGTTTCTCTCAAAGTATGTCCTATTTCGTACAACCGTATGGTTTCCCTTCGAGTGCTCCATTGATATGGAGATCGTTTTTAGTATTGTATGGAAATGCTAAAGACAATACTATTGTAAGTGCAATATTCAGAATACATTGCGTGTTACGGGTATCAATTTTGTTTCTTTCTACAATTTTTTTATTGACTTTCGGAACTGTTCCGAAAGTCTGGTACGTTTTGCTTTTTCATTGTATTACTGTATAATTGATGCATGCAAAATAGAAATGAACCCAACGACCTACTATACAGAGTGAAAGAGTATGCACATATATGTAGATTAAAGTAATGTGTGTACCACTTTACCTATAAGCAATGAACAAAATACAAATGTAGAATTAATAGAACACTGACATTAGTTTGTGACAACTGAATGGTTTTATGAATGGTGATATTTTATTTCTGCAATATCAGTAATCAATGCTAGTTCAGCATGCACTACTACATGTACTGTACAAATTGATAACAATCAAGAAACACTCTCTTGTATTGCTACAATGTTTTTTTCTATTGTCATTTTATTTCCTTTTATCGCCTAATAAAAAAAAAATAATAAAAGTAGCGCATATCAATACGAGTTCACTAAGAGTTCAAATCCAGCAGATATCCACATAAGGTCATGGAACAAATCACATGGTATATAATGCTCTCTCGGAGATCTGGATTTACGTCATACAAGACACTTTAGGTTTGTTTTACGGTACTTATGCAAAATCCATAGTATTATGTTGTACGTTGTAGAGTAGTATCAAAAGTAAATGAATAATTGCTTCAGTGACCGACACCCTAGCTCTATGTATGTCGATAAGAAATTTGCAAACAATACATAATGTAAGTAAAACAGTGGCATAAAAATTGACCTAATGGCGATGTTAATATTGTCACAAAAATAAAATATAATTAATGGGGTCGGAGACATTTGTCTTGCCACAGACCACCAAGGACCACTTATGTCTATGTTGTTTATTTGATACTTTTAATGAAATTATGTCAATCATATTTTAACAAGGTAATCTAAAATGTCATTATTGAGGTAAATTAAGAGTTTGTTATTTGCAGCGCCATCATTAACGGAAAAATAATCATGCTATATATGGATTCTGATTACCTCTTTGGTATCTTCAAACTCTTCTTCAATTGTGTCATCTTTCCGTAACATGACATTGATATGATGATACGTATTCCAATTACATAACATAAAGGTTATCAGAATTTTAATCCCATTCACAAAAACATTAAGTTATTAACTTAAAAATATTTTGCAGAATGAAATCGTGTCATATCATTATGAATACTGTTTAAATGTTGTTATTTGAACGTATTGAGAAGAGTTTGAAGATACCAAAGGTACTGGGTTGAAGTTGAATGACATCTAATATGTCTTTGATGCATGCTTCCTAAGATCTAGTGAATAAAGATAGAAAACACCGAAGTGGCCATCAATAATGAACAATCCAGAGACCCACGCATCACTTAACACATTACACAATAAAATACAAAGACATTTGTAATGTAACACGACATCATGTGGAACTAACCGAACATGAATGAAAATACATATAACAGTGCTTGTATTGCTGTTATGTTGAGTCCGGCATGTAAGATTGTATTAATTACAATATGATGTTCTATACTTCATTACGACTTCTTGTGCTTGCTTTGTACTATGTTCCATCTTCAAATTAATACATAATGTAGGGCAACAATATGATAAAGTCACAGAAATATTAGACCTACACGTTAATATTTTAACATGGAACATATACCACGAAGTGAACATAGCACGTCATATTAGAGCCTCACTAAACTGAGCAGCACAAACTGATGACGTTACAATACGATTTGTAGAAAATTTGTCATATATTCTTCTATGACGTCATCCATATGCAACGCGAATACATTTTTTTTCTTCATTCCAATGTGGTATTACATATTCAGCACCACAAAATCTTGTAATTATGTCTACTTTAGTCAACGTTTCATTCATCAGTAGCAATATACCAGCAGCACCAGTGTACGAACTTTATATTTCACAACTCGTACAGCTTGTGTCTAGTACAGTAAATATCTTGCAGAATGCAGCTATTGGTGCAAACGCTACTCAATCAAGGTTATATTGTTCCTATGTTGAAGTCATCGCTATGACCATTATATGGTCGTCATTACGATCTGGTTGCTGTTAATATCCAGTTCTCAAGTGGCAATGGATCGTTTCCTATTTACGTAGAGTTATATCTATGACTATGAGTAGAATGTCTGATGTCCCATAAGAAACAGGAATTGCTTACCCGTCATGAGCACATAAGTTCACCCAGTTTGTGCTTTAGGTGGGATCCGTGGTGCTTAACTTATTCTGTGTTGTGGTTTTTGTTTTGTTTGTCCTCGTTCTGTGACTTGTACTTAATGTTACCTGTGTCTCTGAATTTTCTATTTTTGATTTCTCTTTCATTTATTCTCTAGCGTTAATTTTGGAATTTTTGTTTAACGAACTACAATGTATAAGGTCATTAAAAGAGTCAACAACGTGTTTTTTTTAATCAAGTCCAGTATTAACCACATAACATTTATGTAACAAAAACGTACTTTTAGTCATTCATTTCATCTAACATTATATACGCGTTCCTTTAAAATTAACGAAAGTAGCCTGTCAGAAACAAGGTCTCTGATACAAGATGTTGTATCACCATACTGTGGTGATAAAAGAATGATGCGACGTTGCATGAGACGTTCTCTGCTGAAATATTTTGTCATGAAGTCATATCATTGGAATGTGAGAGAAAACACAGTAACGTGGCATCGTTGAATGAACGGCAGATATAACGTGACGTCATGCACGAAATGTAGTCTTCCTTAGAGTATTGTACAAATTTTAATTTAGCCCTTGTTATTTGCTTAAAATTCGTTTTTATAGAAATGTTAGATGAGCGTATTACATACATAGTGTGTATGTAATGGGTATATATTTGTTTTATTATTGTTCTTACTGACCATGAGGTCTTATTGTTCACTACAGATTTATTACTTACTAAATAATCGATGACGATCAAGTTGTTTGTTCCTAAGATGGAGACAATTATCGATGTTATTATCGAATCGTACCAGCTGACGTCAGCACAAAAACACTTTACTTGTCAATATGGCTGAAATATCACTCTCCGTGTGAATTTCGTCTGTAGATTATTTCTGTAACTTTTTATCGCAAATATGTTATTACTCACGCGCTATAACGGTCAAATTGTTTTAACCTGAAGCAATGTTTTACCTTGACCAATGAGGGTACACATATCATTTTTATGACATTTGATACGCATGCCTCAGTAGATGTTTGAAATCATATCACTTAATATCCAATACCTACCCCCCTCTCATATGAGTAACTAACAAAACGGACAAAACAAATCTCAAACCAGAGTAACTAGAAAGATAGAGTAAACTTTAAATGGTGAGGAGTAACAAACATGATTGGTGTAATATGATGGCTCGCTAGGCGTCTTTAAATGGTGAGGAGTAACAAACATGATTGGTGTAATATGATGGCTCGCTAGGCGTCTTTAAATGGTGAGGAGTAACAACCATGATTGGTATAATATGATGGCTCGCTAGGAGTCTTTAAATGGTGAGGAGTAACAAACATGATTGGTGTAATATGATGGCTCGCTAGGCGTCTTTAAATGGTGAGAAGTAACAAACATGATTGGTGTAATATGATGGCTCGCTAGGCGTCTTTAAATGGTGAGGAGTAACAAACATGATTGGTGTAATATGATGGCTCGCTAGGCGTCTTTAAATGGTGAGGAGTAACAAACATGATTGGTGTAATATGATGGCTCGCTAGGCGTCTTTAAATGGTGAGGAGTAACAAACATGATTGGTGTAATATGATGGCTCACTAGGCGTCTTTAAATGGTGAGGAGTAACAAACATGATTGGTGTAATATGATGGCTCGCTAGGCGTCTTTAAATGGTGAGGAGTAACAAACATGATTGATGTAATATGATGGCTCGCTAGGCGTCTTTAAATGGTGAGGAGTAACAAACATGATTGGTGTAATATGATGGCTCGCTAGGCGTCTTTAAATGGTGAGGAGTAACAAACATGATTGGTGTAATATGATGGCTCGCTAGGCGTCTTTAAATGGTGAGGAGTAACAAACATGATTGGTGTAATATGATGGCTCGCTAGGCGTCTTTAAATGGTGAGGAGTAACAAACATGATTGGTGTAATATGATGGCTCGCTAGGCGTCTTTAAATGGTGAGGAGTAACAAACATGATTGGTGTAATATGATGGCTCGCTAGGCGTCTTTAAATGGTGAGGAGTAACAAACATGATTGGTGTAATATGATGGCTCGCTAGGCGTCTTTAAACTATGATGAATTTCCTGAAATACAAGCAACTCATTCCACTTTAGGTGAAAAAAAAAAATTTGAAGAAACCAAATTAGTAATCAGAAGCAATAAATGGAAGACAATCATAGAGTACACTGGCCACCAGAAACAGGAGAAATAATGATCTGCAAAACACTACACAGAAAACTCACGATCGAACAACACGACACGAATCTAAAAAAAACGAGGGTGAACTCAAGTGATCCGGAAGGGTCAAAATAATTTAAAACGATTTGGGAATATAACACTAATTAAAGGTTACAGGAAAATCAGATTTTATTATGCCTTCTTCCTATCTTACATATTCATGCTCATGTATATATTTAATTCCGTCAATGACCCATACCTGACACACCTCAAAAATGGCAACGCACTTTTTTGTTGTTTTCCGTAATACAACCTTATATTTTTTAATTAATTTTCTGTAATCATCTAATATCCATTCATTCAGAATATTAATAGACATATTTTATACTATTTTAATAAATGGTTGCTTGATTGACTTAATATGCATGAACTATTTGATACCGGACTTAAAGCAACAAATAACCAAGCCATAACAACGTCCTAAGACAACACATCAGGTTGTAGATAAACTAACATTTAGATTACAATATAAACGTAGATATCAAATGTAGTGTGCACGACGTGTTTCTTGAATAACCTTCATCAGGTACAATCAAAATCGAAATATTGGAAGTCAAATAATTCTAAAACCTTGGGAGCATGAAAACAAAAGAGCTAATCAGGATAGATAAAAACAAAAGAGCTAATCAGGATAGTTAAAAACAAAAGATCTAATCAGGATAGTTAAAAACAAAAGAGCTAATCAGGATAGTTAAAAACAAAAGAGCTAATCAGGATAGTTAAAAACAAAAGAGCTGATCAGGACAGTTAAAAACAAGAGAGCTAATCAGGACAGTTAAAAACAAAAGAGCTAATCAGGACAGTTAATAACAAAAGAGCTAATCAGGACAGTTAAAAACAAAAGAGCTAATCAGGACAGTTAAAAACAAAAGAGCTGATCAGGACAGTTAAAAACAAAAGAGCTAATCAGGACAGTTAAAAACAAAAGAGCTAATCAGCACAGTTAAAAACAAAAGAGTTAATCAGGACAGTTAAAAACAAAAGAGCTAATCAGGACAGTTAAAAACAAAAGAGCTAATCAGGACAGTTAAAAACAAAAGCGCTAATCAGGACATTTAAAAACAAAAGAGCTGATCAGGACAGTTAAAAACACGAGAGCTAATCAGGACAGTTAAAAACAAAAGAGCTAATCAGGACAGTTAATAACAAAAGAGCTAATCAGGACAGTTAAAAACAAAAGAGCTAATCAGGACAGTTAAAAACAAAAGAGCTAATCAGGACAGTTAAAAACAAAAGAGATAATCAGGACAGTTAAAAACAAAAGAGCTAATCAGGACAGTTAAAAACAAAAGAGCTAATCAGGACAGTTAAAACAAAAGAGCTAATCAGGACAGTTAAAAACAAAAGAGCTAATCAGGACAGTTAAAATCGGATAAGGTCATCTATATCTGAGAGAGGAGTACCTTAGTTTTAATTTAATAATAATTACATGATTTAGGAACAGTTAATGTGCATAGCAAATATATATCTAATAAATCATGTCATTGCCGAAGTATAGGTGTATTATGTTACCAATTTTTAGTCGATTCAAAACCCTCGTCATGAAATCACATGCTTTTCCGTTTTCTCTACGTGAAAAGGATATGTTTTGTTATAGACATACCTATTTGCATACGCATGAAGATGAAGACAACACACTTTAATGGTTAAAAAAGGAATTGTAATGGATATTTTGTTCTTTTATTGTTGTTGTGTTATTTGTAATCCCTATGTTTCACTGCTGACGCTTTGCCTTGAATTGGCATTTAACTGAGCTCTATAGCTGTTTTATTGTGATGTAATATAGATATTTTGTTCTTTTATTGTTGTTGTGTTATCTGCAATCCCATGTTTCACTGCTGACGCTTTGCCTTGAATTGGCATTTAACTGAGCTCTATAGCTGTTTTATTGTGATGTAATATAGATATTTTGTTCTTTTATTGTTGTTGTGTTATCTGCAATCCCATGTTTCACTGCTGACGCTTTGCCTTGAATTGACATTTAACTGAGCTCTATAGCTGTTTTATTGTGATGTAATATAGATATTTTGTTATGTTTTCTCTTGTACCTTGCATGGTATATACGTGATGAATTGATTAATATGATGTTTACAGTAAACAAGATACAAATGATGCATTCTCAATAGACGTCAAACTAAAAGAAAAAATGGAGAAAAACATATTTATTTTATGTTTAAAATACAACAATAAGAGAAACATATTTCGCAACATGTCTTTGTAAATATTTAAAACATTAATAATCAAGACTGATTTCAGAATACCTGGAGTTTACTACTTTACAAATTGTTACACATTGAATAATAATACATTAATCTATATTATTTACCTACTCTTATGACAGCACCATTGATCAATATATTAGTGGCTGCATGCAAACCCACCACTTTGTATTGAAGTGCCTGTTGGAAGCCAGAGAATGGAGTGGTCATGTATATGTATCCTAGTGGTATCAGTTTTACCTCTTTCTGTAATTGTTCTATTAAATTTTGGATTTGTTCCGACAGTGGTATTTTTTTCTTTTTTCATTTCATTTTAACGCTATGACATAAACCACACTGTCTTGTTACTTCATAACAGGAATGTATTCTGAAATGTATTTGATATATGAGCAAATTAGTATGTCACATAGCGCAGCATGAACATATGAATGGAGGATATTTCTATTCAGTTATTTTGAAATTGTGCATGTACAAATTGTTTCAATGAATGTTTGCTGCAAACGATGCCTAAGTACCTCATTAAATGTTTTTATTTAGTTAATGAGATGTTATTCTGCATATCTATACCTTAAAATAACTTCGTTATTTTTATTTAGCTTTTCATTTTATTTTGCCAGTTGATTAACATTGCTAAATTATTTCCCAAATAATTCATAAAGCGTTGGATTTGATGGAAGAGGATAATTTATTTTTGTTTTGTTTTTCGTCGTCCTGCGTCTTGTGTGTCCAGTGTTGTCTGTGTCTCTTAATTGTCCATTCTTCATCCCCTCTACGGTGTTCTCATACGCTTATGCGCACTACATTACTAAGAAATATACGTTTTCATGTGTGATAGCGAATCATTGAAATCAAACACAAATGTTGTTGCACAACTGTCGAATGTTTAATTATCCAATTCAGTATAAAATGAATTTTACGTTTGATTCACTTCAGTTAAATAATATTTTTAATTCATGTCGGTCATCATGTATTTTCTTCTATATAAGACGTCATTATGACGAAAAGTAACTTTTACATTCAGATTAAACACTTCCCGGTCCTTTCCTGATTCTTGACTTATCACCGGGTTTGTAACTAGATTAACACGACTGATGCCACTAGTGGAGCACGAACTTCCGGAGCACCTGGGTTCAACCTCGGTTGTAGTGGGGGGTCGTGGTATGGACATAGTCTTAATAGAACCACTGACATTAACTTGTAATAGCTGATGTTTTATGAATGGTGATATTTTATTATTTCTACAATATCAGTATTCAAGACAAGTTCATCATGTATTACTGCATGTACTGTACAAATCATTAACCAATCAACAAACACTTTATTTTACTGTAGCATCGGTTTTATTATTGTCATTTTATTTCCTTATATCGGCTAATAAAACACAAACTGATAATAAAAGTCACGTACATGAATACGAGTTCACTAAGAGTTCAAATCTAGCAGAAGGTCAGAAAACAAATCACATGACATTCAATGTTCTGTCAGTGATCTTGATTCACGTCATACATGATGTTTTAGTGGGGTTCGTGCTGCTCGATCTTATGTTTTATGTGTAATGTTTTGTAGATCGTTGTTCGTCCTTTTGTTCTTCTGTCTTTTGGTCATTGTGTTGTCTGTTCTTCTGTCTTTTGGTTATTGTGTTGTCTGTTCTTCTGTCTTTTGGTCATTGTGTTGTCTGTTCTTCTGTCTTTTGGTCATTGTGTTGTCTGTTCTTCTGTCTTTTGGTCATTGTGTTGTCTGTTCTTCTGTCTTTTGGTCATTGTGTTGTCTGTTCTTCTGTCTTTTGGTCATTGTGTTGTCTGTTCTTCTGTCTTTTGGCCATTGTGTTGTCTGTTCTTCTGTCTTTTGGCCATTGTGTTGTCTGTGCTTCTTTTGGTCATTGTGTTGTCTGTTCTTCTGTCTTTTGGTCATTGTGTTGTCTGTTCTTCTTTTGGTCATTGTGTTGTCTGTTCTTCTTTTGGCCATTGTGTTGTCTGTTCTTCTTTTGGCCATTGTGTTGTCTGTGCTTCTTTTGGCCATTGTGTTGTCTGTCCTTCTTTTGGCCATTGTGTTGTCTGTCCTTCTTTTGGCCATTGTGTTGTCTGTTCTTCTTTTGGTCATTGTGTTGTCTGTTCTTCTGTCTTTTGGCCATTGTGTTGTCTGTTCTTCTTTTGGCCATTGTGTTGTCTGTCCTTCTTTTGGCCATTGTGTTGTCTGTCCTTCTTTTGGCCATTGTGTTGTCTGTTCTTCTTTTGGTCATTGTGTTGTCTGTTCTTCTGTCTTTTGGCCATTGTGTTGTCTGTTCTTCTTTTGGCCATTGTGTTGTCTGTCCTTCTTTTGGCCATTGTGTTGTCTGTCCTTCTTTTGGCCATTGTGTTGTCTGTCCTTCTTTTGGCCATTGTGTTGTCTGTCCTTCTTTTGGCCATTGTGTTGTCTGTCCTTCTTTTGACCATTGTGTTGTCTGTCCTTCCTTTGGCCATTGTGTTGTCTGTGCTTCCTTTGGCCATTGTGTTGTCTGTCCTTCTTTTGGCCATTGTGTTGTCTGTCCTTCTTTTGGCCATTGTGTTGTCTGTCCTTCTTTTGGCCATTGTGTTGTCTGTCCTTCTTTTGACCATTGTGTTGTCTGTCCTTCCTTTGGCCATTGTGTTGTCTGTGCTTCCTTTGGCCATTGTGTTGTCTGTCCTTCTTTTGACCATTGTGTTGTCTGTCCTTCCTTTGGCCATTGTGTTGTCTGTCCTTCTTTTGGCCATTGTGTTGTCTGACCTTCTTTTGGCCATTGTGTTGTCTGTCCTTCTTTTGGCCATTGTGTTGTCTGTCCTTCTTTTGACCATTGTGTTGTCTGTCCTTCCTTTGGCCATTGTGTTGTCTGTGCTTCCTTTGGCCATTGTGTTGTCTGTCCTTCTTTTGACCATTGTGTTGTCTGTCCTTCCTTTGGCCATTGTGTTGTCTGTGCTTCCTTTGGCCATTGTGTTGTCTGTCCTTCTTTTGGCCATTGTGTTGTCTGTGCTTCTTTTGGCCATTGTGTTGTCTGTCCTTCCTTTGGCCATTGTGTTGTCTGTGCTTCCTTTGGCCATTGTGTTGTCTGTCCTTCCTTTGGCCTTTGTGTTGTCTGTGCTTCCTTTGGCCATTGTGTTGTCTGTCCTTCTTTTGGCCATTGTGTTGTCTGTCCTTCTTTTGGCCATTGTGATGTCTGTCCTTCTTTTGACCATTGTGTTGTCTGTCCTTCCTTTGGCCATTGTGTTGTCTGTGCTTCCTTTGGCCATTGTGTTGTCTGTCCTTCTTTTGGCCATTGTGTTGTCTGTGCTTCTTTTGGCCATTGTGTTGTCTGTGCTTCCTTTGGCCATTGTGTTGTCTGTGCTTCCTTTGGCCATTGTGTTGTCTGTGCTTTCTTTGGCCATTGTGTTGTCTGTGCTTCCTTTGGCCATTGTGTTGTCTGTGCTTCCTTTGGCCATTGTGTTGTCTGTGCTTCTTCCTTTGGCCATTGTGTTGTCTGTCCTTCTTTTGGCCATTGTGTTGTCTGTCCTTCCTTTGGCCATTGTGTTGTCTGTCCTTCTTTTGGCCATTGTGTTGTCTGTCCTTCTTTTGGCCATTGTGTTGTCTGTCCTTCTTTTGGCCATTGTGTTGTCTGTCCTTCCTTTGGCCATTGTGTTGTCTGTGCTTCCTTTGACCATTGTGTTGTCTGTGCTTCCTTTGGCCATTGTGTTGTCTGTGCTTCCTTTGGCCATTGTGTTGTCTGTGCTTCCTTTGGCCATTGTGTTGTCTGTGCTTCCTTTTGCCATTGTGTTGTCTGTGCTTCCTTTGGCCATTGTGTTGTCTGTCCTTCTTTTGGCCATTGTGTTGTCTGTGCTTCTTCGACTTACGGATTCTGATTACCACTTTGGTATCTCCAAACTCTTCTTCATGTTCATTTGGATAGATAGGATGCAGATAATGTTTGTATATGCCACGTTCCAGTAAAAAAAAACATGACATCTCACAGGAGTGGTGGCCATAATATTTTAAATGTCATTAGTATTCTTTTCGTTTGTCCTTTTTCTTTTGGCCATTACGTTGTCTGTCTTTCTTCGATTTACGGATTCTGATTACTCCTTTGGTAACTTCAGACTCTTCTTCTCTTCTTCGTCATGTAACCACATGTACATATATTAGGGGGTCATACAATATTAGAGGAAAAATCCTACATGAAATACTTCAGGATGGCCAATTAAAAACAACAAATCAATTTATGCACATTTCCTGAGAGGAGGTCAATGTCCTCCTCCAACTTAAAAGGTATGCATATACAATGAATGATAGAAACAGTTGTTTTATGTATTTGACTTAATTTTGTTGTTATGCAATTACATCAAATGTATGGTAAGTGATGTTAACACTAACACCTCGACCTATTATTGTATATATCAACAATACTCAAAAAGAAATCCACTCATGATCCTTATGTGAATCTTATTCATAAGGTAGTTTTTCTTCAAATTCGAACCGTATCGGTTCTGTAATGCTTTGCGGTAGATGGTGGGTTCGAACATATATAGGGTGAAACCAAAGACTATAAAATTGGCATTTGCTGCTTCTCCACTATACACACAACTTACGGAGTAAGGGCAAAGACTGGTTGGCTTGGAATCAGGATAATGTCTACCTGCGGATGGTTGCTTAAGTAAGTTAGCACTATAAAGATCCAGTTAAGGGCATTGACCTAGTACAATGCGGTCATCATCATCATTTCATTGAATATAACGTAACTTGTCCAAGTCGTAATGCAGATGAAAAATCGCTCTTACTCGACAAATTCGTCTTTCCATTACTTTCTAGATTAAACCGAAGTCGTTTTTCTCAATCTGAGAATGTAAGTTCAATTGGGTATAGAATCGACATATACCGATGATAATCTACTGACATGTCAATTACTGGCCGTTACTTGTCAAAGGTACCGACTGTATATTATTAGGAGAGAATTAATGTGATTGATATCCTAATCGTTCCTAAAATAATTTAATTGTGGTAATACTGTTTAGTGTTACAGATGTCATGATACTGATCTACATGTCAATATGTGTTAACATAAGTACAATATTATCAACAATCTTACGTCATGACATGTATTTCAGTATAATGTTTGTCATTTTTGTTAGATTGCCTTTGACTTAATAACACATTGTATTTTACATTATATAATACAGTCGTAGTAACACGAATAAGTCGTTCCCTCCTATATCCTCAAGTAAACGTTAGCTTAGCTTAATTTATTCTGCATACCTCGAATAGTCGGATATTTAAAACTATATTCATGAAAATAAAACGTTTACAAATAAAATGTACGGATGTATGGATGGGCCTGTGAATGTAAATAAACTTTAGAAAATACCGAAGGAACCATCAGAAAGGGTCAATCCAGGGAAACTGGCAACATTGGGTACACAACACGATGAAAAACAAAACAAAAGCACAACACATTATGCGTCGGACACCACTATACGCAAACAAACACAAATAACTTAAATTAGACATGAGACCTCCTACAAACTGGAGGAAAAGACGAATCGAACATCTTTTTTATGCGGAATGACCATCACAACACGGAACTCAGAACGTGAAGACACATAATAAGACAACACAAAAAACTAAGAAGATGAACAACACGGATCTCATCAAAACACCGGAGGTGAACACAGGAGATTATGATTTCCACTAGCATATGTAATAGGTATGAGTTTTTTAATTGGGCTTTCCATTGGCAACAACGGGTATTTGTCAAAGCCAACGCAGATCATTGTATTCAAACCACGAGAGAATCCGCGGAAGAAAATCTGAATAGTTACTGAAGTGTAAAGTGAAACCATAGTTACTAAAGTGTAAAGTGAAACCATCCTTACATGGATGTATAATATGTGTGCGGGACTATTCAAACACACAACACGCACATGTGTTCGGAAAACAGCAAATTACCTCTACCTAAAACTGTAGTGTCCGGTAGCTCTTATTTCACTATGTTTAAAAGTTGTGTTATGAAGCAAGCGTCAAATTAACTGCTGACCTGTCTCAAAGCACATGGGTTCACCCTCTTTTTTCCATGTCTCTGCTTTTAAGTTTCATGTTGTGATGTACGCTATGATTTCCGCAGTGATCCATGTTCTGTTCGTCTTTTCTCCTATTTGCTTTGTCGGGAGTTCATCTTTTTTTTAAATTGTATTTCTATTTCTTTACCTGTACATGTGTCCTACAATATTTTCATGTCACAGTATGTTCGTATCGTTTAACAGTAATTCGATAGGTGTCACCAGTGGAGCAGCAGGAAGTGTCTATTCTTCTGGAGAACCTGATGTCACCTCCGGCTTTTAGTGGGGTTTGTTGTTGTTCAATCAATACGTTTCTCGGTAGTGATTTGTAGATCATTGTTTGTTCTTTTATCTTGGTTGATCATTTTAATGTCTGTCCTTCTTCAATTTACAACTTCTGATTACCCCTTTGGTATCTTCAAGCTTTTCTTAAGCAGCAATCAAGCTATTATAAATCATACAATCGTCGTGCTCGTGGACAAACCATCACAGCAGTTGAGTGATAAGTCTGAATTACATATATTGTACTAGATACCGTCCATGTCGTTTGATATTATAAAGCACCTGCTCACATTTATAATTAATTATACAAAAATGATCTGATGCTAGGTAAACATGTTTCCACCACAATTGCCCTTGACAATCCTACCTAATTATAAATACTATGCCACCATTACTGGACAGTTAATACATTTAGTATATATATAAATATGATTTATACGTTACGTATGATGTGTATTATCTATTTTGCCATTAAACTCATCTGTAGTAAAGTACCATTATTTTTATTTTGACTTTATATTCTCTTATTTCAAACATTAGTTTTCTCATTTTCACAAACACGGAATGATTGTCATCTATTAAACTAATTCTGAATGGAAGTAATTGTTTATTATTCAAAGCTTATGTTACGTGAAATTAAATACAACGTTTCATGTATTTGTTTTAATCAAGTTTTGAAAGGTGTGTTTAAATCAATAATTAAATGTGTTTCTGCATATCATCGGAAACTGTTGATGGTAAACACTACATCACTGTAAATTAATGTCCTATACTTTTGTATGTTAATTGTTTTTCGTCATCGTTGACTCCTTTTTCATCAATTTTTTGAATTATCATTACAATTTAAATATTATATGATTTATTGCTAATTGATTCTATGTTGTATAGCGATCATGTGATAATGTTACAATAATTTCACAAACAAGACTTACATTTAGGAAAGAGCCGAAACATAGTAACAACAATTCAATTCAATTCAAAGCTTTATTTAGAGTCGATATAAATCATACATATAAAACAATGAGCTTTTAAAATCGACTATGGTATATAACAACACATACAATCATGCATACAAACATATTAAATAAAAACATACATCAATTTATGCAATTCAATATAGACACAAGTTACAGAAGCAGATATCAACTGAACAAAAGCAAGCTAAAAATAAGAGGCTCATGCATTTAAGCAACAACAGAAAATAATAAAATAATAAAAATATTTAAACGCATTAAAATTTTGAAATAAAAATTTAAAGGTCATCTGCATGCACTGCACTGGCATGAGCTGCCGTTCCATGTGTGAATTATATTTTTAAAATGTTCTAATGATGTGTCTTGTCTAAAGTGATTCGTGTTAAATAGCAACAATAAAATTTAACACAATGATGAAATGTATTTGTCTACATACAAAATAATCAAACCAAAGTGAAATATAACCATTTTTCCTAAATAAAATAGTATATGACTAATGCATTTTCACATGCGTGCCGTCTATACATCCAATGACACCAGGAAACCCTCCACTTTCGTAAAAACCTTGCTTAATTTCTCTTTTCCGTTGATCGGATGGCCATTTAATAAATTGGTCTGTCTTCGCATCAAGTGCATGGATTACTCTTTGAATACATCTGCTAACCGTGCCTTTATCAACCCCCATAGTATCTCCTACAACTTGCAGAAAGCTTCCAGAGGCAAAATATCTCAAAGCAATGAGAACCTGTTGAAACAAGCAAACAAGCAAAATATATAGTCATTAACACCAATGAATATTTGAAAAATTTAATTAAAGAAAAAACATCACCCACACGCTTGTATATAATGAACTCAAGTAAATAAGTGTTTTTCTTTGAAAATACACAGAACCGGGTCATTACAAAATAGGTAATCCTAGTTCTATTATTTTTGTCATTATAATATTTCAGTGAACAATGAGCGAAAGTCGGGTGGATATAGCATAAATTAAAGTTGGAGTCGAAAGTTAAAATGTCCAAAATAAATATACCGTAAACGCCACGGTTTTTTTAATTGACAAACAGTGACGCACAAAATAAATCATGTCTAACCTTCTTTTCTCTAAAAGTAAAGGGGTAGTAAAACGTGATGACATATAAATCTACAAGAATTCGAACAAATGTACGATAACAGGGCCGGATCCAGGGGACGCACCCGACCCCCCTAAAATTGGAAAAAATATGATTTTTTGGCGTAAAATCGTGATTTTTCACACGAAATACCCCAAACATATTCGCGCCTCCCTCCGCTCGGCGCAATTTTTCTAAGTGCACCCCCTCCCTAACTTGAAATCCTGGATCCGCCCCTGGATAGTGATACAAATTAAAGACTCGGCATGTACACGAAAAAGGTAATTTCCCTTAATAATTTATAATTGAAAATAAATTGTTATTAAAATTGTTGACAATTTCATACTTGTAGTTTGTTGTGGTATTTTTTTGTTCTCTTTCCGCAAAATGTTTGAGTTGAGATATAAACCCGTCAACGAGCCCCCAGTTTGAAGATAGATTTACTTCCCTTTAAACAATGGACTTAATGTTGTCAAGGGGGAATTTTAAACCATTGGAGTAGAAAAAGAAGGTCTATAGAATTCAGAATACACAATTTATTAATTATTTCGTAACGAATGTTTCAGTTTATAGTGGTGAAATGTGCGGTCATTAAAAATTCTTCATTACGTATACTAATACACGTAACCTTTATTAATTACGAGATTTAAGCAGTCATGAAAAACAACCTTTCGTACTTGCGTTTCTGCACTAAGGGAATGACTTCTTTGAGTAGAATGTAAGATCTCTTCACGGATAAGATCTGTAATTATCTCTATGGACTGCCTCCCGAATCTGTAACGGGATCGAAGTTCTTTGTCTGTAAGATCATCAATGGTCAGTAATCGTTCTCTAAGTAATATGAGACAGGCAATCTGTTTGAAGGACGAAGTCCTAAAATTTCAATAATACGATGATCCGTACAAGTTATTATCTTTTATTTTGAATGAATTTTGTAGCCAATTTGTTATGGCTGTTCCGTTCATTTTACCTACGCCGCTCTTCCGTCGAGAATTTCGTAGAAAGAGATTTTTTTATTAGAATTTTATTTCAAGTTTATTTCGATTTTGCATAGAGTAAATAATTAAAGAATTGGGAATTTTTCATTGAAATATATTTCTTTTGCGTTTCAAATATCAATTGATCTAAAAAAAATTAACTTCCGGTGAACAGATATTTGGCTATCAATATAGAAAGGAGGAAAAATCGGACAGCCTACCGTTAAAAGGACTTCGTCCTTTATTAATTAACGTTAATAAACGTTTGTGCAACGGAAATACTGGCTACTTAAATTTAATTGAGGTTTAAGGCCGATTTAATCGACACTTAAATTTAAATGACGTTTGTGCAACCCAGTCCAGATTATTGGGACTTTGTACACAATTTGAGTACATACTGTAAGATCGAGCGTAACGTAACAGATACGATATGTACAAGATCGAGCGTAACGTAACAGATACGACAAGTACAAGATCGTGCGTAACGTAACAGATACGACATGTACAAGATCGAGCGTAACGTAACAGATACGACAAGTACAAGATCGTGCGTAACGTAACAGATACGACAAGTACAAGATCGAGCGTAACGTAACAGATACGACATGTACAAGATCGAGCGTAACGTAACAGATACGACAAGTACAAGATCGAGCGTAACGTAACAGATACGACATGTACAAGATCGAGCGTAACGTAACAGATACGACATGTACAAGATCGAGCGTAACGTAACAGATACGACAAGTACAAGATCGAGCGTAACGTAACAGATACGACATGTACAAGATCGAGCGTAACGTAACAGATACGACAAGTACAAGATCGAGCGTAACGTAACAGATACGACATGTACAAGATCGTGCGTAACGTAACAGATACGACAAGTACAAGATCGAGCGTAACGTAACAGATACGACATGTACAAGATCGAGCGTAACGTAACAGATACGACAAGTACAAGATCGAGCGTAACGTAACAGATACGACAAGTACAAGATCGTGCGTAACGTAACAGATACGACAAGTACAAGATCGAGCGTAACGTAACAGATACGACATGTACAAGATCGAGCGTAACGTAACAGATACGACATGTACAAGATCGAGCGTAACGTAACAGATACGACAAGTACAAGATCGAGCGTAACGTAACAGATACGACATGTACAAGATCGTGCGTAACGTAACAGATACGACAAGTACAAGATCGAGCGTAACGTAACAGATACGACATGTACAAGATCGTGCGTAACGTAACAGATACGACATGTACAAGATCGAGCGTAACGTAACAGATACGACATGTACAAGATCGAGCGTAACGTAACAGATACGACATGTACAAGATCGTGCGTAACGTAACAGATACGACAAGTACAAGATCGAGCGTAACGTAACAGATACGACATGTACAAGATCGTGCGTAACGTAACAGATACGACATGTACAAGATCGTGCGTAACGTAACAGATACGACATGTACAAGATCGTGCGTAACGTAACAAATACGACAAGTACAAGATATACTCCATAAACAGGAGTGATTGGTATATTACTACAAGGGTGTGGAAAATTGAGGTCGTCTCTTTTGTCATAATTCTGATTGTAAGTTTATTATTTGTGTCAAACTCGAGGTAAATGTCAAGTAATGAGGAAGAGGAAGCTTCGATTTTTTTGATTTTTGTTTTTTGTTTTTTGGGGGGTTTTATCTCAATTTTTCCAACTTTTTTGGGGGTATATTAATCAAATCGAATTAGAGAAGTTTAGATTATGGGTTTACGTAACATCATCAATATACCTTAGTGAGGCTTTAGCTTCTGTAATTATTTTGTCTTTGATAAGTTATTATATTAACTCTGTCTGATAGGAATAAAGATTACCTATGGCAGAGAGAGATTGACCGGAGTTTTAAAATTAGCTTTATTTAAGAACTGTGAAATAGTTTCTCTGCCATCGTGATAGTATTATACGTCAATCCACTATTCGTTTGTCTACTTATTGACCTTTTGTATTTTCATTTTATTTGCTACAGTTTTATATTATCTTTATTTCTTAATATACTGATATTTTTGTCCCTTTAATTCTTTTTTTATATATATATTTCTATAATATTGCCTATTCTAAAACAAATTTATTATGTTTTAGTTTCAAATATTCTAATTCTAAATGTAATAAATGTTTAAAAACAATTACAATTTCCATTTCATATATTGTTCTGTCGTCTGCCCACATAAATATAAGTTTATATCCGATTGTATTCTAATATAAATATCATTTTTCTTTTCAACTGGCCTTGGGGACAACATGTAAAAACAATTATTATTACGAAAAACAATCATTATCTTTCCTAACAAAGATTCTAAAAATTAATCACTTTCAATATCACATCCATCATTCTATGACGTAATAATATTATTTATTGTAATTGCATTAGAATATCTCGATATTAAGCCTATGAAAGATGCACATTGAGATATGTGATAGTAATTATTATCTGCAATGTGACATTGGGCATCTGTAGATTAATTAATTGCAGTGCCCGTTCTAGAATAATATCCACCCCCTATGAAATCGCAATAGATACATCACAAATATATGTTATTTATAATTGACGGTGGATTTAACTGCAGGGACAGGGGACATATTATAGATTGACTGTGGATTTAACTGCAGGGACAGGGGACATATTATAGAACATAGTAATAGAAGCATGCTGTGAATTACTTACAAGTATAGAGCAGTAATAATATAGATATTTTAAAACATATGCTGACTTGAATAAGTCAGTATTTCAAATTTGTATTTGTTTGTATGTGGCGCCGAGTTGTTTATCTCTCTTTATTGTTTTTGCCTCTACAATAACAGCTTCCTGTGTATGTCTAGGCATATAATAACAGCTTCCTGTGTATGTCTAGGCATATAATAACAGCTTCATGTATATGTCTAGGCATATAATAACAGCTTCTTGTGTATGTCTAGGTATATCTGATGTTTGTTTGTCATTTACAATAACAGCTTCCTGTGTATGTCTAGGCATATAATAACAGCTTCCTGTGTATGTCTAGGCATATAATAACAGCTTCCTGTGTATGTCTAGGCATATAATAACAGCTTCATGTGTATGTCTAGGCATATAATAACAGCTTCCTGTGTATGTCTAGCCATATCTGAGGTTTGTTTGTCATTTACAATAACAGCTTCCTGTGTATATCTAGGCATATCTGAGGTTTGTTTGTCATTTACAATAACAGTTTCCTGTGTATGTCTAGACATATCTGAGGTTTGTTTGTCATTTACAATAACAGCTTCCTGTGTATGTCTAGGCATATCTGAGGTTTGTTTGTCATTTACAATAACAGCTTCCTGTGTATGTCTAGACATATCTGAGGTTTGTTTGTCATTTACAATAACAGCTTCCTGTGTATGTCTAGACATATCTGAGGTTTGTTTGTCATTTACAATAACAGCTTCCTCTGTATGTCTAGACATATCTGAGGTTTGTTTGTCATTTACAATAACAGCTTCCTGTGTATGTCTAGAAATATCTGAGGTTTGTTTGTCATTTACAATAACAGCTTCCTGTGTATGTCTAGGCATATCTGAGGTTTGTTTGTCATTTACAATAACAGCTTCCTGTGTATGTCTAGACATATCTGAGGTTTGTTTGTCATTTACAATAACAGCTTCCTGTGTATGTCTAGGCATATCTGAGGTTTGTTTGTCATTTACAATAACAGCTTCCTGTGTATGTCAAGGCATATCTGAGGTTTGTTTGTCATTTACAATAACAGCTTCCTGTGTATGTCTAGACATATCTGAGGTTTGTTTGTCATTTACAATAACAGCTTCCTGTGTATGTCTAGACATATCTGAGGTTTGTTTGTCATTTACAATAACAGCTTCCTGTGTATGTCTAGGCATATCTGAGGTTTGTTTGTCATTTACAATAACAGCTTCCTGTGTATGTCTAGGCATATCTGAGGTTTGTTTGTCATTTACAATAACAGCTTCCTGTGTATGTCTAGGCATATCTGAGGTTTGTTTGTCATTTACAATAACAGCTTCCTGTGTATGTCTAGACATATCTGAGGTTTGTTTGTCATTTACAATAACAGCTTCCTGTGTATGTCTAGGCATATCTGAGGTTTGTTTGTCATTTACAATAACAGCTTCCTGTGTATGTCTAGACATATCTGAGGTTTGTTTGTCATTTACAATAACAGCTTCCTGTGTATGTCTAGACATATCTGAGTTTTTTTTGTCATTTACAATAACAGCTTCCTGTGTATGTCTAGGCATATCTGAGGTTTGTTTGTCATTTACAATAACAGCTTCCTGTGTATGTCTAGGCATATCTGAGGTTTGTTTGTCATTTACAATAACAGCTTCCTGTGTATGTCAAGGCATATCTGAGGTTTGTTTGTCATTTACAATAACAGCTTCCTGTGTATGTCTAGACATATCTGAGGTTTGTTTGTCATTTACAATAACAGCTTCCTGTGTATGTCTAGAAATATCTGAGGTTTGTTTGTCATTTACAATAACAGCTTCCTGTGTATGTCTAGGCATATCTGAGGTTTGTTTGTCATTTACAATAACAGCTTCCTGTGTATGTCTAGACATATCTGAGGTTTGTTTGTCATTTACAATAACAGCTTCCTGTGTATGTCTAGGCATATCTGAGGTTTGTTTGTCATTTACAATAACAGCTTCCTGTGTATGTCAAGGCATATCTGAGGTTTGTTTGTCATTTACAATAACAGCTTCCTGTGTATGTCTAGACATATCTGAGGTTTGTTTGTCATTTACAATAACAGCTTCCTGTGTATGTCTAGACATATCTGAGGTTTGTTTGTCATTTACAATAACAGCTTCCTGTGTATGTCTAGGCATATCTGAGGTTTGTTTGTCATTTACAATAACAGCTTTCTGTGTATGTCTAGGCATGTCTGAGGTTTGTTTGTCATTTACAATAACAGCTTCCTGTGTATGTCTAGACATATCTGAGGTTTGTTTGTCATTTACAATAACAGCTTCCTGTGTATGTCTAGACATATCTGAGGTTTGTTTGTCATTTACAATAACAGCTTCCTGTGTATGTCTAGGCATATCTGAGGTTTGTTTGTCATTTACAATAACAGCTTCCTGTGTATGTCTAGGCATATCTGAGGTTTGTTTGTCATTTACAATAACAGCTTCCTGTGTATGTCTAGGCATATCTGAGGTTTGTTTGTCATTTACAATAACAGCTTCCTGTGTATGTCTAGGCATATCTGAGGTTTGTTTGTCATTTACAATAACAGCTTCCTGTGTATGTCTAGGCATATCTGAGGTTTGTTTGTCATTTACAATAACAGCTTCCTGTGTATGTCTAGACATATCTGAGGTTTGTTTGTCATTTACAATAACAGCTTCCTGTGTATGTCTAGACATATCTGAGGTTTGTTTGTCATTTACAATAACAGCTTCCTGTGTATGTCTAGGCATATCTGAGGTTTGTTTGTCATTTACAATAACAGCTTCCTGTGTATGTCTAGGCATATCTGAGGTTTGTTTGTCATTTACAATAACAGCTTCCTGTGTATGTCTAGGCATATCTGAGGTTTGTTTGTCATTTACAATAACAGCTTCCTGTGTATGTCAAGGCATATCTGAGGTTTGTTTGTCATTTACAATAACAGCTTCCTGTGTATGTCTAGACATATCTGAGGTTTGTTTGTCATTTACAATAACAGCTTCCTGTGTATGTCTAGACATATCTGAGGTTTGTTTGTCATTTACAATAACAGCTTCCTGTGTATGTCTAGGCATATCTGAGGTTTGTTTGTCATTTACAATAACAGCTTCCTGTGTATGTGTAGGCATATCTGAGGTTTGTTTGTCATTTACAATAACAGCTTCCTGTGTATGTCTAGGCATATCTGAGGTTTGTTTGTCATTTACAATAACAGCTTCCTGTGTATGTCAAGGCATATCTGAGGTTTGTTTGTCATTTACAATAACAGCTTCCTGTGTATGTCTAGACATATCTGAGGTTTGTTTGTCATTTACAATAACAGCTTCCTGTGTATGTCTAGACATATCTGAGGTTTGTTTGTCATTTACAATAACAGCTTCCTGTGTATGTCTAGGCATATCTGAGGTTTGTTTGTCATTTACAATAACAGCTTCCTGTGTATGTGTAGGCATATCTGAGGTTTGTTTGTCATTTACAATAACAGCTTCCTGTGTATGTCTAGGCATATCTGAGGTTTGTTTGTTATTTACAATAACAGCTTCCTGTGTATGTGTAGACATATCTGAGGTTTGTTTGTCATTTACAATAACAGCTTCCTGTGTATGTCTAGGCATATCTGAGGTTTGTTTGTCATTTACAATAACAGCTTCCTGTGTATGTCTAGACATATCTGAGGTTTGTTTGTCATTTACAATAACAGCTTCCTGTGTATGTCTAGACATATCTGAGGTTTTTTTGTCATTTACAATAACAGCTTCCTGTGTATGTCTAGGCATATCTGAGGTTTGTTTGTCATTTACAATAACAGCTTCCTGTGTATGTTTAGACATATCTGAGGTTTGTTTGTCATTTACAATAACAGCTTCCTGTGTATGTCTAGGCATATCTGAGGTTTGTTTTGCATTTACAATAACAGCTTCCTGTGTATGTTTAGACATATCTGAGGTTTGTTTGTCATTTACAATAACGGCTTCCTGTGTATGTCTAGGCATATCTGAGGTTTGTTTGTCATTTACAATAACAGCTTCCTGTGTATGTCTAGACATATCTGAGGTTTGTTTGTCATTTACAATAACAGCTTCCTGTGTATGTCTAGACATATCGGAGGTTTGTTTGTCATTTACAATAACAGCTTCCTGTGTATGTCTAGGCATATCTGAGGTTTGTTTGTCATTTACAATAACAGCTTCCTGTGTATGTCTAGGCATATCTGAGGTTTGTTTGTCATTTACAATAACAGCTTCCTGTGTATGTCTAGGCATATCTGAGGTTTGTTTGTCATTTACAATAACAGCTTCCTGTGTATGTCTAGGCATATCTGAGGTTTGTTTTTCATTTACAATAACAGCTTCCTGTGTATGTCTAAGCATATCTGAGGTTTGTTTGTCATTTACAATAACAGCTTCCTGTGTATGTCTAGGCATATCTGAGGTTTGTTTGTCATTTACAATAACAGCTTCCCGTGTATGTCTAGGCATATCTGAGGTTTGTTTGTCATTTACAATAACAGCTTCCTGTGTATGTCTAGGCATATCTGAGGTTTGTTTGTCATTTACAATAACAGCTTCCTGTGTATGTCTAGGCATATCTGAGGTTTGTTTGTCATTTACAATAACAGCTTCCTGTGTATGTCTAGACATATCTGAGGTTTGTTTGTCATTTACAATAACAGCTTCCTGTGTATGTCTAGACATATCTGAGGTTTGTTTGTCATTTACAATAACAGCTTCCTGTGTATGTCTAGGCATATCTGAGGTTTGTTTGTCATTTACAATAACAGCTTCCTGTGTATGTCTAGGCATATCTGAGGTTTGTTTGTCATTTACAATAACAGCTTCCTGTGTATGTCTAGGCATATCTGAGGTTTGTTTGTCATTTACAATAACAGCTTCCTGTGTATGTCTAGGCATATCTGAGGTTTGTTTGTCATTTACAATAACAGCTTCCTGTGTATGTCTAGGCATATCTGAGGTTTGTTTTTCATTTACAATAACAGCTTCCTGTGTATGTCTAAGCATATCTGAGGTTTGTTTGTCATTTACAATAACAGCTTCCTGTGTATGTCTAGGCATATCTGAGGTTTGTTTGTCATTTACAATAACAGCTTCCCGTGTATGTCTAGGCATATCTGAGGTTTGTTTGTCATTTACAATAACAGCTTCCTGTGTATGTCTAGACATATCTGAGTTTTTTTTGTCATTTACAATAACAGCTTCCTGTGTATGTCTAGGCATATCTGAGGTTTGTTTGTCATTTACAATAACAGCTTCCTGTGTATGTCTAGGCATATCTGAGGTTTGTTTGTCATTTACAATAACAGCTTCCTGTGTATGTCAAGGCATATCTGAGGTTTGTTTGTCATTTACAATAACAGCTTCCTGTGTATGTCTAGACATATCTGAGGTTTGTTTGTCATTTACAATAACAGCTTCCTGTGTATGTCTAGACATATCTGAGGTTTGTTTGTCATTTACAATAACAGCTTCCTGTGTATGTCTAGGCATATCTGAGGTTTGTTTGTCATTTACAATAACAGCTTCCTGTGTATGTGTAGGCATATCTGAGGTTTGTTTGTCATTTACAATAACAGCTTCCTGTGTATGTCTAGGCATATCTGAGGTTTGTTTGTTATTTACAATAACAGCTTCCTGTGTATGTGTAGACATATCTGAGGTTTGTTTGTCATTTACAATAACAGCTTCCTGTGTATGTCTAGGCATATCTGAGGTTTGTTTGTCATTTACAATAACAGCTTCCTGTGTATGTCTAGACATATCTGAGGTTTGTTTGTCATTTACAATAACAGCTTCCTGTGTATGTCTAGACATATCTGAGGTTTTTTTGTCATTTACAATAACAGCTTCCTGTGTATGTCTAGGCATATCTGAGGTTTGTTTGTCATTTACAATAACAGCTTCCTGTGTATGTTTAGACATATCTGAGGTTTGTTTGTCATTTACAATAACAGCTTCCTGTGTATGTGTAGGCATATCTGAGGTTTGTTTTGCATTTACAATAACAGCTTCCTGTGTATGTTTAGACATATCTGAGGTTTGTTTGTCATTTACAATAACGGCTTCCTGTGTATGTCTAGGCATATCTGAGGTTTGTTTGTCATTTACAATAACAGCTTCCTGTGTATGTCTAGACATATCTGAGGTTTGTTTGTCATTTACAATAACAGCTTCCTGTGTATGTCTAGACATATCGGAGGTTTGTTTGTCATTTACAATAACAGCTTCCTGTGTATGTCTAGGCATATCTGAGGTTTGTTTGTCATTTACAATAACAGCTTCCTGTGTATGTCTAGGCATATCTGAGGTTTGTTTGTCATTTACAATAACAGCTTCCTGTGTATGTCTAGGCATATCTGAGGTTTGTTTGTCATTTACAATAACAGCTTCCTGTGTATGTCTAGGCATATCTGAGGTTTGTTTGTCATTTACAATAACAGCTTCCTGTGTATGTCTAAGCATATCTGAGGTTTGTTTGTCATTTACAATAACAGCTTCCTGTGTATGTCTAGGCATATCTGAGGTTTGTTTGTCATTTACAATAACAGCTTCCCGTGTATGTCTAGGCATATCTGAGGTTTGTTTGTCATTTACAATAACAGCTTCCTGTGTATGTCTAGGCATATCTGAGGTTTGTTTGTCATTTACAATAACAGCTTCCTGTGTATGTCTAGGCATATCTGAGGTTTGTTTGTCATTTACAATAACAGCTTCCTGTGTATGTCTAGGCATATCTGAGGTTTGTTTGTCATTTACAATAACAGCTTCCTGTGTATATCTAGGCATATCTGAGGTTTGTTTGTCATTTACAAAACAGCTTCCTGTGTATGTCTAGGCATATCTGAGGTTTGTTTGTCATTTACAATAACAGCTTCCTGTGTATGTCTAGACATATCTGAGGTTTGTTTGTCATTTACAATAACAGCTTCCTGTGTATGTCTAGGCATATCTGAGGTTTGTTTGTCATTTACAATAACAGCTTCCTGTGTATGTCTAGACATATCTGAGGTTTGTTTGTCATTTACAATAACAGCTTCCTGTGTATGTCTAGGCATATCTGAGGTTTGTTTGTCATTTACAATAACAGCTTCCTGTGTATGTCTAGGCATGTCTGAGGTTTGTTTGTCATTTACAATAACAGCTTCCTGTGTATGTCTAGACATATCTGAGGTTTGTTTGTCATTTACAATAACATCTTCCTGTGTATGTCTAGACATATCTGAGGTTTGTTTGTCATTTACAATAACAGCTTCCTGTGTATGTCTAGACATATCTGAGGTTTGTTTGTCATTTACAATAACAGCTTCCTGTGTATGTCTAGGCATATCTGAGGTTTGTTTGTCATTTACAATAACAGCTTTCTGTGTATGTCTAGGCATGTCTGAGGTTTGTTTGTCATTTACAATAACAGCTTCCTGTGTATGTCTAGACATATCTGAGGTTTGTTTGTCATTTACAATAACAGCTTCCTGTGTATGTCTAGACATATCTGAGGTTTGTTTGTCATTTACAATAACAGCTTCCTGTGTATGTCTAGGCATATCTGAGGTTTGTTTGTCATTTACAATAACAGCTTCCTGTGTATGTCTAGGCATATCTGAGGTTTGTTTGTCATTTACAATAACAGCTTCCTGTGTATGTCTAGGCATATCTGAGGTTTGTTTGTCATTTACAATAACAGCTTCCTGTGTATGTCTAGGCATATCTGAGGTTTGTTTGTCATTTACAATAACAGCTTCCTGTGTATGTCTAGGCATATCTGAGGTTTGTTTGTCATTTACAATAACAGCTTCCTGTGTATGTCTAGACATATCTGAGGTTTGTTTGTCATTTACAATAACAGCTTCCTGTGTATGTCTAGACATATCTGAGGTTTGTTTGTCATTTACAATAACAGCTTCCTGTGTATGTCTAGGCATATCTGAGGTTTGTTTGTCATTTACAATAACAGCTTCCTGTGTATGTCTAGGCATATCTGAGGTTTGTTTGTCATTTACAATAACAGCTTCCTGTGTATGTCTAGGCATATCTGAGGTTTGTTTGTCATTTACAATAACAGCTTCCTGTGTATGTCAAGGCATATCTGAGGTTTGTTTGTCATTTACAATAACAGCTTCCTGTGTATGTCTAGACATATCTGAGGTTTGTTTGTCATTTACAATAACAGCTTCCTGTGTATGTCTAGACATATCTGAGGTTTGTTTGTCATTTACAATAACAGCTTCCTGTGTATGTCTAGGCATATCTGAGGTTTGTTTGTCATTTACAATAACAGCTTCCTGTGTATGTGTAGGCATATCTGAGGTTTGTTTGTCATTTACAATAACAGCTTCCTGTGTATGTCTAGGCATATCTGAGGTTTGTTTGTCATTTACAATAACAGCTTCCTGTGTATGTCAAGGCATATCTGAGGTTTGTTTGTCATTTACAATAACAGCTTCCTGTGTATGTCTAGACATATCTGAGGTTTGTTTGTCATTTACAATAACAGCTTCCTGTGTATGTCTAGACATATCTGAGGTTTGTTTGTCATTTACAATAACAGCTTCCTGTGTATGTCTAGGCATATCTGAGGTTTGTTTGTCATTTACAATAACAGCTTCCTGTGTATGTGTAGGCATATCTGAGGTTTGTTTGTCATTTACAATAACAGCTTCCTGTGTATGTCTAGGCATATCTGAGGTTTGTTTGTTATTTACAATAACAGCTTCCTGTGTATGTGTAGACATATCTGAGGTTTGTTTGTCATTTACAATAACAGCTTCCTGTGTATGTCTAGGCATATCTGAGGTTTGTTTGTCATTTACAATAACAGCTTCCTGTGTATGTCTAGACATATCTGAGGTTTGTTTGTCATTTACAATAACAGCTTCCTGTGTATGTTTAAAAATATCTGAGGTTTGTTTGTCATTTACAATAACAGCTTCCTGTGTATGTCTAGGCATATCTGAGGTTTGTTTGTCATTTACAATAACAGCTTCCTGTGTATGTTTAGACATATCTGAGGTTTGTTTGTCATTTACAATAACAGCTTCCTGTGTATGTCTAGGCATATCTGAGGTTTGTTTGTCATTTACAATAACAGCTTCCTGTGTATGTCTAGACATATCTGAGGTTTGTTTGTCATTTACAATAACAGCTTCCTGTGTATGTCTAGGCATATCTGAGGTTTGTTTGTCATTTACAATAACAGCTTCCTGTGTATGTCTAGGTATATCTGAGGTTTGTTTGTCATTTACAATAACAGCTTCCTGTGTATGTCTAGGCATATCTGAGGTTTGTTTGTCATTTACAATAACAGCTTCCTGTGTATGTCTAGGCATATCTGAGGTTTGTTTGTCATTTACAATAACAGCTTCCTGTGTATGTCTAGGCATATCTGAGGTTTGTTTGTCATTTACAATAACAGCTTCCTGTGTATGTCTAGGTATATCTGAGGTTTGTTTGTCATTTACAATAACAGCTTCCTGTGTATGTCTAGGCATATCTGAGGTTTGTTTGTCATTTACAATAACAGCTTCCTGTGTATGTCTAGACATATCTGAGGTTTGTTTGTCATTTACAATAACAGCTTCCTCTGTATGTCTAGACATATCTGAGGTTTGTTTGTCATTTACAATAACAGCTTCCTGTGTATGTCTAGACATATCTGAGTTTTTTTTGTCATTTACAATAACAGCTTCCTGTGTATGTCTAGGCATATCTGAGGTTTGTTTGTCATTTACAATAACAGCTTCCTGTGTATGTCTAGACATATCTGAGGTTTGTTTGTCATTTACAATAACAGCTTCCTGTGTATGTCTAGGCATATCTGAGGTTTGTTTGTCATTTACAATAACAGCTTCCTGTGTATGTCTAGGCATATCTGAGGTTTGTTTGTCATTTACAATAACAGCTTCCTGTGTATGTCTAGGCATATCTGAGGTTTGTTTGTCATTTACAATAACAGCTTCCTGTGTATGTCTAGGCATATCTGAGGTTTGTTTGTCATTTACAATAACAGCCTCCTGTGTATGTCTAGGCATATCTGAGGTTTGTTTGTCATTTACAATAACAGCTTCCTGTGTATTTCTAGGCATATCTGAGGTTTGTTTGTCATTTACAATAACAGCTTCCTGTGTATGTCTAGGCATATCTGAGGTTTGTTTGTCATTTACAATAACAGCTTCCTGTGTATGTCTAGGCATATCTGAGGTTTGTTTGTCATTTACAATAACAGCTTCCTGTGTATGTCTAGACATATCTGAGGTTTGTTTGTCATTTACAATAACAGCTTCCTGTGTATGTCTAGACATATCTGAGGTTTGTTTGTCATTTACAATAACAGCTTCCTGTGTATGTCTAGGCATATCTGAGGTTTGTTTGTCATTTACAATAACAGCTTCCTGTGTATGTCTAGGTATATCTGAGGTTTGTTTGTCATTTACAATAACAGCTTCCTGTGTATGTCTAGGCATATCTGAGGTTTGTTTGTCATTTACAATAACAGCTTCCTGTGTATGTCTAGGCATATCTGAGGTTTGTTTGTCATTTACAATAACAGCTTCCTGTGTATGTCTAGGCATATCTGAGGTTTGTTTGTCATTTACAATAACAGCTTCCTGTGTATGTCTAGGTATATCTGAGGTTTGTTTGTCATTTACAATAACAGCTTCCTGTGTATGTCTAGGCATATCTGAGGTTTGTTTGTCATTTACAATAACAGCTTCCTGTGTATGTCTAGACATATCTGAGGTGTGTTTGTCATTTACAATAACAGCTTCCTGCGTATGTCTAGGCATATCTGAGGTTTGTTTGTCATTTACAATAACAGCTTCCTGTGTATGTCTAGGCATATCTGATGTTTGTTTGTCATTTACAATAACAGCTTCCTGTGTATGTCTAGACATATCGGAGGTTTCTTTGTCATTTACAGTAACAGCTTCCTGTGTATGTCTAGACATATCTGAGGTTTGTTTGTCATTTACAATAACAGCTTCCTGTGTATGTCTAGACATATCTGAGGTTTGTTTGTCATTTACAATAACAGCTTCCTGTGTATGTCTAGACATATCTGAGTTTTTTTTGTCATTTACAATAACAGCTTCCTGTGTATGTCTAGGCATATCTGAGGTTTGTTTGTCATTTACAATAACAGCTTCCTGTGTATGTCTAGGCATATCTGAGGTTTGTTTGTCATTTACAATAACAGCTTCCTGTGTATGTCAAGGCATATCTGAGGTTTGTTTGTTATTTACAATAACAGCTTCCTGTGTATGTCTAGACATATCTGAGGTTTGTTTGTCATTTACAATAACAGCTTCCTGTGTATGTCTAGGCATATCTGAGGTTTGTTTGTCATTTACAATAACAGCTTCCTGTGTATGTCTAGGCATATCTGAGGTTTGTTTGTCATTTACAATAACAGCTTCCTGTGTATGTCTAGGCATATCTGAGGTTTGTTTGTCATTTACAATAACAGCTTCCTGTGTATGTCTAGGCATATCTGAGGTTTGTTTGTCATTTACAATAACAGCTTCCTGTGTATGTCTAGGCATATCTGAGGTTTGTTTGTCATTTACAATAACAGCTTCCTGTGTATGTCTAGGCATATCTGAGGTTTGTTTGTCATTTACAATAACAGCTTCCTGTGTATGTCTAGGCATATCTGAGGTTTGTTTGTCATTTACAATAACAGCTTCCTGTGTATGTCTAGGCATATCTGAGGTTTGTTTGTCATTTACAATAACAGCTTCCTGTGTATGTCTAGACATATCTGAGGTTTGTTTGTCATTTACAATAACAGCTTCCTGTGTATGTCTAGGCATATCTGAGGTTTGTTTGTCATTTACAATAACAGCTTCCTGTGTATGTCTAGGCATATCTGAGGTTTGTTTGTCATTTACAATAACAGCTTCCTGTGTATGTCTAGACATATCTGAGGTTTGTTTGTCATTTACAATAACAGCTTCCTGTGTATGTCTAGGCATATCTGAGGTTTGTTTGTCATTTACAATAACAGCTTCCTGTGTATGTCTAGACATATCTGAGGTTTGTTTGTCATTTACAATAACAGCTTCCTGTGTATGTCTAGGCATATCTGAGGTTTGTTTGTCATTTACAATAACAGCTTCCGTGTATGTCTAGGCATATCTGATGTTAGTTTGTCATTTACAATAACAGCTTCCTGTGTATGTCTAGGCATATCTGAGGTTTGTTTGTCATTTACAATAACAGCTTCCTGTGTATGTCTAGACATATCTGAGGTTTGTTTGTCATTAACAATAACAGCTTCCTGTGTATGTCTAGACATTTCTGAGGTTTGTTTGTCATTTACAATAACAGCTTCCTGTGTATGTCTAGACATATCTGAGGTTTGTTTGTCATTTACAATAACAGCTTCCTGTGTATGTCTAGGCATATCTGAGGTTTGTTTGTCATTTACAATAACAGCTTCCTGTGTATGTCTAGGCATATCTGAGGTTTGTTTGTCATTTACAATAACAGCTTCCTGTGTATGTCTAGACATATCTGAGGTTTGTTTGTCATTTACAATAACAGCTTCCTGTGTATGTCTAGACATATCTGAGGTTTGTTTGTCATTTACAATAACAGCTTCCTGTGTATGTCTAGGCATATCTGAGGTTTGTTTGTCATTTACAATAACAGCTTCCTGTGTATGTCTAGGCATATCTGAGGTTTGTTTGTCATTTACAATAACAGCTTCCTGTGTATGTCTAGGCATATCTGAGGTTTGTTTGTCATTTACAATAACAGCTTCCTGTGTATGTCTAGGCATATCTGAGGTTTGTTTGTCATTTACAATAACAGCTTCCTGTGTATGTCTAGGCATATCTGAGGTTTGTTTGTCATTTACAATAACAGCTTCCTGTGTATGTCTAGGCATATCTGAGGTTTGTTTGTCATTTACAATAACAGCTTCCTGTGTATGTCTAGACATATCTGAGGTTTGTTTGTCATTTACAATAACAGCTTCCTGTGTATGTCTAGGCATATCTGAGGTTTGTTTGTCATTTACAATAACAGCTTCCTGTGTATGTCTAGACATATCTGAGGTTTGTTTGTCATTTACAATAACAGCTTCCTGTGTATGTCTAGACATATCTGAGGTTTGTTTGTCATTTACAATAACAGCTTCCTGTGTATGTCTAGGCATATCTGAGGTTTGTTTGTCATTTACAATAACAGCTTCCTGTGTATGTCTAGACATATCTGAGGTTTGTTTGTCATTTACAATAACAGCTTCCTGTGTATGTCTAGGCATATCTGAGGTTTGTTTGTCATTTACAATAACAGCTTCCTGTGTATGTCTAGGCATATCTGAGGTTTGTTTGTCATTTACAATAACAGCTTCCTGTGTATGTCTAGGCATATCTGAGGTTTGTTTGTCATTTACAATAACAGCTTCCTGTGTATGTCTAGGCATATCTGAGGTTTGTTTGTCATTTACAATAACAGCTTCCTGTGTATGTCTAGGCATATATGAGATTTGTTTGTCATTTACAATAACAGCTTCCTGTGTATGTCTATACATATCTGAGGTTTGTTTGTCATTTACAATAACAGCTTCCTGTGTATGTCTAGGCATATCTGAGGTTTTTTTGTCATTTACAATAACAGCTTCCTGTGTATGTCTAGGCATATCTGAGGTTTGTTTGTCATTTACAATAACAGCTTCCTGTGTATGTCTAGGCATATCTGAGGTTTGTTTGTCATTTACAATAACAGCTTCCTGTGTATGTCTAGGCATATCTGAGGTTTGTTTGTCATTTACAATAACAGCTTCCGGTGTATGTCTAGACATATCTGAGGTCTGTTTGTCATTTACAATAACAGCTTCCTGTGTATGTCTAGGCATATCTGAGGTTTGTTTGTCATTTACTATAACAGCTTCCTCGTGTATGTCTAGACATATCTGAGGTTTGTTTGTCATTAACAATAACAGCTTCCTGTGTATGTCTAGACATATCTGAGGTTTGTTTGTCATTTACAATAACAGCTTCCTGTGTATGTCTAGGCATATCTGAGGTTTGTTTGTCATTTACAATAACAGCTTCCTGTGTATGTCTAGGCATATCTGAGGTTTGTTTGTCATTTACAATAACAGCTTCCTGTGTATGTCTAGACATATCTGAGGTTTGTTTGTCATTTACAATAACAGCTTCCTGTGTATGTCTAGGCATATCTGAGGTTTGTTTGTCATTTACAATAACAGCTTCCTGGGTATGTCTAGACATATCTGAGGTTTGTTTGTCATTTACAATAACAGCTTCCTGTGTATGTCTAGACATATCTGGGGTTTGTTTGTCATTTACAATAACAGCTTCCTGTGTATGTCTAGGCATATCTGAGGTTTGTTTGTCATTTACAATAACAGCTTCCTGTGTATGTCTAGGCATATCTGAGGTTTGTTTGTCATTTACAATAACAGCTTCCTGTGTATGTCTAGACATATCTGAGGTTTGTTTGTCATTTACAATAACAGCTTCCTGTGTATGTCTAGGCATATCTGAGGTTTGTTTGTCATTTACAATAACAGCTTCCTGTGTATGTCTAGGCATATCTGAGGTTTGTTTGTCATTTACAATAACAGCTTCCTGTGTATGTCTAGGCATATCTGAGGTTTGTTTGTCATTTACAATAACAGCTTCCTGTGTATGTCTAGGCATATCTGAGGTTTGTTTGTCATTTACAATAACAGCTTCCTGTGTATGTCGAAGCATATCTGAGGTTTGTTTGTCATTTACAATAACAGCTTCCTGTGTATGTCTAGGCATATCTGAGGTTTGTTTGTCATTTACAATAACAGCTTCCTGTGTATTTCTAGGCATATCTGAGGTTTGTTTGTCATTTACAATAACAGCTTCCTGTGTATGTCTAGACATATCTGAGGTTTGTTTGTCATTTACAATAACAGCTTCCTGTGTATGTCTAGGCATATCTGAGGTTTGTTTGTCATTTACAATAACAGCTTCCTGTGTATGTCTAGACATATCTGAGGTTTGTTTGTCATTTACAATAACAGCTTCCTGTGTATGTCTAGGCATATCTGAGGTTTGTTTGTCATTTACAATAACAGCTTCCTGTGTATGTCGAGGCATATCTGAGGTTTGTTTGTCATTTACAATAACAGCTTCCTGTGTATGTCTAGGCATATCTGAGGTTTGTTTGTCATTTACAATAACAGCTTCCTGTGTATGTCTAGGCATATCTGAGGTTTGTTTGTCATTTACAATAACAGCTTCCTGTGTATGTCTAGACATATCTGAGGTTTGTTTGTCATTTACAATAACAGCTTCCTGTGTATGTCTAGGCATATCTGAGGTTTGTTTGTCATTTACAATAACAGCTTCCTGTGTATGTCTAGACATCTCTGAGGTTTGTTTGTCATTTACAATAACAGCTTCCTGTGTATGTCTAGACATATCTGAGGTTTGTTTGTCATTTACAATAACAGTTTCCTGTGTATGTCTAGGCATGTCTGAGGTTTGTTTGTCATTTACAATAACAGCTTCCTGTGTATGTCTAGACATATCTGAGGTTTGTTTGTCATTTACAATAACAGCTTCCTGTGTATGTCTAGACATATCTGAGGTTTGTTTGTCATTTACAATAACATCTTCCTGTGTATGTCTAGGCATATCTGAGGTTTTTTTGTCATTTACAATAACAGCTTCCTGTGTATGTCTAGGCATATCTGAGGTTTGTTTGTCATTTACAATAACAGCTTCCTGTGTATGTCAAGGCATATCTGAGGTTTGTTTGTCATTTACAATAACAGCTTCCTGTGTATGTCTAGGCATATCTGAGGTTTGTTTGTCATTTACAATAACAGCTTCCTGTGTATGTCTAGACATATCTGAGGTTTGTTTGTCATTTACAATAACAGCTTCCTGTGTATGTCTAGGCATATCTGAGGTTTGTTTGTCATTTACAATAACAGCTTCCTGTGTATGTCTAGACATATCTGAGGTTTGTTTGTCATTTACAATAACAGCTTCCTGTGTATGTCTAGACATATCTGAGGTTTGTTTGTCATTTACAATAACAGCTTCCTGTGTATGTCTAGGCATATCTGAGGTTTGTTTGTCATTTACAATAACAGCTTCCTGTGTATGTCTAGGCATATCTGAGGTTTGTTTGTCATTTACAATAACAGCTTCCTGTGTATGTCTAGACATATCTGAGGTTTGTTTGTCATTTACAATAACAGCTTCCTGTGTATGTCTAGGCATATCTGAGGTTTGTTTGTCATTTACAATAACAGCTTCCTGTGTATGTCTAGACATATCTGAGGTTTGTTTGTCATTTACAATAACAGCTTCCTGTGTATGTCTAGACATATCTGAGGTTTGTTTGTCATTTACAATAACAGCTTCCTGTGTATGTCTAGGCATATCTGAGGTTTGTTTGTCATTTACAATAACAGCTTCCTGTGTATGTCTAGACATATCTGAGGTTTGTTTGTCATTTACAATAACAGCTTCCTGTGTATGTCTAGGCATATCTGAGGTTTGTTTGTCATTTACAATAACAGCTTCCTGTGTATGTCTAGGCATGTCTGAGGTTTGTTTGTCATTTACAATAACAGCTTCCTGTGTATGTCTAGACATATCTGAGGTTTGTTTGTCATTTACAATAACAGCTTTCTGTGTATGTCTAGACATATCTGAGGTTTGTTTGTCATTTACAATAACAGCTTCCTGTGTATGTCTAGGCATATCTGAGGTTTTTTTGTCATTTACAATAACAGCTTCCTGTGTATGTCTAGGCATATCTGAGGTTTGTTTGTCATTTACAATAACAGCTTCCTGTGTATGTCTAGGCATATCTGAGGTTTCTTTGTCATTTACAATAACAGCTTCCTGTGTATGTCTAGGCATATCTGAGGTTTGTTTGTCATTTACAATAACAGCTTCCTGTGTATGTCTAGACATATCTGAGGTTTGTTTGTCATTTACAATAACAGCTTCCTGTATATGTCTAGGCATATCTGAGGTTTGTTTGTCATTTACTATAACAGCTTCCTGTGTATGTCTAGACATATCTGAGGTTTGTTTGTCATTTACTATAACAGCTTCCTGTGTATGTCTAGACATATCTGAGGTTTGTTTGTCTTTAACAATAACAGCTTCCTGTGTATGTCTAGACATATCTGAGGTTTGTTTGTCATTTACAATAACAGCTTCCTGTGTATGTCTAGGCATATCTGAGGTTTGTTTGTCATTTACAATAACAGCTTCCTGTGTATGTCTAGGCATATCTGAGGTTTGTTTGTCATTTACAATAACAGCTTCCTGGGTATGTCTAGACATATCTGAGGTTTGTTTGTCATTTACAATAACAGCTTCCTGTGTATGTCTAGACATATCTGGGGTTTGTTTGTCATTTACAATAACAGCTTCCTGTGTATGTCTAGGCATATCTGAGGTTTGTTTGTCATTTACAATAACAGCTTCCTGTGTATGTCTAGGCATATCTGAGGTTTGTTTTTCATTTACAATAACAGCTTCCTGTGTATGTCTAGACATATCTGAGGTTTGTTTGTCATTTACAATAACAGCTTCCTGTGTATGTCTAGGCATATCTGAGGTTTGTTTGTCATTTACAATAACAGCTTCCTGTGTATGTCTAGGCATATCTGAGGTTTGTTTGTCATTTACAATAACAGCTTCCTGTGTATGTCTAGGCATATCTGAGGTTTGTTTGTCATTTACAATAACAGCTTCCTGTGTATGTCTAGGCATATCTGAGGTTTGTTTGTCATTTACAATAACAGCTTCCTGTGTATGTCTAGGCATATCTGAGGTTTGTTTGTCATTTACAATAACAGCTTCCTGTGTATGTCGAAGCATATCTGAGGTTTGTTTGTCATTTACAATAACAGCTTCCTGTGTATGTCTAGGCATATCTGAGGTTTGTTTGTCATTTACAATAACAGCTTCCTGTGTATGTCTAGGCATATCTGAGGTTTGTTTGTCATTTACAATAACAGCTTCCTGTGTATGTCTAGACATATCTGAGGTTTGTTTGTCATTTACAATAACAGCTTCCTGTGTATGTCTAGGCATATCTGAGGTTTGTTTGTCATTTACAATAACAGCTTCCTGTGTATGTCTAGACATATCTGAGATTTGTTTGTCATTTACAATAACAGCTTCCTGTGTATGTCTAGGCATATCTGAGGTTTGTTTGTCATTTACAATAACAGCTTCCTGTGTATGTCGAGACATATCTGAGGTTTGTTTGTCATTTACAATAACAGCTTCCTGTGTATGTCTAGGCATATCAGAGGTTTGTTTGTCATTTACAATAACAGCTTCCTGTGTATGTCTAGGCATATCTGAGGTTTGTTTGTCATTTACAATAACAGCTTCCTGTGTATGTCTAGACATATCTGAGGTTTGTTTGTCATTTACAATAACAGCTTCCTGTGTATGTCTAGGCATATCTGAGGTTTGTTTGTCATTTACAATAACAGCTTCCTGTGTATGTCTAGACATATCTGAGGTTTGTTTGTCATTTACAATAACAGCTTCCTGTGTATGTCTAGGCATATCTGAGGTTTGTTTGTCATTTACAATAACAGCTTCCTGTGTATGTCTAGGCATATCTGAGGTTTGTTTGTCATTTACAATAACAGCTTCCTGTGTATGTCTAGGCATATCTGAGGTTTGTTTGTCATTTACAATAACAGCTTCCTGTGTATGTCTAGACATATCTGAGGTTTGTTTGTCATTTACAATAACAGCTTCCTGTGTATGTCTAGGCATATCTGAGGTTTGTTTGTCATTTACAATAACAGCTTCCTGTGTATGTCTAGGCATATCTGATGTTTGTTTGTCATTTACAATAACAGCTTCCTGTGTATGTCTAGGCATATCTGAGGTTTGTTTGTCATTTACAAAAACAGCTTCCTGTGTATGTCTAGACATATCTGAGGTTTGTTTGTTATTTACAATAACAGCTTCCTATGTATGTCTAGGCATATCTGAGGTTTGTTTGTCATTTACAATAACAGCTTCCTGTGTATGTCTAGACATATCTGAGGTGTGTTTGTCATTAACAATAACAGCTTCCTGTGTATGTCTAGGCATATCTGAGGTTTGTTTGTCATTTACAATAACAGCTTCCTGTGTATGTCTAGGCATATCTGAGGTTTGTTTGTCATTTACAATAACAGCTTCCTGTGTATGTCTAGGCATATCTGAGGTTTGTTTGTCATTTACAATAACAGCTTCCTGTGTATGTATAGGCATATCTGAGGTTTGTTTGTCATTTACAATAACAGCTTCCTGTGTATGTCTTGACATATCTGAGGTTTGTTTGTCATTTACAATAACAGCTTCCTGTGTATGTCTAGACATATCTGAGGTTTGTTTGTCATTTACAATAACAGCTTCCTGTGTTTGTCTAGTCATATCTGAGGTTTGTTTGTCATTTACAATAACAGCTTCCTGTGTATGTCTAGACATATCTGAGGTTTGTTTGTCATTTACAATAACAGCTTCCTGTGTATGTCTAGACATATCTGAGGTTTGTTTGTCATTTACAATAACAGCTTCCTGTGTATGTCTAGGCATAACTGAGGTTTGTTTGTCATTTACAATAACAGCTTCCTGTGTATGTCTAGACATATCTGAGGTTTGTTTGTCATTTACAATAACAGCTTCCTGTGTATGTCTAGGCATATCTGAGGTTTGTTTGTCATTTACAATAACAGCTTCCTGTGTATGTCTAGGCATGTCTGAGGTTTGTTTGTCATTTACAATAACAGCTTCCTGTGTATGTCTAGGCATATCTGAGGTTTGTTTGTCATTTACAATAACAGCTTCCTGTGTATGTCTAGGCATATCTGAGGTTTGTTTGTCATTTACAATAACAGCTTCGTGTGTATGTCTAGGCATATCTGAGGTTTGTTTGTCATTTACAATAACAGCTTCCTGTGTATGTCTAGACATATCTGAGGTTTGTTTGTCATTTACAATAACAACTTCCTGTGTATGTCTAGGCATGTCTGAGGTTTGTTTGTCATTTACAATAACAGCTTCCTGTGTATGTCTAGACATATCTGAGGTTTGTTTGTCATTTACAATAACAGCTTCCTGTGTATGTCTAGACATATCTGAGGTTTGTTTGTCATTTACAATAACAGCTTCCTGTGTATGTCTAGGCATATCTGAGGTTTTTTTGTCATTTACAATAACAGCTTCCTGTGTATGTCTAGGCATATCTGAGGTTTGTTTGTTATTTACAATAACAGCTTCCTGTGTATGTCTAGGCATATCTGAGGTTTGTTTGTCATTTACAATAACAGCTTCCTGTGTATGTCTAGACATATCTGAGGTTTGTTTGTCATTTACAATAACAGCTTCCTGTGTATGTCTAGGCATATCTGAGGTTTGTTTGTCATTTACTATAACAGCTTCCTGTGTATGTCTAGACATATCTGAGGTTTGTTTGTCATTAACAATAACAGCTTCCTGTGTATGTCTAGACATTTCTGAGGTTTGTTTGTCATTTACAATAACAGCTTCCTGTGTATGTCTAGGCATATCTGAGGTTTGTTTGTCATTTACAATAACAGCTTCCTGTGTATGTCTAGGCATATCTGAGGTTTGTTTGTCATTTACAATAACAGCTTCCTGTGTATGTCTAGACATATCTGAGGTTTGTTTGTCATTTACAATAACAGCTTCCTGTGTATGTCTAGGCATATCTGAGGTTTGTTTGTCATTTACAATAACAGCTTCCTGGGTATGTCTAGACATATCTGAGGTTTGTTTGTCATTTACAATAACAGCTTCCTGTGTATGTCTAGACATATCTGGGGTTTGTTTGTCATTTACAATAACAGCTTCCTGTGTATGTCTAGGCATATCTGAGGTTTGTTTGTCATTTACAATAACAGCTTCCTGTGTATGTCTAGGCATATCTGAGGTTTGTTTGTCATTTACAATAACAGCTTCCTGTGTATGTCTAGGCATATCTGAGGTTTGTTTGTCATTTACAATAACAGCTTCCTGTGTATGTCTAGACATATCATTTACAATAACAGCTTCCTGTGTATGTCTAGACATATCTGAGGTTTGTTTGTCATTTACAATAACAGCTTCCTGTGTATGTCTAGGCATATCTGAGGTTTGTTTGTCATTTACAATAACAGCTTCCTGTGTATGTCTAGACATATCTGAGGTTTGTTTGTCATTTACAATAACAGCTTCCTGTGTATGTCTAGGCATATCTGAGGTTTGTTTGTCATTTACAATAACAGCTTCCTGTGTATGTCTAGGCATATCTGAGGTTTGTTTGTCATTTACAATAACAGCTTCCTGTGTATGTCTAGGCATATCTGAGGTTTGTTTGTCATTTACAATAACAGCTTCCTGTGTATGTCTAGACATATCTGAGGTTTGTTTGTCATTTACAATAACAGCTTCCTGTGTATGTCTAGGCATATCTGAGGTTTGTTTGTCATTTACAATAACAGCTTCCTGTGTATGTCTAGGCATATCTGAGTTTGTTTGTCATTTACAATAACAGCTTCCTGTGTATGTCTAGGCATATCTGAGGTTTGTTTGTCATTTACAATAACAGCTTCCTGTGTATGTCTAGACATATCTGAGGTTTGTTTGTCATTAACAATAACAGCTTCCTGTGTATGTCTAGACATTTCTGAGGTTTGTTTGTCATTTACAATAACAGCTTCCTGTGTATGTCTAGGCATATCTGAGGTTTGTTTGTCATTTACAATAACAGCTTCCTGTGTATGTCTAGGCATATCTGAGGTTTGTTTGTCATTTACAATAACAGCTTCCTGTGTATGTCTAGACATATCTGAGGTTTGTTTGTCATTTACAATAACAGCTTCCTGTGTATGTCTAGGCATATCTGAGGTTTGTTTGTCATTTACAATAACAGCTTCCTGTGTATGTCTAGACATATCTGAGGTTTGTTTGTCATTTACAATAACAGCTTCCTGTGTATGTCTAGGCATATCTGAGGTTTGTTTGTCATTTACAATAACAGCTTCCTGTGTATGTCTAGGCATATCTGAGGTTTGTTTGTCATTTACAATAACAGCTTCCTGTGTATGTCTAGGCATATCTGAGGTTTGTTTGTCATTTACAATAACAGCTTCCTGTGTATGTCTAGACATATCTGAGGTTTGTTTGTCATTTACAATAACAGCTTCCTGTGTATGTCTAGGCATATCTGAGGTTTGTTTGTCATTTACAATAACAGCTTCCTGTGTATGTCTAGGCATATCTGATGTTAGTTTGTCATTTACAATAACAGCTTCCTGTGTATGTCTAGGCATATCTGAGGTTTGTTTGTCATTTACAATAACAGCTTCCTGTGTATGTCTAGACATATCTGAGGTTTGTTTGTTATTTACAATAACAGCTTCCTATGTATGTCTAGGCATATCTGAGGTTTGTTTGTCATTTACAATAACAGCTTCCTGTGTATGTCTAGACATATCTGAGGTGTGTTTGTCATTAACAATAACAGCTTCCTGTGTATGTCTAGGCATATCTGAGGTTTGTTTGTCATTTACAATAACAGCTTCCTGTGTATGTCTAGGCATATCTGATGTTTGTTTGTCATTTACAATAACAGCTTCCTGTGTATGTCTAGGCATATCTGAGGTTTGTTTGTCATTTACAATAACAGCTTCCTGTGTATGTATAGGCATATCTGAGGTTTGTTTGTCATTTACAATAACAGCTTCCTGTGTATGTCTTGACATATCTGAGGTTTGTTTGTCATTTACAATAACAGCTTCCTGTGTATGTCTAGACATATCTGAGGTTTGTTTGTCATTTACAATAACAGCTTCCTGTGTTTGTCTAGTCATATCTGAGGTTTGTTTGTCATTTACAATAACAGCTTCCTGTGTATGTCTAGACATATCTGAGGTTTGTTTGTCATTTACAATAACAGCTTCCTGTGTATGTCTAGACATATCTGAGGTTTGTTTGTCATTTACAATAACAGCTTCCTGTGTATGTCTAGGCATATCTGAGGTTTGTTTGTCATTTACAATAACAGCTTCCTGTGTATGTCTAGACATATCTGAGGTTTGTTTGTCATTTACAATAACAGCTTCCTGTGTATGTCTAGGCATATCTGAGGTTTGTTTGTCATTTACAATAACAGCTTCCTGTGTATGTCTAGACATATCTGAGGTTTGTTTGTCATTTACAATACCAGCTTCCTGTGTATGTCTAGACATATCTGAGGTTTGTTTGTCATTTACAATAACAGCTTCCTGTGTATGTCTAGGCATATCTGAGGTTTGTTTGTCATTTACAATACCAGCTTCCTGTGTATGTCTAGGCATATCTGAGGTTTGTTTGTCATTTACAATAACAGCTTCCTGTGTATGTCTAGGCATATCTGAGGTTTGCTTGTCATTTACAATAACAGCTTCCTGTGTATGTCTAGGCATATCTGAGGTTTGTTTGTCATTTACAATAACAGCTTCCTGTGTATGTCTAGGCATATCTGAGGTGTGTTTGTCATTTACAATAACAGCTTCCTGTGTATGTCTAGACATATCTGAGGTTTGTTTGTCATTTACAATAACAGCTTCCTGTGTATGTCTAGGCATATCTGAGGTTTGTTTGTCATTTACAATAACAGCTTCCTGTGTATGTCTAGGCATATCTGATGTTTGTTTGTCATTTACAATAACAGCTTCCTGTGTATGTCTAGGCATATCTGAGGGTTTGTTTGTCATTTACAATAACAGCTTCCTGTGTATGTCTAGACATATCTGAGGTTTGTTTATTATTTACAATAACAGCTTCCTGTGTATGTCTAGGCATGTCTGAGGTTTGTTTGTCATTTACAATAACAGCTTCCTGTGTATGTCTAGACATATCTGAGGTTTGTTTGTCATTTACAATAACAGCTTCCTGTGTATGTCTAGACATATCGGAGGTTTGTTTGTCATTTACAATAACAGCTTCCTGTGTATGTCTAGGCATATCTGAGGTTTTTTTGTCATTTACAATAACAGCTTCCTGTGTATGTCTAGGCATATCTGAGGTTTGTTTGTCATTTACAATAACAGCTTCCTGTGTATGTCTAGGCATATCTGAGGTTTGTTTGTCATTTACAATAACAGCTTCCTGTGTATGTCTAGACATATCTGAGGTTTGTTTGTCATTTACAATAACAGCTTCCTGTGTATGTCTAGGCATATCTGAGGTTTGTTTGTCATTTACTATAACAGCTTCCTGTGTATGTCTAGACATATCTGAGGTTTGTTTGTCATTAACAATAACAGCTTCCTGTGTATGTCTAGACATTTCTGAGGTTTGTTTGTCATTTACAATAACAGCTTCCTGTGTATGTCTAGGCATATCTGAGGTTTGTTTGTCATTTACAATAACAGCTTCCTGTGTATGTCTAGGCATATCTGAGGTTTTTTGTCATTTACAATAACAGCTTCCTGTGTATGTCTAGACATATCTGAGGTTTGTTTGTCATTTACAATAACAGCTTCCTGTGTATGTCTAGGCATATCTGAGGTTTGTTTGTCATTTACAATAACAGCTTCCTGGGTATGTCTAGGCATATCTGAGGTTTGTTTGTCATTTACAATAACAGCTTCCTGTGTATGTCTAGACATATCTGGGGTTTGTTTGTCATTTACAATAACAGCTTCCTGTGTATGTCTAGGCATATCTGAGGTTTGTTTGTCATTTACAATAACAGCTTCCTGTGTATGTCTAGGCATATCTGAGGTTTGTTTGTCATTTACAATAACAGCTTCCTGTGTATGTCTAGGCATATCTGAGGTTTGTTTGTCATTTACAATAACAGCTTCCTGTGTATGTCTAGACATATCATTTACAATAACAGCTTCCTGTGTATGTCTAGACATATCTGAGGTTTGTTTGTCATTTACAATAACAGCTTCCTGTGTATGTCTAGGCATATCTGAGGTTTGTTTGTCATTTACAATAACAGCTTCCTGTGTATGTCTAGACATATCTGAGGTTTGTTTGTCATTTACAATAACAGCTTCCTGTGTATGTCTAGGCATATCTGAGGTTTGTTTGTCATTTACAATAACAGCTTCCTGTGTATGTCTAGGCATATCTGAGGTTTGTTTGTCATTTACAATAACAGCTTCCTGTGTATGTCTAGGCATATCTGAGGTTTGTTTGTCATTTACAATAACAGCTTCCTGTGTATGTCTAGACATATCTGAGGTTTGTTTGTCATTTACAATAACAGCTTCCTGTGTATGTCTAGGCATATCTGAGGTTTGTTTGTCATTTACAATAACAGCTTCCTGTGTATGTCTAGGCATATCTGATGTTAGTTTGTCATTTACAATAACAGCTTCCTGTGTATGTCTAGGCATATCTGAGGTTTGTTTGTCATTTACAATAACAGCTTCCTGTGTATGTCTAGACATATCTGAGGTTTGTTTGTCATTTACAATAACAGCTTCCTGTGTATGTCTAGACATTTCTGAGGTTTGTTTGTCATTTACAATAACAGCTTCCTGTGTATGTCTAGGCATATCTGAGGTTTGTTTGTCATTTACAATAACAGCTTCCTGTGTATGTCTAGGCATATCTGAGGTTTGTTTGTCATTTACAATAACAGCTTCCTGTGTATGTCTAGACATATCTGAGGTTTGTTTGTCATTTACAATAACAGCTTCCTGTGTATGTCTAGGCATATCTGAGGTTTGTTTGTCATTTACAATAACAGCTTCCTGTGTATGTCTAGACATATCTGAGGTTTGTTTGTCATTTACAATAACAGCTTCCTGTGTATGTCTAGACATATCTGGGGTTTGTTTGTCATTTACAATAACAGCTTCCTGTGTATGTCTAGGCATATCTGAGGTTTGTTTGTCATTTACAATAACAGCTTCCTGTGTATGTCTAGGCATATCTGAGGTTTGTTTGTCATTTACAATAACAGCTTCCTGTGTATGTCTAGGCATATCTGAGGTTTGTTTGTCATTTACAATAACAGCTTCCTGTGTATGTCTAGACATATCATTTACAATAACAGCTTCCTGTGTATGTCTAGACATATCTGAGGTTTGTTTGTCATTTACAATAACAGCTTCCTGTGTATGTCTAGGCATATCTGAGGTTTGTTTGTCATTTACAATAACAGCTTCCTGTGTATGTCTAGACATATCTGAGGTTTGTTTGTCATTTACAATAACAGCTTCCTGTGTATGTCTAGGCATATCTGAGGTTTGTTTGTCATTTACAATAACAGCTTCCTGTGTATGTCTAGGCATATCTGAGGTTTGTTTGTCATTTACAATAACAGCTTCCTGTGTATGTCTAGGCATATCTGAGGTTTGTTTGTCATTTACAATAACAGCTTCCTGTGTATGTCTAGACATATCTGAGGTTTGTTTGTCATTTACAATAACAGCTTCCTGTGTATGTCTAGGCATATCTGAGGTTTGTTTGTCATTTACAATAACAGCTTCCTGTGTATGTCTAGGCATATCTGATGTTAGTTTGTCATTTACAATAACAGCTTCCTGTGTATGTCTAGGCATATCTGAGGTTTGTTTGTCATTTACAATAACAGCTTCCTGTGTATGTCTAGACATATCTGAGGTTTGTTTGTTATTTACAATAACAGCTTCCTATGTATGTCTAGGCATATCTGAGGTTTGTTTGTCATTTACAATAACAGCTTCCTGTGTATGTCTAGACATATCTGAGGTGTGTTTGTCATTAACAATAACAGCTTCCTGTGTATGTCTAGGCATATCTGAGGTTTGTTTGTCATTTACAATAACAGCTTCCTGTGTATGTCTAGGCATATCTGATGTTTGTTTGTCATTTACAATAACAGCTTCCTGTGTATGTCTAGGCATATCTGAGGTTTGTTTGTCATTTACAATAACAGCTTCCTGTGTATGTATAGGCATATCTGAGGTTTGTTTGTCATTTACAATAACAGCTTCCTGTGTATGTCTTGACATATCTGAGGTTTGTTTGTCATTTACAATAACAGCTTCCTGTGTATGTCTAGACATATCTGAGGTTTGTTTGTCATTTACAATAACAGCTTCCTGTGTTTGTCTAGTCATATCTGAGGTTTGTTTGTCATTTACAATAACAGCTTCCTGTGTATGTCTAGACATATCTGAGGTTTGTTTGTCATTTACAATAACAGCTTCCTGTGTATGTCTAGACATATCTGAGGTTTGTTTGTCATTTACAATAACAGCTTCCTGTGTATGTCTAGGCATATCTGAGGTTTGTTTGTCATTTACAATAACAGCTTCCTGTGTATGTCTAGACATATCTGAGGTTTGTTTGTCATTTACAATAACAGCTTCCTGTGTATGTCTAGGCATATCTGAGGTTTGTTTGTCATTTACAATAACAGCTTCCTGTGTATGTCTAGACATATCTGAGGTTTGTTTGTCATTTACAATACCAGCTTCCTGTGTATGTCTAGACATATCTGAGGTTTGTTTGTCATTTACAATAACAGCTTCCTGTGTATGTCTAGGCATATCTGAGGTTTGTTTGTCATTTACAATACCAGCTTCCTGTGTATGTCTAGGCATATCTGAGGTTTGTTTGTCATTTACAATAACAGCTTCCTGTGTATGTCTAGGCATATCTGAGGTTTGTTTGTCATTTACAATAACAGCTTCCTGTGTATGTCTAGGCATATCTGAGGTTTGTTTGTCATTTACAATAACAGCTTCCTGTGTATGTCTAGGCATATCTGAGGTTTGTTTGTCATTTACAATAACAGCTTCCTGTGTATGTCTAGGCATATTTGAGGTTTGTTTGTCATTTACAATAACAGCTTCCTGTGTATGTCTAGGCATATCTGAGGTTTGGTTGTCATTTACAATAACAGCTTCCTGTGTATGTCTAGGCATATCTGAGGTTTGTTTGTCATTTACAATAACAGCTTCCTGTGTATGTCTAGGCATATCTGAGGTGTGTTTGTCATTTACAATAACAGCTTCCTGTGTATGTCTAGACATATCTGAGGTTTGTTTGTCATTTACAATAACAGCTTCCTGTGTATGTCTAGGCATATCTGAGGTTTGTTTGTCATTTACAATAACAGCTTCCTGTGTATGTCTAGGCATATCTGATGTTTGTTTGTCATTTACAATAACAGCTTCCAGTGTATGTCTAGGCATATCTGAGGGTTTGTTTGTCATTTACAATAACAGCTTCCTGTGTATGTCTAGACATATCTGAGGTTTGTTTATTATTTACAATAACAGCTTCCTATGTATGTCTAGGCATATCTGAGGTTTGTTTGTCATTTACAATAACAGCTTCCTGTGTATGTCTAGACATATCTGAGGTGTGTTTGTCATTTACAATAACAGCTTCCTGTGTATGTCTAGGCATATCTGAGGTTTGTTTGTCATTTACAATAACAGCTTCCTCTGTATGTCTAGGCATATCTAATGTTTGTTTGTCATTTACAATAACAGCTTCCTGTGTATGTCTAGACATATCTGAGGTTTGTTTGTCATTTACAATAACAGCTTCCTGTGTATGTCTAGGCATATCCGAGGTTTGTTTGTCATTTACAATAACAGCTTCCTGTGTATGTCTAGACATATCTGAGGTTTGTTTGTCATTTACAATAACAGCTTCCTGTGTATGTCTAGGCATATCTGAGGTTTGTTTGTCATTTACAATAACAGCTTCCTGGGTATGTCTAGACATATCTGAGGTTTGTTTGTCATTTACAATAACAGCTTCCTGTGTATGTCTAGACATATCTGGGGTTTGTTTGTCATTTACAATAACAGCTTCCTGTGTATGTCTAGGCATATCTGAGGTTTGTTTGTCATTTACAATAACAGCTTCCTGTGTATGTCTAGGCATATCTGAGGTTTGTTTGTCATTTACAATAACAGCTTCCTGTGTATGTCTAGGCATATCTGAGGTTTGTTTGTCATTTACAATAACAGCTTCCTGTGTATGTCTAGACATATCATTTACAATAACAGCTTCCTGTGTATGTCTAGACATATCTGAGGTTTGTTTGTCATTTACAATAACAGCTTCCTGTGTATGTCTAGGCATATCTGAGGTTTGTTTGTCATTTACAATAACAGCTTCCTGTGTATGTCTAGACATATCTGAGGTTTGTTTGTCATTTACAATAACAGCTTCCTGTGTATGTCTAGGCATATCTGAGGTTTGTTTGTCATTTACAATAACAGCTTCCTGTGTATGTCTAGGCATATCTGAGGTTTGTTTGTCATTTACAATAACAGCTTCCTGTGTATGTCTAGGCATATCTGAGGTTTGTTTGTCATTTACAATAACAGCTTCCTGTGTATGTCTAGACATATCTGAGGTTTGTTTGTCATTTACAATAACAGCTTCCTGTGTATGTCTAGGCATATCTGAGGTTTGTTTGTCATTTACAATAACAGCTTCCTGTGTATGTCTAGGCATATCTGATGTTAGTTTGTCATTTACAATAACAGCTTCCTGTGTATGTCTAGGCATATCTGAGGTTTGTTTGTCATTTACTATAACAGCTTCCTGTGTATGTCTAGACATATCTGAGGTTTGTTTGTCATTAACAATAACAGCTTCCTGTGTATGTCTAGACATTTCTGAGGTTTGTTTGTCATTTACAATAACAGCTTCCTGTGTATGTCTAGGCATATCTGAGGTTTGTTTGTCATTTACAATAACAGCTTCCTGTGTATGTCTAGGCATATCTGAGGTTTGTTTGTCATTTACAATAACAGCTTCCTGTGTATGTCTAGACATATCTGAGGTTTGTTTGTCATTTACAATAACAGCTTCCTGTGTAAGTCTAGGCATATCTGAGGTTTGTTTGTCATTTACAATAACAGCTTCCTGGGTATGTCTAGACATATCTGAGGTTTGTTTGTCATTTACAATAACAGCTTCCTGTGTATGTCTAGACATATCTGGGGTTTGTTTGTCATTTACAATAACAGCTTCCTGTGTATGTCTAGGCATATCTGAGGTTTGTTTGTCATTTACAATAACAGCTTCCTGTGTATGTCTAGGCATATCTGAGGTTTGTTTGTCATTTACAATAACAGCTTCCTGTGTATGTCTAGGCATATCTGAGGTTTGTTTGTCATTTACAATAACAGCTTCCTGTGTATGTCTAGACATATCATTTACAATAACAGCTTCCTGTGTATGTCTAGACATATCTGAGGTTTGTTTGTCATTTACAATAACAGCTTCCTGTGTATGTCTAGGCATATCTGAGGTTTGTTTGTCATTTACAATAACAGCTTCCTGTGTATGTCTAGACATATCTGAGGTTTGTTTGTCATTTACAATAACAGCTTCCTGTGTATGTCTAGGCATATCTGAGGTTTGTTTGTCATTTACAATAACAGCTTCCTGTGTATGTCTAGGCATATCTGAGGTTTGTTTGTCATTTACAATAACAGCTTCCTGTGTATGTCTAGGCATATCTGAGGTTTGTTTGTCATTTACAATAACAGCTTCCTGTGTATGTCTAGACATATCTGAGGTTTGTTTGTCATTTACAATAACAGCTTCCTGTGTATGTCTAGGCATATCTGAGGTTTGTTTGTCATTTACAATAACAGCTTCCTGTGTATGTCTAGGCATATCTGATGTTAGTTTGTCATTTACAATAACAGCTTCCTGTGTATGTCTAGGCATATCTGAGGTTTGTTTGTCATTTACAATAACAGCTTCCTGTGTATGTCTAGACATATCTGAGGTTTGTTTGTTATTTACAATAACAGCTTCCTATGTATGTCTAGGCATATCTGAGGTTTGTTTGTCATTTACAATAACAGCTTCCTGTGTATGTCTAGACATATCTGAGGTGTGTTTGTCATTAACAATAACAGCTTCCTGTGTATGTCTAGGCATATCTGAGGTTTGTTTGTCATTTACAATAACAGCTTCCTGTGTATGTCTAGGCATATCTGATGTTTGTTTGTCATTTACAATAACAGCTTCCTGTGTATGTCTAGGCATATCTGAGGTTTGTTTGTCATTTACAATAACAGCTTCCTGTGTATGTATAGGCATATCTGAGGTTTGTTTGTCATTTACAATAACAGCTTCCTGTGTATGTCTTGACATATCTGAGGTTTGTTTGTCATTTACAATAACAGCTTCCTGTGTATGTCTAGACATATCTGAGGTTTGTTTGTCATTTACAATAACAGCTTCCTGTGTTTGTCTAGTCATATCTGAGGTTTGTTTGTCATTTACAATAACAGCTTCCTGTGTATGTCTAGACATATCTGAGGTTTGTTTGTCATTTACAATAACAGCTTCCTGTGTATGTCTAGACATATCTGAGGTTTGTTTGTCATTTACAATAACAGCTTCCTGTGTATGTCTAGACATATCTGAGGTTTGTTTGTCATTTACAATAACAGCTTCCTGTGTATGTCTAGGCATATCTGAGGTTTGTTTGTCATTTACAATAACAGCTTCCTGTGTATGTCTAGACATATCTGAGGTTTGTTTGTCATTTACAATACCAGCTTCCTGTGTATGTCTAGACATATCTGAGGTTTGTTTGTCATTTACAATAACAGCTTCCTGTGTATGTCTAGGCATATCTGAGGTTTGTTTGTCATTTACAATACCAGCTTCCTGTGTATGTCTAGGCATATCTGAGGTTTGTTTGTCATTTACAATAACAGCTTCCTGTGTATGTCTAGGCATATCTGAGGTTTGTTTGTCATTTACAATAACGGCTTCCTGTGTATGTCTAGGCATATCTGAGGTTTGTTTGTCATTTACAATAACAGCTTCCTGTGTATGTCTAGGCATATCTGAGGTTTGTTTGTCATTTACAATAACAGCTTCCTGTGTATGTCTAGGCATATTTGAGGTTTGTTTGTCATTTACAATAACAGCTTCCTGTGTATGTCTAGACATATCTGAGGTTTGGTTGTCATTTACAATAACAGCTTCCTGTGTATGTCTAGGCATATCTGAGGTTTGTTTGTCATTTACAATAACAGCTTCCTGTGTATGTCTAGGCATATCTGAGGTGTGTTTGTCATTTACAATAACAGCTTCCTGTGTATGTCTAGACATATCTGAGGTTTGTTTGTCATTTACAATAACAGCTTCCTGTGTATGTCTAGGCATATCTGAGGTTTGTTTGTCATTTACAATAACAGCTTCCTGTGTATGTCTAGGCATATCTGATGTTTGTTTGTCATTTACAATAACAGCTTCCTGTGTATGTCTAGGCATATCTGAGGGTTTGTTTGTCATTTACAATAACAGCTTCCTGTGTATGTCTAGACATATCTGAGGTTTGTTTATTATTTACAATAACAGCTTCCTATGTATGTCTAGGCATATCTGAGGTTTGTTTGTCATTTACAATAACAGCTTCCTGTGTATGTCTAGACATATCTGAGGTTTGTTTGTCATTTACAATAACAGCTTCCTGTGTATGTCTAGGCATATCTGAGGTTTGTTTGTCATTTACAATAACAGCTTCCTCTGTATGTCTAGGCATATCTGAGGTTTGTTTGTCATTTACAATAACAGCTTCCTCTGTATGTCTAGGCATATCTAATGTTTGTTTGTCATTTACAATAACAGCTTCCTGTGTATGTCTAGACATATCTGAGGTTTGTTTGTCATTTACAATAACAGCTTCCTGTGTATGTCTAGACATATCTGAGGTTTGTTTGTCATTTACAATAACAGCTTCCTGTGTATGTCTAGACATATCTGAGGTTTGTTTGTCATTTACAATAACAGCTTCCTGTGTATGTCTAGGCATGTCTGAGGTTTGTTTGTCATTTACAATAACAGCTTCCTGTGTATGTCTAGGCATGTCTGAGGTTTGTTTGTCATTTACAATAACAGCTTCCTGTGTATGTCTAGACATATCTGAGGTTTGTTTGTCATTTACAATAACAGCTTCCTGTGTATGTCTAGACATATCTGAGGTTTGTTTGTCATTTACAATAACAGCTTCCTGTGTTTGTCTAGGCATATCTGAGGTTTGTTTGTCATTTACAATAACAGCTTCCTGTGTATGTCTAGGCATATCTGAGGTTTGTTTGTCATTTACAATAACAGCTTCCTGTGTATGTCTAGGCATATCTGAGGTTTGTTTGTCATTTACAATAACAGCTTCCTGTGTATGTCTAGACATATCTGAGGTTTGTTTGTCATTTACAATAACAGCTTCCTGTGTATGTCTAGACATATCTGAGGTTTGTTTGTCATTTACAATACCAGCTTCCTGTGTATGTCTAGGCATATCTGAGGTTTGTTTGTCATTTACAATAACAGCTTCCTGTGTATGTCTAGGCATATCTGAGGTTTGTTTGTCATTTACAATAACAGCTTCCTGTGTATGTCTAGGCATATCTGAGGTTTGTTTGTCATTTACAATAACAGCTTCCTGTGTATGTCTAGGCATATCTGAGGTTTGTTTGTCATTTACAATAACAGCTTCCTGTGTATGTCTAGGCATATTTGAGGTTTGTTTGTCATTTACAATAACAGCTTCCTGTGTATGTCTAGGCATATCTGAGGTTTGGTTGTCATTTACAATAACAGCTTCCTGTGTATGTCTAGGCATATCTGAGGTTTGTTTGTCATTTACAATAACAGCTTCCTGTGTATGTCTAGGCATATCTGAGGTTTGTTTGTCATTTACAATAACAGCTTCCTGTGTATGTCTAGACATATCTGAGGTTTGTTTGTCATTTACAATAACAGCTTCCTGTGTATGTCTAGGCATATCTGAGGTTTGTTTGTCATTTACAATAACAGCTTCCTGTGTATGTCTAGGCATATCTGATGTTTGTTTGTCATTTACAATAACAGCTTCCTGTGTATGTCTAGGCATATCTGAGGGTTTGTTTGTCATTTACAATAACAGCTTCCTGTGTATGTCTAGACATATCTGAGGTTTGTTTATTATTTACAATAACAGCTTCCTATGTATGTCTAGGCATATCTGAGGTTTGTTTGTCATTTACAATAACAGCTTCCTGTGTATGTCTAGACATATCTGAGGTGTGTTTGTCATTTACAATAACAGCTTCCTGTGTATGTCTAGGCATATCTGAGATTTGTTTGTCATTTACAATAACAGCTTCCTGTGTATGTCTAGGCATATCTAATGTTTGTTTGTCATTTACAATAACAGCTTCCTGTGTATGTCTAGGCATATCTGAGGTTTGTTTGTCATTTACAATAACAGCTTCCTGTGTATGTCTAGGCATATCAGAGGTTTGTTTGTCATTTACAATAACAGCTTCCTGTGTATGTCTTGACATATCTGAGGTTTGTTTGTCATTTACAATAACAGGTTCCTGTGTATGTCTAGACATATCTGAGGTTTGTTTGTCATTTACAATAACAGCTTCCTGTGTATGTCTAGGCATATCTGAGGTTTGTTTGTCATTTACAATAACAGCTCCTGTGTATGTCTAGACATATCTGAGGTTTGTTTGTCATTTACAATAACAGCTTCCTGTGTATGTCTAGGCATATCTGAGGTTTGTTTGTCATTTACAATAATGGCTTCCTCTGTATGTCTAGGCATATCTGATGTTTGTTTATCATTTACAATAACAGCTTCCTGTGTATGTCTAGGCATATCTGAGGTTTGTTTGTCATTTACAATAACAGCTTCCTGTGTATGTCTAGACATATCTGAGGTTTGTTTGTTATTTATAATAACAGCTTCCTATTTATGTCTAGGCATATCTGAGGTTTGTTTGTCATTTACAATAACAGCTTCCTGTGTATGTCTAGACATATCTGAGGTGTGTTTGTCATTTACAATAACAGCTTCCTGTGTATGTCTAGGCATATCTGAGGTTTGTTTGTCATTTACAATAACAGCTTCCTGTGTATGTCTAGACATATCTGAGGTGTGTTTGTCATTTACAATAACAGCTTCCTGTGTATGTCTAGGCATATCTGAGGTTTGTTTGTCATTTACAATAACAGCTTCCTGTGTATGTCTAGGCATATCTGAGGTTTGTTTGTCATTTACAATAACAGCTTCCTGTGTATGTCTAGGCATATCTGAGGTTTGTTTGTCATTTACAATAACAGCTTCCTGTGTATGTCTAGGCATATCTGAGGTTTGTTTGTCATTTACAATAACAGCTTCCTGTGTATGTCTAGGCATATCTGAGGTTTGTTTGTCATTTACAATAACAGCTTCCTGTGTATGTCTAGGCATATCTGAGGTTTGTTTGTCATTTACAATAACAGCTTCCTGTGTATGTCTAGACATATCTGAGGTTTGTTTGTCATTTACAATAACAGCTTCCTGTGTATGTCTAGGCATATCTGAGGTTTGTTTGTCATTTACAATAACAGCTTCCTGTGTATGTCTAGACATATCTGAGGTGTGTTTGTTATTTACAATAACAGCTTCCTATGTATGTCTAGGCATATCTGAGGTTTGTTTGTCATTTACAATAACAGCTTCCTGTGTATGTCTAGACATATCTGAGGTGTGTTTGTCATTTACAATAACAGCTTCCTGTGTATGTCTAGACATATCTGAGGTTTGTTTGTCATTTACAATAATAGCTTCCTGTGTATGTCTAGGCATATCTGATGTTTGTTTGTCATTTACAATAACAGCTTCCTGTGTATGTCTAGGCATATCTGAGGTTTGTTTGTCATTTACAATAACAGCTTCCTGTGTATGTCTAGGCATATCTGAGGTTTGTTTGTCATTTACAATAACAGCTTCCTGTGTATGTCTTGACATATCTGAGGTTTGTTTGTCATTTACAATAACAGCTTCCTGTGTATGTCTAGGCATATCTGAGGTTTGTTTGTCATTTACAATAACAGCTTCCTGTGTATGTCTAGACATATCTGAGGTTTGTTTGTCATTTACAATAACAGCTTCCTGTGTATGTCTAGGCATATCTGAGGTTTGTTTGTCATTTACAATAACAGCTTCCTGTGTATGTCTAGGCATATCTGATGTTTGTTTGTCATTTACAATAACAGCTTCCTGTGTATGTCTAGGCATATCTGAGGGTTTGTTTGTCATTTACAATAACAGCTTCCTGTGTATGTCTAGACATATCTGAGGTTTGTTTATTATTTACAATAACAGCTTCCTATGTATGTCTAGGCATATCTGAGGTTTGTTTGTCATTTACAATAACAGCTTCCTGTGTATGTCTAGACATATCTGAGGTGTGTTTGTCATTTACAATAACAGCTTCCTGTGTATGTCTAGGCATATCTGAGGTTTGTTTGTCATTTACAATAACAGCTTCCTGTGTATGTCTAGGCATATCTAATGTTTGTTTGTCATTTATAATAACAGCTTCCTGTGTATGTCTAGGCATATCTGAGGTTTGTTTTTCATTTACAATAACAGCTTCCTGTGTATGTCTAGGCATATCTGAGGTTTGTTTGTCATTTACAATAACAGCTTCCTGTGTATGTCTTGACATATCTGAGGTTTGTTTGTCATTTACAATAACAGCTTCCTGTGTATGTCTAGACATATCTGAGGTTTGTTTGTCATTTACAATAACAGCTTCCTGTGTATGTCTAGGCATATCTGAGGTTTGTTTGTCATTTACAATAACAGCTCCTGTGTATGTCTAGACATATCTGAGGTTTGTTTGTCATTTACAATAACAGCTTCCTGTGTATGTGGCATATCTGAGGTTTGTTTGTCATTTACAATAACAGCTTCCTGTGTATGTCTAGGCATATTTGAGGTTTGTTTGTCATTTACAATAACAGCTTCCTGTGTATGTCTAGGCATATCTGAGGTTTGTTTGTCATTTACAATAACAACTTCCTGTGTATCTCTAGACATATCTGAGGTTTGTTTGTCATTTACAATAACAGCTTCCTGTGTATGTCTAGGCATATCTGAGGTGTGTTTGTCATTTACAATAATGGCTTCCTCTGTATGTCTAGGCATATCTGATGTTTGTTTGTCATTTACAATAACAGCTTCCTGTGTATTTCTAGGCATATCTGAGGTTTGTTTGTCATTTACAATAACAGCTTCCTGTGTATGTCTAGACATATCTGAGGTTTGTTTGTTATTTACAATAACAGCTTCCTATTTATGTCTAGGCATATCTGAGGTTTGTTTGTCATTTACAATAACAGCTTCCTGTGTATGTCTAGACATATCTGAGGTGTGTTTGTCATTTACAATAACAGCTTCCTGTGTATGTCTAGGCATATCTGAGGTTTGTTTGTCATTTACAATAACAGCTTCCTGTGTATGTCTAGGCATATCTGAGGTTTGTTTGTCATTTACAATAACAGCTTCCTGTGTATGTCTAAGCATATCTGAGGTTTGTTTGTCATTTACAATAACAGCTTCCTGTGTATGTCTAGGCATATCTGAGGTTTGTTTGTCATTTACAATAACAGCTTCCTGTGTATGTCTAGGCATATCTGAGGTTTGTTTGTCATTTACAATAACAGCTTCCTGTGTATGTCTAGACATATCTGAGGTTTGTTTGTCATTTACAATAACAGCTTCCTGTGTATGTCTAGGCATATCTGAGGTTTGTTTGTCATTTACAATAACAGCTTCCTGTGTATGTCTAGACATATCTGAGGTTTGTTTGTTATTTACAATAACAGCTTCCTATGTATGTCTAGGCATATCTGAGGTTTGTTTGTCATTTACAATAACAGCTTCCTGTGTATGTCTAGACATATCTGAGGTGTGTTTGTCATTTACAATAACAGCTTCCTGTGTATGTCTAGACATATCTGAGGTTTGTTTGTCATTTACAATAATAGCTTCCTGTGTATGTCTAGGCATATCTGATGTTTGTTTGTCATTTACAATAACAGCTTCCTGTGTATGTCTAGGCATATCTGAGGTTTGTTTGTCATTTACAATAACAGCTTCCTGTGTATGTCTAGGCATATCTGAGGTTTGTTTGTCATTTACAATAACAGCTTCCTGTGTATGTCTAGACATATCTGAGGTTTGTTTGTCATTTACAATAACAGCTTCCTGTGTATGTCTAGACATATCTGAGGTTTGTTTGTCATTTACAATAACAGCTTCCTGTGTATGTCTAGGCATATCTGAGGTTTGTTTGTCATTTACAATAACAGCTTCCTGTGTATGTCTAGACATATCTGAGGTGTGTTTGTTATTTACAATAACAGCTTCCTATGTATGTCTAGGCATATCTGAGGTTTGTTTGTCATTTACAATAACAGCTTCCTGTGTATGTCTAGACATATCTGAGGTGTGTTTGTCATTTACAATAACAGCTTCCTGTGTATGTCTAGACATATCTGAGGTTTGTTTGTCATTTACAATAATAGCTTCCTGTGTATGTCTAGGCATATCTGATGTTTGTTTGTCATTTACAATAACAGCTTCCTGTGTATGTCTAGGCATATCTGAGGTTTGTTTGTCATTTACAATAACAGCTTCCTGTGTATGTCTAGGCATATCTGAGGTTTGTTTGTCATTTACAATAACAGCTTCCTGTGTATGTCTTGACATATCTGAGGTTTGTTTGTCATTTACAATAACAGCTTCCTGTGTATGTCTAGGCATATCTGAGGTTTGTTTGTCATTTACAATAACAGCTTCCTGTGTATGTCTAGACATATCTGAGGTTTGTTTGTCATTTACAATAACAGCTTCCTGTGTATGTCTAGGCATATCTGAGGTTTGTTTGTCATTTACAATAACAGCTTCCTGTGTATGTCTAGGCATATCTGATGTTTGTTTGTCATTTACAATAACAGCTTCCTGTGTATGTCTAGGCATATCTGAGGGTTTGTTTGTCATTTACAATAACAGCTTCCTGTGTATGTCTAGACATATCTGAGGTTTGTTTATTATTTACAATAACAGCTTCCTATGTATGTCTAGGCATATCTGAGGTTTGTTTGTCATTTACAATAACAGCTTCCTGTGTATGTCTAGACATATCTGAGGTGTGTTTGTCATTTACAATAACAGCTTCCTGTGTATGTCTAGGCATATCTGAGGTTTGTTTGTCATTTACAATAACAGCTTCCTGTGTATGTCTAGGCATATCTAATGTTTGTTTGTCATTAATAATAACAGCTTCCTGTGTATGTTTAGGCATATCTGAGGTTTGTTTGTCATTTACAATAACAGCTTCCTGTGTATGTCTAGGCATATCTGAGGTTTGTTTGTCATTTACAATAACAGCTTCCTGTGTATGTCTTGACATATCTGAGGTTTGTTTGTCATTTACAATAACAGCTTCCTGTGTATGTCTAGACATATCTGAGGTTTGTTTGTCATTTACAATAACAGCTTCCTGTGTATGTCTAGGCATATCTGAGGTTTGTTTGTCATTTACAATAACAGCTCCTGTGTATGTCTAGACATATCTGAGGTTTGTTTGTCATTTACAATAACAGCTTCCTGTGTATGTGGCATATCTGAGGTTTGTTTGTCATTTACAATAACAGCTTCCTGTGTATGTCTAGGCATATTTGAGGTTTGTTTGTCATTTACAATAACAGCTTCCTGTGTATGTCTAGGCATATCTGAGGTTTGTTTGTCATTTACAATAACAACTTCCTGTGTATCTCTAGACATATCTGAGGTTTGTTTGTCATTTACAATAACAGCTTCCTGTGTATGTCTAGGCATATCTGAGGTTTGTTTGTCATTTACAATAATGGCTTCCTCTGTATGTCTAGGCATATCTGATGTTTGTTTGTCATTTACAATAACAGCTTCCTGTGTATGTCTAGGCATATCTGAGGTTTGTTTGTCATTTACAATAACAGCTTCCTGTGTATGTCTAGACATATCTGAGGTTTGTTTGTTATTTACAATAACAGCTTCCTATTTATGTCTAGGCATATCTGAGGTTTGTTTGTCATTTACAATAACAGCTTCCTGTGTATGTCTAGACATATCTGAGGTGTGTTTGTCATTTACAATAACAGCTTCCTGTGTATGTCTAGGCATATCTGAGGTTTGTTTGTCATTTACAATAACAGCTTCCTGTGTATGTCTAGACATATCTGAGGTGTGTTTGTCATTTACAATAACAGCTTCCTGTGTATGTCTAGGCATATCTGAGGTTTGTTTGTCATTTACAATAACAGCTTCCTGTGTATGTCTAGGCATATCTGAGGTTTGTTTGTCATTTACAATAACAGCTTCCTGTGTATGTCTAGGCATATCTGAGGTTTGTTTGTCATTTACAATAACAGCTTCCTGTGTATGTCTAGGCATATCTGAGGTTTGTTTGTCATTTACAATAACAGCTTCCTGTGTATGTCTAGGCATATCTGAGGTTTGTTTGTCATTTACAATAACAGCTTCCTGTGTATGTCTAGGCATATCTGAGGTTTGTTTGTCATTTACAATAACAGCTTCCTGTGTATGTCTAGACATATCTGAGGTTTGTTTGTCATTTACAATAACAGCTTCCTGTGTATGTCTAGGCATATCTGAGGTTTGTTTGTCATTTACAATAACAGCTTCCTGTGTATGTCTAGACATATCTGAGGTTTGTTTGTTATTTACAATAACAGCTTCCTATGTATGTCTAGGCATATCTGAGGTTTGTTTGTCATTTACAATAACAGCTTCCTGTGTATGTCTAGACATATCTGAGGTGTGTTTGTCATTTACAATAACAGCTTCCTGTGTATGTCTAGACATATCTGAGGTTTGTTTGTCATTTACAATAATAGCTTCCTGTGTATGTCTAGGCATATCTGATGTTTGTTTGTCATTTACAATAACAGCTTCCTGTGTATGTCTAGGCATATCTGAGGTTTGTTTGTCATTTACAATAACAGCTTCCTGTGTATGTCTAGGCATATCTGAGGTTTGTTTGTCATTTACGATAACAGCTTCCTGTGTATGTCTTGACATATCTGAGGTTTGTTTGTCATTTACAATAACAGCTTCCTGTGTATGTCTAGACATATCTGAGGTTTGTTTGTCATTTACAATAACAGCTTCCTGTGTATGTCTTGACATATCTGAGGTTTGTTTGTCATTTACAATAACAGCTTCCTGTGTATGTCTAGGCATATCTGAGGTTTGTTTGTCATTTACAATAACAGCTTCCTGTGTATGTCTAGACATATCTGAGGTTTGTTTGTCATTTACAATAACAGCTTCCTGTGTATGTCTAGGCATATCTGAGGTTTGTTTGTCATTTACAATAACAGCTTCCTGTGTATGTCTAGGCATATCTGATGTTTGTTTGTCATTTACAATAACAGCTTCCTGTGTATGTCTAGGCATATCTGAGGGTTTGTTTGTCATTTACAATAACAGCTTCCTGTGTATGTCTAGACATATCTGAGGTTTGTTTATTATTTACAATAACAGCTTCCTATGTATGTCTAGGCATATCTGAGGTTTGTTTGTCATTTACAATAACAGCTTCCTGTGTATGTCTAGACATATCTGAGGTGTGTTTGTCATTTACAATAACAGCTTCCTGTGTATGTCTAGGCATATCTGAGGTTTGTTTGTCATTTACAATAACAGCTTCCTGTGTATGTCTAGGCATATCTAATGTTTGTTTGTCATTTATAATAACAGCTTCCTGTGTATGTCTAGGCATATCTGAGGTTTGTTTGTCATTTACAATAACAGCTTCCTGTGTATGTCTAGGCATATCTGAGGTTTGTTTGTCATTTACAATAACAGCTTCCTGTGTATGTCTAGGCATATCTGAGGTTTGTTTGTCATTTACAATAACAGCTCCTGTGTATGTCTAGACATATCTGAGGTTTGTTTGTCATTTACAATAACAGCTTCCTGTGTATGTGGCATATCTGAGGTTTGTTTGTCATTTACAATAACAGCTTCCTGTGTATGTCTAGGCATATTTGAGGTTTGTTTGTCATTTACAATAACAGCTTCCTGTGTATGTCTAGGCATATCTGAGGTTTGTTTGTCATTTACAATAACAACTTCCTGTGTATCTCTAGACATATCTGAGGTTTGTTTGTCATTTACAATAACAGCTTCCTGTGTATGTCTAGGCATATCTGAGGTTTGTTTGTCATTTACAATAATGGCTTCCTCTGTATGTCTAGGCATATCTGATGTTTGTTTGTCATTTACAATAACAGCTTCCTGTGTATGTCTAGGCATATCTGAGGTTTGTTTGTCATTTACAATAACAGCTTCCTGTGTATGTCTAGACATATCTGAGGTTTGTTTGTTATTTACAATAACAGCTTCCTATTTATGTCTAGGCATATCTGAGGTTTGTTTGTCATTTACAATAACAGCTTCCTGTGTATGTCTAGACATATCTGAGGTGTGTTTGTCATTTACAATAACAGCTTCCTGTGTATGTCTAGGCATATCTGAGGTTTGTTTGTCATTTACAATAACAGCTTCCTGTGTATGTCTAGACATATCTGAGGTGTGTTTGTCATTTACAATAACAGCTTCCTGTGTATGTCTAGGCATATCTGAGGTTTGTTTGTCATTTACAATAACAGCTTCCTGTGTATGTCTAGGCATATCTGAGGTTTGTTTGTCATTTACAATAACAGCTTCCTGTGTATGTCTAGGCATATCTGAGGTTTGTTTGTCATTTACAATAACAGCTTCCTGTGTATGTCTAGGCATATCTGAGGTTTGTTTGTCATTTACAATAACAGCTTCCTGTGTATGTCTAGGCATATCTGAGGTTTGTTTGTCATTTACAATAACAGCTTCCTGTGTATGTCTAGGCATATCTGAGGTTTGTTTGTCATTTACAATAACAGCTTCCTGTGTATGTCTAGACATATCTGAGGTTTGTTTGTCATTTACAATAACAGCTTCCTGTGTATGTCTAGGCATATCTGAGGTTTGTTTGTCATTTACAATAACAGCTTCCTGTGTATGTCTAGACATATCTGAGGTTTGTTTGTTATTTACAATAACAGCTTCCTATGTATGTCTAGGCATATCTGAGGTTTGTTTGTCATTTACAATAACAGCTTCCTGTGTATGTCTAGACATATCTGAGGTGTGTTTGTCATTTACAATAACAGCTTCCTGTGTATGTCTAGACATATCTGAGGTTTGTTTGTCATTTACAATAATAGCTTCCTGTGTATGTCTAGGCATATCTGATGTTTGTTTGTCATTTACAATAACAGCTTCCTGTGTATGTCTAGGCATATCTGAGGTTTGTTTGTCATTTACAATAACAGCTTCCTGTGTATGTCTAGGCATATCTGAGGTTTGTTTGTCATTTACAATAACAGCTTCCTGTGTATGTCTTGACATATCTGAGGTTTGTTTGTCATTTACAATAACAGCTTCCTGTGTATGTCTAGACATATCTGAGGTTTGTTTGTCATTTACAATAACAGCTTCCTGTGTATGTCTTGACATATCTGAGGTTTGTTTGTCATTTACAATAACAGCTTCCTGTGTATGTCTAGGCATATCTGAGGTTTGTTTGTCATTTACAATAACAGCTTCCTGTGTATGTCTAGACATATCTGAGGTTTGTTTGTCATTTACAATAACAGCTTCCTGTGTATGTCTAGGCATATCTGAGGTTTGTTTGTCATTTACAATAACAGCTTCCTGTGTATGTCTAGGCATATCTGATGTTTGTTTGTCATTTACAATAACAGCTTCCTGTGTATGTCTAGGCATATCTGAGGGTTTGTTTGTCATTTACAATAACAGCTTCCTGTGTATGTCTAGACATATCTGAGGTTTGTTTGTCATTTACAATAACAGCTTCCTGTGTATGTCTAGGCATATCTGAGGTTTGTTTGTCATTTACAATAACAGCTCCTGTGTATGTCTAGACATATCTGAGGTTTGTTTGTCATTTACAATAACAGCTTCCTGTGTATGTGGCATATCTGAGGTTTGTTTGTCATTTACAATAACAGCTTCCTGTGTATGTCTAGGCATATTTGAGGTTTGTTTGTCATTTACAATAACAGCTTCCTGTGTATGTCTAGGCATATCTGAGGTTTGTTTGTCATTTACAATAACAACTTCCTGTGTATCTCTAGACATATCTGAGGTTTGTTTGTCATTTACAATAACAGCTTCCTGTGTATGTCTAGGCATATCTGAGGTTTGTTTGTCATTTACAATAATGGCTTCCTCTGTATGTCTAGGCATATCTGATGTTTGTTTGTCATTTACAATAACAGCTTCCTGTGTATGTCTAGGCATATCTGAGGTTTGTTTGTCATTTACAATAACAGCTTCCTGTGTATGTCTAGACATATCTGAGGTTTGTTTGTTATTTACAATAACAGCTTCCTATTTATGTCTAGGCATATCTGAGGTTTGTTTGTCATTTACAATAACAGCTTCCTGTGTATGTCTAGACATATCTGAGGTGTGTTTGTCATTTACAATAACAGCTTCCTGTGTATGTCTAGGCATATCTGAGGTTTGTTTGTCATTTACAATAACAGCTTCCTGTGTATGTCTAGACATATCTGAGGTGTGTTTGTCATTTACAATAACAGCTTCCTGTGTATGTCTAGGCATATCTGAGGTTTGTTTGTCATTTACAATAACAGCTTCCTGTGTATGTCTAGGCATATCTGAGGTTTGTTTGTCATTTACAATAACAGCTTCCTGTGTATGTCTAGGCATATCTGAGGTTTGTTTGTCATTTACAATAACAGCTTCCTGTGTATGTCTAGGCATATCTGAGGTTTGTTTGTCATTTACAATAACAGCTTCCTGTGTATGTCTAGGCATATCTGAGGTTTGTTTGTCATTTACAATAACAGCTTCCTGTGTATGTCTAGGCATATCTGAGGTTTGTTTGTCATTTACAATAACAGCTTCCTGTGTATGTCTAGACATATCTGAGGTTTGTTTGTCATTTACAATAACAGCTTCCTGTGTATGTCTAGGCATATCTGAGGTTTGTTTGTCATTTACAATAACAGCTTCCTGTGTATGTCTAGACATATCTGAGGTTTGTTTGTTATTTACAATAACAGCTTCCTATGTATGTCTAGGCATATCTGAGGTTTGTTTGTCATTTACAATAACAGCTTCCTGTGTATGTCTAGACATATCTGAGGTGTGTTTGTCATTTACAATAACAGCTTCCTGTGTATGTCTAGACATATCTGAGGTTTGTTTGTCATTTACAATAATAGCTTCCTGTGTATGTCTAGGCATATCTGATGTTTGTTTGTCATTTACAATAACAGCTTCCTGTGTATGTCTAGGCATATCTGAGGTTTGTTTGTCATTTACAATAACAGCTTCCTGTGTATGTCTAGGCATATCTGAGGTTTGTTTGTCATTTACAATAACAGCTTCCTGTGTATGTCTTGACATATCTGAGGTTTGTTTGTCATTTACAATAACAGCTTCCTGTGTATGTCTAGACATATCTGAGGTTTGTTTGTCATTTACAATAACAGCTTCCTGTGTATGTCTTGACATATCTGAGGTTTGTTTGTCATTTACAATAACAGCTTCCTGTGTATGTCTAGGCATATCTGAGGTTTGTTTGTCATTTACAATAACAGCTTCCTGTGTATGTCTAGACATATCTGAGGTTTGTTTGTCATTTACAATAACAGCTTCCTGTGTATGTCTAGGCATATCTGAGGTTTGTTTGTCATTTACAATAACAGCTTCCTGTGTATGTCTAGGCATATCTGATGTTTGTTTGTCATTTACAATAACAGCTTCCTGTGTATGTCTAGGCATATCTGAGGGTTTGTTTGTCATTTACAATAACAGCTTCCTGTGTATGTCTAGACATATCTGAGGTTTGTTTATTATTTACAATAACAGCTTCCTATGTATGTCTAGGCATATCTGAGGTTTGTTTGTCATTTACAATAACAGCTTCCTGTGTATGTCTAGACATATCTGAGGTGTGTTTGTCATTTACAATAACAGCTTCCTGTGTATGTCTAGGCATATCTGAGGTTTGTTTGTCATTTACAATAACAGCTTCCTGTGTATGTCTAGGCATATCTAATGTTTGTTTGTCATTTATAATAACAGCTTCCTGTGTATGTCTAGGCATATCTGAGGTTTGTTTGTCATTTACAATAACAGCTTCCTGTGTATGTCTAGGCATATCTGAGGTTTGTTTGTCATTTACAATAACAGCTTCCTGTGTATGTCTAGGCATATCTGAGGTTTGTTTGTCATTTACAATAACAGCTTCCTGTGTATGTCTAGACATATCTGAGGTTTGTTTGTCATTTACAATAACAGCTTCCTGTGTATGTCTAGGCATATCTGAGGTTTGTTTGTCATTTACAATAACAGCTTCCTGTGTATGTCTAGACATATCTGAGGTTTGTTTGTTATTTACAATAACAGCTTCCTATGTATGTATAGGCATATCTGAGGTTTGTTTGTCATTTACAATAACAGCTTCCTGTGTATGTCTAGACATATCTGAGGTGTGTTTGTCATTTACAATAACAGCTTCCTGTGTATGTCTAGACATATCTGAGGTTTGTTTGTCATTTACAATAATAGCTTCCTGTGTATGTCTAGGCATATCTGATGTTTGTTTGTCATTTACAATAACAGCTTCCTGTGTATGTCTAGGCATATCTGAGGTTTGTTTGTCATTTACAATAACAGCTTCCTGTGTATGTCTAGGCATATCTGAGGTTTGTTTGTCATTTACAATAACAGCTTCCTGTGTATGTCTTGACATATCTGAGGTTTGTTTGTCATTTACAATAACAGCTTCCTGTGTATGTCTAGACATATCTGAGGTTTGTTTGTCATTTACAATAACAGCTTCCTGTGTATGTCTTGACATATCTGAGGTTTGTTTGTCATTTACAATAACAGCTTCCTGTGTATGTCTAGGCATATCTGAGGTTTGTTTGTCATTTACAATAACAGCTTCCTGTGTATGTCTAGACATATCTGAGGTTTGTTTGTCATTTACAATAACAGCTTCCTGTGTATGTCTAGGCATATCTGAGGTTTGTTTGTCATTTACAATAACAGCTTCCTGTGTATGTCTAGGCATATCTGATGTTTGTTTGTCATTTACAATAACAGCTTCCTGTGTATGTCTAGGCATATCTGAGGGTTTGTTTGTCATTTACAATAACAGCTTCCTGTGTATGTCTAGACATATCTGAGGTTTGTTTATTATTTACAATAACAGCTTCCTATGTATGTCTAGGCATATCTGAGGTTTGTTTGTCATTTACAATAACAGCTTCCTGTGTATGTCTAGACATATCTGAGGTGTGTTTGTCATTTACAATAACAGCTTCCTGTGTATGTCTAGGCATATCTGAGGTTTGTTTGTCATTTACAATAACAGCTTCCTGTGTATGTCTAGGCATATCTAATGTTTGTTTGTCATTTATAATAACAGCTTCCTGTGTATGTCTAGGCATATCTGAGGTTTGTTTGTCATTTACAATAACAGCTTCCTGTGTATGTCTAGGCATATCTGAGGTTTGTTTGTCATTTACAATAACAGCTTCCTGTGTATGTCTTGACATATCTGAGGTTTGTTTGTCATTTACAATAACAGCTTCCTGTGTATGTCTAGACATATCTGAGGTTTGTTTGTCATTTACAATAACAGCTTCCTGTGTATGTCTAGGCATATCTGAGGTTTGTTTGTCATTTACAATAACAGCTCCTGTGTATGTCTAGGCATATCTGAGGTTTGTTTGTCATTTACAATAACAGCTTCCTGTGTATGTGGCATATCTGAGGTTTGTTTGTCATTTACAATAACAGCTTCCTGTGTATGTCTAGGCATATTTGAGGTTTGTTTGTCATTTACAATAACAGCTTCCTGTGTATGTCTAGGCATATCTGAGGCTTGTTTGTCATTTACAATAACAACTTCCTGTGTATCTCTAGACATATCTGAGGTTTGTTTGTCATTTACAATAACAGCTTCCTGTGTATGTCTAGGCATATCTGAGGTTTGTTTGTCATTTACAATAATGGCTTCCTCTGTATGTCTAGGCATATCTGATGTTTGTTTGTCATTTACAATAACAGCTTCCTGTGTATGTCTAGGCATATCTGAGGTTTGTTTGTCATTTACAATAACAGCTTCCTGTGTATGTCTAGACATATCTGAGGTTTGTTTGTTATTTACAATAACAGCTTCCTATTTATGTCTAGGCATATCTGAGGTTTGTTTGTCATTTACAATAACAGCTTCCTGTGTATGTCTAGACATATCTGAGGTTTGTTTGTCATTTACAATAACAGCTTCCTGTGTATGTCTAGGCATATCTGAGGTTTGTTTGTCATTTACAATAACAGCTTCCTGTGTATGTCTAGACATATCTGAGGTGTGTTTGTCATTTACAATAACAGCTTCCTGTGTATGTCTAGGCATATCTGAGGTTTGTTTGTCATTTACAATAACAGCTTCCTGTGTATGTCTAGGCATATCTGAGGTTTGTTTGTCATTTACAATAACAGCTTCCTGTGTATGTCTAGGCATATCTGAGGTTTGTTTGTCATTTACAATAACAGCTTCCTGTGTATGTCTAGGCATATCTGAGGTTTGTTTGTCATTTACAATAACAGCTTCCTGTGTATGTCTAGGCATATCTGAGGTTTGTTTGTCATTTACAATAACAGCTTCCTGTGTATGTCTAGGCATATCTGAGGTTTGTTTGTCATTTACAATAACAGCTTCCTGTGTATGTCTAGACATATCTGAGGTTTGTTTGTCATTTACAATAACAGCTTCCTGTGTATGTCTAGGCATATCTGAGGTTTGTTTGTCATTTACAATAACAGCTTCCTGTGTATGTCTAGACATATCTGAGGTTTGTTTGTTATTTACAATAACAGCTTCCTATGTATGTCTAGGCATATCTGAGGTTTGTTTGTCATTTACAATAACAGCTTCCTGTGTATGTCTAGACATATCTGAGGTGTGTTTGTCATTTACAATAACAGCTTCCTGTGTATGTCTAGACATATCTGAGGTTTGTTTGTCATTTACAATAATAGCTTCCTGTGTATGTCTAGGCATATCTGATGTTTGTTTGTCATTTACAATAACAGCTTCCTGTGTATGTCTAGGCATATCTGAGGTTTGTTTGTCATTTACAATAACAGCTTCCTGTGTATGTCTAGGCATATCTGAGGTTTGCTTGTCATTTACAATAACAGCTTCCTGTGTATGTCTTGACATATCTGAGGTTTGTTTGTCATTTACAATAACAGCTTCCTGTGTATGTCTAGACATATCTGAGGTTTGTTTGTCATTTACAATAACAGTTTCCTGTGTATGTCTAGGCATATCTGAGGTTTGTTTGTCATTTACAATAACAGCTTCCTGTGTATGTCTAGGCATATCTGATGTTTGTTTGTCATTTACAATAACAGCTTCCTGTGTATGTCTAGGCATATCTGAGGTTTGTTTGTCATTTACAATAACAGCTTCCTGTGTATGTCTAGACATATCTGAGGTTTGTTTGTCATTTACAATAAAAGCTTCCTGTGTATGTCTAGGCATATCTGAGGTTTGTTTGTCATTTACAATAACAGCTTCCTGTGTATGTCTAGGCATATCTGAGGTTTGTTTGTCATTTACAATAACAGCTTCCTGTGTATGTCTAGACATATCTGAGGTTTGTTTGTCATTTACAATAACAGCTTCCTGTGTATGTCTAGGCATATCTGAGGTTTGTTTGTCATTTACAATAACAGCTTCCTGTGTATGTCTAGACATATCTGAGGTTTGTTTGTTATTTACAATAACAGCTTCCTATGTATGTATAGGCATATCTGAGGTTTGTTTGTCATTTACAATAACAGCTTCCTGTGTATGTCTAGACATATCTGAGGTGTGTTTGTCATTTACAATAACAGCTTCCTGTGTATGTCTAGACATATCTGAGGTTTGTTTGTCATTTACAATAATAGCTTCCTGTGTATGTCTAGGCATATCTGATGTTTGTTTGTCATTTACAATAACAGCTTCCTGTGTATGTCTAGGCATATCTGAGGTTTGTTTGTCATTTACAATAACAGCTTCCTGTGTATGTCTAGGCATATCTGAGGTTTGTTTGTCATTTACAATAACAGCTTCCTGTGTATGTCTTGACATATCTGAGGTTTGTTTGTCATTTACAATAACAGCTTCCTGTGTATGTCTAGACATATCTGAGGTTTGTTTGTCATTTACAATAACAGCTTCCTGTGTATGTCTTGACATATCTGAGGTTTGTTTGTCATTTACAATAACAGCTTCCTGTGTATGTCTAGGCATATCTGAGGTTTGTTTGTCATTTACAATAACAGCTTCCTGTGTATGTCTAGACATATCTGAGGTTTGTTTGTCATTTACAATAACAGCTTCCTGTGTATGTCTAGGCATATCTGAGGTTTGTTTGTCATTTACAATAACAGCTTCCTGTGTATGTCTAGGCATATCTGATGTTTGTTTGTCATTTACAATAACAGCTTCCTGTGTATGTCTAGGCATATCTGAGGGTTTGTTTGTCATTTACAATAACAGCTTCCTGTGTATGTCTAGACATATCTGAGGTTTGTTTATTATTTACAATAACAGCTTCCTATGTATGTCTAGGCATATCTGAGGTTTGTTTGTCATTTACAATAACAGCTTCCTGTGTATGTCTAGACATATCTGAGGTGTGTTTGTCATTTACAATAACAGCTTCCTGTGTATGTCTAGGCATATCTGAGGTTTGTTTGTCATTTACAATAACAGCTTCCTGTGTATGTCTAGGCATATCTAATGTTTGTTTGTCATTTATAATAACAGCTTCCTGTGTATGTCTAGGCATATCTGAGGTTTGTTTGTCATTTACAATAACAGCTTCCTGTGTATGTCTAGGCATATCTGAGGTTTGTTTGTCATTTACAATAACAGCTTCCTGTGTATGTCTTGACATATCTGAGGTTTGTTTGTCATTTACAATAACAGCTTCCTGTGTATGTCTAGACATATCTGAGGTTTGTTTGTCATTTACAATAACAGCTTCCTGTGTATGTCTAGGCATATCTGAGGTTTGTTTGTCATTTACAATAACAGCTCCTGTGTATGTCTAGGCATATCTGAGGTTTGTTTGTCATTTACAATAACAGCTTCCTGTGTATGTGGCATATCTGAGGTTTGTTTGTCATTTACAATAACAGCTTCCTGTGTATGTCTAGGCATATTTGAGGTTTGTTTGTCATTTACAATAACAGCTTCCTGTGTATGTCTAGGCATATCTGAGGCTTGTTTGTCATTTACAATAACAACTTCCTGTGTATCTCTAGACATATCTGAGGTTTGTTTGTCATTTACAATAACAGCTTCCTGTGTATGTCTAGGCATATCTGAGGTTTGTTTGTCATTTACAATAATGGCTTCCTCTGTATGTCTAGGCATATCTGATGTTTGTTTGTCATTTACAATAACAGCTTCCTGTGTATGTCTAGGCATATCTGAGGTTTGTTTGTCATTTACAATAACAGCTTCCTGTGTATGTCTAGACATATCTGAGGTTTGTTTGTTATTTACAATAACAGCTTCCTATTTATGTCTAGGCATATCTGAGGTTTGTTTGTCATTTACAATAACAGCTTCCTGTGTATGTCTAGACATATCTGGGGTTTGTTTGTCATTTACAATAACAGCTTCCTGTGTATGTCTAGGCATATCTGAGGTTTGTTTGTCATTTACAATAACAGCTTCCTGTGTATGTCTAGACATATCTGAGGTGTGTTTGTCATTTACAATAACAGCTTCCTGTGTATGTCTAGGCATATCTGAGGTTTGTTTGTCATTTACAATAACAGCTTCCTGTGTATGTCTAGGCATATCTGAGGTTTGTTTGTCATTTACAATAACAGCTTCCTGTGTATGTCTAGGCATATCTGAGGTTTGTTTGTCATTTACAATAACAGCTTCCTGTGTATGTCTAGGCATATCTGAGGTTTGTTTGTCATTTACAATAACAGCTTCCTGTGTATGTCTAGGCATATCTGAGGTTTGTTTGTCATTTACAATAACAGCTTCCTGTGTATGTCTAGGCATATCTGAGGTTTGTTTGTCATTTACAATAACAGCTTCCTGTGTATGTCTAGACATATCTGAGGTTTGTTTGTCATTTACAATAACAGCTTCCTGTGTATGTCTAGGCATATCTGAGGTTTGTTTGTCATTTACAATAACAGCTTCCTGTGTATGTCTAGACATATCTGAGGTTTGTTTGTTATTTACAATAACAGCTTCCTATGTATGTCTAGGCATATCTGAGGTTTGTTTGTCATTTACAATAACAGCTTCCTGTGTATGTCTAGACATATCTGAGGTGTGTTTGTCATTTACAATAACAGCTTCCTGTGTATGTCTAGACATATCTGAGGTTTGTTTGTCATTTACAATAATAGCTTCCTGTGTATGTCTAGGCATATCTGATGTTTGTTTGTCATTTACAATAACAGCTTCCTGTGTATGTCTAGGCATATCTGAGGTTTGTTTGTCATTTACAATAACAGCTTCCTGTGTATGTCTAGGCATATCTGAGGTTTGTTTGTCATTTACAATAACAGCTTCCTGTGTATGTCTTGACATATCTGAGGTTTGTTTGTCATTTACAATAACAGCTTCCTGTGTATGTCTAGACATATCTGAGGTTTGTTTGTCATTTACAATAACAGTTTCCTGTGTATGTCTAGGCATATCTGAGGTTTGTTTGTCATTTACAATAAAAGCTTCCTGTGTATGTCTAGACATATCTGAGGTGTGTTTGTCATTTACAATAACAGCTTCCTGTGTATGTCTAGGCATATCTGAGGTTTGTTTGTCATTTACAATAACAGCTTCCTGTGTATGTCTAGGCATATCTGAGGTTTGTTTGTCATTTACAATAACAGCTTCCTGTGTATGTCTAGGCATATCTGAGGTTTGTTTGTCATTTACAATAACAGCTTCCTGTGTATGTCTAGGCATATCTGAGGTTTGTTTGTCATTTACAATAACAGCTTCCTGTGTATGTCTAGACATATCTGAGGTTTGTTTGTCATTTACAATAACAGCTTCCTGTGTATGTCTAGGCATATCTGAGGTTTGTTTGTCATTTACAATAACAGCTTCCTGTGTATGTCTAGGCATATCTGAGGTTTGTTTGTCATTTACAATAACAGCTTCCTGTGTATTTCTAGGCATATCTGATGTTTGTTTGTCATTTACAATAACAGCTTCCTGTGTATGTCTAGGCATATCTGAGGTTTGTTTGTCATTTACAATAACAGCTTCCTGTGTATGTCTAGGCATATCTGAGGTTTGTTTGTCATTTACAATAACAGCTTCCTGTGTATGTCTTGACATATCTGAGGTTTGTTTGTCATTTACAATAACAGCTTCCTGTGTATGTCTAGACATATCTGAGGTTTGTTTGTCATTTACAATAACAGCTTCCTGTGTATGTCTAGGCATATCTGAGGTTTGTTTGTCATTTACAATAACAGCTTCCTGTGTATGTCTAGGCATATCTGATGTTTGTTTGTCATTTACAATAACAGCTTCCTGTGTATGTCTAGGCATATCTGAGGTTTGTTTGTCATTTACAATAACAGCTTCCTGTGTATGTCTTGACATATCTGAGGTTTGTTTGTCATTTACAATAACAGCTTCCTGTGTATGTCTAGACATATCTGAGGTTTGTTTGTCATTTACAATAACAGTTTCCTGTGTATGTCTAGGCATATCTGAGGTTTGTTTGTCATTTACAATAACAGCTTCCTGTGTATGTCTAGGCATATCTGATGTTTGTTTGTCATTTACAATAACAGCTTCCTGTGTATGTCTTGACATATCTGAGGTTTGTTTGTCATTTACAATAACAGCTTCCTGTGTATGTCTAGACATATCTGAGGTTTGTTTGTCATTTACAATAACAGCTTCCTGTGTATGTCTAGGCATATCTGAGGTTTGTTTGTCATTTACAATAACAGCTTCCTGTGTATGTCTAGGCATATCTGATGTTTGTTTGTCATTTACAATAACAGCTTCCTGTGTATGTCTAGGCATATCTGAGGTTTGTTTGTCATTTACAATAACAGCTTCCTGTGTATGTCTTGACATATCTGAGGTTTGTTTGTCATTTACAATAACAGTTTCCTGTGTATGTCTAGGCATATCTGAGGTTTGTTTGTCATTTACAATAACAGCTTCCTGTGTATGTCTAGGCATATCTGAGGTTTGTTTGTCATTTACAATAACAGCTTCCTGTGTATGTCTAGGCATATCTGATGTTTGTTTGTCATTTACAATAACAGCTTCCTGTGTATGTCTAGGCATATCTGAGGTTTGTTTGTCATTTACAATAACAGCTTCCTATGTATGTCTAGGCATATCTGAGGTTTGTTTGTCATTTACAATAACAGCTTCCTGTGTATGTCTAGACATATCTGAGGTGTGTTTGTCATTTACAATAACAGCTTCCTGTGTATGTCTAGGCATATCTGAGGTTTGTTTGTCATTTACAATAACAGCTTCCTGTGTATGTCTAGGCATATCTGAGGTTTGTTTGTCATTTACAATAACAGCTTCCTGTGTATGTCTAGGCATATCTGAGGTTTGTTTGTCATTTACAATAACAGCTTCCTGTGTATGTCTAGGCATATCTGAGGTTTGTTTGTCATTTACAATAACAGCTTCCTGTGTATGTCTAGACATATCTGAGGTTTGTTTGTCATTTACAATAACAGCTTCCTGTGTATGTCTAGGCATATCTGAGGTTTGTTTGTCATTTACAATAACAGCTTCCTGTGTATGTCTAGGCATATCTGATGTTTGTTTGTCATTTACAATAACAGCTTCCTGTGTATGTCTAGGCATATCTGAGGTTTGTTTGTCATTTACAATAACAGCTTCCTGTGTATGTCTAGACATATCTGAGGTTTGTTTGTTATTTACAATAACAGCTTCCTATGTATGTCTAGGCATATCTGAGGTTTGTTTGTCATTTACAATAACAGCTTCCTGTGTATGTCTAGACATATCTGAGGTGTGTTTGTCATTTACAATAACAGCTTCCTGTGTATGTCTAGGCATATCTGAGGTTTGTTTGTCATTTACAATAACAGCTTCCTGTGTATATCTAGGCATATCTGATGTTTGTTTGTCATTTACAATAACAGCTTCCTGTGTATGTCTAGGCATATCTGAGGTTTGTTTGTCATTTACAATAACAGCTTCCTGTGTATGTCTAGGCATATCTGAGGTTTGTTTGTCATTTACAATAACAGCTTCCTGTGTATGTCTTGACATATCTGAGGTTTGTTTGTCATTTACAATAACAGCTTCCTGTGTATGTCTAGACATATCTGAGGTTTGTTTGTCATTTACAATAACAGCTTCCTGTGTATGTCTAGGCATATCTGATGTTTGTTTGTCATTTACAATAACAGCTTCCTGTGTATGTCTAGGCATATCTGAGGTTTTTTGTCATTTACAATAACAGCTTCCTGTGTATGTCTAGGCATATCTGAGGTTTGTTTGTCATTTACAATAACAGCTTCCTGTGTATGTCTAGGCATATCTGAGGTTTGTTTGTCATTTACAATAACAGCTTCCTGTGTATTTCTAGACATATCTGAGGTTTGTTTGTCATTTACAATAACAGCTTCCTGTGTATGTCTAGACATATCTCAGGTTTGTTTGTCATTTACAATAACAGCTTCCTGTGTATGTCTAGGCATATCTGATGTTTGTTTGTCATTTACAATAACAGCTTCCTGTGTATGTCTAGGCATATCTGAGGTTTGTTTGTCATTTACAATAACAGCTTCCTGTGTATGTCTAGACATATCTGAGGTTTGTTTGTTATTTACAATAACAGCTTCCTATGTATGTCTAGGCATATCTGAGGTTTGTTTGTCATTTACAATAAAAGCTTCCTGTGTATGTCTAGACATATCTGAGGTGTGTTTGTCATTTACAATAACAGCTTCCTGTGTATGTCTAGGCATATCTGAGGTTTGTTTGTCATTTACAATAACAGCTTCCTGTGTATGTCTAGGCATATCTGAGGTTTGTTTGTCATTTACAATAACAGCTTCCTGTGTATGTCTAGGCATATCTGAGGTTTGTTTGTCATTTACAATAACAGCTTCCTGTGTATGTCTAGGCATATCTGAGGTTTGTTTGTCATTTACAATAACAGCTTCCTGTGTATGTCTAGACATATCTGAGGTTTGTTTGTCATTTACAATAACAGCTTCCTGTGTATGTCTAGGCATATCTGAGGTTTGTTTGTCATTTACAATAACAGCTTCCTGTGTATGTCTAGGCATATCTGAGGTTTGTTTGTCATTTACAATAACAGCTTCCTGTGTATGTCTAGGCATATCTGATGTTTGTTTGTCATTTACAATAACAGCTTCCTGTGTATGTCTAGGCATATCTGAGGTTTGTTTGTCATTTACAATAACAGCTTCCTGTGTATGTCTAGGCATATCTGAGGTTTGTTTGTCATTTACAATAACAGCTTCCTGTGTATGTCTTGACATATCTGAGGTTTGTTTGTCATTTACAATAACAGCTTCCTGTGTATGTCTAGACATATCTGAGGTTTGTTTGTCATTTACAATAACAGCTTCCTGTGTATGTCTAGGCATATCTGAGGTTTGTTTGTCATTTACAATAACAGCTTCCTGTGTATGTCTAGGCATATCTGATGTTTGTTTGTCATTTACAATAACAGCTTCCTGTGTATGTCTAGGCATATCTGAGGTTTGTTTGTCATTTACAATAACAGCTTCCTGTGTATGTCTAGACATATCTGAGGTTAGTTTGTTATTTACAATAACAGCTTCCTATGTATGTCTAGGCATATCTGAGGTTTGTTTGTCATTTACAATAACAGCTTCCTGTGTATGTCTAGACATATCTGAGGTGTGTTTGTCATTTACAATAACAGCTTCCTGTGTATGTCTAGGCATATCTGAGGTTTGTTTGTCATTTACAATAACAGCTTCCTGTGTATGTCTAGGCATATCTGAGGTTTGTTTGTCATTTACAATAACAGCTTCCTGTGTATGTCTAGGCATATCTGAGGTTTGTTTGTCATTTACAATAACAGCTTCCTGTGTACGTCTAGACATATCTGAGGTTTGTTTGTCATTTACAATAACAGCTTCCTGTGTATGTCTAGGCATATCTGAGGTTTGTTTGTCATTTACAATAACAGCTTCCTGTGTATGTCTAGGCATATCTGATGTTTGTTTGTCATTTACAATAACAGCTTCCTATGTATGTCTAGGCATATCTGAGGTTTGTTTGTCATTTACAATAACAGCTTCCTGTGTATGTCTAGACATATCTGAGGTTTGTTTGTTATTTACAATAACAGCTTCCTATGTATGTCTAGGCATATCTGAGGTTTGTTTGTCATTTACAATAACAGCTTCCTGTGTATGTCTAGACATATCTGAGGTGTGTTTGTCATTTACAATAACAGCTTCCTGTGTATGTCTAGGTATATCTGAGGTTTGTTTGTCATTTACAATAACAGCTTCCTGTGTATATCTAGGCATATCTGATGTTTGTTTGTCATTTACAATAACAGCTTCCTGTGTATGTCTAGGCATATCTGAGGTTTGTTTGTCATTTACAATAACAGCTTCCTGTGTATGTCTAGGCATATCTGAGGTTTGTTTGTCATTTACAATAACAGCTTCCTGTGTATGTCTTGACATATCTGAGGTTTGTTTGTCATTTACAATAACAGCTTCCTGTGTATGTCTAGACATATTTGAGGTTTGTTTGTCATTTACAATAACAGCTTCCTGTGTATGTCTAGGCATATCTGATGTTTGTTTGTCATTTACAATAACAGCTTCCTGTGTATGTCTAGACATATCTGAGGTTTTTTGTCATTTACAATAACAGCTTCCTGTGTATGTCTAGGCATATCTGAGGTTTGTTTGTCATTTACAATAACAGCTTCCTGTGTATGTCTAGGCATATCTGAGGTTTGTTTGTTATTTACAATAATAGCTTCCTGTGTATGTCTAGGCATATCTGAGGTTTGTTTGTCATTTACAATAACAGCTTCCTGTGTATGTCTAGGCATATCTGAGGTTTGTTTGTCATTTACAATAACAGCTTCCTGTGTATGTCTAGGCATATCTCAGGTTTGTTTGTCATTTACAATAACAGCTTCCTGTGTATGTCTAGGCATATCTGAGGTTTGTTTGTCATTTACAATAACAGCTTCCTGTGTATGTCTAGGCATATCTGAGGTTTGTTTGTCATTTACAATAACAGCTTCCTGTGTATGTCTAGACATATCTGAGGTTTGTTTGTCATTTACAATAACAGCTTCCTGTGTATGTCTAGGCATATCTGAGGTTTGTTTGTCATTTACAATAACAGCTTCCTGTGTATGTCTAGGCATATCTGAGGTTTGTTTGTCATTTACAATAACAGCTTCCTGTGTATGTCTAGGCATATCTGAGGTTTGTTTGTCATTTACAATAACAGCTTCCTGTGTATGTCTAGGCATATCTGAGGTTTGTTTGTCATTTACAATAACAGCTTCCTGTGTATGTCTAGGCATATCTGAGGTTTGTTTGTCATTTACAATAACAGCTTCCTGTGTATGTCTTGACATATCTGAGGTTTGTTTGTCATTTACAATAACAGCTTCCTGTGTATGTCTAGACATATCTGAGGTTTGTTTGTCATTTACAATAACAGCTTCCTGTGTATGTCTAGGCATATCTGATGTTTGTTTGTCATTTACAATAACAGCTTCCTGTGTATGTCTAGGCATATCTGAGGTTTTTTGTCATTTACAATAACAGTTTCCTGTGTATGTCTAGGCATATCTGAGGTTTGTTTGTCATTTACAATAACAGCTTCCTGTGTATGTCTAGGCATATCTGAGGTTTGTTTGTCATTTACAATAACAGCTTCCTGTGTATTTCTAGACATATCTGAGGTTTGTTTGTCATTTACAATAACAGCTTCCTGTGTATGTCTAGACATATCTCAGGTTTGTTTGTCATTTACAATAACAGCTTCCTGTGTATGTCTAGGCATATCTGATGTTTGTTTGTCATTTACAATAACAGCTTCCTGTGTATGTCTAGGCATATCTGAGGTTTGTTTGTCATTTACAATAACAGCTTCCTGTGTATGTCTAGACATATCTGAGGTTTGTTTGTCATTTACAATAACAGCTTCCTATGTATGTCTAGGCATATCTGAGGTTTGTTTGTCATTTACAATAAAAGCTTCCTGTGTATGTCTAGACATATCTGAGGTGTGTTTGTCATTTACAATAACAGCTTCCTGTGTATGTCTAGGCATATCTGAGGTTTGTTTGTCATTTACAATAACAGCTTCCTGTGTATGTCTAGGCATATCTGAGGTTTGTTTGTCATTTACAATAACAGCTTCCTGTGTATGTCTAGGCATATCTGAGGTTTGTTTGTCATTTACAATAACAGCTTCCTGTGTATGTCTAGGCATATCTGAGGTTTGTTTGTCATTTACAATAACAGCTTCCTGTGTATGTCTAGACATATCTGAGGTTTGTTTGTCATTTACAATAACAGCTTCCTGTGTATGTCTAGGCATATCTGAGGTTTGTTTGTCATTTACAATAACAGCTTCCTGTGTATGTCTAGGCATATCTGAGGTTTGTTTGTCATTTACAATAACAGCTTCCTGTGTATGTCTAGGCATATCTGATGTTTGTTTGTCATTTACAATAACAGCTTCCTGTGTATGTCTAGGCATATCTGAGGTTTGTTTGTCATTTACAATAACAGCTTCCTGTGTATGTCTAGGCATATCTGATGTTTGTTTGTCATTTACAATAACAGCTTCCTGTGTATGTCTTGACATATCTGAGGTTTGTTTGTCATTTACAATAACAGCTTCCTGTGTATGTCTAGACATATCTGAGGTTTGTTTGTCATTTACAATAACAGCTTCCTGTGTATGTCTAGGCATATCTGAGGTTTGTTTGTCATTTACAATAACAGCTTCCTGTGTATGTCTAGGCATATCTGATGTTTGTTTGTCATTTACAATAACAGCTTCCTGTGTATGTCTAGGCATATCTGAGGTTTGTTTGTCATTTACAATAACAGCTTCCTGTGTATGTCTAGACATATCTGAGGTTAGTTTGTTATTTACAATAACAGCTTCCTATGTATGTCTAGGCATATCTGAGGTTTGTTTGTCATTTACAATAACAGCTTCCTGTGTATGTCTAGACATATCTGAGGTGTGTTTGTCATTTACAATAACAGCTTCCTGTGTATGTCTAGGCATATCTGAGGTTTGTTTGTCATTTACAATAACAGCTTCCTGTGTATGTCTAGGCATATCTGAGGTTTGTTTGTCATTTACAATAACAGCTTCCTGTGTATGTCTAGGCATATCTGAGGTTTGTTTGTCATTTACAATAACAACTTCCTGTGTACGTCTAGACATATCTGAGGTTTGTTTGTCATTTACAATAACAGCTTCCTGTGTATGTCTAGGCATATCTGAGGTTTGTTTGTCATTTACAATAACAGCTTCCTGTGTATGTCTAGGCATATCTGATGTTTGTTTGTCATTTACAATAACAGCTTCCTGTGTATGTCTAGGCATATCTGAGGTTTGTTTGTCATTTACAATAACAGCTTCCTGTGTATGTCTAGACATATCTGAGGTTTGTTTGTTATTTACAATAACAGCTTCCTATGTATGTCTAGGCATATCTGAGGTTTGTTTGTCATTTACAATAACAGCTTCCTGTGTATGTCTAGACATATCTGAGGTGTGTTTGTCATTTACAATAACAGCTTCCTGTGTATGTCTAGGTATATCTGAGGTTTGTTTGTCATTTACAATAACAGCTTCCTGTGTATATCTAGGCATATCTGATGTTTGTTTGTCATTTACAATAACAGCTTCCTGTGTATGTCTAGGCATATCTGAGGTTTGTTTGTCATTTACAATAACAGCTTCCTGTGTATGTCTAGGCATATCTGAGGTTTGTTTGTCATTTACAATAACAGCTTCCTGTGTATGTCTTGACATATCTGAGGTTTGTTTGTCATTTACAATAACAGCTTCCTGTGTATGTCTAGACATATTTGAGGTTTGTTTGTCATTTACAATAACAGCTTCCTGTGTATGTCTAGGCATATCTGATGTTTGTTTGTCATTTACAATAACAGCTTCCTGTGTATGTCTAGGCATATCTGAGGTTTTTTGTCATTTACAATAACAGCTTCCTGTGTATGTCTAGGCATATCTGAGGTTTGTTTGTCATTTACAATAACAGCTTCCTGTGTATGTCTAGGCATATCTGAGGTTTGTTTGTCATTTACAATAACAGCTTCCTGTGTATTTCTAGACATATCTGAGGTTTGTTTGTCATTTACAATAACAGCTTCCTGTGTATGTCTAGACATATCTCAGGTTTGTTTGTCATTTACAATAACAGCTTCCTGTGTATGTCTAGGCATATCTGATGTTTGTTTGTCATTTACAATAACAGCTTCCTGTGTATGTCTAGGCATATCTGAGGTTTGTTTGTCATTTACAATAACAGCTTCCTGTGTATGTCTAGGCATATCTGAGGTGTGTTTGTCATTTACAATAACAGCTTCCTGTGTATGTCTAGGCATATCTGAGGTTTGTTTGTCGTTTACAATAACAGCTTCCTGTGTATGTCTAGACATATCTGAGGTTTGTTTGTCATTTACAATAACAGCTTCCTGTGTATGTCTTGACATATCTGAGGTTTGTTTGTCATTTACAATAACAGCTTCCTGTGTATGTCTAGGCATATCTGAGGTTTGTTTGTCATTTACAATAACAGCTTCCTGTGTATGTCTAGGCATATCTGAGGTTTGTTTATCATTTACAATAACAGCTTCCTGTGTATGTCTAGGCATATCTGAGGTTTGTTTGTCATTTACAATAACAGCTTCCTGTGTATGTCTAGGCATATCTGAGGTTTGTTTGTCATTTACAATAACAGCTTCCTGTGTATGTCTAGGCATATCTGAGGTTTGTTTGTCATTTACAATAACAGCTTCCTGTGTATGTCTAGGCATATCTGAGGTTTGTTTGTCATTTACAATAACAGCTTCCTGTGTATGTCTAGGCATATCTGAGGTTTGTTTGTCATTTACAATAACAGCTTCCTGTGTATGTCTAGGCATATCTGAGGTTTGTTTGTCATTTACAATAACAGCTTCCTGTGTATGTCTAGGCATATCTGAGGTTTGTTTGTCATTTACAATAACAGCTTCCTGTGTATGTCTAGGCATATCTGAGGTTTGTTTGTCATTTACAATAACAGCTTCCTGTGTATGTCTAGGCATATCTGAGGTTTGTTTGTCATTTACAATAACAGCTTCCTGTGTATGTCTAGGCATATCTGAGGTTTGTTTGTCATTTACAATAACAGCTTCCTGTGTATGTCTAGGCATATCTGAGGTTTGTTTGTTATTTACAATAACAGCTTCCTGTGTATGTCTAGGCATATCTGAGGTTTGTTTGTCATTTACAATAACAGCTTCCTGTGTATGTCTAGGCATATCTGAGGTTTGTTTGTCATTTACAATAACAGCTTCCTGTGTATGTCTAGGCATATCTCAGGTTTGTTTGTCATTTACAATAACAGCTTCCTGTGTATGTCTAGGCATATCTGAGGTTTGTTTGTCATTTACAATAACAGCTTCCTGTGTATGTCTAGGCATATCTGAGGTTTGTTTGTCATTTACAATAACAGCTTCCTGTGTATGTCTAGACATATCTGAGGTTTGTTTGTTATTTACAATAACAGCTTCCTGTGTATGTCTAGGCATATCTGAGGTTTGTTTGTCATTTACAATAACAGCTTCCTGTGTATGTCTAGGCATATCTGAGGTTTGTTTGTCATTTACAATAACAGCTTCCTGTGTATGTCTAGGCATATCTGAGGTTTGTTTGTCATTTACAATAACAGCTTCCTGTGTATGTCTAGGCATATCTGAGGTTTGTTTGTCATTTACAATAACGGCTTCCTGTGTATGTCTAGGCATATCTGAGGTTTGTTTGTCATTTACAATAACAGCTTCCTGTGTATGTCTAGGCATATCTGAGGTTTGTTTGTCATTTACAATAACAGCTTCCTGTGTATGTCTAGGCATATCTGAGGTTTGTTTGTCATTTACAATAACAGCTTCCTGTGTATGTCTAGGCATATCTGAGGTTTGTTTGTCATTTACAATAACAGCTTCCTGTGTATGTCTAGACATATCTGAGGTTTGTTTGTCATTTACAATAACAGCTTCCTGTGTATGTCTAGGCATATCTGAGGTTTATTTGTCATTTACAATAACAGCTTCCTGTGTATGTCTAGACATATCTGAGGTTTGTTTGTCATTTACAATAACAGCTTCCTGTGTATGTCTAGACATATCTGAGGTTTGTTTGTCATTTACAATAACAGCTTCCTGTGTATGTCTAGACATATCTGAGGTTTGTTTGTCATTTACAATAACAGCTTCCTGTGTATGTCTGGACATATCTGAGGTTTGTTTGTTATTTACAATAACAGCTTACTGTGTATGTCTAGGCATATCTGAGGTTTGTTTGTCATTTACAATAACAGCTTCCTGTGTATGTCTAGGCATATCTGAGGTTTGTTTGTCATTTACAATAACAGCTTCCTGTGTATGTCTAGGCATATCTGAGGTTTGTTTGTCATTTACAATAACAGCTTCCTGTGTATGTCTAGACATATCTGAGGTTTGTTTGTCATTTACAATAACAGCTTCCTGTGTATGTCTAGGCATATCTGAGGTTTGTTTGTCATTTACAATAACAGCTTCCTGTGTATGTCTAGACATATCTGAGGTTTGTTTGTCATTTACAATAACAGCTTCCTGTGTATGTCTAGACATATCTGAGGTTTGTTTGTCATTTACAATAACAGCTTCCTGTGTATGTCTAGGCATATCTGAGGTTTGTTTGTTATTTACAATAACAGCTTCCTGTGTATGTCTAGGCATATCTGAGGTTTGTTTGTCATTTACAATAACAGCTTCCTGTGTATGTCTAGGCATATCTGAGGTTTGTTTGTCATTTACAATAACAGCTTCCTCTGTATGTCTAGGCATATCTGAGGTTTGTTTGTCATTTACAATAACAGCTTCCTGTGTATGACTAGGCATATCTGATGTTTGATTGTCATTTAAAATAACAGCTTCCTGTGTATGTCTAGACATATCTGAGGTTTGTTTGTCATTTACAATAACAGCTTCCTGTGTATGTCTAGGCATATCTGAGGTTTGTTTGTCATTTACAATAACAGCTTCCTGTGTATGTCTAGGCATATTTGAGGTTTGTTTGTCATTTACAATAACAGCTTCCTGTGTATGTCTAGACATATCTGAGGTGTGTTTGTCATTTACAATAACAGCTTCCTGTGTATGTCTAGGCATATCTGAGGTTTGTTTGTCATTTACAATAACAGCTTCCTGTGTATGTCTAGGCATATCTGATGTTTGTTTGTCATTTACAATAACAGCTTCCTGTGTATGTCTAGGCATATCTGAGGTTTGTTTGTCATTTACAATAACAGCTTCCTGTGTATGTCTAGGCATATCTGAGGTTTGTTTGTCATTTACAATAACAGCTTCCTGTGTATGTCTAGGCATATCTGAGGTTTGTTTGTCATTTACAATAACAGCTTCCGGTGTATGTCTAGACATATCTGAGGTTTGTTTGTCATTTACAATAACAGCTTCCTGTGTATGTCTAGGCATATCTGAGGTTTGTTTGTCATTTACAATATCAGCTTCCTGTGTATGTCTAGACATATCTGAGGTTTGTTTGCTATTTACAATAACAGCTTCCTGTGTATGTCTAGGCATATCTGAGGTTTGTTTGTCATTTACAATAACAGCTTCCTGTGTATGTCTAGACATATCTGAGGTTTGTTTGTCATGTACAATAACAGCTTCCTGTGTATGTCTAGGCATATCTGAGGTTTGTTTGTTATTTGCAATAACAGCTTCCTGTGTATGTCTAGGCATATCTGAGGTGTGTTTGTCATTTACAATAACAGCTTCCTGTGTATGTCTAGGCATATCTGAGGTTTGTTTGTTATTTACAATAACAGCTTCCTGTGTATATCTAGGCATATCTGAGGTTTGTTTGTCATTTACAATAACAGCTTCCTGTGTATGTCTAGGTATATCTGAGGTTTGTTTGTCATTTACAATAACAGCTTCCTGTGTATGTCTAGGCATATCTGAGGTTTGTTTGTCATTTACAATAACAGCTACCTGTGTATGTCTAGGCATATCTGAGGTGTGTTTGTCATTTACAATAACAGCTTCCTGTGTATGTCTAGGCATATCTGAGGTTTTGTTTGTCATTTACAATAATAGCTTCCTGTGTATGTCTAGGCATATCTGAGGTTTGTTTGTCATTTACAATAACAGCTTCCTGTGTATGTCTAGGCATATCTGAGGTTTGTTTGTTATTTACAATAACAGCTTCCTGTGTATGTCTAGGCATATCTGAGGTTTGTTTGTCATTTACAATAACAGCTTCCTGTGTATGTCTAGGCATATCTGAGGTTTGTTTGTCATTTACAATAACAGCTTCCTCTGTATGTCTAGGCATATCTGAGGTTTGTTTGTCATTTACAATAACAGCTTCCTGTGTATGACTAGTCATATCTGATGTTTGTTTGTCATTTAAAATAACAGCTTCCTGTGTATGTCTAGACATATCTGAGGTTTGTTTGTCATTTACAATAACAGCTTCCTGTGTATGTCTAGGCATATCTGAGGTTTGTTTGTCATTTACAATAACAGCTTCCTGTGTATGTCTAGACATATCTGAGGTTTGTTTGTCATTTACAATAACAGCTTTCTGTGTATGTCTAGACATATCTGAGGTTTGTTTGTCATTTACAATAACAGCTTCCTGTGTATGTCTAGGCATATCTGAGGTTTGTTTGTTATTTACAATAACAGCTTCCTGTGTATGTCTAGACATATCTGAGGTTTGTTTGTCATTTACAATAACAGCTTCCTGTGTATGTCTAGGCATATCTGAGGTTTGTTTTGTCATTTACATATGACAACACTGTCTTACATCGTCTGCCAATGTTTCATCTTCATTTGACATTGGAAGAAACCCGATGTCACCCGACCAAATGCACCAGGTTAAGCTTCCGGTATAAACAATGGACGAAAAGTCCATGTTATATCGTCTTAAGACACGCGAATAAACATGTGCATTCAATACTATTCAAATAAACGATAAGGTGTGGTGGATGTAAGATACACAAAATATTATCTCTCAGAGGTGCTTTAGCTTGACTCAAGGCCATATTACTCTCGTAAATATCGAGTATTGACTTCCTCAACCTGGTATAGAGTAGTAACTTCTATAATGACTCTAACGTATGTGTCTCAATAGACAGGATGCAGGTGCAGGTAACAACCATTTATACTCTGAAAAATAATAAAAAGATATCCCGTGGTTGTGCGAGATAAGTCAAATGTTCTATCCATTAATATAATAAAAGCATATCTATTTCAGAACGCACAACGCGTAAGCTCGCGAATGTGGTGTTACTGGAAAATTAATTAGTAGAAAAGTCACTAGCAGAAAATTTGATGGTCTACAATTCCACCAATATCATCAAAATGATGTCGGTCTATATTACAATCGAGGCTCACAAGCATTTTTATTGCTTTTACAAAGTCGGCATATATTACCCTAGAAATTCACCCTAACCGCAACTCATTGAACACAAAAACGAGCAGTACATGTGTCGATGGAGATCCAGTTCTTGGATAACACAAACACAAGGCATAGACACATGGCAGATTAAACCAATTAATGGAATGTCAACCATTCACCATTTGATAATTATATCTCCAATGACAATACAGATATAAACAAACAATAAAAAAACAAATGTACTGAATCGCTTTCAATCAAAAGCAGACGATTTTTTTCCGAACCGCCATATTTTGATAAAACGCTCATTAAACATATTCTTTCACAAAAATAAACATTCAGTTGCACTAAAACTTTAAATATAATATGCAACCTAGTGATCAGTAGATTAATTACTTAGAGTTGTCGTTACTGTTCTATTCCAGACTTAATTATTAAACCCTACCCGTTATTGTTCATTTTTGCATATCCCAATCTAAACATTTATCCATAGATCTGACTAGAAATACCTTTTCACCTTCCTTCACTGGATTTATGACAAGAGTATGACGACAGGTGTCAACAGTGGAGCAGCTTCCGGAACACCTCGGATATTGGTTTCTTTATTTTGCTGAGTAGTATTTTGCCGACCATCTTTTTATCTTTTACCTATATTTTCCTTTTCTCTTTTGTATCTTCAAACTTTCCTGTCAATATTCTTGTTATCATCTTAAATACATAGTTCAAGTACTTTATGTAGTACAGCAATTACTCGAACAACTTAATTCGTACCCATCTTAAAGGTAAATAAACCCTATAATTCTCATTTTATGACGTCATGTCTAATATGATTCAATGTTTCGAGAAGAATCTCCAGAATTCCTAACTTTATTTTACCAATATGCTAATTACGCAAATAGCAGATAATAAAAGGGTGTTTTAAATTGGGTTTATTCCAGCATATGGTTTATTAGCGAAGTGCAACATGAAATTCTAAACCAAATACTCAATTAAATCTCAAGAACATATCTAAGACTAGAATTTGACATTAATTTGCCAATCGTTAATGCTAAATAACATAATGACATTTTTTATCATTTTACTTCAATAAATGTGAAAATATTATCTAAAGCGTCCTTCAATTAGTATATTAGGGTGACTGAACGCAACAAGATTTAATATACAATATTTAGTTCCTGATGTGTGCAGAAATATTGCATACAGCAGATCCTATAAGCAATTGAAGTTTATTTTAGATACAGTGAGAGATTAGTTGTTGTTTAACGCCAAGTTAGAATATTTTGCTATGTTCTGGCGGGGACAAACTACTTTATGATGAGATGATGACAATGACAGCCTTGTACTTGCTAGATTTGCATATAACTAGGCTATATAAACAACAATCCGTGGGTAAATATGTCGCTGCACTAGGACATACAAACAACAATCTGTGGGTAAATATGTCGCTGCACTAGGACATATAAATAACAATCTGCGGGTAAATATGTCGCTGCACTAGGACATACAAACAACAATCCAAGGGTAGATATGTCGCTGCACTAGGACATACAAACAACAATCCACGGGTAGATATGTCGCTGCACTAGGACATATAAATAACAATATGCGGGTAGATATGTCGCTGCACTAGGACATATAAACAACAATCCACGGGTAGATATGTCGCTGCACTAGGACATATAAACAATAATCCACGGGTAGATATGTCGATGTACCAGGACATACAAACAACAATCCACGGGTAGATATGTCGCTGCACTACAACATATAAACAACAATCCGCGGGTAGACATGTCGCTGCGCTGGGACATATAAACAACAATACACGGGTAGATATGTCGCTGCACTAGGACATATGAACAACAATCCGCGGATAGATATGTCGCTGCACAAGGACATATAAACAACAATCCGCTGGTAGATATGTCGCTGCACTAGGACATTTACACAACAATCCACGGGTAGATATGTCGCTGCACTAGGACATATAAACAACAATCCAAGGGTAGATATGTCGCTGCACTAGTACATATAAACAACAATCCACGGGTAGATATGTCGCTGCACTAGGACATATAAACAACAATCCAAGGGTAGATATGTCGCTGCACTAGTACATATAAACAACAATCCAAGGGTAGATATGTCGCTTCACTAATACATATAAATAACAATCCACGGGTAGATATGTCACTCCATGAGGATATATTATCCTTACCAGTATATGACCTTACTCAAATTCCAATTGATCAATCTTTATTTTTCTGTGTAGTGTAATATATTTCATTGTTTTTCATTCTGTAATCTTTCTATTGATTATTGTATTGTCTGTCCTTCGATGTACGGATTTTGGTTACCCCTTTGGTATCAATCTGCAAGCTGCTCGGACAAACCTTACATGGATTGAACCAACTATTACAAACCTTACCCGAATTGAACCAACTATTTCTAGCACTCAATGTGAACACTCGCAACTATTACCACACCCTCGAGGGTTTTTTAAAGATAGAAATGTACAAATCTGTTATAACGTATAATGTTAACCTATTTACATATTGATGTGATTTTTATTCCAGCGTTCAGTGACATAAAATGTATAATTATACAATGCATATTTATGTTTCGTTATCTGTAAAAAAAGAAATCACTTCACGGAAAACATTGCAGCAATGCATGTCGCAGTGCACTGTATCATACAATTTAGTTTCTGTTGAATATCACTCGAGATTCCGAATATGTACTTTGTATTAATGACATTATTTGGCCTTCCAACCTTTTCACGTCGAACCTACTCGATTGTGATTATTCCAGAAGCGGGTCGTGTGCATCAAATTGGAAACATTTGTATTTAGCTTTTTATTCCAAATGAATTATCACATAATAATGATGTGATAAAAATTTAAATATGATCATGCTATATGTTATGACTGTATATGTCCTGTAATTATCTTAATAAAACATTTTAATGTGGCTGAATATTTAATTGACACAATAATGATGACATTGATAATTGTTAAATAAGACAAACCTAAAAACAAATATGCAAAATGTAACGTAGTTACAAGAATTGTGGAATATTTTTTTTTAAAATTGCAGAACCAATTATTGAATTAACAAGCAAGTACGCAAAATCTAATTGGACAAATGATTGTCAAAAAGCTTTTGATTGTTTAAAAAATAGTTTATCAACTGTAACTCTTTTGGCATATCCTGATGTGAACAAGCCATATACATTGTATTGCGATGCTAGTGATTCAAGTATATTGGAGCTTGTCTAACACAACCTTCTGAAACTGATGTCAAGGAAATTTATGGTGTCAACAGTAATGAGAAACCATTTTGTTTTTCTCACAGATTGAGCAAAACTCAACAAAAATAGCCGGTTATTGACAGGGCGGCCTTTGCAATACAATATGCTTTACACAAATTAGATCATTATCTGCATGGTGTTAAATTCATAATCAAGACAGATCACAAACCTTTGAAATATCTGTTAGAGTCACCAATGCAAAATAAAAAGATTCAACTTTGGACGTTAGGAATTTCAGGGTATAACTGTAAAATTGAATATATTTCGGGTGTACAAAATACATGCGCTGATTCATTGTCTAGGTCACTACCCTGTGCTGAAAATCAGGAGGATGATGGTGAAATTGACGTAGATGTTAGTGATAAAGCTTTTGAAATAAATACATTCAATTCTAATCAGTTTACCCCAAAACATTTTGCCAGTTGTGAATACCAGAATACAGAAACAGCAACCACTCCAATTAAAAAAATAGGAGAATTTGAAATGTCAGTTGAACAACAAAAGGATCCAAGCATACAATTAATTGTTAAACAATTACAGTCAGGAAAAGACAATAAGCTAGTTCAAAAACGTTTCATTATTAGACCAAATTGTATACTACATAACTAATCCAGATGATGAGCCAATAACTAGGTTATATGTGCCTAAACATATTTAAGAACAAGTAATTAAACAATATCATGATGATAATGGGCACGTGGGAAATCATCAAGTTTTTGAGTCTGTAAAATTGAAATATTATTGGTATAAACATATTTTATTGGTATAACTGACATATATAAACAAAACAATAGCAATTCTACAATAGGATTCAGAAACAAGCAAATGCTTTTTTTTAAATCTGTTTCCTATGAAAAACATACAAATATCACAAACAAATATATATGCATGCCGATTTAAATTTTAAACTTGTGAGAATTATTTATACATTGAGGGAGAAAAAAATGTATGTAGCATGTAGTTGAAAGCTCACAATTTACTTGAAAATAATAATATAAAGAGATTGAATAAGATTGAAAAGGTGAAAAATATTATGTAAGTATGTCAGGGTGTAAATCTTTTACTTTTTATGATAAAGGTTTGGACTGATTTAAATACTGCCTTGTTTTCTTCGTCATTTAGATTAACTGAGTCAAACATAAGTAGATTCAGGGAAATTGTTTCAGGAATGTCCGAAAGTGAGAAGAAAAGTTGTTCTCTTAGAGTCGTGTGACGCGGACAATCTAATAAGAAATGAGATACAGTTTCAGTTATTCCACAGATACAATTTGGCGATTCAACAAGGTTTCTAATAAAGAGGTGTGCATTTAAGGCACTACAATTCATACGTAGTCTCGCATGTAATATCTGACCTAACCTACATCCAACATAATAATGGGCTGGAACTTTAGTGTTTTTAGTGTTGATAAGAGATTTAAATGAATTTAGCGATTCCAAATTACGGGTGGGAAGTGGTAAATCATTCCATGCTTTTACAGTTGAGGGCAGAAAATATTCAGACTAAAGACTAGTTCGACAGATTATATTAGCAAGATTGTTTATTTGTCTAGTATTTTGGGTATGTCGGGTACCTACAGTTTTGGGAATTAATTCAGCTAAATATTGGGGTGTTTTATTGTAATTCATTTTATGAAAGAGAACAAGCTTGTGATTATTTCTTCTATCTTTTAGTTTCTCCCATTTTGTTTCTTCATACAAGCTGTCATGTGATGTTAATCTGGTCCCCCAGTTACTATTCTTGCTGCATCTAATTGAATATTCTCTAATTTATTTATTAAATTTTGTTTTTGATTATCCCATATAACATCAGCGTACTCCATTAAAGGTCTTATAAAAGAAATATAATTTTTTTCTAAAGAGTATCTATCAAGGAATGTTCTAGATTTTCTCATTATATTTAATCTGTTATAAGTTTTTTTAACAATGTAATCAATATGATCATTCCATTGGCCATTATCTGAAATTATTACACCTAAGTGTTTGTGAGAGTTAACTACGTGGAGATCTTGATCATTCATTTGTAAAGGGGGGTGATGTGGTTTGTTTCTCTTACTGGAAATAACCATAGATTCAGTTTTATTCGGGTTGAATTTTACGAGCCATTTTTCAGACCAACGTTGTAATTGATTGAGATCTTCGTTCGGGAGAAAAGCCGTGTCGTTGGGGTTGTCAACAATGAGATATAAACTGGTGTCATCAGCAAACAGTTTAATTTCAGCATTGATCTCGTTTACGATATCATTTATAAAAAATTTAAATAAAAGAGAGCCAAGTATGGAACCTTGAGGAAATATTATTGGCCTAATATGTTTAATGAATTGCGTAAATATACATCTGATTGCATAGCATGTCAAATGCGTAGTGCCAGGAAAATACAACCACCTATTCAAGAAACGGATATCCCACCATATCCTTTCGCAAAGATAGGGTTGGATTTATCTGGACCGTATCCAACATCATTGTCAGGAAATAAATATATAGTCGGATTTATTAACTTATATAGTGGTTGACCTGAATCTTTCGTTGTACCAAATAAAAATGCGGAAAATATTGCTCATTTGCTATTAGAAGAAGTGTTTCCACGTTTTTCTGCGCCACTTCAATTACTATGTGATAATGCAGGTGAAAATTTAAGTTAAATTATGCAAAAACATTAAATGCTTTAAAAAGTAATCAAATCACAACTTCTTTTTATCATCCTCAAAGTAATGCCAAAATTGAAAGATTCCATAGAACATTACATGATATTCTATCTAAAAGATTTCATAGAACATTACATGATATTCTATCTAAAAGATTCCATAGAACATTACATGATATTCTATCTAAAAGATTCCATAGAACATTACATGATATTCTATCTAAAAGATTCCATAGAACATTACATGGTATTCTATCTAAAAGATTCCATAGAACATTACATGATATTCTATCTAAAATATTCCATTGAACATTACATGATATTCTATCTAAAATATTCCATAGAACATTACATGATATTCTATCTAAAAGATTCCATAGAACATTACATGATATTCTATCTAAAAGATTCCATAGAACATTACATGATATTCTATCTAAAAGATTCCATAGAACATTACATGATATTCTATCTAAAAGATTCCATAGAACATTACATGATATTCTATCTAAAAGATTCCATAGAACATTACATGATATTCTATCTAAAAGATTCCATAGAACATTACATGATATTCTATCTAAAAGATTTCATAGAACATTACATGATATTCTATCTAAAAGATTCCATAGAACATTACATGATATTCTATCTAAAAGATTCCATAGAACATTACATGATATTCTATCTAAAAGATTTCATAGAACATTACATGATATTCTATCTAAAAGATTCCATAGAACATTACATGATATTCTATCTAAAAGATTTCATAGAACATTACATGATATTCTATCTAAAAGATTCCATAGAACATTATATGATATTCTATCTAAAAGATTCCATAGAACATTACATGATATTCTATCTAAAAGATTTCATAGAACATTACATGATATTCTATCTAAAAGATTCCATAGAACATTACATGATATTCTATCTAAAAGATTCCATAGAACATTACATGATATTCTATCTAAAAGATTCCATAGAACATTACATGATATTCTATCTAAAAGATTCCATAGAACATTACATGATATTCTATTTAAAAAATTTCATAGAACATTACATGATATTCTATCTAAAAGATTTCATAGAACATTACATGATATTCTATCTAAAAGATTCCATAGAACATTACATGATATTCTATCTAAAAGATTCCATAGAACATTACATGATATTCTATCTAAAAGATTCCATAGAACATTACATGATATTCTATCTAAAAGATTTCATAGAACATTACATGATATTCTATCTAAAAGATTCCATAGAACATTACATGATATTCTATCTAAAAGATTCCATAGAACATTACATGATATTCTATCTAAAAGATTCCATAGAACATTACATGATATTCTATCTAAAAGATTCCATAGAACATTATATGATATTCTATCTAAAAGATTTCATAGAACATTACATGATATTCTATCTAAAAGATTCCATAGAACATTACATGATATTCTATCTAACAGATTCCATAGAACATTACATGATATTCTATCTAAAAGATTCCATAGAACATTACATGATATTCTATCTAAAAGATTCCATAGAACATTACATGATATTCTATCTAAAAGATTCCATAGAACATTACATGATATTCTATCTGAAAGATTCCATAGAACATTACATGATATTCTATCTAAAAGATTCCATAGAACATTACATGATATTCTATCTAAAAGATTCCATAGAACATTACATGATATTCTATCTAAAAGATTCCATAGAACATTACATGATATTCTATCTAAAAGATTTCATAGAACATTACATGATATTCTATCTAAAAGATTTCATAGAACATTACATGATATTCTATCTAAAAGATTTCATAGAACATTACATGATATTCTATCTAAAAGATTCCATAGAACATTACATGATATTCTATCTAAAAGATTCCATAGAACATTACATGATATTCTATCTAAAAGATTCCATAGAACATTACATGATATTCTATCTAAAAGATTCCATAGAACATTACATGATATTCTATCTAAAAGATTCCATAGAACATTACATGATATTCTATCTAAAAGATTCCATAGAACATTACATGATATTCTATCTAAAAGATTTCATAGAACATTACATGATATTCTATCTAAAAGATTCCATAGAACATTACATGATATTCTATCTAAAAGATTCCATAGAACATTACATGATATTCTATCTAAAAGATTCCATAGAACATTACATGATATTCTATCTAAAAGATTCCATAGAACATTACATGATATTCTATCTAAAAGATTCCATAGAACATTACATGATATTCTATCTAAAAGATTTCATAGAACATTACATGATATTCTATCTAAAAGATTCCATAGAACATTACATGATATTCTATCTAAAACAAAATGAAAGATAATGTACAAACTGGGGATTTATATTTAAATCAAGCTTCAGATTTAATGTTAGTTCTCATCATATTTTCTAATTTATAACAGAGACCCAATACTACCAATTGATAATATTTAAAAACCCCGTCGTAAATATTACGGTGATCAGGAACACCCAATTGCTCTAGAACAACAGCATCAATCATTTGTTTTGGTTCATAAATACCTTAAAAAGGCTAAGAGAAAACAAGCTAAATATGCCAATAAAGATCGTAAGGAAGTCAAATTAGAAGTTGGTGATGCCGTTTACCATAGAAACCATCATAAACATTGTAAATTAAATTCCAATTGGAAGCCGTTTTATCGAATATTTGAAAAAAAACTACACAAGTATCCTTTAAATTAGAAATCAATTAGATGGTACTATTACGAAAGTACATGCGGAACACTTATGTTGATGAATGGGACAAAGATAATACAAACAAACCAATAAGAAAAGCAACTTATGTAATAAATTCTGACATATCTGATTCTGATAGTATAAATAGCGAAACATCTGAAGATAATAGCTGAATAAAATAGCTAAACGATATTGTAAAGAACGTGATAATTCTTCCGATGAGGAAAACATTCCCTTAATGGAACTTTCTTATAAGCTAAACAACGTAAAATACGTCTCCAACATGAGAATGAAGTTAACAGTTCTTCTGACATGCACTCTGATTTAGGGAGTGATAATAGTGAAAATGAAATGTCAGTCGAAGAGGTTAATATTAAGATCAAGCAAAAACACAAAAACAAACAAAAATTAATATCTATGATCAAAACGATGGCTGGTACAAGTCTTCATGTGTTATTTATTACGTATTACTGTAACTGCTTGGGAAGATATATGCAACATCGAAACTAGGTGCTATAGAAGTGTGTTTATGGGGAGGCATTTACAGTCGCAAATAAACATGTTGTCCTTAGGACATTTATCCCCATGCACGATAAATCCACGACAATCTAAGAAACTACTACTAGACATTAAGCTAAAGCTACCAAAGACATTGACGTTACCAGACGATCCTGACAAATTTTTATGGTATTTCTATAGGCAATTAACTTGCACCGCCATTATAGAAAATAAACGAAATGTTGTAGCCATTTCTGTTCCCTTGCTTGACTTGAAAGGTCAATTCGAAATCTATAATATTTTTAATTTACCACTGATAATGCACAACAATTGGTCAAACCAAGACAATACCTTGGTAGCTCAATACAAACTTGAAACAAACGGATTAGCGGTAAGTGCCGAGAAGACGAAATATGTAATACTTTCCGATAATGAGGTTCAAAAATGCGCCAATCCATCAGTAACATTTTGTGGGATTAAAAGTGCTGTATATCCTATTAATTTGAGCAAATTATGCGTAATAGCGTTGATTATGAAAAGCGAACCTAATGTTGACATGCAATGCCAGACAATAATTCGACTGAATTCTATGTTACCTTTGGCAAATTACTTATCTAATAGGGTTTGGATAATCACTACACAAAAATATCTCATGTTTTCTGTGGTGTGCCAAGAACCTAAGTCAAAGCAATTCATTGTTACTGTAAGAGCATCCATAGCTAAGGTCAAGTTGGAATTATCTTGTTCTGCATTCAATGATTATTTGACCTTACTACCTTACTATCATACACTAACAGAGTACTTGGTAGAAGATACATTAAGTGATGTGATCAAAAACTATAATATCTTTACTGTAAAGATTTGTAAACCCTTTCACAAAGCATTACCGGAATATAAGGTATTAAAACTTCCCAAGCAATTGAAGTCAATTGAGCAAATCCCAATGGGTAATTTAATCAAACAATTACAAGATTTAAAAGATGTTTCAATTGAAACGGGAATACCAAGTTGGGGGTATTTCATTATTTGGGTGGGGTTAATTTTGTTGATGGTGTTATTCATGTTTATCTACTGTAAATATTTTCGAAAAAAGAAATTGTGTTGGTTAGCCAAAGGTAAAAGAAACAAATTTGATTCTGAGATCACTACTAGGTATGGAATGGTATCGGCTAGGCAGTCCGAGGGTGCGGATTACACCTCAAGAGCAGCTAATGTCTCTTTACCATTGAAAGATGATGCACAGAGGCAAGAACAGCGACTGCAGCAAGCTGTGACAAATGTAGTCAGATCATTATATCCAAGATTGGATTTATCTCGTACTTCCAGAAGTGAATAGGTTGAAAATAACTCTGATGATAAAAAGATCGGCGATTAACATAAAAATTCAGTGCAGTCAAAAATAGAATATATTGAGCATACCTGAATATGCACCATATGTTGAAATTGGATATATATATATGTATTGTGGAATTTGTAACTTTCCTGTACTGTAGATTATTGTTGAACATTCTAAATAGTAGAAATAAGTCGTTTACGACTGGGTCCAAAAGACCTGGGAAGGCACTAAATCTACTATGAACTTTTTAATTGCTGTAACAAACCTTATTTTGTTACTTTCTACGGATTATGTTGTATAATTGGATTAATATTAAGTGTGGAATTATCATTCATCATTACATTCACCTTTGCAGAGGAACCGAAATATCTAACAATATTTCGCATTAGTAATGAGCGAAAATGTAACGTGGTTACAAATTGTGGAATATTTGTGTTAAATGATCCTTGTATTTTCATCCAGAGTGCAGTTAGCATGATAGCAAAACCAAGCTTCAATTAATGCATATATACATGTGGGTCATCTGTTCATTTATCTCCTGGAATGATGACCACTTCCCTGACGAGATGTTTACCTGATGAGCCGGATTGATGTGTTGATATTCATGAACAATAATTTATAATTATTTGTTTTTAAACATTCATAATGTAATATTCATATCGTGGGTAAAAGAAGTTAACGATAAGCGTTATGCTTTCTCATATTTGGTAAACTGCTAAATTTACATACTGTGTTTCTACTTGGGATATACGATCACCAGCCATGTGGACTTCCAAGAATTTACATAAACATTTTCTATATAACATGATGTTCTTATTTTACAGATTCAGATTCGATCTCGCACTATACGTTCATATATTTAAGTTCTAATCAAAGTTGTACATTTATTTTCATCTTTCTTTTAAAAACTCATTCCGTTACAATAAATTATCCAACTAGTATGAACACTATATTACATAACATCAAACGTTGAAATCATATAGTGAGCTCTAACATAATAATTCTCGCCATAATTAGCATGCACAAAATAGCAACAAATTTAATTGTAATTTTTTTTTAATGAAAAACAAACCTGTTATATATCTATTTAAAGTTAACTCGTTAATTTTCACAAAAGATCAGTAAATAATTGTGAAAACTTTAACAATTAATTGTATAATATGCTTTAAGTAATAGAATGTCCAGATGTACAACATCAATTAGGTACATGTACATATCCCAAGGTTGGATAGCATACATCACAATATATCAACATTAGATAGTTAGTATAAAAACGTAGATATACATTTTAGTGTGCATGACGAATTTCTGGAATCACATGTAAGTTTTCATCTGGTGCTCAAAGTCAAAAGATTGGAAAGTCAAATAATTTAGAGTGCTTTGTAGGCAAAGGGCATACATAGGATCGTCTAAGAGGGGCACAAACCTTTGTTCTAAAGGGTATTAGTGTCTATGAACATGATAGATTATCCGATTTTTTACTTAAACACAAACTAAAGTAAAGAAACAGTATTTTATTCTTCTACATTTCACAGTCACAGTAGGATATTCAATAGTGAGTGTGAAACGACCCCTAGCATGCAGAAAATAGTGAGTGTGAAACGACCCCTAGCATGCAGAAAATAGTGAGTGTGAAACGACCCCTAGCATGCAGAAAATAGTGAGTGTGAAACGACCCCTAGCATGCAGAAAATAGTGAGTGTGAAACGACCCCTAGCATGCAGAAAATAGTGAGTGTGAAACGACCCCTAGCATGCAGAAAATAGTGAGTGTGAAACGACCCCTAGCATGCAGAAAATAGTGAGTGTGAAACGACCCCTAGCATGCAGAAAATAGTGAGTGTGAAACGACCCCTAGCATGCAGAAAATAGTGAGTGTGAAACGACCCCTAGCATGCAGAAAATAGTGAGTGTGAAACGACCCCTAGCATGCAGAAAATTGATACTCTTTGTTTCTTTTGACATACACTACATCTTTTGACATACACTACATCTTTTGACATACACTACATCTTTTGACATACACTACATCTGGACATCATCGTCCGGTTTCGGTGGCAATTGGTGTATAGCAATTACTTTCTCTGATGCCGGGTATATATTAACAAATACACGACATTCCTCTATTACATATTAGAGGCCGTCGTGGTCATGATTGGATGGCAGATGGATTTGCAACTACCTGTGCAATCAGTACATATCACCACTACTACAATTGTGAGTTCGAAGACGCAGGTGTACTCGATGTGATAACGTTTGTCAGTGGCTTGCTGCAGGTCGATGATTTTCTCCGGGTACTCCGGTTTCTCCTCCATTAAAGCTGACAGCCGCATTATAACTGAACTATTGATGAGAGTGGTGTTAAATACCATATCTCTACCCCTACCATTCCCTCTATTACATATTTGAACAATTAATACAAGCAACTACACAGCATGAAATATTGATTTTTCTAAAACGAAGACATCGGCATGTTCAGAAGATCGTCCAAATATATGTCCTTTCCTCATTCATAACATTTTAACGGGTTTATGGCATTATAGCAAGAGTAACCCGACGGTAATACTAGTAGAGCAAGAACTGCCTACCCATCTGGAGCACCTGATTTCACCTCAGATTTTAAGCGGAGTTCGTGTTACTCGATCTATTATTTTCTGTGTAGTATTTGTAGAACATTGGTTGTCAGTTTGTCCTGTTTCTTTTGGTCATTGTATTGTCTGTGGGTTTTTTTCGGTTTACGGCTTCTGATTATTCGTCTGGTATCTTCAAACCTTTCTTAAAGGCCAAAGTAGTAAACTGAAAACATGTATATTTTATTTTGTGTATAATTGAATGACACACCCACTACCAAACACAAATAATGCTAAATCAAGTCAGTGTTACCAGTAAATGTCAGTGAGAAGGACACATATACTCTGTTGTATATAATTATATCTTTATATTTCTAAAGCGCATTAGAATACCACCTACCCACAGATCGTAAATAGGAATGCTATAGACCTGCATCCGCTTCCTATTATTCGATCCGAAAAGCTACCGATTTTTTCTGAGTGTACAAAATAATGAACTAGCTCTATATGTTTAAACCAATGAAATTGCAAATAAATTGTTCCTAGCTCCATAAAGGATTATGAAATATTGATAATGACTCAATATAAGAATGCGGTCTTCCACAGAAAAAAGTACAGGAAGCTTACATATACATTTAGGTATCTGTATTGAGCTGAGACAACTATTTAATGTTATTAAGTTGGTCTTAACACAAACAAAGCGCATTATTTCTAATAGAATCACAATTAAAAAGTCCTAAAGTGCCGACAAGGAGATGATATTATTAGCAGACGACACGACAATACAATAAATCAAAATCTTGTGATCATCAATGCCCGCGACTGAGATTCTGTAATTTACATTTTTACACAGGAGAATCAACAACACACATACAAACTGACCTGAAACTGTTATTAGAAAACAGTTTGAGCATCCCAATGGTGTAATCAGAAGCCAGTAAATCAGAGAAGGACAAACAATACACAGGTCAATGGAAAAATGACAAAAACAGAAACAATGATCTACCAAAACACTATAAAGAAAACTAACGATCGAGGAACACGAACCCCGCTAAATATCGGGGATAAAATCAAGTGCTGCGGAAGGATTAGCGTGTGAAGGCAAAATACCCAATTTAGAATTACAGGAACTATCCGGATGCAGGAAACATATGTGCTTCAAAGGCAGATAGTCCAATGTAAGACAGATGCGAGACATACCGTAACTATGTACTTATGCCATCAATGTGATAACAACACCGTCATGATAGTTTTAGTAAACACATCTAAAAGAATGCATAAGTTGTTGACATTGGTAATAAAATGAAGTGGGAACAATTCCAAAATCCAATGAAATATTGTTGAAAGTGGTGTTAAATACCATATCCCCAAATCCATTCGAATAATCGTACACAGAGAACAAATAGATACATATAACATATATATACATAACCGTTTACTTTTCTGGCTTGGTGCAGGCACTTAGATAAAAAGTGGCGGGATTAAGTTAATTTTATGGGTCCAAATCTCCCCTTTTAACGATGTTAAAATCTTCCTTGTTTTAAAAAAAAAGCTATATTATTTTAACTTATCGTTTTATGATATGTAAGACACACAGACCTTTGAAATGGAAACTGTTTATAATCAGTATTATATAACACCAATCATCTCTATCAGAATGACTAGCTATGCAGACTGAATTAACTTCCTTATAGGATATAAGACCGACATTATATCATTTTTTTTCACAGACACTTAAATACTTACATCAAAAAGCAAAATTACGGAAATTAAGGAATAATGTTACCCCAAAATAGAAATGCATTATTTCCGGTTTTATTATTTAGACTTGTTATAAGCTTCTTTCCTAAGTTGATTGTAAAATATGTGTTTGATGTATAAGTCTACTTAAGTGGGTTGTTATATAGTATATTGACCAAGATGGCTGTGGGCTATTATTCATGGTTATGATTGTTGAACGTGCAATGACCGAACAATATTAACATTATATCATCCAAGTACATAAACTTGTGGAAAACTGACACAATCGACATTTCTTCTACTGGGAAAGAATTTAATAAAAATGTACAATAAATTCGTTGATTCCAAATTATTGTGCTTGCTCATTATCGTGGGTTCTGACAGTCGTGGATTCGACAAAAATGCTACCAAAGTGTTAAGAAATCGTGTTATATATTAGTTCTGTTCTCGTAAATGTAAAGAAATCATTAAATCTTGTTGTATTTTGCAATTCGTGGATTGTTTGATCCACAAAATTTGCACAATATACTCTCAACTACTAAAAAGGAATTTCACAATCACTGAAAAATGCAAAATACAGTTACATTTCCTTATCTCTAAGCCATGTGATGTTATTGTTAGCATGTTCGCCTCGAGTATAGTAGATCGTGGGTTGGAATCTCTGTTTGGTCAAACCATATATCATAACATTGGTACTTCTCTGCTTCATACGCGATTGCGGAGCAATGACAATGAATGGGTGATTCTGAAACGGGAAAGTATATCCGAGTGGAGCCACAAGTGTATATGAGAACTGTTGATTCACTGAGCTACACGTAAAGCAAGAATCCGAATAAATGTTCGTCTATTACGAAACATTATCACCATGTTATCCAAGTTATAACTTTTTCTCACCATTATATAACAAACCAATGAAGTGAGCGTTAATCAAGTCATTCGCTATGTCAAAATCAGATTACCCGTTTCATGGCATAGCTCACAGTAATTTATAAATACCTCCATAGTAGCTTTTAGCTTAATATTCTCGGTTAAATCGAGAACTCCGATATCTCGAATTGAGCATAATCAGGCTCCACATAATATGTCAGATAATATTGTTGACTATTAGTATATTCTGTTTAACTAAGATGAGTGGTTTGTGTCCATCAAGCTAGATTAACCCTGCCACCTGTCATTGAAGTGATTGTGTAAGGCCAGGAAAGTGAGAAGTTATGTGTGTTATGGCTGTCGATTTTCCCGCTGTTTTTTGTTTTATTTCCTACTGTATTCAGGTATTATGATTATTATTATTATTATTATTAAATAACTAAGAACATCGGGTGCGAATGGAGCTAAAACGAAGACTAATATCGAGAATGTTCAAGTATTGCAAAATGTTTTAATTAATATTGAAATTGATTCATTTGTAACTTGATTTTAATTTCTATGATTTGTCACGTATCATGAATGGACAATGCAAACATTATAGTGGCCTTTTCATTTAAGTGATATTTGCAAAGTGGATGATACATTAGGATTGAAATGAAAGACAAAAATTATGACACTGTCGGAATGCTTCCTAAATCTTATGACAAATCGTAGAAACATCGGGAAAAATCGATGCCCCTAATACCAAACAATTGTTCTCTTACATTTGCACCGAGTAAAATCACTCGATACAATTAAGACATGTTTAAAGATGATGATATTGGCCCATGAACCTGATTATTGTGACGCACTGTCAAACGAACGATTTTGTTTATGCAATATTCAAATATCGTACCTGAACAATAGTTAAAAGTATCACAAGTGTAGATCTTTAAATAGATTTGTTGTTGAATATCAATGGATATATTCTAGAGACGTTAGCTGGTGTCTTAATATACATTAACACTGAATAGTCTTACGGTAAAATGGTGATGACAATATAACACAATGATTTATAAAGAGTAATAAAATGAAAAAAACAAAACATGACACACCGTTAAAACAATTCGAAAATCCAAACAGATACCGATATTCTTAGCACACATATATCATCGGTAGCCTACTAGGTACAAGATCGTTCATAAAACATGGTCAGTTAAAGTAATTCTCTTTGTCCCAAGATGGCCCCTCTTAGTGAAATGATAAACAATGTAAATAAGCAACCATGACTTCCGGTGAATTACTGTTGTAGTTTTACAATTCTGAGTTTGAATTTTGTCGTGGGAGTGGTTTCGGGTTGTTATTACAATACATATCTAATCATCTGGTACGGTCATAGTCAAAATATTTGTCATTGTCATGGTTTCGGGTTGTTATTACAATACATATCTAATCATCTTGTACGGTCATAGTTAAAATATTTGGCATTGGAGTGGTTTCGGGTTGTTATTACAATACATATCTAATCATCTTGTACGGTCATAGTCAAAATATTTGTCATTGTCATGGTTTCGGGTTGTTATTACAATACATATCTAATCATCTTGTACGGTCATAGTTAAAATATTTGTCATTGTCATTGTTTCGGGTTGTTATTACATTACATATCTAATCATCTTGTACGTCATAGTCAACATATTTGTCAATGTCATGGTTTCGGGTTGTTATTACAATTCATATCTAATCATCTGGTACGGTCATAGTTAAAATATTTGTCATTGTCATGGTTTCGGGTTGTTATTACAATACATATCTAATCATCTTGTACGGTCATAGTCAACATATTTGTCATTGTCATGGTTTCGGGTTGTTATTACAATTCATATCTAATCATCTGGTACGGTCATAGTTAAAATATTTGTCATTGTCATGGTTTCGGGTTGTTATTACAATACATATCTAATCATCTTGTACGGTCATAGTCAACATATTTGTCATTGGAGTGGTTTCGGGTTGTTATTACAATACATATCTAATCATCTTGTACGGTCATAGTTAAAATATTTGTCATTGGAGTGGTTTCGGGTTGTTATTACAATACATATCTAATCATCTTGTACGGTCATAGTCAAAATATTTGTCATTGGAGTGGTTTCGGGTTGTTATTACAATACATATCTAATCATCTTGTACCGTCATAGTCAAAATATTTGTCATTGGAGTGGTTTCGGGTTGTTATTACAATATATATCTACTCATCTGGTACGGTCATAGTTAAAATATTTGTCATTGGAGTAGTTTCGGGTTGTTATTACAATACATATCTACTCATCTGGTACGGTCATAGTTAAAATATTTGTCATTGGAGTGGTTTCGGGTTGTTATTACAATATATATCTAATCATCTGGTACGGTCATAGTTAAAATATTTGTCATTGTCATGGTTTCGGGTTGTTATTACAATACATATCTAATCATCTTGTACGGTCATAGTTAAAATATTTGTCATTGGAGTGGTTTCGGGTTGTTATTACAATACATATCTAATCATCTGGTACGGTCATAGTTAAAATATTTGTCATTGGAGTGGTTTCGGGTTGTTATTACAATACATATCTAATCATCTTGTACGGTCATAGTTAAAATATTTGTCATTGGAGTGGTTTCGGGTTGTTATTACAATACACATCTACTCATCTGGTACGGTCATAGTTAAAATATTTGTCATTGGAGTGGTTTCGGGTTATTATTACAATACATATCTAATCATCTTGTACGGTCATAGTCAACATATTTGCCATTGTCATGGTTTCGGGTTGTTATTACAATTCATATCTAATCATCTGGTACGGTCATAGTTAAAATATTTGTCATTGTCATGGTTTCGGGTTGTTATTACAATACATATCTAATCATCTTGTACGGTCATAGTCAAAATATTTGTCATTGTCATGGTTTCGGGTTGTTATTACAATACATATCTAATCATCTTGTACGGTCATAGTCAAAATATTTGTCATTGTCATGGTTTCGGGTTGTTATTACAATATATATCTAATCATCTGGTACGTCATAGTTAAAATATTTGTCATTGGAGTGGTTTCGGGTTGTTATTACAATACATATCTACTCATCTGGTACGGTCATAGTTAAAATATTTGTCATTGTCATGGTTTCGGGTTGTTATTACAATATATATCTAATCATCTTGTACGGTCATAGTCAAAATATTTGTCATTGTCATGGTTTCGGGTTGTTATTACAATACATATCTAATCATCTTGTACGGTCATAGTCAACATATTTGTCATTGTCATGGTTTCGGGTTGTTATTACAATACATATCTAATCATCTGGTACGGTCATAGTCAACATATTTGTCATTGTCATGGTTTCGGGTTGTTATTACAATACATATCTAATCATCTTGTACGGTCATAGTCAACATATTTGTCATTGTCATGGTTTCGGGTTGTTATTACAATACATATCTAATCATCTGGTACGGTCATAGTCAACATATTTGTCATTGTCATGGTTTCGGGTTGTTATTACAATACATATCTAATCATCTGGTACGGTCATAGTCAACATATTTGTCATTGTCATGGTTTCGGGTTGTTATTACAATATATATCTAATCATCTTGTACGGTCATAGTTAAAATATTTGTCATTATCATGGTTTCGGGTTGTTATTACAATATATATCTAATCATCTTGTACGGTCATAGTTAAAATATTTGTCATTGTCATGGTTTCGGGTTGTTATTACAATACATATCTAATCATCTTGTACGGTCATAGTCAACATATTTGTCATTGTCATGGTTTCGGGTTGTTATTACAATATATATCTAATCATCTTGTACGGTCATAGTTAAAATATTTGTCATTATCATGGTTTCGGATTGTTATTACAATACATATCTAATCATCTTGTACGGTCATAGTTAAAATATTTGTCATTATCATGGTTTCGGGTTGTTATTACAATACATATCTAATCATCTTGTACGGTCATAGTCAACATATTTGTCATTGTCATGGTTTCGGGTTGTTATTACAATATATATCTAATCATCTTGTACGATCATAGTTAAAATATTTGTCATTATCATGGTTTCGGGTTGTTATTACAATATATATCTAATCATCTTGTACTGTCATAGTTAAAATATTTGTCATTGTCATGGTTTCGGGTTGTTATTACAATACATATCTAATCATCTTGTACGGTCATAGTCAACATATTTGTCATTGTCATGGTTTCGGGTTGTTATTACAATATATATCTAATCATCTTGTACGGTCATAGTTAAAATATTCGTCATTGTCATGGTTTCGGGTTGTTATTACAATACATATCTAATCATCTGGTACGGTCATAGTTAAAATATTTGTCATTGGAATGGTTTCGGGTTGTTATTACAATACATATCTAATCATCTGGTACGGTCATAGTTAAAATATTTGTCATTGGAGTAGTTTCGGGTTGTTATTACAATACATATCTAATCATCTTGTACGGTCATAGTCAACATATTTGTCATTGTCATGGTTTCGGGTTGTTATTACAATATATATCTAATCATCTGGTACGGTCATAGTTAAAATATTTGTCATTGTCATGGTTTCGGGTTGTTATTACAATACATATCTAATCATCTGGTACGGTCATAGTCAAAATATTTGTCATTGGAGTAGTTTCGGGTTGTTATTACAATACATATCTAATCATCTGGTACGGTCATAGTCAAAATATTGGAAAACCATACAATTTAAAAGCTTTTTGGGGAATATAAACCAAAGGGCATAAACAGGATAGTCAAAATCTGCTAAATTTACCTATCCCCGGGGTTGATCTCAGCTTTAATAAAGTACATTATTATATAGATAGCTGTGAATTACAGAATGTTCCCAGTTAAATAAAAACGATAATTTCACAGTGAAGTTTTCGTTTTTAATTTCACTCTCGCTATATTTCGCGCCATTTCCTTGTCGACGTCATATGAAGACTTCCAGTTTGAAACGTAAAAATTAGACGTTATTTGGCTTCGTGTACGCTTCAATTTTGATCAAATTTAACTAAAATAATATTTCAAGGTAAACATTTTAATTATTTTATTGTCGTGGGTGGGTGGGCGCCATGTATTGTGAAGCGATACACATTATAGTATTCCCTACGCTACACACGTAATATAGTACAATTAAACTGATATATTAAATTCGATTCGAAACATTTGTTTATCTATATAATAAATACTATACCTAATTGACGAGTTTCATTACCAAACAATATGACCAAAGAACGTTATTTGGTCATTCATGACATAATTTTGATAATGAAACTCGTCAATTAGTTATAGTATAGTTATTTTTGTAAATTTAAAGCATAAATACATCTAATAAACAATGCCAGTGCTATAGGTCTGACTAATGGACTGATGACGTTAAACATATTCAAATATATCCCAGTCTAATTCATCACGTTTTATCTGATATTACTTGCATTTTAAATATAAATTCGTTAATTCCTGTATAATTATAATCATTAATTGATTTATTTCATTCAAGTGCCAATAATTAACGATGTGAATATAGAAAATGGTCTTAAAATGGATGATTTAAAAGCATTTCATTCCCATTAACATATTTATTCTCAGAAGTAAATAAATGTTTCAATAGTATGCTTTTAGGCGTGGGAAACATTGTTGCAAATGTCACACTCGGAATCAAAGAAATTATTTTAATACTTTATTTTGATGAATTTGTATCCATTTACAGGAAACCTTCCAGAGACATTCTTTGTCACGCTGCACCTTAAACAAAATAAACATTCATTTGACAAATGTAAAATTAACGATATGATCTGCATATCAAAATAAAAAAAAACATGATCCATAGATTAGCTGCGTAATTGTTAGATTGTTGGTTAATAGTATTGGAGCAGAACTTCGGATATACTCATGACGATAACATGTTTACACACAAGCAACGAGCCATCAAAGACCCATCACAACAAACTATTGAGCATTAGAAGTTGCTGACAGGAGTCAATTGTCTTGAAAGGAAAGTGATATCCTGATTACCCCTTTGGTATCTTCAAACTCTTCTTTCTCCATACACGAGGCACCAAGTTATGTCACCTGCTACTAACTTTATGACAAATAAGTTGTTGTCGTTAGGTGGTACTAACCAAAATATGCTTCTATGTGACGTAGACAACACACAGTCTGTAGCATACATATCGACCCATCATGACACCTTAATTCGGTTTATTCCTGACATGTTTCCTCTTTTCTGACAAGTGATTAGCGGCGAAAGTACAAATTTTACATTGCACTTGGTTTGACACGACCGGGAATCACAAACTCCCCCACCAATAGCCTATGGCGACGATGTCCAATTATTCCAGAATAACTATTGTTAGTGAACGGACTGAATTTTATCATTTGAAATCTGAAAAGATCAAAGACTTTTAGCATTAACATTGTCACCAACAGGGATAAACTGAATGTCATAATGCCATTAAGGAATAATATCATATCAAGTTTTGGGTGTCAATGGTATACCCATTGATTTCATTCAAAGCCATATCATTAAATCCACGGTTGTCGTTTAATGTTGATCAATATTACTTTCTTACAGTTATATAACAGAACATTAAACATAGTAAGATATGTCCGTTCAAACTTTACAAATTGATTTAGAACACAAGAAAATCTAATAATCTACAATCGGTTGTTTGTCTGTCGGAAATGTCTGTTTTCGCATTTCCTAATTGTATAAGATACATTGACCCTTTATTATAATTTTTATTATATTTGATGACCAGTTTTAGCTTAATGGAAAATGACGCTATTATTATTTGTCCTAAATATACAAAGATCGTTAATTTTGGATAAATTTACATTACATATAATGTATCCACCCTGGAAAATTCTTAGCACAGATGTTGGTGCCTTGGAAATTATATCATAGCAAACCTCATGAAACAATACTCGTCTTACGTCTTGCCTTAATATGGTAAAAAAAAATGTGATTGTGGTTATATCTAAATAAATGTTAGAGAAAACCGAGGAGATAATCAAGAATGAACAATCCAGAGATATCGACAATATTAAGCTTGCAAGACACGGGACGAATACAAAAAAAAAACAAAAACACAACACACAATATTAGCAACTCGGACCCCACCTATAAAACGGGAGTGAACCCATGTGCTTGGCAAGACACCCTCTGTTGTTACTCGTAATCCATGTACGTAGACGTAAAACGATGCATGGTCATTTGAAAAATGGATATTACGTAACGGTAAACCAGTACGTGGTTACGACCGTATAATTCTTATAGCGATGACTTAAACCTAGAGGTAACGTATAACCCAGTACGTGGTTACGACGGTAGAATGTTAATAGCCATGACTTAAACCTAGTAGTAACGTATAGACCAGTACATGGTTACGACGGTAGAATCTTTATAGCCATGACTTAAACCTAGAAGTAACGTATAGACCAGTACATGGTTACGACGGTAGAATGTTTATAGCCATGGCTTAAACATAGAAGTAACGCATAGACCAGTACGTGGTTACGACGGTAGAATGTTTATAGCCATGACTTAAACCTAGAAGTAACGTATAGAGCAGTACGAGGTTACGACGGTAGAATGTTTATAGCCATGGCTTAAACATAGAAGTAACGCATAGACCAGTACGTGGTTACGATGGTAGAATGTTTATAGCCATGACTTAAACCTAGAAGTAACGCATAGACCAGTACATGGTTACGACGGTAGAATCTTTATAGCCATGACTTAAACCTAGAAGTAACGTATAGACCAGTACATGGTTACGACGGTAGAATGTTTATAGCCATGGCTTAAACCTAGAAGTAACGCATAGACCAGTACATGGTTACGACGGTAGAATCTTTATAGCCATGACTTAAACCTAGAAGTAACGTATAGAGCAGTACGAGGTTACGACGGCAGAATGTTTATAGCCATGGCTTAAACATAGAAGTAACGCATAGACCAGTACATGGTTACGACGGTAGAATCTTTATAGCCATGACTTAAACCTAGAAGTAACGTATAGACCAGTACATGGTTACGACGGTAGAATGTTTATAGCCATGGCTTAAACATAGAAGTAACGCATAGACCAGTACGTGGTTACGACGGTAGAATGTTTATAGCCATGACTTAAACCTAGAAGTAACGTATAGAGCAGTACGAGGTTACGACGGTAGAATGTTTATAGCCATGGCTTAAACATAGAAGTAACGCATAGACCAGTACGTGGTTACGACGGTAGAATGTTTATAGCCATGACTTAAACCTAGAAGTAACCTATAGAGCAGTACGAGGTTACGACGGTAGAATGTTTATAGCCATGGCTTAAACATAGAAGTAACGCATAGACCAGTACGTGGTTACGACGGTAGAATGTTTATAGCCATGATTTAAACCTAGAAGTAACGCATAGAGCAGTACGAGGTTACGACGGTAAAATGTTTATAGCCATGACTTAAACCTAGAAGTAACGTATAGACAAGTACGTGGTTACGACGGTAGAATGTTTATAGCCATGGCTTAAACATAGAAGTAACGTATAGACCAGTACGTGGTTCCGACGGTAGAATGTTTATAGCCATGACTTAAACCTAGAAGTAACGTATAGAGCAGTACGTGGTTACGACGGCAGAATGTTTATAGCCATGACTTAAACCTAGAAGTAACTATAGACCAGTACGTGGTTACGACGGTAGAATGTTTATAGCCATGGCTTAAACATAGAAGTAACGCATAGACCAGTACGTGGTTACGATGGTAGAATGTTTATAGCCATGGCTTAAACATAGAAGTAACGCATAGACCAGTACCTGGTTACGACGGTAGAATGTTTATAGCCATGACTTAAACCTAGAAGTAACGTATAGAGCAGTACGAGGTTACGACGGTAGAATGTTTATAGTCATGGTTTAAACATAGAAGTAACGCATAGACCAGTACGTGGTTACGACGGTAGAATGTTAATAGCCATGACTTAAACCTGGAAGTAACGGATAGAGCAGTACGAGGTTACGACGATAAAATGTTTATAGCCATGACTTAAACCTAGAAGTAACGTATAGACCAGTACGTGGTTACGACGGTAGAATGTTCATAGCCATGGCTTAAACCTAGAAGTAACGTATAGACCAGTACGTGGTTACGACGGTGGAATGTTTATAGCCATGACTTAAACCTAGAAGTAACGTATAGAGCAGTACGAGGTTACGACGGTAGAATGTTTATAGTCATGGCTAAAACATAGAAGTAACGTATAGACCAGTACGTGGTTACGACGGTAGAATGTTTATAGCCATGACTTAAACCTAGAAGTAAAGTATAGACCAGTACGTGGTTACGACGGTAGAATGTTTATAGCCATGACTTAAACCTAGAAGTAACGTATAGACCAGTACGTGGTTACGACGGTAGAATGTTTATAGCCATGGCTTAAACATTGACGTAACGGATAGACCAGTACGTGGTTACGACGGTAGAATGTTTATAGCCATGGCTTAAACATAGAAGTAACGCATAGACCAGTACGTGGTTACGACGGTAGAATGTTTATAGCCATGACTTAAACCTAGAAGTAACGTATAGACCAGTACGTGGTTACGACGGTAGAATGTCTATAGCCATGATTTAAACCTAGAAGTAACGTATAGACCATTACGTGGTTACGACGGTAGAATGTTTATAGCCATGACTTAAACCTAGAAGTAACGTATAGACCAGTACGTGGTTACGACGGTAGAATGTTTATAGCCATGGCTTAAACATAGAAGCAACGTATAGACCAGTACGTGGTTACGACGGTATAATGTTTATAGCCATGACTTAAACCTAGAAGTAACGAATAGAGCAGTACGAGGTTACGACGGTAAAATGTTTATAGCCATGACTTAAACCTAGAAGTAACGTATAGACAAGTACTTGGTTACGACGGTAGAATGTTTATAGCCATGACTTAAACCTAGAAGTAACGTATAGAGCAGTACGAGGTTACGACGGTAGAATGTTTATAGTCATGTCTTAAACATAGAAGTAACGTATAGAGCAGTACGTGGTTACGACTGTAGAATGTTTATAGCCATGGCTTAAACATAGAAGTAACGTATAGACCAGTACGTGGTTACGACGGTAGAATGTTTATAGCCATGACTTAAACCTAGAAGTAACGTATAGACCAGTACGTGGTTACGACGGTAGAATGCTAATAGCCATGACTTAAACCTAGAAGTAACGTATAGACCAGTACGTGGTTACGACGGTAGAATGTTTATAGCCACGACTTAAACCTAGAAGTAACGTATAGACCAGTACGTGGTTACGACGGTAGAATGTTTATAGCCATGACTTAAATCTAGAAGTAACGTATAGACCAGTACGTGGTTACGACGGTAGAATGTTTATAGCCATGGCTTAAACATAGAAGCAACGTAGCCTTTACTTTGTATTATTCCTTCAGTCGTCATCATCAAGGTTAATGTACACTAATGGAATCATGTTTATCCTAATTGACTTCATCTCAAACCTCCTCAAGATAAATACTCCTCCATTACTTAAATATTACTTCAATGTCCTTAATGTGTTCTCTATATTTTGCAGCTGTGTTCATTTCAGACTATATTGCGACCCCGCATATGTTATTAATTATCCCAGGATATATATTTGTATCTTCTTTATAATGTTTAATGGTATATATTTATTAATGGTGATATTGTCTGATGTTAAAATCAGGCGGTTTACGTCAACACTTCAACGCAAAATAAGATGAATTTTGTTAAAATTAAAACGAAGGTATATAATTTAGTTATAATTAGTATTTAGTGGAACATGAGAAAGTTGCACAAGCCATTTCTATGTAAAGTATTTTGTATATCTAGATCGTCACACTCCCTGAACATCAAGCAGTTTATTATGGGTGTTTATGTTGTCTGATCTGAACATCAAGCAGTTCATTATGGGTGTCTATGTCGTCTGATCTGAACATCAAGCAGTTCATTATGGGTGTTTATGTTGTCTGATCTGAACATCAAGCAGTTCATTATGGGTGTCTATGTTGTCTGATCTGAACATCAAGCCGTTCATTATGGGTGTTTATGTTGTCTGATCTGAACATCAAGCAGTTCATTATGGGTGTTTATGTTGTCTGATCTGAACATCAAGCAGTTCATTATGGGTGTTTATGTTGTCTGATCTGAACATCAAGCCGTTCATTATGGGTGTTTATGTTGTCTGATCTGAACATCAAGCCGTTCATTATGGGTGTTTATGTTGTCTGATCTGAACATCAAGCCGTTCATTATGGGTGTTTATGTTGTCTGATCTGAACATCAAGCCGTTCATTATGGGTGTTTATGTTGTCTGATCTGAACATCAAGCAGTTCATTATGGGTGTTTATGTTGTCTGATCTGAACATCAAGCAGTTCATCATGGGTGTTTATGTTGTCTGATCTGAACATCAAGCAGTTCATTATGGGTGTTTATGTTGTCTGATCTGAACATCAAGCAGTTCATTATGGGTGTTTATGTTGTCTGATCTGAACATCAAGCAGTTCATTATGGGTGTTTATGTTGTCTGATCTGAACATCAAGCAGTTCATTATGGGTGTTTATGTTGTCTGATCTGAACATCAAGCAGTTCATTATGGGTGTTTATGTTGTCTGATCTGAACATCAAGCAGTTCATTATGGGTGTTTATGTTGTCTGATCTGAACATCAAGCAGTTCATTATGGGTGTTTATGTTGTCTGATCTGAACATCAAGCAGTTCATTATGGGTGTTTATGTTGTCTGATCTGAACATCAAGCAGTTCATTATGTTTATGTTGTCTGATCTGAACATCAAGCAGTTCATTATGTTTATGTTGTCTGATATTGTTTGTGTCGTGTTCATGTATAAATGAGAAATATATCTGATCGTTAGCACTTCTACAGCATTAATTATAAACAAAATTACATTTATATCAACTTGTATATCTATTCTTTTATCCCTGTTTATATTAATAATTTAAGTTCACACATCATATGAACTTTAACTATGTACTATACTTGAGTTGTTTCTCTTTAATTGTGTAAATGTTGCTGTATGTAACGTTGTACATACTTGTCCTTTATCGTACCCGGAGTTATTTGTAGATGGTGTTTCACGTTTTGTGTTGTCCATGCTTGTCCTTTATCGTACCCGGAGTTATTTGTAGATTGTGTTTCACGTTTTGTGTTGTCCATGCTTGTCCTTTATCGTACCCGGAGTTATTTGTAGATTGTGTTTCACGTTTTATGTTGTCCATGCTTGTCCTTTATCGTACCCGGAGTTATTTGTAGATTGTGTTTCACGTTTTGTGTTGTCCATGCCTGTCCTTTATCGTACCCGGAGTTATTTGTAGATTGTGTTTCAAGTTTTGTTTTATAGCATCCGGAATCTCCTAATTTCTTAATAATTTGGGTTTGTCATGTTTTTATTGATTCATGAATGTACAACATTGACCTCTGAGCAAGTGATAGATACAACATATTTCTCCCAATAGATTTCTTGAATCGTCGAAATTTGGTAATAAATTGTTGTATTCGTCAGAGGAAACTGCTGTATGATTGCTTTTATGACCGCTGGATATACAAAATAAAACATAAACAACATCATCACAAAATGTCAATCCCTTGTTACGTTTGAGGGTACGAGAACACGTAATATTAAGGTTATTCAATGTAAAACAGATGCTTCCCGAGGGTACCACATGATACACGAGATGTGTTGACATAATGTATCAACCTATTACGTTCAATTCCCCTCAGGGAACGACACGACAGCTGTTTCTACCATTGTTGTATTCTGAGATTTATTGTTCAGACAAATATATAATAAAGATGTGGTGTTTTGTCCCATTATGTCATGGTCATGATGGCGTTTCATTGTAATTAGTATGTCCTCTCTTTGTTATATGTTGTGGCTTTGCAGTGTTTCATTCTATAAGGAATGTAATAAAAACGTAGATATCAAAATTAGTGCACACGACGTGTTTCTGGAATAACCTTCGTCAGGTACGTTTATAATAACCTTCGTCAGGTACGTTTATAATAACCTTCGTCAGGTACGTTTATAATCAAATGATCGGAAAGCCAAGTAATTTAAAATATTTGGAGCAAGGCAACCAAAGGGCCCATATAGGATAGCCAAAATGCCTGGAGGAGGGAACATTGGTTTAATGATAATGACAATATGTAGGAACTGTACATTTCAATAATAAATATATCTAATAAACCATGACAAACACTGACTACTGGGTGGGTGATACCCTCGGGAACCAGTATTCCGCCAATAGTACTGACTACTGGGAGAACGATGCCCTCGGGAACCAATATTCCACCAATAGTACTGACTACTGGAAGAATGATACCCTCGGGAACCAATATTCCGCCAATAGTACGTATTACTTAATTTATACTTCGTTTAGGCCCTTTGGTTTTCTTACTTACAAATACTCTAAATTATTTCACATTCGATACATGTAATTATTATTGAAACTGAGGTTTATATCCTTCAGACATATGCAACATTAGCTGATTTCGTCTATCCTATCCATGCTTCCTTGTTCCCCATGACGTTAGATTATTTGGCTTTCTAATCGTTTGACTTGGAGATTTCCTGATGAAGGTGATCTTAAAAACGATCCGTGTGCACTAAATTAGATATCCACGTTTTTATTTCTATCACTGAATCAATACTTCTGATTGAGGACTATTAGTCCCCAAGGGTGTCATCCACCTAGTAGTCAGTGTTTCGGAACTGACATGGTTTATAATATATATATTTATAATTGTAATTTACAGTTCATAAATGATGTAATTATTACTAAAACTCGGGTCCATCACCCACAGGCAGATGTAATTATAACCTTAGCTGATTTTACTCCCAAATATCTTAAATTAGTTGGCTTTATTAAGTTGGCTTTGATGGATGACTTTCGGGGATTGAACCAACCTCAGTGATGTTAGGTTTGTGGTCACAAAACAGCATTCTGAAACAACTCGGCCATCTGATATAAACATATTTATTCATGATAAACTGGTATAATGTTACAATATACACAATATTTGCTTGAACATGACAGGATTCGGAAACAAGCTAAGATTATACTAACTCGGCCATCTAGACCGGCTATGCAAATTATCACCATGACGTGTAACCGAAACACGACGAGCGACACTAGTGGAGAAGGAACAGCGTGCATTTCAGAAACATCTGGGTTCACCCCGCTTTTTTGTGGGGTTTGTGTTGCTCAAAGGTTAGTTTTCGGTGTAGTGTTTTGCAGATCATTATCTTGTTTGTCCTTTTCTGTTTTCTTCGATTTATACGGCTTATGATTAGCCCTTTGATATCTTCAAACTTTTCTTAAAGGTGTTTTCGTTACTATTTGACATTTATATCTATTGACACCTAAACGTTCATAAATATTTCATCATCAGATGATAAAACGATCTAAGGAAAATCATGCAAGAGATGATATTATTACAAATTCAAAAATGTATAAAGAAGATAATTTCTTCATTTTACCCCTAAGGTCTGGCAATGTCGTTTATATTTGTTGTTAAATTGGATTCAATAATTACTATTCTCTCAGGATCTCCATTTTAAGATTATTTAAAGATATTTAAGAATTATTAAAGTTTGATGATACCAAAGATGTAATAATAAGATGTAATAATCAGATGTAATAATAAGATGTAATAATAAGATGTAATAATAAGATGTAATGATAAGATGTAATAATAAGCCGTAAATCAAAGAAACAGTGGTCTACAAATAAGGGTAATAACAAAATTACCGAACTCCGAACAATCTTACAAAGGGAAAGCCAAAACTCGTAATTATATAAACAGACAAAATCAGTCAACAACCGGAAAACTGTGAAAACCGTAATGACCCTGACTTGGTACAGGCATTTCTAAAGAAATGGTGGGTTGAATCAGATTTTAAAGCGCCAAAACTCCCGCTCTCATTACGGTTCAAAGGTTCCGGCTGTCACTATAACAGTATTTAAATACAGGAACAAAATAGGTAAGATAATTGTCAAAGCAGTACTATATTCAGTGAAGTAAATGTCAAAAACATTTTTACGTCACACATTGATAAGAAAATATTTTTGACATTTTTCTTGACTTCTTTATCTTTAAACGTTTTCACTATTTGAAAATCCATCGCTTATAGTCGTTTCTGCAGAGACGGAATATATTTCGACAAGATCTTGGTATCGGAATATAAACTTTTTAAGAGATCGAACAAGGCGAATCTTTGTATAGCCTGTTTCTCAGATGAAGATGACGTTTCAGGAAATCAGAATAATTGCTACTGGCCCTTGCATAGCGAATCAATTGCGAGATGTAAACACCATATGCAGGAGAAGCTGGCATATTGCTGCACATGTTTGGAAAATTTATGATTTTAAAATTGAAATCGTCCCGTTTATCATAAATTGTAGTACTGAGTTGACCACTGTCGTCAAACTCGAGGTATAAGTCCAAAAATAATGCGGACGGAGCTGTATCTGTGGTTTCTCTAACTTCCAGCTCTGGAGGATATATCAATGGAAGAAATTCTGCAAATCTAGAATTATTGATAGATAAAACGTCATCAATATACCTGTATGTCAAATTAATGGCTCTAGCCTCATGAATCTTCTTATCTTTTACAAGCTTTTGAAGAAACTCCGACTCATATGAGTATAAAAATAAATCGGCTAGAAGAGGGGCACAATTCGTACCCATTGGTATGCCGACGACCTGCTGAAACAGTGTCCCTCCAAAGGAGACAAATATGTTATCGATGAGGAACTCCAGCATACAAAACCCACCAAGGAACGCAACATACACTACAATAAAAACCCAGGAAAATGTATTTATATTTAAGAATGACTTCTTCAGTAGATGTAGTTAACAGTTTATTTCATACATTTCAACATCAAATCATTAAAAGATAAGTATAAAGGTAAATATTTCTGTATGGCATAGATCCGTGCACCTGAGTTCACGCTGGATTTAGTGGGGGTTCGCTATGGTCGGTTTTTAATTTTGTCTGTAGTGCCTTGTCCTTTTTCTTTTGGCCATTGTGTTGTCTGCCCTTCTTTGATTGGCGGATTATGTTTACCTCTTTGGTATCGTTACACCCTTCTTATAAGGTAGGCAAGCTTTTTCGTTATTCCATTAATACTGATAAATTAAAGTTAAGATGTCACTTTAAAGTTGATGCATTGTCGTTGTTAATGAAATAAACTTTATCTTTCAAGATGTAAATGTTCTCTTTCCAGTGAATAGAAAAACAGAAGCTAGAACGAATGACATAACTTTGTTAAAGTGAAAAGGAAAATTAATTCTCTATTTAATGTTTACTAAAACTGAAAGTATTTACTCCGTAAAGAATTTACTCCGGAAATTCAGTGCACTTTATAAACATTTGTGGCAGTAAGTGAATCCGACATAACTATCTTAATTCTAGTGGTACAAAGCAATACAAATTACACATGCTTGAAGCCAATGATAAGATTAGACAAGTATTTAAAGGTCATAGCATGTTAGAGGTATATATAGCACTCCCTGTAACTATTTCAAATGTTAGTCTTTAGTTCTGTTAAAGCAATTAACTCAAGGAACCAACTATTACTATAATTTGAGTTAGGGTTGAATATATATGCCGTTGGCTTTGTTGGTCGATCACACATTATTTCTCTTCTAAGATCCAAACGGAACGCTTTTCTGTAATGTTCATATTATTCAGAATATATTTCAAATTTAGTAGATATTTAAATTTACAAAATATTATCAGCCATAGCAATTTATAACATTTAGCCTTATAAGTGTGACAAATGAGATATTTCCTCTTTTTTTTAAATTTCCCAAATATAGCAATAGTATCTCATCATTCCAAATAATACTGGAATTTGTCACATATTCCTTACATTTTCAGCAGTTTTTAATATTATTAGCTATAAGTACATTATGAAAAGAAAGCTCAAAAACTATAAACCGGGGGTGAACTCCGATGCATCGCAAGTGTAAATAAGGGTAATAACAAAATTACCCAACTTCGAACAATCTTACAAAGGGAAAGTCAAAACTCATAAGTATATAAACAGACAAAATCAGTCAACAACCGGAAAACTGTGAAAACCGTAATGACCCTGACTTGGTACAGGCATTTCTAAAGAAATGGTGGGTTGAATCAGATTTTAAAGCGCCAAACCTCCCGCTTTCATTACGGCTCAAAGGTTCCGACTGTCACCATAACAGTATTCCTACTCAATACCTACTCAATATATGATACCCGTCATAACGCTGAATTTCTTTGCTCATTTCTTGTGAAGCTACACGTGAAGAACATATCTGGTGGCGGGTTGCTTTATTTTTGCTTTTTATTTTATCAGTGAAGACTATTCTGCTTATATTGTTTTTGCTATGAATATACCTCTAATACTACTGACTTGACCTAAAACAACAATCAGTTAATTAAAATATTTTGTTTGTTTCTTACTTAAAATGGAAACTACAATGCGGGAGTTCGGAGTTAGGAAGTCTTTTGTGTAGGAGGCAAACTAGGTCTATTTATTTTTCCTGTGGTTGGACGTTTATTCAACATGGCGGGTTTTACTTTGTATTATGTTCCTTTGAATTGAACATTGATGCAGGAAAATATTTAAAAAAAAGAATACCCACAGCTCTTTATATATATTTTTTTTCTAATATGACAAATAATATATTGGTTTGTCTGTATTGTTGACTGATTTTGTCTGTTTATATACTTATGAGTTTTGACTTTCCCTTTGTAAGATTGTTCGGAGTTCGGTAATTTTGTTATTACCCTTATTTACTGTAAATCTAACATTGATACAGGGAAAAAACCTACGTTAAAAAATAATAAGTATATGTTTCTTTTAATGTGACAAATAAAATCATAAAATGTCTATTATTTTCATTAAATATAGTCTGTTCAAATGTTTTTTATAAAGCAGGTAATTTTACACCTGAAATGTTCAGTGTCATCAACGGTAACTAAATTTGAACATTACATCCGATACTGCACAACATAGCAAAGTGTCTTTATCTGCAACTTCAGCTTCTGATGAATAATCCTAACCTAGCCAGGCAATGATCAGTGATAACATAGAATATGAAATTAACACGCAACCACTACCCAGTAAGGTATAACAGGGAATTTTTTTACTCTGCTGATAATGACAGCTATTTGTATACAACAAAGGGCGGCAGTCATCTTAAAAAAGTGTCCGAAAATGAGACCCGGATGTACAATTTATGTACTCTTAGCGGCAAAGAGCTAGACACGGGACATAGTTCTACCCTCAACTCCGAACTGTCGTATTATACATAATTTGCATAAAATTTAAGATTTGCTTTTTCTTTCATGTAAAGTCAAATTCTGGTCAAATTATATCTAAATAGCAAATTGATTTATAAATAGCTCTCTGTAGTATATCATGTTTATATGGTAAAGACAACAATATATGAGTACAAAACCATTATATATTTTGTCTGTGATTCATAAAGCAACACCCCCAAGGAATGTATAATGCTTCTTTGTCAAATAACTCTTAGTATATCATCTATAGATATATGGAAGAGCCTAATAAGTAAGTCTGTGTGAACATGTTGATTAAATCTTCTCACACTAGCAGTCTGCTCTAATGTCACAGGAGAAAATCCTGCCATCTGGTCAGCTAATTTATGTCAGTATTTACTCTCCTTTCGAAATGATATAGTAAGTTTCCTCTTAATGTTATTTCAATAGATTGTCTGATCGCATATGTCACTTGTTTCCACGTGGATTATCCGTTTTTTGTGTGCGTTAAACGCACAGTCTTGCTTGCAATTAAAGTACACATAGTTTGTTTCCTTCTGTTGTATAATATTTTCAAAGTTTGCTATCAAGTAGGTTATCAAGTGGGGATAATCCAAAGACATTACAATAAACAAAGAGCCGTCGTGATCGTGATCGCATGGTAGTTGGATTTACAACCACCTGTGTAATCAGTGCACATCATCACTGAAGGTGTGAGTTCGAACCCCGTTCATGACAAGGTGCACTCAATACAACATTATGTGATAAAGTTTGTCAGTGACTTGCGACAGATCGGTGGTTTTCTCCAGGTACTCAGGTTTCCTCCACCAATAAAACTGACAGCCACGATATAACTGAAATATTTTTGAAAGTGACGTTAAACACCATAAACCGCAAACCAACCATTCAAGAAACAACACAAACAATGGTCCAAAAACACTTTACAGAAAACATACCATTGACCAACAAGAACCCTACTAAAACTTTCAGATAAGCTGATGTGCTCTGGAAGGGTAGACAGTTCCTGCTTCAATTGTGGCTTCTCATTCATTATATAGCGCTTTTTTCAGTCTGGTTAATGGGTGATGTCTGGCAATATTTCTGGATTAGTATATTGATCAACAGATAACTTTGTCTATATTTAATATCTACTGCTGCTTGCTATACGTTGGATGGCATTACGACGAGGAACTCTTAACCCTCATTGTTTGTAGGATGATCGATGTCTTATTTATGTTATTTGTGTTAGTTGCGCATAGTGGTGTCCAACATGCATTTACTATGCGTGTAACATGGTGGGTGTCTCTTAGGAGACAAGAACTGCTTACCCTTCCCGATCATCTGAGGTCTCCCCGGCTTTTTATGATGTCCGTGTTGCTCATTGTTTTGTGTTTTCCTATTATGTGTCTGTACGTTCTGAGTTAGGTGTTGTGATGTTCGTTACAATTTCCTCATAAAAACTAAGTTCGGTTCCTTCAGTTGTGTGTAGGAGGGTTCATGTCTTCTTTACGTTATTTGTGTTTGCTTGCGTTTAGTGGTGTCCAACATATATGGTGTTGTGTTTTTGTTTTGGTTTTCTTCGTTTTGTGTACCCTATGTTGCCAGTTTCTCTGGATAGTCCATTTTTGATTGCCCCTTCGGTATTCTCTAGCGTTTATTTACACGTTCGACTTTACAGGTCTTCTCTGATGAATACCAATCATATACATTGTCAGTGATCTTCAAAGTGGATGTTCATTTCATATAAATGTAATTATGTCGCTTAGTATGTTCGCACTGGTTCAATCCCAGGTCAGGTCAAAATATAAACTATGCAATTGGTATGTTCTTCTTCTCAGCTACACAAGCAGCATTAACGAGTTAGAACAAAGGCTGTTTTAGTGTCAGGTTAATGTGTCAGAGTGGAGCGACATGTCTATTACTTCAAACAATATTGGCAGAAAATAACAATGAGTAATTTAGCATACATATTATAATATCTACTTCGGATGGCAAACCTATGTGGAATGACGTTATAATCAAATGAATACGTGATATGTAAATGTACTAGCTTAATATCATCAAATACGTACTTTTATATTGAGTCACTTTTATTCACTAAAGTACAACAATTCAATTCAAATTAAGAACAGCTGAACTTGGTCTATTTACCATTTGTCATTTAGTCGGGGGATATACAACAGTCATTAAAGTGCATTTTATTTTCATCATCTTTTTCATCCATACACTGCAACCATTCATCATGTGACAGGTTTCTTTGAAGTGTTATATAACCTTATTGCACTTATTAATATGCTTCCGGTTAGCTTAAATACTAAACGTATAAAACATTACATATTACTCGATTGTACAACATGTTAAAGTAAACCGTTAAAGTCTTTCATGTCTATTTTTTTTCTAAACCACAAGCTCTCCGTTTATGCTGAAACAATGCATCTGCGGAATGTTTATTAAAAGTACTTTTACATTTTTGCTGAATATGATATACAGTTTATTCTAGAAAGGTTGGAAGATTCCAAAGGGGCAAGCAGAAGTAATATATCTAAGGACGGACAACACAATGACCAAAAGAGAAAGAGTAAACAGCCAAACAACGATCTACAAAACACTACACAGAAAACTAAAGATTGAGCAATATAGACCCCACTAAAAACCAGGAAACAACTTGGATGTTCCCGGCGTATAAGCAGTTCCTGCCCCACAAGTTGCACCAGTCGGCTTACTATTAAACGACACAAACGTCATGGAAATAGTGGTGTACACTAGTATGTAGGTAAATAAATGCGACAATATTAATAAAGCATGAACCAGGTACAAAACACAATAAAGACGAATTGAAGATCATTGTTACGTCGAAGGATTTGGGGACAGCACAACACGGAACTAATGACGTGAACACCTGCAATTGGATAAAATGAACAATATGATCCCTACTTAAACACAACGAGCTACCTCGGGTGCTTCTGAATGGTACATGTAAGCAGTTCTTTATCGTATTTATTTTACAACAACCAACTGTGTGATCAGTAAATAGTTTCTACATTAGTTACTGGTCAAATATACATACACAGCCGATTCTCTTAACAATATTTATTTTTATTCATTTGGTTACATGCTCGACATATGGAATCTCTGTCTTTCGTTGTGTTTTTATAGTTGTTATTTATTTCAGCATTACCACTATACCTCATAGTGAGTGTAAGATGAACATTATCATGTAGTCTGAGTTATTCTACTCACAGATACAGGGCTTATCTTATAATAATTCTCGTAGATCGAGAACTTACAAATGTAGCGCTGACGAAAATGCGAGAAACGGGTTTAATATGATTTGTTTTTCTACATATAACTTTTTAAAGTGTCTGGCATTACTTCTAGACACAACAATTAAAACGTACCAACAATAATTATGTTTACATTGGTATCGTTTATGTGGTGCATCTCTAATAGTTTTATAATTATACCGTACTGTTCTGGAATGATGATTGCAAATGAATATAATGAAGTGTTTTTTTTCAATTCCTATTTATTGCAGTGCAAACCCAAGGAAGTGAGTAGTCATATATACGTGTGTTATGAATCTCCATTTTGGGATTAGATTTTAGAACTGTTGTGAGTGTCGTGTTTTTTCCATTTTGTTAGTACATGTATTAAACATGACATTGTACTCCTAACATTTGTAATGTTGTCCATTGATTCTATAAGATATATACAACAAACGAATGCACCAGATTACCTCAACATTTGATTAGAAGAAGAGTTTGAAGATACTAAAGGGGTAATCAGAATCCGTAAATTAGATTTTGTTCTAATACCGTATAACGGGTTATTTTGACAAGCGACAAAACCTATGGAAATGTATTTCCATGATCGATTTTTTTTCAATAATGTTATCATTGTATTTTCCATTTTACGGTTTTAAGAAGGCTGCAAAAGACATGGATTGGATTTTGTTTTTTCTTTGTTTTTATTCTTTATCTATTTTTTTATTTTATTTTTTGCTTTATTCATTTATAGCACACGTGCATGTGTCCTCTATAGTTTAAAACTATGCGTACTCATGTAGAGAAGAACTTGTTTCAACCGAAGGATATTTTCTAGTACAATCAGGATACCATTCTCCTACAATCACAATATAATTCTCCTACAGTCAGGATACCATTCTCCTACAATCACGATACCATTCTCGTACAACGACGATACCATTCTTTGCTGTACATTTTCTAGAAAATGCCATTTTCCAGAAGTTATTTTTCAAAACGAATATGCACTCAATCAAAATCAAAATTATAACAATACATAAAACCAAATCGTCTAAGAGGAGCTAAATTTAGACATACTCATAATTGTACCTAAATGTTTTGTAATGTATATCACATATGTTGTTTAACGTTACCATCAAAGACTATGATAACGGCGATACGTGAGAAAAATCGACCTTTCAATATGTTTTGCGTAACAAATTATTGTAGATGATGCTATAAAACTCAGTTCTGACTCACGATTATCCTGCTGTGCGATGTTTATTCCTGTATTATTGTTGTCAGTTTAGACAAATGGGACTTTCAGATGTATCAGACCGACTAGCTTCAGGTCCAGATACTAATGAGCTATAATGATGATAGTGGCTCACGATTAAGTCACTAATACTCTGTGTGTTAAGATCAATTTCAGTCTAGTACGCGTGCGATTCCCTGAGGAAAACGGTTAATGTTATTGTTGTCTCTAAGAACAGATAATAAATAGTTATTGTGTAGCTATAAGTAACACGTTTAAGAGGCATATTAATTGAAGTTTATATGTGAACTCATTTCTCTGAATGTATGAGTGATTTTTTTGCTATAGCATGGAGGGAAAACTATTTTTACGATGGAATAATAGTGCTCTATGATTTCTACTAGACCATCTCTCTGAGTCGAAGTTTTATAATGCTATCTCACTGAAACTGGTAGACATATCTCTCCACTCAGATATATTATTCTTATTCAGAGCCCACAAATCATTGCCCTTGTTCCTTACCGCTGTGTGTTTACATGTAGCTTAGTGGAGAGGAAGCAAATAACAATTTCATAGTCTGATTTAAACACAAAGACAATCTAAAGCACTCTAGGAGAACAAGCAAACTATTGCATGCGAGCCTAAGAAATATACCTAGATATCGAATCAAGGTGTTGGATATTAATTTACAGCACTGATGCGACATCATCTTAGATATTAGGAATTAGTTATATTTTTGCATTGCTCAACGTATTCTGTTTCTCGCTTCATATTGAATTTCTTGTTTTCCTATTCTATATACTTGTAAATTGTGTTATATATTTGTTTATATATTTTTTCCCAGTTTAATAAAGACTTTAGAATAAAATGGAAGCTAGCAACACGTAAAAGTCAAAAGTTCAGTTAACACACATAAATAAATGTTATTGATATGATTACGTGACGGATGTTATCTGTTTATCATCGCTATGACGATCACTTAGTTGTAATCGTGAGATTATTGAGTTTCTATAATTTGATAGATATCATGCATGTCTGTAATGTTCAATTTGAAAAACTACGTTAGATTCTTAAACTATGCGAACTTCAACGATAGTATAAATACATTATTTTGGAGAGGTCCGTGTTGCTCATCTTTTAAGTTTCCAGTGTATATTATTTATTTGGTTTGCCTTTGTTCTGTCTTGTACCTAATGTTGATTGGGGGTCTGTGTTACATATATTTGGTTGTCCTTTCAGCTTTCTCTGTCGTTTATTTAATGTAATATTATCCTTCATCAATGAGTAGCCTATGTGATTCTAATGGAGCAATATTTTAGGTCTTTATTAGATATTTCACGTCAAATGAGTCAATGGTTCTTGTTTCCCACAAAATGAGTAATTAGTCTGCTTTATCATGACGAGACCACGTTACAATTTGGTGTGATTCTGATTATACTTGCTTTGTTCTAATCAAACACAGATTGTTAGATATTTATAGTGATAGCACACTGACACAACGCCGTGCAGTTAGACATGTCACTTAACTGAGCCAACCAGTATTTCCTCCTTAATGAGGTGTACCTAACTGAATAGCTACGAATACTGTCTTAAAGTCTCTGTTTCATTCCGTTTTTTTCGCTGTCAAGTGTGCTGTCTTTTTTAGAATAGGTGAGTATTAAACCATCCCATTATTAGATGCATTTGTGGAGTGTTTCGCTATTTTTAAATCAATGGTGAATAGAAGAATAGAAAATGTGCCATTGTGTAACATATCATATAAACTGACATGATCTATGACTGAGGATACCTTGAGTACTAATATCAAGTATTAAAAGTAAAACTAGGAGCAATAATAGAAACTGACATGATCTATGACTGATGATACCTTGAGTACTAATATCAAGTATTAAAAGTAAAACTAGGAGCAATACTAGAAACTGACATGATCTATGACTGAGGATACATTGAGTACTAATATCAAGTATTAAAAGTAAAACTAGGAGCAATAATAGAAACTGAAATGATCTATGACTGAGGATACATTGAGTACTGATATCAAGTATTAAAAGTTAAAACTAGGAGCAATAATAGAAACTGACATGATCTATGACTGAGGATACCTTGAGTACTAATATCAAGTATTAAAAGTAAAACTAGGAGCAATAATAGAAACTGACATGATCTATGACTGAGGATACATTGAGTACTGATATCAAGTATTAAAAGTAAAACTAGGAGCAATAATAGAAACTGACATGATCTATGACTGAGGATACCTTGAGTACTAATATCAAGAATTAAAAGTAAAACTAGGAGCTATAATAGAAACTGACATGATCTATGACTGAAGATACCTTGAGTACTAATATCAAGTATTAAAAGTAAAACTAGGAGCAATAATTGAATCTGACATGATCTATGACTGAAGATACCTTGAGTACTAATATCAGGTATTAAAAGTAAAACTAGGAGCAATAATAGAAACTGACATGATCTATGACTGAGGATACCTTGAGTACTAATATCAAGTATTAAAAGTAAAACTAGGAGCAATAATAAAAACTGACATGATCTATGACTGACGATACCTTGAGTACTAATATCATGTATTAAAAGTAAAACTAGGAGCAATAATAAAAACTTACATGATGTATGACTGACGATACCTTGAGTACTAATATCAAGTATTAAAAGTAAAACTAGGAGCAATAATAAAAACTGACATGATCTATGACTGACGATACCTTGAGTACTAATATCATGTATTAAAAGTAAAACTAGGAGCAATAATAGAAACTGACATGATCTATGACTGAGGATACCTTGAGTACTAATATCAAGTATTAAAAGTAAAACTAGGAGCAATAATAGAAACTGACATGATCTATGACTGAAGATACCTTGAGTACTAATATCAGGTATTAAAAGTAAAACTAGGAGCAATAATAGAAACTGACATGATCTATGACTGAGGATACCTTGAGTACTAATATCAAGTATTAAAAGTAAAACTAGGAGCAATAATAGAAACTGACATGATCTATGACTGACGATACCTTGTGTACTAATATCAAGTATTAAAAGTAAAACTAGGAGCAATAATAGAAACTGACATGATCTATGACTGAGGATACCTTGAGTACTAATATCAAGTATTAAAAGTAAAACTAGGAGCAATAATAGAAACTGACATGATCTATGACTGAGGATACCTTGAGTACTAATATCAAGTATTAAAAATAAAACTAGGAGCAATAATAGAAACTGACATGATATATGAATGAGGATACCTTGAGTACTAATATCAAGTATTAAAAGTAAAACTAGGAGCAATAATAGAACTGACATGATCTATGACTGAGGATACCTTGAGTACTAATATCAAGTATTAAAGGTAAAACTAGGAGCAATAATAGAAACTGACATGATCTATGACTGAGGATACCTTGAGTACTAATATCAAGTATTAAAAGTAAAACTGGGAGCATTAATAAAAACTTACATGATGTATGACTGACGATACCTTGAGTACTAATATCAAGTATTAAAAGTAAAACTAGGAGCAATAATAGAAACTGACATGATCTATGACTGAGGATACCTTGAGTACTAATATCAAGTATTAAAAGTAAAACTAGGAGCAATAATAAAAACTGACATGATGTATGAGGATACCTTGAGTACTAATAGAAACTGACATGATCTATGACTGAAGATACCTTGAGTACTAATATCAGGTATTAAAAGTAAAACTAGGAGCAATAATAGAAACTGACATGATCTATGACTGAGGATACCTTGAGTACTAATATCAAGTATTAAAAGTAAAACTAGGAGCAATAATAGAAACTGACATGATCTATGACTGAGGATACCTTGAGTACTAATATCAAGTATTAAAAGTAAAACTAGGAGCAATAATAGAAACTGACATGATCTATGACTGAGGATACCTTGAGCACTAATATCAAGTATTAAAAGTAAAACTAGGAGCAATAATAGAAACTGACATGATCTATGACTGAGGATACCTTGAGTACTAATATCAAGTATTAAAATTAAAACTAGGAGCAATAATAGAAACTGACATGATCTATGACTGAGGATACATTGAGTACTGATATCAAGTATTAAAAGTAAAACTAGGAGCAATAATAGAAACTGACATGATCTATGACTGAGGGTACCTTGAGTACTAATATCAAGTATTAAAAGTAAAACTAGGAGCAATAATAGAAACTGACATGATCTATGACTGAAGATACCTTGAGTACTAATATCAAGTATTAAAAGTAAAACTAGGAGCAATAATTGAATCTGACATGATCTATGACTGAAGATACCTTGAGTACTAATATCAAGTATTAAAAGTAAAACTAGGAGCAATAATAGAAACTGACATGATCTATGACTGAGGATACATTGAGTACTAATATCAAGTATTAAAAGTAAAACTAGGAGCAATAATAAAAACTGACATGATCTATGACTGACGATACCTTGAGTACTAATATCAGGTATTAAAAGTAAAACTAGGAGCAATAATAAAAACTTACATGATGTATGACTGACGATACCTTGAGTACTAATATCAGGTATTAAAAGTAAAACTAGGAGCAATAATAGAAACTGACATGATCTATGACTGAGGATACCTTGAGTACTAATATCAAGTATTAAAAGTAAAACTAGGAGCAATAATAAAAACTGACATGATCTATGAGGATACCTTGAGTACTAATATCAAGTATTAAAAGTAAAACTAGGAGCAATAATAGAAACTGACATGATCTATGACTGAGGATACCTTGAGTACTAATATCAAGTATTAAAAGTAAAACTAGGAGCAATAATAGAAACTGACATGATCTATGACTGAGGATACCTTGAGTACTAATATCAAGTATTAAAAGTAAAACTAGGAGCAATAATAGAAACTGACATGATCTATGACTGACGATACCTTGAGTACTAATATCAAGTATTAAAAGTAAAACTAGGAGCAATAATAGAAACTGACATGATCTATGACTGAGGATACCTTGAGTACTAATATCAAGTATTAAAAGTAAAACTAGGAGCAATAATAGAAACTGACATGATCTATGACTGACGATACCTTGAGTACTAATATCAAGTATTAAAAGTAAAACTAGGAGCAATAATAGAAACTGACATGATCTATGACTGAGGATACCTTGAGTACTAATATCAAGTATTAAAAGTAAAACTAGGAGCAATAATAGAAACTGACATGATCTATGACTGAAGATACCTTGAGTACTAATATCAGGTATTAAAAGTAAAACTAGGGGCAATAATAGAAACTGACATGATCTATGACTGACGATACCTTGAGTACTAATATCAAGTATTAAAAGTAAAACTAGGAGCAATAATAGAAACTGACATGATCTATGACTGAGGATACCTTGAGTACTAATATCAAGTATTAAAAGTAAAACTAGGAGCAATAATAGAAACTGACATGATCTATGACTGACGATACCTTGAGTACTAATATCAAGTATTAAAAGTAAAACTAGGAGCAATAATAGAAACTGACATGATCTATGACTGAGGATACCTTGAGTACTAATATCAAGTATTAAAAGTAAAACTAGGAGCAATAATAGAAACTGACATGATCTATGACTGAGGATACCTTGAGTACTAATATCAAGTATTAAAAATAAAACTAGGAGCAATAATAGAAACTGACATGATATATGAATGAGGATACCTTGAGTACTAATATCAAGTATTAAAAGTAAAACTAGGAGCAATAATAGAACTGACATGATCTATGACTGAGGATACCTTGAGTACTAATATCAAGTATTAAAGGTAAAACTAGGAGCAATAATAGAAACTGACATGATCTATGACTGAGGATACCTTGAGTACTAATATCAAGTATTAAAAGTAAAACTGGGAGCATTAATAAAAACTTACATGATGTATGACTGACGATACCTTGAGTACTAATATCAAGTATTAAAAGTAAAACTAGGAGCAATAATAGAAACTGACATGATCTATGACTGAGGATACCTTGAGTACTAATATCAAGTATTAAAAGTAAAACTAGGAGCAATAATAAAAACTGACATGATGTATGAGGATACCTTGAGTACTAATAGAAACTGACATGATCTATGACTGAAGATACCTTGAGTACTAATATCAGGTATTAAAAGTAAAACTAGGAGCAATAATAGAAACTGACATGATCTATGACTGAGGATACCTTGAGTACTAATATCAAGTATTAAAAGTAAAACTAGGAGCAATAATAGAAACTGACATGATCTATGACTGAGGATACCTTGAGTACTAATATCAAGTATTAAAAGTAAAACTAGGAGCAATAATAGAAACTGACATGATCTATGACTGAGGATACCTTGAGCACTAATATCAAGTATTAAAAGTAAAACTAGGAGCAATAATAGAAACTGACATGATCTATGACTGAGGATACCTTGAGTACTAATATCAAGTATTAAAATTAAAACTAGGAGCAATAATAGAAACTGACATGATCTATGACTGAGGATACATTGAGTACTGATATCAAGTATTAAAAGTAAAACTAGGAACAATAATAGAAACTGACATGATCTATGACTGAGGGTACCTTGAGTACTAATATCAAGTATTAAAAGTAAAACTAGGAGCAATAATAGAAACTGACATGATCTATGGCTGAAGATACCTTGAGTACTAATATCAAGTATTAAAAGTAAAACTAGGAGCAATAATTGAATCTGACATGATCTATGACTGAAGATACCTTGAGTACTAATATCAAGTATTAAAAGTAAAACTAGGAGCAATAATAGAAACTGACATGATCTATGACTGAGGATACATTGAGTACTAATATCAAGTATTAAAAGTAAAACTAGGAGCAATAATAAAAACTGACATGATCTATGACTGACGATACCTTGAGTACTAATATCATGTATTAAAAGTAAAACTAGGAGCAATAATAAAAACTTACATGATGTATGACTGACTATACCTTGAGTACTAATATCAGGTATTAAAAGTAAAACTAGGAGCAATAATAGAAACTGACATGATCTATGACTGAGGATACCTTGAGTACTAATATCAAGTATTAAAAGTAAAACTAGGAGCAATAATAAAAACTGACATGATCTATGAGGATACCTTGAGTACTAATATCAAGTATTAAAAGTAAAACTAGGAGCAATAATAGAAACTGACATGATCTATGACTGAGGATACCTTGAGTACTAATATCAAGTATTAAAAGTAAAACTAGGAGCAATAATAGAAACTGACATGATCTATGACTGAAGATACCTTGAGTACTAATATCAGGTATTAAAAGTAAAACTAGGAGCAATAATAGAAACTGACATGATCTATGACTGAGGATACCTTGAGTACTAATATCAAGTATTAAAAGTAAAACTAGGAGCAATAATAGAAACTGACATGATCTATGACTGACGATACCTTGAGTACTAATATCAAGTATTAAAAGTAAAACTAGGAGCAATAATAGAAACTGACATGATCTATGACTGAGGATACCTTGAGTACTAATATCAAGTATTAAAAGTAAAACTAGGAGCAATAATAGAAACTGACATGATCTATGACTGACGATACCTTGAGTACTAATATCAAGTATTAAAAGTAAAACTAGGAGCAATAATAGAAACTGACATGATCTATGACTGAGGATACCTTGAGTACTAATATCAAGTATTAAAAGTAAAACTAGGAGCAATAATAGAAACTGACATGATCTATGACTGAGGATACCTTGAGTACTAATATCAAGTATTAAAAATAAAACTAGGAGCAATAATAGAAACTGACATGATATATGAATGAGGATACCTTGAGTACTAATATCAAGTATTAAAAGTAAAACTAGGAGCAATAATAGAACTGACATGATCTATGACTGAGGATACCTTGAGTACTAATATCAAGTATTAAAAGTAAAACTAGGAGCAATAATAGAAACTGACATGATCTATGACTGAGGATACCTTGAGTACTAATATCAAGTATTAAAAGTAAAACTGGGAGCATTAATAAAAACTTACATGATGTATGACTGACGATACCTTGAGTACTAATATCAAGTATTAAAAGTAAAACTAGGAGCAATAATAGAAACTGACATGATCTATGACTGAGGATACCTTGAGTACTAATATCAAGTATTAAAAGTAAAACTAGGAGCAATAATAAAAACTGACATGATGTATGATGATACCTTGAGTACTAATAGAAACTGACATGATCTATGACTGAAGATACCTTGAGTACTAATATCAAGTATTAAAAGTAAAACTAGGAGCAATAATAGAAACTGACATGATCTATGACTGAGGATACCTTGAGTACTAATATCAAGTATTAAAAGTAAAACTAGGAGCAATAATAGAAACTGACATGATCTATGACTGAGGATACCTTGAGTACTAATATCAAGTATTAAAAGTAAAACTAGGAGCAATAATAGAAACTGACATGATCTATGACTGAGGATACCTTGAGCACTAATATCAAGTATTAAAAGTAAAACTAGGAGCAATAATAGAAACTGACATGATCTATGACTGAGGATACATTGAGTACTAATATCATGTATTAAAAGTAAAACTAGGAGCATTAATAGAAACTGACATGATCTATGACTGAGGATACATTTAGTACTAATATCAAGTATTAAAAGTAAAACTAGGAGCAATAATAGAAACTGACATGATCTATGACTGAGGATACTTTGAGTACTAATATCAAGTATTAAAAGTAAAACTAGGAGCAATAATAGAAACTGACGTGATCTATGACTGAAGATACCTTGAGTACTAATATCAAGTATTAAAAGTAAAACTAGGAGCAATAATAGAAACTGACATGATCTATGACTGAGGATACATTGAGTACTAATATCAAGTATTAAAAGTAAAACTAGGAGCAATAATAAAAACTGATATGATGTATGACTGACGATACCTTGAGTACTAATATCAAGTATTAAAAGTAAAACTAGGAGCAATAATAGAAACTGACATGATCTATGACTGAGGATACCTTGAGTACTAATATGAAGTATTAAAAGTAAAACTAGGAGCAATAATAGAAACTGACATGATCTATGACTGAGGATACCTTGAGTACTAATATCAAGTATTAAAAGTAAAACTAGGAGCAATAATAGAAACTGACATAATCTATTACTGTGGATACATTGAGTACTAATATCAAGTATTAAAAGTAAAACTAGGAGCAATAATAGAAACTGACATTATCTATGACTGAGGATACCTTGAGTACTAATATCAAGTATTAAAAGTAAAACTAGGAGTAATAATAGAAACTGACATGATCTATGACTGAGGATACCTTGAGTACTAATATCAAGTATTAAAAGTAAAACTAGGAGCAATAATAGAAACTGACATGATCTATGACTGAGGATACATTGAGTACTAATATCATGTATTAAAAGTAAAACTAGGAGCATTAATAGAAACTGACATGATCTATGACTGAGGATACATTGAGTACTAATATCAAGTATTAAAAGTAAAACTAGGAGCAATAATAGAAACTGACATGATCTATGACTGAGGATACTTTGAGTACTAATATCAAGTATTAAAAGTAAAACTAGGAGCAATAATAGAAACTGACGTGATCTATGACTGAAGATACCTTGAGTACTAATATCAAGTATTAAAAGTAAAACTAGGAGCAATAATAGAAACTGACATGATCTATGACTGAGGATACATTGAGTACTAATATCAAGTATTAAAAGTAAAACTAGGAGCAATAATAAAAACTGATATGATGTATGACTGACGATACCTTGAGTACTAATATCAAGTATTAAAAGTAAAACTAGGAGCAATAATAGAAACTGACATGATCTATGACTGAGGATACCTTGAGTACTAATATGAAGTATTAAAAGTAAAACTAGGAGCAATAATAGAAACTGACATGATCTATGACTGAGGATACCTTGAGTACTAATATCAAGTATTAAAAGTAAAACTAGGAGCAATAATAGAAACTGACATGATCTATGACTGTGGATACATTGAGTACTAATATCAAGTATTAAAAGTAAAACTAGGAGCAATAATAGAAACTGACATTATCTATGACTGAGGATACCTTGAGTACTAATATCAAGTATTAAAAGTAAAACTAGGAGTAATAATAGAAACTGACATGATCTATGACTGAGGATACCTTGAGTACTAATATCAAGTATTAAAAGTAAAACTAGGAGCAATAATAGAAACTGACATGATCTATGACTGAGGATACCTTGAGTACTAATATCAAGTATTAAAAGTAAAACTAGGAGCAATAATAAAAACTGACATGATCTATGACTGAAGATACCTTGAGTACTAATATCAAGTATTAAAAGTAAAACCAGGAGCAATAATAGAAACTGACATGATCTATGACTGAGGATACCTTGAGTACTAATATCAAGTATTAAAAGTAAAACTAGGAGCAATAATAGAAACTGACATGATCTATGACTGAGGATACCTTGAGTACTAATATCAAGTATTAAAAGTAAAACTAGGAGCAATAATAGAAACTGACATGATCTATGACTGAGGATACATTGAGTACTAATATCAAGTATTAAAAGTAAAACTAGGAGCATTAATAGAAACTGACATTATCTATGACTGAGGATACCTTGAGTACTAATAGCAAGTATTAAAAGTAAAACTAGGAGCAATAATAGAAACTGACATGATCTATGACTGAGGATACCTTGAGTACTAATATCAAGTATTAAAAGTAAAACTAGGAGCAATAATAGAAACTGACATGATCTATGACTGAGGATACATTGAGTACTAATATCATGTATTAAAAGTAAAACTAGGAGCATTAATAGAAACTGACATGATCTATGACTGAGGATACATTGAGTACTAATATCAAGTATTAAAAGTAAAACTAGGAGCAATAATAGAAACTGACATGATCTATGACTGAGGATACATTTAGTACTAATATCAAGTATTAAAAGTAAAACTAGGAGCAATAATAGAAACTGACATGATCTATGACTGAGGATACTTTGAGTACTAATATCAAGTATTAAAAGTAAAACTAGGAGCAATAATAGAAACTGACGTGATCTATGACTGAAGATACCTTGAGTACTAATATCAACTATTAAAAGTAAAACTAGGAGCAATAATAGAAACTGACATGATCTATGACTGAGGATACATTGAGTACTAATATCAAGTATTAAAAGTAAAACTAGGAGCAATAATAAAAACTGATATGATGTATGACTGACGATACCTTGAGTACTAATATCAAGTATTAAAAGTAAAACTAGGAGCAATAATAGAAACTGACATGATCTATGACTGAGGATACCTTGAGTACTAATATCAAGTATTAAAAGTAAAACTAGGAGCAATAATAGAAACTGACATGATCTATGACTGTGGATACATTGAGTACTAATATCAAGTATTAAAAGTAAAACTAGGAGCAATAATAGAAACTGACATTATCTATGACTGAGGATACCTTGAGTACTAATATCAAGTATTAAAAGTAAAACTAGGAGTAATAATAGAAACTGACATGATCTATGACTGAGGATACCTTGAGTACTAATATCAAGTATTAAAAGTAAAACTAGGAGCAATAATAGAAACTGACATGATCTATGACTGAGGATACCTTGAGTACTAATATCAAGTATTAAAAGTAAAACTAGGAGCAATAATAAAAACTGACATGATCTATGACTGAAGATACCTTGAGTACTAATATCAAGTATTAAAAGTAAAACCAAGAGCAATAATAGAAACTGACATGATCTATGACTGAGGATACCTTGAGTACTAATATCAAGTATTAAAAGTAAAACTAGGAGCAATAATAGAAACTGACATGATCTATGACTGAGGATACCTTGAGTACTAATATCAAGTATTAAAAGTAAAACTAGGAGCAATAATAGAAACTGACATGATCTATGACTGAAGATACCTTGAGTACTAATATCAAGTATTAAAAGTAAAACTAGGAGGAATAATAGAAACTGACATGATCTATGACTGAAGATACCTTGAGTACTAATATCAAGTATTAAAAGTAAAACTAGGAGCAATAATAGAAACTGACATGATCTATGACTGAGGATACCTTGAGTACTAATATCAAGTATTAAAAGTAAAACTAGGAGCAATAATAGAAACTGACATGATCTATGACTGAGGATACATTGAGTACTAATATCAAGTATTAAAAGTAAAACTAGGAGCATTAATAGAAACTGACATGATCTATGACTGAGGATACCTTGAGTACTAATAGCAAGTATTAAAAGTAAAACTAGGAGCAATAATAGAAACTGACATGATCTATGACTGAGGATACCTTGAGTACTAATATCAAGTATTAAAAGTAAAACTAGGAGCAATAATAGAAACTGACATGATCTATGACTGAGGATACATTGAGTACTAATATCAAGTATTAAAAGTAAAACTAGGAGCAATAATAGAAACTGACATGATCTATGACTGAGGATACCTTGAGTACTAATATCAAGTATTAAAAGTAAAACTAGGAGCAATAATAGAACTGACATGATCTATGACTGAGGATACCTTGAGTACTAATATCAAGTATTAAAAGTAAAACTAGGAGCAATAATAAAAACTGACATGATCTATGACTGAAGATACCTTGAGTACTAATATCAAGTATTAAAAGTAAAACTAGGAGCAATAATAGAAACTGACATGATCTATGACTGAGGATACATTGAGTACTAATATCAAGTATTAAAAGTAAAACTAGGAGCAATAATAGAAACTGACGTGATCTATGACTGAGGATACCTTGAGTACTAATATCAAGTATTAAAAGTAAAACTAGGAGGAATAATAGAAACTGACATGATCTATGACTGAAGATACCTTGAGTACTAATATCAAGTATTAAAAGTAAAACTAGGAGCAATAATAGAAACTGACATGATCTATGACTGAGGATACCTTGAGTACTAATATCAAGTATTAAAAGTAAAACTAGGAGCAATAATAAAAACTGACATGATCTATGACTGAAGATACCTTGAGTACTAATATCAAGTATTAAAAGTAAAACCAGGAGCAATAATAGAAACTGACATGATCTATGACTGAGGATACCTTGAGTACTAATATCAAGTATTAAAAGTAAAACTAGGAGCAATAATAGAAACTGACATGATCTATGACTGAGGATACCTTGAGTACTAATATCAAGTATTAAAAGTAAAACTAGGAGCAATAATAGAAACTGACATGATCTATGACTGAGGATACCTTGAGTACTAATATCAAGTATTAAAAGTAAAACTAGGAGCAATAATAGAAACTGACATGATCTATGACTGAGGATACCTTGAGTACTAATATCAAGTATTAAAAATAAAACTAGGAGCAATAATAGAAACTGACATGATATATGAATGAGGATACCTTGAGTACTAATATCAAGTATTAAAAGTAAAACTAGGAGCAATAATAGAACTGACATGATCTATGACTGAGGATACCTTGAGTACTAATATAAAGTATTAAAAGTAAAACTAGGAGCAATAATAGAAACTGACATGATCTATGACTGAGGATACCTTGAGTACTAATATCAAGTATTAAAAGTAAAACTGGGAGCATTAATAAAAACTTACATAATGTATGACTGACGATACCTTGAGTACTAATATCAAGTATTAAAAGTAAAACTAGGAGCAATAATAGAAACTGACATGATCTATGACTGAGGATACCTTGAGTACTAATATCAAGTATTAAAAGTAAAACTAGGAGCAATAATAAAAACTGACATGATGTATGAGGATACCTTGAGTACTAATAGAAACTGACATGATCTATGACTGAAGATACCTTGAGTACTAATATCAAGTATTAAAAGTAAAACTAGGAGCAATAATAGAAACTGACATGATCTATGACTGAGGATACCTTGAGTACTAATATCAAGTATTAAAAGTAAAACTAGGAGCAATAATAGAAACTGACATGATCTATGACTGAGGATACCTTGAGTACTAATATCAAGTATTAAAAGTAAAACTAGGAGCAATAATAGAAAATGACATGATCTATGACTGAGGATACCTTGAGTACTAATATCAAGTATTAAAAGTAAAACTAGGAGCAATAATAGAAACTGACATGATCTATGACTGAGGATACCTTGAGTACTAATATCAAGTATTAAAAATAAAACTAGGAGCAATAATAGAAACTGACATGATATATGAATGAGGATACCTTGAGTACTAATATCAAGTATTAAAAGTAAAACTAGGAGCAATAATAGAACTGACATGATCTATGACTGAGGATACCTTGAGTACTAATATAAAGTATTAAAAGTAAAACTAGGAGCAATAATAGAAACTGACATGATCTATGACTGAGGATACCTTGAGTACTAATATCAAGTATTAAAAGTAAAACTGGGAGCATTAATAAAAACTTACATGATCTATGACTGACGATACCTTGAGTACTAATATCAAGTATTAAAAGTAAAACTAGGAGCAATAATAGAAACTGACATGATCTATGACTGAGGATACCTTGAGTACTAATATCAAGTATTAAAAGTAAAACTAGGAGCAATAATAAAAACTGACATGATGTATGAGGATACCTTGAGTACTAATAGAAACTGACATGATCTATGACTGAAGATACCTTGAGTACTAATATCAAGTATTAAAAGTAAAACTAGGAGCAATAATAGAAACTGACATGATCTATGACTGAGGATACCTTGAGTACTAATATCAAGTATTAAAAGTAAAACTAGGAGCAATAATAGAAACTGACATGATCTATGACTGAGGATACCTTGAGTACTAATATCAAGTATTAAAAGTAAAACTAGGAGCAATAATAGAAACTGACATGATCTATGACTGAGGATACCTTGAGCACTAATATCAAGTATTAAAAGTAAAACTAGGAGCAATAATAGAAACTGACATGATCTATGACTGAGGATACATTGAGTACTAATATCAAGTATTAAAAGTAAAACTAGGAGCAATAATAAAAACTGATATGATGTATGACTGACGATACCTTGAGTACTAATATCAAGTATTAAAAGTAAAACTAGGAGCAATAATAGAAACTGACATGATCTATGACTGAGGATACCTTGAGTACTAATATGAAGTATTAAAAGTAAAACTAGGAGCAATAATAGAAACTGACATGATCTATGACTGAGGATACCTTGAGTACTAATATCAAGTATTAAAAGTAAAACTAGGAGCAATAATAGAAACTGACATGATCTATGACTGAGGATACCTTGAGTACTAATATCAAGTATTAAAAGTAAAACTAGGAGCAATAATAAAAACTGACATGATCTATGACTGAGGATACCTTGAGTACTAATATCAAGTATTAAAAGTAAAACTAGGAGCAATAATAGAAACTGACATGATCTATGACTGAGGATACCTTGAGTACTAATATCAAGTATTAAAAGTAAAACTAGGAGCAATAATAGAAACTGACATGATCTATGACTGAGGATACCTTGAGTACTAATATCAAGTATTAAAAATAAAACTAGGAGCAATAATAGAAACTGACATGATATATGAATGAGGATACCTTGAGTACTAATATCAAGTATTAAAAGTAAAACTAGGAGCAATAATAGAACTGACATGATCTATGACTGAGGATACCTTGAGTACTAATATAAAGTATTAAAAGTAAAACTAGGAGCAATAATAGAAACTGACATGATCTATGACTGAGGATACCTTGAGTACTAATATCAAGTATTAAAAGTAAAACTGGGAGCATTAATAAAAACTTACATAATGTATGACTGACGATACCTTGAGTACTAATATCAAGTATTAAAAGTAAAACTAGGAGCAATAATAGAAACTGACATGATCTATGACTGAGGATACCTTGAGTACTAATATCAAGTATTAAAAGTAAAACTAGGAGCAATAATAAAAACTGACATGATGTATGAGGATACCTTGAGTACTAATAGAAACTGACATGATCTATGACTGAAGATACCTTGAGTACTAATATCAAGTATTAAAAGTAAAACTAGGAGCAATAATAGAAACTGACATGATCTATGACTGAGGATACCTTGAGTACTAATATCAAGTATTAAAAGTAAAACTAGGAGCAATAATAGAAACTGACATGATCTATGACTGAGGATACCTTGAGTACTAATATCAAGTATTAAAAGTAAAACTAGGAGCAATAATAGAAACTGACATGATCTATGACTGAGGATACCTTGAGTACTAATATCAAGTATTAAAAGTAAAACTAGGAGCAATAATAGAACTGACATGATCTATGACTGAGGATACCTTGAGTACTAATATCAAGTATTAAAAGTAAAACTAGGAGCAATAATAAAAACTGACATGATCTATGACTGAAGATACCTTGAGTACTAATATCAAGTATTAAAAGTAAAACTAGGAGCAATAATAGAAACTGACATGATCTATGACTGAGGATACATTGAGTACTAATATCAAGTATTAAAAGTAAAACTAGGAGCAATAATAGAAACTGACGTGATCTATGACTGAGGATACCTTGAGTACTAATATCAAGTATTAAAAGTAAAACTAGGAGGAATAATAGAAACTGACATGATCTATGACTGAAGATACCTTGAGTACTAATATCAAGTATTAAAAGTAAAACTAGGAGCAATAATAGAAACTGACATGATCTATGACTGAGGATACCTTGAGTACTAATATCAAGTATTAAAAGTAAAACTAGGAGCAATAATAAAAACTGACATGATCTATGACTGAAGATACCTTGAGTACTAATATCAAGTATTAAAAGTAAAACCAGGAGCAATAATAGAAACTGACATGATCTATGACTGAGGATACCTTGAGTACTAATATCAAGTATTAAAAGTAAAACTAGGAGCAATAATAGAAACTGACATGATCTATGACTGAGGATACCTTGAGTACTAATATCAAGTATTAAAAGTAAAACTAGGAGCAATAATAGAAACTGACATGATCTATGACTGAGGATACCTTGAGTACTAATATCAAGTATTAAAAGTAAAACTAGGAGCAATAATAGAAACTGACATGATCTATGACTGAGGATACCTTGAGTACTAATATCAAGTATTAAAAATAAAACTAGGAGCAATAATAGAAACTGACATGATATATGAATGAGGATACCTTGAGTACTAATATCAAGTATTAAAAGTAAAACTAGGAGCAATAATAGAACTGACATGATCTATGACTGAGGATACCTTGAGTACTAATATAAAGTATTAAAAGTAAAACTAGGAGCAATAATAGAAACTGACATGATCTATGACTGAGGATACCTTGAGTACTAATATCAAGTATTAAAAGTAAAACTGGGAGCATTAATAAAAACTTACATAATGTATGACTGACGATACCTTGAGTACTAATATCAAGTATTAAAAGTAAAACTAGGAGCAATAATAGAAACTGACATGATCTATGACTGAGGATACCTTGAGTACTAATATCAAGTATTAAAAGTAAAACTAGGAGCAATAATAAAAACTGACATGATGTATGAGGATACCTTGAGTACTAATAGAAACTGACATGATCTATGACTGAAGATACCTTGAGTACTAATATCAAGTATTAAAAGTAAAACTAGGAGCAATAATAGAAACTGACATGATCTATGACTGAGGATACCTTGAGTACTAATATCAAGTATTAAAAGTAAAACTAGGAGCAATAATAGAAACTGACATGATCTATGACTGAGGATACCTTGAGTACTAATATCAAGTATTAAAAGTAAAACTAGGAGCAATAATAGAAAATGACATGATCTATGACTGAGGATACCTTGAGTACTAATATCAAGTATTAAAAGTAAAACTAGGAGCAATAATAGAAACTGACATGATCTATGACTGAGGATACCTTGAGTACTAATATCAAGTATTAAAAATAAAACTAGGAGCAATAATAGAAACTGACATGATATATGAATGAGGATACCTTGAGTACTAATATCAAGTATTAAAAGTAAAACTAGGAGCAATAATAGAACTGACATGATCTATGACTGAGGATACCTTGAGTACTAATATAAAGTATTAAAAGTAAAACTAGGAGCAATAATAGAAACTGACATGATCTATGACTGAGGATACCTTGAGTACTAATATCAAGTATTAAAAGTAAAACTGGGAGCATTAATAAAAACTTACATGATCTATGACTGACGATACCTTGAGTACTAATATCAAGTATTAAAAGTAAAACTAGGAGCAATAATAGAAACTGACATGATCTATGACTGAGGATACCTTGAGTACTAATATCAAGTATTAAAAGTAAAACTAGGAGCAATAATAAAAACTGACATGATGTATGAGGATACCTTGAGTACTAATAGAAACTGACATGATCTATGACTGAAGATACCTTGAGTACTAATATCAAGTATTAAAAGTAAAACTAGGAGCAATAATAGAAACTGACATGATCTATGACTGAGGATACCTTGAGTACTAATATCAAGTATTAAAAGTAAAACTAGGAGCAATAATAGAAACTGACATGATCTATGACTGAGGATACCTTGAGTACTAATATCAAGTATTAAAAGTAAAACTAGGAGCAATAATAGAAACTGACATGATCTATGACTGAGGATACCTTGAGCACTAATATCAAGTATTAAAAGTAAAACTAGGAGCAATAATAGAAACTGACATGATCTATGACTGAGGATACATTGAGTACTAATATCAAGTATTAAAAGTAAAACTAGGAGCAATAATAAAAACTGATATGATGTATGACTGACGATACCTTGAGTACTAATATCAAGTATTAAAAGTAAAACTAGGAGCAATAATAGAAACTGACATGATCTATGACTGAGGATACCTTGAGTACTAATATGAAGTATTAAAAGTAAAACTAGGAGCAATAATAGAAACTGACATGATCTATGACTGAGGATACCTTGAGTACTAATATCAAGTATTAAAAGTAAAACTAGGAGCAATAATAGAAACTGACATGATCTATGACTGAGGATACCTTGAGTACTAATATCAAGTATTAAAAGTAAAACTAGGAGCAATAATAAAAACTGACATGATCTATGACTGAGGATACCTTGAGTACTAATATCAAGTATTAAAAGTAAAACTAGGAGCAATAATAGAAACTGACATGATCTATGACTGAGGATACCTTGAGTACTAATATCAAGTATTAAAAGTAAAACTAGGAGCAATAATAGAAACTGACATGATCTATGACTGAGGATACCTTGAGTACTAATATCAAGTATTAAAAATAAAACTAGGAGCAATAATAGAAACTGACATGATATATGAATGAGGATACCTTGAGTACTAATATCAAGTATTAAAAGTAAAACTAGGAGCAATAATAGAACTGACATGATCTATGACTGAGGATACCTTGAGTACTAATATAAAGTATTAAAAGTAAAACTAGGAGCAATAATAGAAACTGACATGATCTATGACTGAGGATACCTTGAGTACTAATATCAAGTATTAAAAGTAAAACTGGGAGCATTAATAAAAACTTACATAATGTATGACTGACGATACCTTGAGTACTAATATCAAGTATTAAAAGTAAAACTAGGAGCAATAATAGAAACTGACATGATCTATGACTGAGGATACCTTGAGTACTAATATCAAGTATTAAAAGTAAAACTAGGAGCAATAATAAAAACTGACATGATGTATGAGGATACCTTGAGTACTAATAGAAACTGACATGATCTATGACTGAAGATACCTTGAGTACTAATATCAAGTATTAAAAGTAAAACTAGGAGCAATAATAGAAACTGACATGATCTATGACTGAGGATACCTTGAGTACTAATATCAAGTATTAAAAGTAAAACTAGGAGCAATAATAGAAACTGACATGATCTATGACTGAGGATACCTTGAGTACTAATATCAAGTATTAAAAGTAAAACTAGGAGCAATAATAGAAAATGACATGATCTATGACTGAGGATACCTTGAGTACTAATATCAAGTATTAAAAGTAAAACTAGGAGCAATAATAGAAACTGACATGATCTATGACTGAGGATACCTTGAGTACTAATATCAAGTATTAAAAATAAAACTAGGAGCAATAATAGAAACTGACATGATATATGAATGAGGATACCTTGAGTACTAATATCAAGTATTAAAAGTAAAACTAGGAGCAATAATAGAACTGACATGATCTATGACTGAGGATACCTTGAGTACTAATATAAAGTATTAAAAGTAAAACTAGGAGCAATAATAGAAACTGACATGATCTATGACTGAGGATACCTTGAGTACTAATATCAAGTATTAAAAGTAAAACTGGGAGCATTAATAAAAACTTACATGATCTATGACTGACGATACCTTGAGTACTAATATCAAGTATTAAAAGTAAAACTAGGAGCAATAATAGAAACTGACATGATCTATGACTGAGGATACCTTGAGTACTAATATCAAGTATTAAAAGTAAAACTAGGAGCAATAATAAAAACTGACATGATGTATGAGGATACCTTGAGTACTAATAGAAACTGACATGATCTATGACTGAAGATACCTTGAGTACTAATATCAAGTATTAAAAGTAAAACTAGGAGCAATAATAGAAACTGACATGATCTATGACTGAGGATACCTTGAGTACTAATATCAAGTATTAAAAGTAAAACTAGGAGCAATAATAGAAACTGACATGATCTATGACTGAGGATACCTTGAGTACTAATATCAAGTATTAAAAGTAAAACTAGGAGCAATAATAGAAACTGACATGATCTATGACTGAGGATACCTTGAGCACTAATATCAAGTATTAAAAGTAAAACTAGGAGCAATAATAGAAACTGACATGATCTATGACTGAGGATACATTGAGTACTAATATCATGTATTAAAAGTAAAACTAGGAGCATTAATAGAAACTGACATGATCTATGACTGAGGATACATTGAGTACTAATATCAAGTATTAAAAGTAAAACTAGGAGCAATAATAGAAACTGACATGATCTATGACTGAGGATACATTGAGTACTAATATCAAGTATTAAAAGTAAAACTAGGAGCAATAATAGAAACTGACATGATCTATGATTGAGGATACTTTGAGTACTAATATCAAGTATTAAAAGTAAAACTAGGAGCAATAATAGAAACTGACGTGATCTATGACTGAAGATACCTTGAGTACTAATATCAAGTATTAAAAGTAAAACTAGGAGCAATAATAGAAACTGACATGATCTATGACTGAGGATACATTGAGTACTAATATCAAGTATTAAAAGTAAAACTAGGAGCAATAATAAAAACTGATATGATGTATGACTGACGATACCTTGAGTACTAATATCAAGTATTAAAAGTAAAACTAGGAGCTATAATAGAAACTGACATGATCTATGACTGAGGATACCTTGAGTACTAATATGAAGTATTAAAAGTAAAACTAGGAGCAATAATAGAAACTGACATGATCTATGACTGAGGATACCTTGAGTACTAATATCAAGTATTAAAAGTAAAACTAGGAGCAATAATAGAAACTGACATGATCTATGACTGAGGATACCTTGAGTACTAATATCAAGTATTAAAAGTAAAACTAGGAGCAATAATAAAAACTGACATGATCTATGACTGAAGATACCTTGAGTACTAATATCAAGTATTAAAAGTAAAACCAGGAGCAATAATAGAAACTGACATGATCTATGACTGAGGATACCTTGAGTACTAATATCAAGTATTAAAAGTAAAACTAGGAGCAATAATAGAAACTGACATGATCTATGACTGAGGATACCTTGAGTACTAATATCAAGTATTAAAAGTAAAACTAGGAGCAATAATAGAAACTGACATGATCTATGACTGAGGATACCTTGAGTACTAATATCAAGTATTAAAAGTAAAACTAGGAGCAATAATAGAAACTGACATGATCTATGACTGAGGATACCTTGAGTACTAATATCAAGTATTAAAAATAAAACTAGGAGCAATAATAGAAACTGACATGATATATGAATGAGGATACCTTGAGTACTAATATCAAGTATTAAAAGTAAAACTAGGAGCAATAATAGAACTGACATGATCTATGACTGAGGATACCTTGAGTACTAATATAAAGTATTAAAAGTAAAACTAGGAGCAATAATAGAAACTGACATGATCTATGACTGAGGATACCTTGAGTACTAATATCAAGTATTAAAAGTAAAACTGGGAGCATTAATAAAAACTTACATAATGTATGACTGACGATACCTTGAGTACTAATATCAAGTATTAAAAGTAAAACTAGGAGCAATAATAGAAACTGACATGATCTATGACTGAGGATACCTTGAGTACTAATATCAAGTATTAAAAGTAAAACTAGGAGCAATAATAAAAACTGACATGATGTATGAGGATACCTTGAGTACTAATAGAAACTGACATGATCTATGACTGAAGATACCTTGAGTACTAATATCAAGTATTAAAAGTAAAACTAGGAGCAATAATAGAAACTGACATGATCTATGACTGAGGATACCTTGAGTACTAATATCAAGTATTAAAAGTAAAACTAGGAGCAATAATAGAAACTGACATGATCTATGACTGAGGATACCTTGAGTACTAATATCAAGTATTAAAAGTAAAACTAGGAGCAATAATAGAAAATGACATGATCTATGACTGAGGATACCTTGAGTACTAATATCAAGTATTAAAAGTAAAACTAGGAGCAATAATAGAAACTGACATGATCTATGACTGAGGATACCTTGAGTACTAATATCAAGTATTAAAAATAAAACTAGGAGCAATAATAGAAACTGACATGATATATGAATGAGGATACCTTGAGTACTAATATCAAGTATTAAAAGTAAAACTAGGAGCAATAATAGAACTGACATGATCTATGACTGAGGATACCTTGAGTACTAATATAAAGTATTAAAAGTAAAACTAGGAGCAATAATAGAAACTGACATGATCTATGACTGAGGATACCTTGAGTACTAATATCAAGTATTAAAAGTAAAACTGGGAGCATTAATAAAAACTTACATGATCTATGACTGACGATACCTTGAGTACTAATATCAAGTATTAAAAGTAAAACTAGGAGCAATAATAGAAACTGACATGATCTATGACTGAGGATACCTTGAGTACTAATATCAAGTATTAAAAGTAAAACTAGGAGCAATAATAAAAACTGACATGATGTATGAGGATACCTTGAGTACTAATAGAAACTGACATGATCTATGACTGAAGATACCTTGAGTACTAATATCAAGTATTAAAAGTAAAACTAGGAGCAATAATAGAAACTGACATGATCTATGACTGAGGATACCTTGAGTACTAATATCAAGTATTAAAAGTAAAACTAGGAGCAATAATAGAAACTGACATGATCTATGACTGAGGATACCTTGAGTACTAATATCAAGTATTAAAAGTAAAACTAGGAGCAATAATAGAAACTGACATGATCTATGACTGAGGATACCTTGAGCACTAATATCAAGTATTAAAAGTAAAACTAGGAGCAATAATAGAAACTGACATGATCTATGACTGAGGATACATTGAGTACTAATATCATGTATTAAAAGTAAAACTAGGAGCATTAATAGAAACTGACATGATCTATGACTGAGGATACATTGAGTACTAATATCAAGTATTAAAAGTAAAACTAGGAGCAATAATAGAAACTGACATGATCTATGACTGAGGATACATTGAGTACTAATATCAAGTATTAAAAGTAAAACTAGGAGCAATAATAGAAACTGACATGATCTATGATTGAGGATACTTTGAGTACTAATATCAAGTATTAAAAGTAAAACTAGGAGCAATAATAGAAACTGACGTGATCTATGACTGAAGATACCTTGAGTACTAATATCAAGTATTAAAAGTAAAACTAGGAGCAATAATAGAAACTGACATGATCTATGACTGAGGATACATTGAGTACTAATATCAAGTATTAAAAGTAAAACTAGGAGCAATAATAAAAACTGATATGATGTATGACTGACGATACCTTGAGTACTAATATCAAGTATTAAAAGTAAAACTAGGAGCAATAATAGAAACTGACATGATCTATGACTGAGGATACCTTGAGTACTAATATGAAGTATTAAAAGTAAAACTAGGAGCAATAATAGAAACTGACATGATCTATGACTGAGGATACCTTGAGTACTAATATCAAGTATTAAAAGTAAAACTAGGAGCAATAATAGAAACTGACATGATCTATGACTGAGGATACCTTGAGTACTAATATCAAGTATTAAAAGTAAAACTAGGAGCAATAATAAAAACTGACATGATCTATGACTGAAGATACCTTGAGTACTAATATCAAGTATTAAAAGTAAAACCAGGAGCAATAATAGAAACTGACATGATCTATGACTGAGGATACCTTGAGTACTAATATCAAGTATTAAAAGTAAAACTAGGAGCAATAATAGAAACTGACATGATCTATGACTGAGGATACCTTGAGTACTAATATCAAGTATTAAAAGTAAAACTAGGAGCAATAATAGAAACTGACATGATCTATGACTGAGGATACATTGAGTACTAATATCAAGTATTAAAAGTAAAACTAGGAGCATTAATAGAAACTGACATTATCTATGACTGAGGATACCTTGAGTACTAATAGCAAGTATTAAAAGTAAAACTAGGAGCAATAATAGAAACTGACATGATCTATGACTGAGGATACATTGAGTACTAATATCATGTATTAAAAGTAAAACTAGGAGCATTAATAGAAACTGACATGATCTATGACTGAGGATACATTGAGTACTAATATCAAGTATTAAAAGTAAAACTAGGAGCAATAATAGAAACTGACATGATCTATGACTGAGGATACATTGAGTACTAATATCAAGTATTAAAAGTAAAACTAGGAGCAATAATAGAAACTGACATGATCTATGACTGAGGATACTTTGAGTACTAATATCAAGTATTAAAAGTAAAACTAGGAGCAATAATAGAAACTGACGTGATCTATGACTGAAGATACCTTGAGTACTAATATCAACTATTAAAAGTAAAACTAGGAGCAATAATAGAAACTGACATGATCTATGACTGAGGATACATTGAGTACTAATATCAAGTATTAAAAGTAAAACTAGGAGCAATAATAAAAACTGATATGATGTATGACTGACGATACCTTGAGTACTAATATCAAGTATTAAAAGTAAAACTAGGAGCAATAATAGAAACTGACATGATCTATGACTGAGGATACCTTGAGTACTAATATGAAGTATTAAAAGTAAAACTAGGAGCAATAATAGAAACTGACATGATCTATGACTGAGGATACCTTGAGTACTAATATCAAGTATTAAAAGTAAAACTAGGAGCAATAATAGAAACTGACGTGATCTATGACTGAAGATACCTTGAGTACTAATATCAAGTATTAAAAGTAAAACTAGGAGCAATAATAGAAACTGACATGATCTATGACTGAGGATACATTGAGTACTAATATCAAGTATTAAAAGTAAAACTAGGAGCAATAATAAAAACTGATATGATGTATGACTGACGATACCTTGAGTACTAATATCAAGTATTAAAAGTAAAACTAGGAGCAATAATAGAAACTGACATGATCTATGACTGAGGATACCTTGAGTACTAATATGAAGTATTAAAAGTAAAACTAGGAGCAATAATAGAAACTGACATGATCTATGACTGAGGATACCTTGAGTACTAATATCAAGTATTAAAAGTAAAACTAGGAGCAATAATAGAAACTGACATGATCTATGACTGAGGATACCTTGAGTACTAATATCAAGTATTAAAAGTAAAACTAGGAGCAATAATAAAAACTGACATGATCTATGACTGAAGATACCTTGAGTACTAATATCAAGTATTAAAAGTAAAACCAGGAGCAATAATAGAAACTGACATGATCTATGACTGAGGATACCATGAGTACTAATATCAAGTATTAAAAGTAAAACTAGGAGCAATAATAGAAACTGACATGATCTATGACTGAGGATACATTGAGTACTAATATCAAGTATTAAAAGTAAAACTAGGAGCATTAATAGAAACTGACATTATATATGACTGAGGATACCTTGAGTACTAATATCAAGTATTAAAAGTAAAACTAGGAGCAATAATAGAAACTGACATGATCTATGACTGAGGATACCTTGAGTACTAATATCAAGTATTAAAAGTAAAACTAGGAGCAATAATAGAAACTGACATGATCTATGACTGAGGATACATTGAGTACTAATATCAAGTATTAAAAGTAAAACTAGGAGCATTAATAGAAACTGACATTATCTATGACTGAGGATACCTTGAGTACTAATAGCAAGTATTAAAAGTAAAACTAGGAGCAATAATAGAAACTGACATGATCTATGACTGAGGATACCTTGAGTACTAATATCAAGTATTAAAAGTAAAACTAGGAGCAATAATAGAAACTGACATGATCTATGACTGTGGATACATTGAGTACTAATATCAAGTATTAAAAGTAAAACTAGGAGCAATAATAGAAACTGACATTATCTATGACTGAGGATACCTTGAGTACTAATATCAAGTATTAAAAGTAAAACTAGGAGTAATAATAGAAACTGACATGATCTATGACTGAGGATACCTTGAGTACTAATATCAAGTATTAAAAGTAAAACTAGGAGCAATAATAGAAACTGACATGATCTATGACTGAGGATACCTTGAGTACTAATATCAAGTATTAAAAGTAAAACTAGGAGCAATAATAAAAACTGACATGATCTATGACTGAAGATACCTTGAGTACTAATATCAAGTATTAAAAGTAAGACCAAGAGCAATAATAGAAACTGACATGATCTATGACTGAGGATACCTTGAGTACTAATATCAAGTATTAAAAGTAAAACTAGGAGCAATAATAGAAACTGACATGATCTATGACTGAGGATACCTTGAGTACTAATATCAAGTATTAAAAGTAAAACTAGGAGCAATAATAGAAACTGACATGATCTATGACTGAGGATACATTGAGTACTAATATCAAGTATTAAAAGTAAAACTAGGAGCAATAATAGAAACTGACATGATCTATGACTGAGGATACTTTGAGTACTAATATCAAGTATTAAAAGTAAAACTAGGAGCAATAATAGAAACTGACGTGATCTATGACTGAAGATACCTTGAGTACTAATATCAACTATTAAAAGTAAAACTAGGAGCAATAATAGAAACTGACATGATCTATGACTGAGGATACATTGAGTACTAATATCAAGTATTAAAAGTAAAACTAGGAGCAATAATAAAAACTGATATGATGTATGACTGACGATACCTTGAGTACTAATATCAAGTATTAAAAGTAAAACTAGGAGCAATAATAGAAACTGACATGATCTATGACTGAGGATACCTTGAGTACTAATATGAAGTATTAAAAGTAAAACTAGGAGCAATAATAGAAACTGACATGATCTATGACTGAGGATACCTTGAGTACTAATATCAAGTATTAAAAGTAAAACTAGGAGCAATAATAGAAACTGACGTGATCTATGACTGAAGATACCTTGAGTACTAATATCAAGTATTAAAAGTAAAACTAGGAGCAATAATAGAAACTGACATGATCTATGACTGAGGATACATTGAGTACTAATATCAAGTATTAAAAGTAAAACTAGGAGCAATAATAAAAACTGATATGATGTATGACTGACGATACCTTGAGTACTAATATCAAGTATTAAAAGTAAAACTAGGAGCAATAATAGAAACTGACATGATCTATGACTGAGGATACCTTGAGTACTAATATGAAGTATTAAAAGTAAAACTAGGAGCAATAATAGAAACTGACATGATCTATGACTGAGGATACCTTGAGTACTAATATCAAGTATTAAAAGTAAAACTAGGAGCAATAATAGAAACTGACATGATCTATGACTGAGGATACCTTGAGTACTAATATCAAGTATTAAAAGTAAAACTAGGAGCAATAATAAAAACTGACATGATCTATGACTGAAGATACCTTGAGTACTAATATCAAGTATTAAAAGTAAAACCAGGAGCAATAATAGAAACTGACATGATCTATGACTGAGGATACCATGAGTACTAATATCAAGTATTAAAAGTAAAACTAGGAGCAATAATAGAAACTGACATGATCTATGACTGAGGATACATTGAGTACTAATATCAAGTATTAAAAGTAAAACTAGGAGCATTAATAGAAACTGACATTATATATGACTGAGGATACCTTGAGTACTAATATCAAGTATTAAAAGTAAAACTAGGAGCAATAATAGAAACTGACATGATCTATGACTGAGGATACCTTGAGTACTAATATCAAGTATTAAAAGTAAAACTAGGAGCAATAATAGAAACTGACATGATCTATGACTGAGGATACATTGAGTACTAATATCAAGTATTAAAAGTAAAACTAGGAGCATTAATAGAAACTGACATTATCTATGACTGAGGATACCTTGAGTACTAATAGCAAGTATTAAAAGTAAAACTAGGAGCAATAATAGAAACTGACATGATCTATGACTGAGGATACCTTGAGTACTAATATCAAGTATTAAAAGTAAAACTAGGAGCAATAATAGAAACTGACATGATCTATGACTGTGGATACATTGAGTACTAATATCAAGTATTAAAAGTAAAACTAGGAGCAATAATAGAAACTGACATTATCTATGACTGAGGATACCTTGAGTACTAATATCAAGTATTAAAAGTAAAACTAGGAGTAATAATAGAAACTGACATGATCTATGACTGAGGATACCTTGAGTACTAATATCAAGTATTAAAAGTAAAACTAGGAGCAATAATAGAAACTGACATGATCTATGACTGAGGATACCTTGAGTACTAATATCAAGTATTAAAAGTAAAACTAGGAGCAATAATAAAAACTGACATGATCTATGACTGAAGATACCTTGAGTACTAATATCAAGTATTAAAAGTAAAACTAGGAGCAATAATAGAAACTGACATGATCTATGACTGAGGATACCTTGAGTACTAATATCAAGTATTAAAAGTAAAACTAGGAGCAATAATAGAAACTGACATGATCTATGACTGAGGATACCTTGAGTACTAATATCAAGTATTAAAAGTAAAACTAGGAGCAATAATAGAAACTGACATGATCTATGACTGAAGATACCTTGAGTACTAATATCAAGTATTAAAAGTAAAACCAAGAGCAATAATAGAAACTGACATGATCTATGACTGAAGATACCTTGAGTACTAATATCAAGTATTAAAAGTAAAACTAGGAGCAATAATAGAAACTGACATGATCTATGACTGAGGATACCTTGAGTACTAATATCAAGTATTAAAAGTAAAACTAGGAGCATTAATAGAAACTGACATGATCTATGACTGAGGATACCTTGAGTACTAATATCAAGTATTAAAAGTAAAACTAGGAGCAATAATAGAAACTGACATGATCTATGACTGAGGATACATTGAGTACTAATATCAAGTATTAAAAGTAAAACTAGGAGCATTAATAGAAACTGACATGATCTATGACTGAGGATACCTTGAGTACTAATAGCAAGTATTAAAAGTAAAACTAGGAGCAATAATAGAAACTGACATGATCTATGACTGAGGATACCTTGAGTACTAATATCAAGTATTAAAAGTAAAACTAGGAGCAATAATAGAAACTGACATGATCTATGACTGAGGATACATTGAGTACTAATATCAAGTATTAAAAGTAAAACTAGGAGCAATAATAGAAACTGACATGATCTATGACTGAGGATACCTTGAGTACTAATATCAAGTATTAAAAGTAAAACTAGGAGCAATAATAGAACTGACATGATCTATGACTGAGGATACCTTGAGTACTAATATCAAGTATTAAAAGTAAAACTAGGAGCAATAATAAAAACTGACATGATCTATGACTGAAGATACCTTGAGTACTAATATCAAGTATTAAAAGTAAAACTAGGAGCAATAATAGAAACTGACATGATCTATGACTGAGGATACATTGAGTACTAATATCAAGTATTAAAAGTAAAACTAGGAGCAATAATAGAAACTGACGTGATCTATGACTGAGGATACCTTGAGTACTAATATCAAGTATTAAAAGTAAAACTAGGAGGAATAATAGAAACTGACATGATCTATGACTGAAGATACCTTGAGTACTAATATCAAGTATTAAAAGTAAAACTAGGAGCAATAATAGAAACTGACATGATCTATGACTGAGGATACCTTGAGTACTAATATCAAGTATTAAAAGTAAAACTAGGAGCAATAATAAAAACTGACATGATCTATGACTGAAGATACCTTGAGTACTAATATCAAGTATTAAAAGTAAAACCAGGAGCAATAATAGAAACTGACATGATCTATGACTGAGGATACCTTGAGTACTAATATCAAGTATTAAAAGTAAAACTAGGAGCAATAATAGAAACTGACATGATCTATGACTGAGGATACCTTGAGTACTAATATCAAGTATTAAAAGTAAAACTAGGAGCAATAATAGAAACTGACATGATCTATGACTGAGGATACCTTGAGTACTAATATCAAGTATTAAAAATAAAACTAGGAGCAATAATAGAAACTGACATGATATATGAATGAGGATACCTTGAGTACTAATATCAAGTATTAAAAGTAAAACTAGGAGCAATAATAGAACTGACATGATCTATGACTGAGGATACCTTGAGTACTAATATAAAGTATTAAAAGTAAAACTAGGAGCAATAATAGAAACTGACATGATCTATGACTGAGGATACCTTGAGTACTAATATCAAGTATTAAAAGTAAAACTGGGAGCATTAATAAAAACTTACATGATGTATGACTGACGATACCTTGAGTACTAATATCAAGTATTAAAAGTAAAACTAGGAGCAATAATAGAAACTGACATGATCTATGACTGAGGATACCTTGAGTACTAATATCAAGTATTAAAAGTAAAACTAGGAGCAATAATAAAAACTGACATGATGTATGAGGATACCTTGAGTACTAATAGAAACTGACATGATCTATGACTGAAGATACCTTGAGTACTAATATCAAGTATTAAAAGTAAAACTAGGAGCAATAATAGAAACTGACATGATCTATGACTGAGGATACCTTGAGTACTAATATCAAGTATTAAAAGTAAAACTAGGAGCAATAATAGAAACTGACATGATCTATGACTGAGGATACCTTGAGTACTAATATCAAGTATTAAAAGTAAAACTAGGAGCAATAATAGAAACTGACATGATCTATGACTGAGGATACCTTGAGCACTAATATCAAGTATTAAAAGTAAAACTAGGAGCAATAATAGAAACTGACATGATCTATGACTGAGGATACATTGAGTACTAATATCATGTATTAAAAGTAAAACTAGGAGCATTAATAGAAACTGACATGATCTATGACTGAGGATACATTGAGTACTAATATCAAGTATTAAAAGTAAAACTAGGAGCAATAATAGAAACTGACATGATCTATGACTGAGGATACATTGAGTACTAATATCAAGTATTAAAAGTAAAACTAGGAGCAATAATAGAAACTGACATGATCTATGACTGAGGATACCTTGAGTACTAATATCAAGTATTAAAAATAAAACTAGGAGCAATAATAGAAACTGACATGATATATGAATGAGGATACCTTGAGTACTAATATCAAGTATTAAAAGTAAAACTAGGAGCAATAATAGAACTGACATGATCTATGACTGAGGATACCTAGAGTACTAATATAAAGTATTAAAAGTAAAACTAGGAGCAATAATAGAAACTGACATGATCTATGACTGAGGATACCTTGAGTACTAATATCAAGTATTAAAAGTAAAACTGGGAGCATTAATAAAAACTTACATGATGTATGACTGACGATACCTTGAGTACTAATATCAAGTATTAAAAGTAAAACTAGGAGCAATAATAGAAACTGACATGATCTATGACTGAGGATACCTTGAGTACTAATATCAAGTATTAAAAGTAAAACTAGGAGCAATAATAAAAACTGACATGATGTATGAGGATACCTTGAGTACTAATAGAAACTGACATGATCTATGACTGAAGATACCTTGAGTACTAATATCAAGTATTAAAAGTAAAACTAGGAGCAATAATAGAAACTGACATGATCTATGACTGAGGATACCTTGAGTACTAATATCAAGTATTAAAAGTAAAACTAGGAGCAATAATAGAAACTGACATGATCTATGACTGAGGATACCTTGAGTACTAATATCAAGTATTAAAAGTAAAACTAGGAGCAATAATAGAAACTGACATGATCTATGACTGAGGATACCTTGAGCACTAATATCAAGTATTAAAAGTAAAACTAGGAGCAATAATAGAAACTGACATGATCTATGACTGAGGATACATTGAGTACTAATATCATGTATTAAAAGTAAAACTAGGAGCATTAATAGAAACTGACATGATCTATGACTGAGGATACATTGAGTACTAATATCAAGTATTAAAAGTAAAACTAGGAGCAATAATAGAAACTGACATGATCTATGACTGAGGATACCTTGAGTACTAATATCAAGTATTAAAAGTAAAACTGGGAGCATTAATAAAAACTTACATGATGTATGACTGACGATACCTTGAGTACTAATATCAAGTATTAAAAGTAAAACTAGGAGCAATAATAGAAACTGACATGATCTATGACTGAGGATACCTTGAGTACTAATATCAAGTATTAAAAGTAAAACTAGGAGCAATAATAAAAACTGACATGATGTATGAGGATACCTTGAGTACTAATAGAAACTGACATGATCTATGACTGAAGATACCTTGAGTACTAATATCAAGTATTAAAAGTAAAACTAGGAGCAATAATAGAAACTGACATGATCTATGACTGAGGATACCTTGAGTACTAATATCAAGTATTAAAAGTAAAACTAGGAGCAATAATAGAAACTGACATGATCTATGACTGAGGATACCTTGAGTACTAATATCAAGTATTAAAAGTAAAACTAGGAGCAATAATAGAAACTGACATGATCTATGACTGAGGATACCTTGAGCACTAATATCAAGTATTAAAAGTAAAACTAGGAGCAATAATAGAAACTGACATGATCTATGACTGAGGATACATTGAGTACTAATATCATGTATTAAAAGTAAAACTAGGAGCATTAATAGAAACTGACATGATCTATGACTGAGGATACATTGAGTACTAATATCAAGTATTAAAAGTAAAACTAGGAGCAATAATAGAAACTGACATGATCTATGACTGAGGATACATTGAGTACTAATATCAAGTATTAAAAGTAAAACTAGGAGCAATAATAGAAACTGACATGATCTATGATTGAGGATACTTTGAGTACTAATATCAAGTATTAAAAGTAAAACTAGGAGCAATAATAGAAACTGACGTGATCTATGACTGAAGATACCTTGAGTACTAATATCAAGTATTAAAAGTAAAACTAGGAGCAATAATAGAAACTGACATGATCTATGACTGAGGATACATTGAGTACTAATATCAAGTATTAAAAGTAAAACTAGGAGCAATAATAAAAACTGATATGATGTATGACTGACGATACCTTGAGTACTAATATCAAGTATTAAAAGTAAAACTAGGAGCAATAATAGAAACTGACATGATCTATGACTGAGGATACCTTGAGTACTAATATGAAGTATTAAAAGTAAAACTAGGAGCAATAATAGAAACTGACATGATCTATGACTGAGGATACCTTGAGTACTAATATCAAGTATTAAAAGTAAAACTAGGAGCAATAATAGAAACTGACATGATCTATGACTGAGGATACCTTGAGTACTAATATCAAGTATTAAAAGTAAAACTAGGAGCAATAATAAAAACTGACATGATCTATGACTGAAGATACCTTGAGTACTAATATCAAGTATTAAAAGTAAAACCAGGAGCAATAATAGAAACTGACATGATCTATGACTGAGGATACCTTGAGTACTAATATCAAGTATTAAAAGTAAAACTAGGAGCAATAATAGAAACTGACATGATCTATGACTGAGGATACATTGAGTACTAATATCAAGTATTAAAAGTAAAACTAGGAGCATTAATAGAAACTGACATTATCTATGACTGAGGATACCTTGAGTACTAATAGCAAGTATTAAAAGTAAAACTAGGAGCAATAATAGAAACTGACATGATCTATGACTGAGGATACCTTGAGTACTAATATCAAGTATTAAAAGTAAAACTAGGAGCAATAATAGAAACTGACATGATCTATGACTGAGGATACATTGAGTACTAATATCATGTATTAAAAGTAAAACTAGGAGCATTAATAGAAACTGACATGATCTATGACTGAGGATACATTGAGTACTAATATCAAGTATTAAAAGTAAAACTAGGAGCAATAATAGAAACTGACATGATCTATGACTGAGGATACATTGAGTACTAATATCAAGTATTAAAAGTAAAACTAGGAGCAATAATAGAAACTGACATGATCTATGACTGAGGATACTTTGAGTACTAATATAAAGTATTAAAAGTAAAACTAGGAGCAATAATAGAAACTGACGTGATCTATGACTGAAGATACCTTGAGTACTAATATCAACTATTAAAAGTAAAACTAGGAGCAATAATAGAAACTGACATGATCTATGACTGAGGATACATTGAGTACTAATATCAAGTATTAAAAGTAAAACTAGGAGCAATAATAAAAACTGATATGATGTATGACTGACGATACCTTGAGTACTAATATCAAGTATTAAAAGTAAAACTAGGAGCAATAATAGAAACTGACATGATCTATGACTGAGGATACCTTGAGTACTAATATGAAGTATTAAAAGTAAAACTAGGAGCAATAATAGAAACTGACATGATCTATGACTGAGGATACCTTGAGTACTAATATCAAGTATTAAAAGTAAAACTAGGAGCAATAATAGAAACTGACGTGATCTATGACTGAAGATACCTTGAGTACTAATATCAAGTATTAAAAGTAAAACTAGGAGCAATAATAGAAACTGACATGATCTATGACTGAGGATACATTGAGTACTAATATCAATTATTAAAAGTAAAACTAGGAGCAATAATAAAAACTGATATGATGTATGACTGACGATACCTTGAGTACTAATATCAAGTATTAAAAGTAAAACTAGGAGCAATAATAGAAACTGACATGATCTATGACTGAGGATACCTTGAGTACTAATATGAAGTATTAAAAGTAAAACTAGGAGCAATAATAGAAACTGACATGATCTATGACTGAGGATACCTTGAGTACTAATATCAAGTATTAAAAGTAAAACCAGGAGCAATAATAGAAACTGACATGATCTATGACTGAGGATACCTTGAGTACTAATATGAAGTATTAAAAGTAAAACTAGGAGCAATAATAGAAACTGACATGATCTATGACTGAAGATACCTTGAGTACTAATATCAAGTATTAAAAGTAAAACTAGGAGCAATAATAGAAACTGACATGATCTATGACTGAGGATACATTGAGTACTAATATCAAGTATTAAAAGTAAAACTAGGAGCATTAATAGAAACTGACATTATCTATGACTGAGGATACCTTGAGTACTAATAGCAAGTATTAAAAGTAAAACTAGGAGCAATAATAGAAACTGACATGATCTATGACTGAGGATACCTTGAGTACTAATATCAAGTATTAAAAGTAAAACTAGGAGCAATAATAGAAACTGACATGATCTATGACTGTGGATACATTGAGTACTAATATCAAGTATTAAAAGTAAAACTAGGAGCAATAATAGAAACTGACATTATCTATGACTGAGGATACCTTGAGTACTAATATCAAGTATTAAAAGTAAAACTAGGAGTAATAATAGAAACTGACATGATCTATGACTGAGGATACCTTGAGTACTAATATCAAGTATTAAAAGTAAAACTAGGAGCAATAATAGAAACTGACATGATCTATGACTGAGGATACCTTGAGTACTAATATCAAGTATTAAAAGTAAAACTAGGAGCAATAATAAAAACTGACATGATCTATGACTGAAGATACCTTGAGTACTAATATCAAGTATTAAAAGTAAAACCAAGAGCAATAATAGAAACTGACATGATATATGACTGAGGATACCTTGAGTACTAATAGAAACTGACATGATCTATGACTGAGGATACCTTGAGTACTAATATCAAGTATTAAATGTAAAACCAGGAGCAATAATAGAAACTGACATGATCTATGACTGAGGATACCTTGAGTACTAATATCAAGTATTAAAAGTAAAACTAGGAGCAATAATAGAAACTGACATGATCTATGACTGAGGATACCTTGAGTACTAATAGCAAGTATTAAAAGTAAAACTAGGAGCAATAATAGAAACTGACATGATCTATGACTGAGGATACCTTGAGTACTAATATCAAGTATTAAAAGTAAAACTAGGAGCAATAATAGAAACTGACATGATCTATGACTGAGGATACATTGAGTACTAATATCAAGTATTAAAAGTAAAACTAGGAGCAATAATAGAAACTGACATGATCTATGACTGAGGATACCTTGAGTACTAATATCAAGTATTAAAAGTAAAACTAGGAGCAATAATAAAACTGACATGATCTATGACTGAGGATACATTGAGTACTAATATCAAGTATTAAAAGTAAAACTAGGAGCAATAATAGAAACTGAAATGATCTATGACTGAGGATACCTTGAGTACTAATATCAAGTATTAAAAGTAAAACTAGGAGCAATAATAAAAACTGACATGATCTATGACTGAAGATACCTTGAGTACTAATATCAAGTATTAAAAGTAAAACTAGGAGCAATAATAGAAACTGACATGATCTATGACTGAGGATACATTGAGTACTAATATCAAGTATTAAAAGTAAAACTAGGAGCAATAATAGAAACTGACGTGATCTATGACTGAGGATACCTTGAGTACTAATATCAAGTATTAAAAGTAAAACTAGGAGGAATAATAGAAACTGACATGATCTATGACTGAAGATACCTTGAGTACTAATATCAAGTATTAAAAGTAAAACTAGGAGCAATAATAGAAACTGACATGATCTATGACTGAGGATACCTTGAGTACTAATATCAAGTATTAAAAGTAAAACTAGGAGCAATAATAAAAACTGACATGATCTATGACTGAAGATACCTTGAGTACTAATATCAAGTATTAAAAGTAAAACCAGGAACAATAATAGAAACTGACATGATCTATGACTGAGGATACCTTGAGTACTAATATCAAGTATTAAAAGTAAAACTAGGAGCAATAATAGAAACTGACATGATCTATGACTGAGGATACCTTGAGTACTAATATCAAGTATTAAAAGTAAAACTAGGAGCAATAATAGAAACTGAAATGATCTATGACTGAGGATACCTTGAGTACTAATATCAAGTATTAAAAGTAAAACTAGGAGCAATAATAGAAACTGACATGATCTATGACTGAGGATACCTTGAGTACTAATATCAAGTATTAAAAATAAAACTAGGAGCAATAATAGAAACTGACATGATATATGAATGAGGATACCTTGAGTACTAATATCAAGTATTAAAAGTAAAACTAGGAGCAATAATAGAACTGACATGATCTATGACTGAGGATACCTTGAGTACTAATATAAAGTATTAAAAGTAAAACTAGGAGCAATAATAGAAACTGACATGATCTATGACTGAGGATACCTTGAGTACTAATATCAAGTATTAAAAGTAAAACTGGGAGCATTAATAAAAACTTACATGATGTATGACTGACGATACCTTGAGTACTAATATCAAGTATTAAAAGTAAAACTAGGAGCAATAATAGAAACTGACATGATCTATGACTGAGGATACCTTGAGTACTAATATCAAGTATTAAAAGTAAAACTAGGAGCAATAATAGAAACTGACATGATCTATGACTGAGGATACCTTGAGTACTAATATCAAGTATTAAAAGTAAAACTAGGAGCAATAATAAAAACTGACATGATCTATGACTGAAGATACCTTGAGTACTAATATCAAGTATTAAAAGTAAAACCAGGAGCAATAATAGAAACTGACATGATCTATGACTGAGGATACCTTGAGTACTAATATCAAGTATTAAAAGTAAAACTAGGAGCAATAATAGAAACTGACATGATCTATGACTGAGGATACCTTGAGTACTAATATCAAGTATTAAAAGTAAAACTAGGAGCAATAATAGAAACTGACATGATCTATGACTGAGGATACATTGAGTACTAATATCATGTATTAAAAGTAAAACTAGGAGCATTAATAGAAACTGACATGATCTATGACTGAGGATACATTGAGTACTAATATCAAGTATTAAAAGTAAAACTAGGAGCAATAATAGAAACTGACATGATCTATGACTGAGGATACATTGAGTACTAATATCAAGTATTAAAAGTAAAACTAGGAGCAATAATAGAAACTGACATGATCTATGACTGAGGATACCTTGAGTACTAATATCAAGTATTAAAAGTAAAACCAGGAGCAATAATAGAAACTGACATGATCTATGACTGAGGATACCTTGAGTACTAATATGAAGTATTAAAAGTAAAACTAGGAGCAATAATAGAAACTGACATGATCTATGACTGAAGATACCTTGAGTACTAATATCAAGTATTAAAAGTAAAACTAGGAGCAATAATAGAAACTGACATGATCTATGACTGAGGATACATTGAGTACTAATATCAAGTATTAAAAGTAAAACTAGGAGCATTAATAGAAACTGACATTATCTATGACTGAGGATACCTTGAGTACTAATAGCAAGTATTAAAAGTAAAACTAGGAGCAATAATAGAAACTGACATGATCTATGACTGAGGATACCTTGAGTACTAATATCAAGTATTAAAAGTAAAACTAGGAGCAATAATAGAAACTGACATGATCTATGACTGTGGATACATTGAGTACTAATATCAAGTATTAAAAGTAAAACTAGGAGCAATAATAGAAACTGACATTATCTATGACTGAGGATACCTTGAGTACTAATATCAAGTATTAAAAGTAAAACTAGGAGTAATAATAGAAACTGACATGATCTATGACTGAGGATACCTTGAGTACTAATATCAAGTATTAAAAGTAAAACTAGGAGCAATAATAGAAACTGACATGATCTATGACTGAGGATACCTTGAGTACTAATATCAAGTATTAAAAGTAAAACTAGGAGCAATAATAAAAACTGACATGATCTATGACTGAAGATACCTTGAGTACTAATATCAAGTATTAAAAGTAAAACCAAGAGCAATAATAGAAACTGACATGATCTATGACTGAGGATACCTTGAGTACTAATATCAAGTATTAAAAGTAAAACTAGGAGCAATAATAGAAACTGACATGATCTATGACTGAGGATACCTTGAGTACTAATATCAAGTATTAAAAGTAAAACTAGGAGCAATAATAGAAACTGACATGATCTATGACTGAGGATACATTGAGTACTAATATCAAGTATTAAAAGTAAAACTAGGAGCATTAATAGAAACTGACATGATCTATGACTGAGGATACCTTGAGTACTAATAGCAAGTATTAAAAGTAAAACTAGGAGCAATAATAGAAACTGACATGATCTATGACTGAGGATACCTTGAGTACTAATATCAAGTATTAAAAGTAAAACTAGGAGCAATAATAGAAACTGACATGATCTATGACTGAGGATACATTGAGTACTAATATCAAGTATTAAAAGTAAAACTAGGAGCAATAATAGAAACTGACATGATCTATGACTGAGGATACCTTGAGTACTAATATCAAGTATTAAAAGTAAAACTAGGAGCAATAATAAAACTGACATGATCTATGACTGAGGATACATTGAGTACTAATATCAAGTATTAAAAGTAAAACTAGGAGCAATAATAGAAACTGAAATGATCTATGACTGAGGATACCTTGAGTACTAATATCAAGTATTAAAAGTAAAACTAGGAGCAATAATAAAAACTGACATGATCTATGACTGAAGATACCTTGAGTACTAATATCAAGTATTAAAAGTAAAACTAGGAGCAATAATAGAAACTGACATGATCTATGACTGAGGATACATTGAGTACTAATATCAAGTATTAAAAGTAAAACTAGGAGCAATAATAGAAACTGACGTGATCTATGACTGAGGATACCTTGAGTACTAATATCAAGTATTAAAAGTAAAACTAGGAGGAATAATAGAAACTGACATGATCTATGACTGAAGATACCTTGAGTACTAATATCAAGTATTAAAAGTAAAACTAGGAGCAATAATAGAAACTGACATGATCTATGACTGAGGATACCTTGAGTACTAATATCAAGTATTAAAAGTAAAACTAGGAGCAATAATAAAAACTGACATGATCTATGACTGAAGATACCTTGAGTACTAATATCAAGTATTAAAAGTAAAACCAGGAACAATAATAGAAACTGACATGATCTATGACTGAGGATACCTTGAGTACTAATATCAAGTATTAAAAGTAAAACTAGGAGCAATAATAGAAACTGACATGATCTATGACTGAGGATACCTTGAGTACTAATATCAAGTATTAAAAGTAAAACTAGGAGCAATAATAGAAACTGAAATGATCTATGACTGAGGATACCTTGAGTACTAATATCAAGTATTAAAAGTAAAACTAGGAGCAATAATAGAAACTGACATGATCTATGACTGAGGATACCTTGAGTACTAATATCAAGTATTAAAAATAAAACTAGGAGCAATAATAGAAACTGACATGATATATGAATGAGGATACCTTGAGTACTAATATCAAGTATTAAAAGTAAAACTAGGAGCAATAATAGAACTGACATGATCTATGACTGAGGATACCTTGAGTACTAATATAAAGTATTAAAAGTAAAACTAGGAGCAATAATAGAAACTGACATGATCTATGACTGAGGATACCTTGAGTACTAATATCAAGTATTAAAAGTAAAACTGGGAGCATTAATAAAAACTTACATGATGTATGACTGACGATACCTTGAGTACTAATATCAAGTATTAAAAGTAAAACTAGGAGCAATAATAGAAACTGACATGATCTATGACTGAGGATACCTTGAGTACTAATATCAAGTATTAAAAGTAAAACTAGGAGCAATAATAGAAACTGACATGATCTATGACTGAGGATACCTTGAGTACTAATATCAAGTATTAAAAGTAAAACTAGGAGCAATAATAAAAACTGACATGATCTATGACTGAAGATACCTTGAGTACTAATATCAAGTATTAAAAGTAAAACCAGGAGCAATAATAGAAACTGACATGATCTATGACTGAGGATACCTTGAGTACTAATATCAAGTATTAAAAGTAAAACTAGGAGCAATAATAGAAACTGACATGATCTATGACTGAGGATACCTTGAGTACTAATATCAAGTATTAAAAGTAAAACTAGGAGCAATAATAGAAACTGACATGATCTATGACTGAGGATACATTGAGTACTAATATCATGTATTAAAAGTAAAACTAGGAGCATTAATAGAAACTGACATGATCTATGACTGAGGATACATTGAGTACTAATATCAAGTATTAAAAGTAAAACTAGGAGCAATAATAGAAACTGACATGATCTATGACTGAGGATACATTGAGTACTAATATCAAGTATTAAAAGTAAAACTAGGAGCAATAATAGAAACTGACATGATCTATGACTGAGGATACTTTGAGTACTAATATAAAGTATTAAAAGTAAAACTAGGAGCAATAATAGAAACTGACGTGATCTATGACTGAAGATACCTTGAGTACTAATATCAACTATTAAAAGTAAAACTAGGAGCAATAATAGAAACTGACATGATCTATGACTGAGGATACATTGAGTACTAATATCAAGTATTAAAAGTAAAACTAGGAGCAATAATAAAAACTGATATGATGTATGACTGACGATACCTTGAGTACTAATATCAAGTATTAAAAGTAAAACTAGGAGCAATAATAGAAACTGACATGATCTATGACTGAGGATACCTTGAGTACTAATATGAAGTATTAAAAGTAAAACTAGGAGCAATAATAGAAACTGACATGATCTATGACTGAGGATACCTTGAGTACTAATATCAAGTATTAAAAGTAAAACTAGGAGCAATAATAGAAACTGACGTGATCTATGACTGAAGATACCTTGAGTACTAATATCAAGTATTAAAAGTAAAACTAGGAGCAATAATAGAAACTGACATGATCTATGACTGAGGATACATTGAGTACTAATATCAATTATTAAAAGTAAAACTAGGTGCAATAATAAAAACTGATATGATGTATGACTGACGATACCTTGAGTACTAATATCAAGTATTAAAAGTAAAACTAGGAGCAATAATAGAAACTGACATGATCTATGACTGAGGATACCTTGAGTACTAATATGAAGTATTAAAAGTAAAACTAGGAGCAATAATAGAAACTGACATGATCTATGACTGAGGATACCTTGAGTACTAATATCAAGTATTAAAAGTAAAACCAGGAGCAATAATAGAAACTGACATGATCTATGACTGAGGATACATTGAGTACTAATATCATGTATTAAAAGTAAAACTAGGAGCATTAATAGAAACTGACATGATCTATGACTGACGATACCTTGAGTACTAATATCAAGTATTAAAAGTAAAACTAGGAGCAATAATAGAAACTGACATGATCTATGACTGAGGATACATTGAGTACTAATATCATGTATTAAAAGTAAAACTAGGAGCATTAATAGAAACTGACATGATCTATGACTGACGATACCTTGAGTACTAATATCAAGTATTAAAAGTAAAACTAGGAGCAATAATAGAAACTGACATGATCTATGACTGACGATACCTTGAGTACTAATATCAAGTATTAAAAGTAAAACTAGGAGCAATAATAGAAACTGACATGATCTATAACTGAGGATACCTTGAGTACTAATATCAAGTATTAAAAGTAAAACCAGGAGCAATAATAGAAACTGACATGATCTATGACTGAAGATACCTTGAGTACTAATATCAAGTATTAAAAGTAAAACTAGGAGCAATAATAGAAACTGACATGATCTATGACTGAGGATACATTGAGTACTAATATCAAGTATTAAAAGTAAAACTAGGAGCATTAATAGAAACTGACATTATCTATGACTGAGGATACCTTGAGTACTAATAGCAAGTATTAAAAGTAAAACTAGGAGCAATAATAGAAACTGACATGATCTATGACTGAGGATACCTTGAGTACTAATATCAAGTATTAAAAGTAAAACTAGGAGCAATAATAGAAACTGACATGATCTATGACTGTGGATACATTGAGTACTAATATCAAGTATTAAAAGTAAAACTAGGAGCAATAATAGAAACTGACATTATCTATGACTGAGGATACCTTGAGTACTAATATCAAGTATTAAAAGTAAAACTAGGAGTAATAATAGAAACTGACATGATCTATGACTGAGGATACCTTGAGTACTAATATCAAGTATTAAAAGTAAAACTAGGAGCAATAATAGAAACTGACATGATCTATGACTGAGGATACCTTGAGTACTAATATCAAGTATTAAAAGTAAAACTAGGAGCAATAATAAAAACTGACATGATCTATGACTGAAGATACCTTGAGTACTAATATCAAGTATTAAAAGTAAAACTAGGAGCAATAATAGAAACTGACATGATCTATGACTGAGGATACATTGAGTACTAATATCAAGTATTAAAAGTAAAACTAGGAGCAATAATAGAAACTGACGTGATCTATGACTGAGGATACCTTGAGTACTAATATCAAGTATTAAAAGTAAAACTAGGAGCAATAATAGAAACTGACATGATCTATGACTGAGGATACCTTGAGTACTAATATCAAGTATTAAAAGTAAAACCAAGAGCAATAATAGAAACTGACATGATCTATGACTGAGGATACCTTGAGTACTAATATCAAGTATTAAAAGTAAAACTAGGAGCAATAATAGAAACTGACATGATCTATGACTGAGGATACCTTGAGTACTAATATCAAGTATTAAAAGTAAAACTAGGAGCAATAATAGAAACTGACATGATCTATGACTGAGGATACCTTGAGTACTAATATCAAGTATTAAAAGTAAAACTAGGAGCAATAATAGAAACTGACATGATCTATGACTGAGGATACCTTGAGTACTAATATCAAGTATTAAAAGTAAAACTAGGAGCAATAATAGAAACTGACATGATCTATGACTGAGGATACCTTGAGTACTAATATCAAGTATTAAAAGTAAAACTAGGAGCAATAATAAAAACTGACATGATCTATGACTGAGGATACCTTGAGTACTAATATCAAGTATTAAAAGTAAAACCAAGAGCAATAATAGAAACTGACATGATCTATGACTGAGGATACCTTGAGTACTAATATCAAGTATTAAAAGTAAAACTAGGAGCAATAATAGAAACTGACATGATCTATGACTGAGGATACATTGAGTACTAATATCAAGTATTAAAAGTAAAACTAGGAGCAATAATAGAAACTGACATGATCTATGACTGAAGATACCTTGAGTACTAATATCAAGTATTAAAAGTAAAACTAGGAGCAATAATAGAAACTGACATGATCTATGACTGAGGATACCTTGAGTACTAATATCAAGTATTAAAAGTAAAACTAGGAGCAATAATAGAACTGACATGATCTATGACTGAGGATACCTTGAGTACTAATATCAAGTATTAAAAGTAAAACTAGGAGCAATAATAGAAACTGACATGATCTATGACTGAGGATACCTTGAGTACTAATATCAAGTATTAAAAGTAAAACTAGGAGCAATAATAGAAACTGACATGATCTATGACTGAGGATACATTGAGTACTAATATCAAGTATTTAAAGTAAAACTAGGAGCATTAATAGAAACTGACATGATCTATGACTGAGGATACCTTGAGTACTAATAGCAAGTATTAAAAGTAAAACTAGGAGCAATAATAGAAACTGACATGATCTATGACTGAGGATACCTTGAGTACTAATATCAAGTATTAAAAGTAAAACTAGGAGCAATAATAGAAACTGACATGATCTATGACTGAGGATACATTGAGTACTAATATCAAGTATTAAAAGTAAAACTAGGAGCAATAATAGAAAGTGACATGATCTATGACTGAGGATACCTTGAGTACTAATATCAAGTATTAAAAGTAAAACTAGGAGCAATAATAGAACTGACATGATCTATGACTGAGGATACCTTGAGTACTAATATCAAGTATTAAAAGTAAAACTAGGAGCAATAATAAAAACTGACATGATCTATGACTGAAGATACCTTGAGTACTAATATCAAGTATTAAAAGTAAAACTAGGAGCAATAATAGAAACTGACATGATCTATGACTGAGGATACATTGAGTACTAATATCAAGTATTAAAAGTAAAACTAGGAGCAATAATAGAAACTGACGTGATCTATGACTGAGGATACCTTGAGTACTAATATCAAGTATTAAAAGTAAAACTAGGAGGAATAATAGAAACTGACATGATCTATGACTGAAGATACCTTGAGTACTAATATCAAGTATTAAAAGTAAAACTAGGAGCAATAATAGAAACTGACATGATCTATGACTGAGGATACCTTGAGTACTAATATCAAGTATTAAAAGTAAAACTAGGAGCAATAATAAAAACTGACATGATCTATGACTGAAGATACCTTGAGTACTAATATCAAGTATTAAAAGTAAAACCAGGAACAATAATAGAAACTGACATGATCTATGACTGAGGATACCTTGAGTACTAATATCAAGTATTAAAAGTAAAACTAGGAGCAATAATAGAAACTGACATGATCTATGACTGAGGATACCTTGAGTACTAATATCAAGTATTAAAAGTAAAACTAGGAGCAATAATAGAAACTGAAATGATCTATGACTGAGGATACCTTGAGTACTAATATCAAGTATTAAAAGTAAAACTAGGAGCAATAATAGAAACTGACATGATCTATGACTGAGGATACCTTGAGTACTAATATCAAGTATTAAAAATAAAACTAGGAGCAATAATAGAAACTGACATGATATATGAATGAGGATACCTTGAGTACTAATATCAAGTATTAAAAGTAAAACTAGGAGCAATAATAGAACTGACATGATCTATGACTGAGGATACCTTGAGTACTAATATAAAGTATTAAAAGTAAAACTAGGAGCAATAATAGAAACTGACATGATCTATGACTGAGGATACCTTGAGTACTAATATCAAGTATTAAAAGTAAAACTGGGAGCATTAATAAAAACTTACATGATGTATGACTGACGATACCTTGAGTACTAATATCAAGTATTAAAAGTAAAACTAGGAGCAATAATAGAAACTGACATGATCTATGACTGAGGATACCTTGAGTACTAATATCAAGTATTAAAAGTAAAACTAGGAGCAATAATAAAAACTGACATGATGTATGAGGATACCTTGAGTACTAATAGAAACTGACATGATCTATGACTGAAGATACCTTGAGTACTAATATCAAGTATTAAAAGTAAAACTAGGAGCAATAATAGAAACTGACATGATCTATGACTGAGGATACCTTGAGTACTAATATCAAGTATTAAAAGTAAAACTAGGAGCAATAATAGAAACTGACATGATCTATGACTGAGGATACCTTGAGTACTAATATCAAGTATTAAAAGTAAAACTAGGAGCAATAATAGAAACTGACATGATCTATGACTGAGGATACCTTGAGCACTAATATCAAGTATTAAAAGTAAAACTAGGAGCAATAATAGAAACTGACATGATCTATGACTGAGGATACATTGAGTACTAATATCATGTATTAAAAGTAAAACTAGGAGCATTAATAGAAACTGACATGATCTATGACTGAGGATACATTGAGTACTAATATCAAGTATTAAAAGTAAAACTAGGAGCAATAATAGAAACTGACATGATCTATGACTGAGGATACATTGAGTACTAATATCAAGTATTAAAAGTAAAACTAGGAGCAATAATAGAAACTGACATGATCTATGATTGAGGATACTTTGAGTACTAATATCAAGTATTAAAAGTAAAACTAGGAGCAATAATAGAAACTGACGTGATCTATGACTGAAGATACCTTGAGTACTAATATCAAGTATTAAAAGTAAAACTAGGAGCAATAATAGAAACTGACATGATCTATGACTGAGGATACATTGAGTACTAATATCAAGTATTAAAAGTAAAACTAGGAGCAATAATAAAAACTGATATGATGTATGACTGACGATACCTTGAGTACTAATATCAAGTATTAAAAGTAAAACTAGGAGCAATAATAGAAACTGACATGATCTATGACTGAGGATACCTTGAGTACTAATATCAAGTATTAAAAGTAAAACTAGGAGCAATAATAGAAACTGACATGATCTATGACTGAGGATACCTTGAGTACTAATATGAAGTATTAAAAGTAAAACTAGGAGCAATAATAGAAACTGACATGATCTATGACTGAGGATACCTTGAGTACTAATATCAAGTATTAAAAGTAAAACTAGGAGCAATAATAGAAACTGACATGATCTATGACTGAGGATACCTTGAGTACTAATATCAAGTATTAAAAGTAAAACTAGGAGCAATAATAAAAACTGACATGATCTATGACTGAAGATACCTTGAGTACTAATATCAAGTATTAAAAGTAAAACCAGGAGCAATAATAGAAACTGACATGATCTATGACTGAGGATACCTTGAGTACTAATATCAAGTATTAAAAGTAAAACTAGGAGCAATAATAGAAACTGACATGATCTATGACTGAGGATACCTTGAGTACTAATATCAAGTATTAAAAGTAAAACTAGGAGCAATAATAGAAACTGACATGATCTATGACTGAGGATACATTGAGTACTAATATCAAGTATTAAAAGTAAAACTAGGAGCATTAATAGAAACTGACATTATCTATGACTGAGGATACCTTGAGTACTAATAGCAAGTATTAAAAGTAAAACTAGGAGCAATAATAGAAACTGACATGATCTATGACTGAGGATACCTTGAGTACTAATAGCAAGTATTAAAAGTAAAACCAGGAACAATAATAGAAACTGACATGATCTATGACTGAGGATACCTTGAGTACTAATATCAAGTATTAACAGTAAAACTAGGAGCAATAATAAAAACTGACATGATCTATGACTGAGGATACCTTGAGTACTAATATCAAGTATTAAAAATAAAACTAGGAGCAATAATAGAAACTGACATGATATATGAATGAGGATACCTTGAGTACTAATATCAAGTATTAAAAGTAAAACTAGGAGCAATAATAGAACTGACATGATCTATGACTGAGGATACCTTGAGTACTAATATAAAGTATTAAAAGTAAAACTAGGAGCAATAATAGAAACTGACATGATCTATGACTGAGGATACCTTGAGTACTAATATCAAGTATTAAAAGTAAAACTGGGAGCATTAATAAAAACTTACATGATGTATGACTGACGATACCTTGAGTACTAATATCAAGTATTAAAAGTAAAACTAGGAGCAATAATAGAAACTGACATGATCTATGACTGAGGATACCTTGAGTACTAATATCAAGTATTAAAAGTAAAACTAGGAGCAATAATAAAAACTGACATGATGTATGAGGATACCTTGAGTACTAATAGAAACTGACATGATCTATGACTGAAGATACCTTGAGTACTAATATCAAGTATTAAAAGTAAAACTAGGAGCAATAATAGAAACTGACATGATCTATGACTGAGGATACCTTGAGTACTAATATCAAGTATTAAAAGTAAAACTAGGAGCAATAATAGAAACTGACATGATCTATGACTGAGGATACCTTGAGTACTAATATCAAGTATTAAAAGTAAAACTAGGAGCAATAATAGAAACTGACATGATCTATGACTGAGGATACCTTGAGCACTAATATCAAGTATTAAAAGTAAAACTAGGAGCAATAATAGAAACTGACATGATCTATGACTGAGGATACATTGAGTACTAATATCATGTATTAAAAGTAAAACTAGGAGCATTAATAGAAACTGACATGATCTATGACTGAGGATACATTGAGTACTAATATCAAGTATTAAAAGTAAAACTAGGAGCAATAATAGAAACTGACATGATCTATGACTGAGGATACATTGAGTACTAATATCAAGTATTAAAAGTAAAACTAGGAGCAATAATAGAAACTGACATGATCTATGATTGAGGATACTTTGAGTACTAATATCAAGTATTAAAAGTAAAACTAGGAGCAATAATAGAAACTGACGTGATCTATGACTGAAGATACCTTGAGTACTAATATCAAGTATTAAAAGTAAAACTAGGAGCAATAATAGAAACTGACATGATCTATGACTGAGGATACATTGAGTACTAATATCAAGTATTAAAAGTAAAACTAGGAGCAATAATAAAAACTGACGTGATCTATGACTGAGGATACCTTGAGTACTAATATCAAGTATTAAAAGTAAAACTAGGAGCAATAATAGAAACTGACATGATCTATGACTGAGGATACCTTGAGTACTAATATCAAGTATTAAAAGTAAAACTAGGAGCAATAATAGAAACTGACATGATCTATGACTGAGGATACATTGAGTACTAATATCAAGTATTAAAAGTAAAACTAGGAGCATTAATAGAAACTGACATTATCTATGACTGAGGATACCTTGAGTACTAATAGCAAGTATTAAAAGTAAAACTAGGAGCAATAATAGAAACTGACATGATCTATGACTGAGGATACCTTGAGTACTAATATCAAGTATTAAAAGTAAAACTAGGAGCAATAATAGAAACTGACATGATCTATGACTGAGGATACATTGAGTACTAATATCATGTATTAAAAGTAAAACTAGGAGCATTAATAGAAACTGACATGATCTATGACTGAGGATACATTGAGTACTAATATCAAGTATTAAAAGTAAAACTAGGAGCAATAATAGAAACTGACATGATCTATGACTGAGGATACATTGAGTACTAATATCAAGTATTAAAAGTAAAACTAGGAGCAATAATAGAAACTGACATGATCTATGATTGAGGATACTTTGAGTACTAATATCAAGTATTAAAAGTAAAACTAGGAGCAATAATAGAAACTGACGTGATCTATGACTGAAGATACCTTGAGTACTAATATCAACTATTAAAAGTAAAACTAGGAGCAATAATAGAAACTGACATGATCTATGACTGAGGATACATTGAGTACTAATATCAAGTATTAAAAGTAAAACTAGGAGCAATAATAGAAACTGATATGATGTATGACTGACGATACCTTGAGTACTAATATCAAGTATTAAAAGTAAAACTAGGAGCAATAATAGAAACTGACATGATCTATGACTGAGGATACCTTGAGTACTAATATGAAGTATTAAAAGTAAAACTAGGAGCAATAATAGGAACTGACATGATCTATGACTGAGGATACCTTGAGTACTAATATCAAGTATTAAAAGTAAAACTAGGAGCAATAATAGAAACTGACGTGATCTATGACTGAAGATACCTTGAGTACTAATATCAAGTATTAAAAGTAAAACTAGGAGCAATAATAGAAACTGACATGATCTATGACTGAGGATACATTGAGTACTAATATCAAGTATTAAAAGTAAAACTAGGAGCAATAATAAAAACTGATATGATGTATGACTGACGATACCTTGAGTACTAATATCAAGTATTAAAAGTAAAACTAGGAGCAATAATAGAAACTGACATGATCTATGACTGAGGATACCTTGAGTACTAATATGAAGTATTAAAAGTAAAACTAGGAGCAATAATAGAAACTGACATGATCTATGACTGAGGATACCTTGAGTACTAATATCAAGTATTAAAAGTAAAACTAGGAGCAATAATAGAAACTGTCATGATCTATGACTGAGGATACCTTGAGTACTAATATCAAGTATTAAAAGTAAAACTAGGAGCAATCATAAAAACTGACATGATCTATGACTGAAGATACCTTGAGTACTAATATCAAGTATTAAAAGTAAAACCAGGAGCAATAATAGAAACTGACATGATCTATGACTGAGGATACCTTGAGTACTAATATCAAGTATTAAAAGTAAAACTAGGAGCAATAATAGAAACTGACATGATCTATGACTGAGGATACCTTGAGTACTAATATCAAGTATTAAAAGTAAAACTAGGAGCAATAATAGAAACTGACATGATCTATGACTGAGGATACATTGAGTACTAATATCAAGTATTAAAAGTAAAACTAGGAGCATTAATAGAAACTGACATTATCTATGACTGAGGATACCTTGAGTACTAATAGCAAGTATTAAAAGTAAAACTAGGAGCAATAATAGAAACTGACATGATCTATGACTGAGGATACCTTGAGTACTAATATCAAGTATTAAAAGTAAAACTAGGAGCAATAATAGAAACTGACATGATCTATGACTGAGGATACATTGAGTACTAATATCATGTATTAAAAGTAAAACTAGGAGCATTAATAGAAACTGACATGATCTATGACTGAGGATACATTGAGTACTAATATCAAGTATTAAAAGTAAAACTAGGAGCAATAATAGAAACTGACATGATCTATGACTGAGGATACATTGAGTACTAATATCAAGTATTAAAAGTAAAACTAGGAGCAATAATAGAAACTGACATGATCTATGACTGAGGATACTTTGAGTACTAATATCAAGTATTAAAAGTAAAACTAGGAGCAATAATAGAAACTGACGTGATCTATGACTGAAGATACCTTGAGTACTAATATCAACTATTAAAAGTAAAACTAGGAGCAATAATAGAAACTGACATGATCTATGACTGAGGATACATTGAGTACTAATATCAAGTATTAAAAGTAAAACTAGGAGCAATAATAAAAACTGATATGATGTATGACTGACGATACCTTGAGTACTAATATCAAGTATTAAAAGTAAAACTAGGAGCAATAATAGAAACTGACATGATCTATGACTGAGGATACCTTGAGTACTAATATGAAGTATTAAAAGTAAAACTAGGAGCAATAATAGAAACTGACATGATCTATGACTGAGGATACCTTGAGTACTAATATCAAGTATTAAAAGTAAAACTAGGAGCAATAATAGAAACTGACATGATCTATGACTGTGGATACATTGAGTACTAATATCAAGTATTAAAAGTAAAACTAGGAGCAATAATAGAAACTGACATTATCTATGACTGAGGATACCTTGAGTACTAATATCAAGTATTAAAAGTAAAACTAGGAGTAATAATAGAAACTGACATGATCTATGACTGAGGATACCTTGAGTACTAATATCAAGTATTAAAAGTAAAACTAGGAGCAATAATAGAAACTGACATGATCTATGACTGAGGATACCTTGAGAACTAATATCAAGTATTAAAAGTAAAACTAGGAGCAATAATAAAAACTGACATGATCTATGACTGAAGATACCTTGAGTACTAATATCAAGTATTAAAAGTAAAACTAGGAGCAATAATAAAAACTGACATGATCTATGACTGAAGATACCTTGAGTACTAATATCAAGTATTAAAAGTAAAACCAAGAGCAATAATAGAAACTGACATGATCTATGACTGAGGATACCTTGAGTACTAATATCAAGTATTAAAAGTAAAACTAGGAGCAATAATAGAAACTGACATGATCTATGACTGAGGATACCTTGAGTACTAATATCAAGTATTAAAAGTAAAACTAGGAGCAATAATAGAAACTGACATGATCTATGACTGAGAATACATTGAGTACTAATATCAAGTATTAAAAGTAAAACTAGGAGCATTAATAGAAACTGACATGATCTATGACTGAGGATACCTTGAGTACTAATAGCAAGTATTAAAAGTAAAACTAGGAGCAATAATAGAAACTGACATGATCTATGACTGAGGATACCTTGAGTACTAATATCAAGTATTAAAAGTAAAACTAGGAGCAATAATAGAAACTGACATGATCTATGACTGAGGATACATTGAGTACTAATATCAAGTATTAAAAGTAAAACTAGGAGCAATAATAGAAACTGACATGATCTATGACTGAAGATACCTTGAGTACTAATATCAAGTATTAAAAGTAAAACTAGGAGCAATAATAGAACTGACATGATCTATGACTGAGGATACCTTGAGTACTAATATCAAGTATTAAAAGTAAAACTAGGAGCAATAATAAAAACTGACATGATCTATGACTGAAGATACCTTGAGTACCAATATCAAGTATTAAAAGTAAAACTAGGAGCAATAATAGAAACTGACATGATCTATGACTGAGGATACATTGAGTACTAATATCAAGTATTAAAAGTAAAACAAGGAGCAATAATAGAAACTGACGTGATCTATGACTGAGGATACCTTGAGTACTAATATCAAGTATTAAAAGTAAAACTAGGAGCAATAATAGAAACTGACATGATCTATGACTGAAGATACCTTGAGTACTAATATCAAGTATTAAAAGTAAAACTAGGAGCAATAATAGAAACTGACATGATCTATGACTGAGGATACCTTGAGTACTAATATCAAGTATTAAAAGTAAAACTAGGAGCAATAATAAAAACTGACATGATCTATGACTGAAGATACCTTGAGTACTAATATCAAGTATTAAAAGTAAAACCAGGAGCAATAATAGAAACTGACATGATCTATGACTGAGGATACCTTGAGTACTAATATCAAGTATTAAAAGTAAAACTAGGAGCAATAATAGAAACTGACATGATCTATGACTGACGATACCTTGAGTACTAATATCAAGTATTAAAAGTAAAACTAGGAGCAATAATAGAAACTGACATGATCTATGCCTGAGGATACCTTGAGTACTAATATCAAGTATTAAAAGTAAAACTAGGAGCAATAATAGAAACTGACATGATCTATGACTGAGATACCTTGAGTACTAATATCAAGTATTAAAAATAAAACTAGAAGCAATAATAGAAACTGACATGATATATGAATGAGGATACCTTGAGTACTAATATCAAGTATTAAAAGTAAAACTAGGAGCAATAATAGAACTGACATGATCTATGACTGAGGATACCTTGAGTACTAATATAAAGTATTAAAAGTAAAACTAGGAGCAATAATAGAAACTGACATGATCTATGACTGAGGATACCTTGAGTACTAATATCAAGTATTAAAAGTAAAACTAGGAGCAATAATAAAAACTGACATGATGTATGAGGATACCTTGAGTACTAATAGAAACTGACATGATCTATGACTGAAGATACCTTGAGTACTAATATCAAGTATTAAAAGTAAAACTAGGAGCAATAATAGAAACTGACATGATCTATGACTGAGGATACCTTGAGTACTAATATCAAGTATTAAAAGTAAAACTAGGAGCAATAATAGAAACTGACATGATCTATGACTGAGGATACCTTGAGCACTAATATCAAGTATTAAAAGTAAAACTAGGAGCAATAATAGAAACTGACATGATCTATGACTGAGGATACATTGAGTACTAATATCATGTATTAAAAGTAAAACTAGGAGCATTAATAGAAACTGACATGATCTATGACTGAGGATACATTGAGTACTAATATCAAGTATTAAAAGTAAAACTAGGAGCAATAATAGAAACTGACATGATCTATGACTGAGGATACATTGAGTACTAATATCAAGTATTAAAAGTAAAACTAGGAGCAATAATAGAAACTGACATGATCTATGATTGAGGATACTTTGAGTACTAATATCAAGTATTAAAAGTAAAACTAGGAGCAATAATAAAAACTTACATGATGTATGACTGACGATACCTTGAGTACTAATATCAAATATTAAAAGTAAAACTAGGAGCAATAATAGAAACTGACATGATCTATGACTGAGGATACCTTGAGTACTAATATCAAGTATTAAAAGTAAAACTAGGAGCAATAATAAAATCTGACATGATGTATGAGGATACCTTGAGTACTAATAGAAACTGACATGATCTATGACTGAAGATACCTTGAGTACTAATATCAAGTATTAAAAGTAAAACTAGGAGCAATAATAGAAACTGACATGATCTATGACTGAGGATACCTTGAGTACTAATATCAAGTATTAAAAGTAAAACTAGGAGCAATAATAGAAACTGACATGATTTATGACTGAGGATACCTTGAGTACTAATATCAAGTATTAAAAGTAAAACTAGGAGCAATAATAGAAACTGACATGATCTATGACTGAGGATACCTTGAGCACTAATATCAAGTATTAAAAGTAAAACTAGGAGCAATAATAGAAACTGACATGATCTATGACTGAGGATACATTGAGTACTAATATCATGTATTAAAAGTAAAACTAGGAGCATTAATAGAAACTGACATGATCTATGACTGAGGATACATTGAGTACTAATATCAAGTATTAAAAGTAAAACTAGGAGCAATAATAGAAACTGACATGATCTATGACTGAGGATACATTGAGTACTAATATCAAGTATTAAAAGTAAAACTAGGAGCAATAATAAAAACTGACATGATCTATGATTGAGGATACTTTGAGTACTAATATCAAGTATTAAAAGTAAAACTAGGAGCAATAATAGAAACTGACGTGATCTATGACTGAAGATACCTTGAGTACTAATATCTAGTATTAAAAGTAAAACTAGGAGCAATAATAGAAACTGACATGATCTATGACTGAGGATACATTGAGTACTAATATCAAGTATTAAAAGTAAAACTAGGAGCAATAATAAAAACTGATATGATGTATGACTGACGATACCTTGAGTACTAATATCAAGTATTAAAAGTAAAACTAGGAGCAATAATAGAAACTGACATGATCTATGACTGAGGATACCTTGAGTACTAATATCAAGTATTAAAAGTAAAACTAGGAGCAATAATAGAAACTGACATGATCTATGACTGAGGATACCTTGAGTACTAATATCAAGTATTAAAAGTAAAACTAGGAGCAATAATAGAAACTGACATGATCTATGACTGTGGATACATTGAGTACTAATATCAAGTATTAAAAGTAAAACTAGGAGCAATAATAGAAACTGACATGATCTATGACTGAGGATACCTTGAGTACTAATATCAAGTATTAAAAGTAAAACTAGGAGCAATAATAGAAACTGACATGATCTATGACTGAGGATACCTTGAGTACTAATATCAAGTATTAAAAGTAAAACTAGGAGCAATAATAGAAACTGACATGATCTATGACTGAGGATACCTTGAGTACTAATATCAAGTATTAAAAGTAAAACTAGGAGCAATAATAAAAACTGACATGATCTATGACTGAAGATACCTTGAGTACTAATATCAAGTATTAAAAGTAAAACTAGGAGCAATAATAGAAACTGACATGATCTATAACTGAAGATACCTTGAGTACTAATATCAAGTATTAAAAGTAAAACTAGGAGCAATAATAGAAACTGACATGATCTATGACTGAAGATACCTTGAGTACTAATATCAAGTATTAAAAGTAAAACTAGGAGCAATAATAGAACTGACATGATCTATGACTGAGGATACCTTGAGTACTAATATCAAGTATTAAAAGTAAAACTAGGAGCAATAATAAAAACTGACATGATCTATGACTGAAGATACCTTGAGTACTAATATCAAGTATTAAAAGTAAAACTAGGAGCAATAATAGAAACTGACATGATCTATGACTGAGGATACATTGAGTACTAATATCAAGTATTAAAAGTAAAACTAGGAGCAATAATAGAAACTGACGTGATCTATGACTGAGGATACCTTGAGTACTAATATCAAGTATTAAAAGTAAAACTAGGAGCAATAATAGAAACTGACATGATCTATGACTGAAGATACCTTGAGTACTAATATCAAGTATTAAAAGTAAAACTAGGAGCAATAATAGAAACTGACATGATCTATGACTGAGGATACCTTGAGTACTAATATCAAGTATTAAAAGTAAAACTAGGAGCAATAATAAAAACTGACATGATCTATGACTGAAGATACCTTGAGTACTAATATCAAGTATTAAAAGTAAAACCAGGAGCAATAATAGAAACTGACATGATCTATGACTGAGGATACCTTGAGTACTAATATCAAGTATTAAAAGTAAAACTAGGAGCAATAATAGAAACTGACATGATCTATGACTGACGATACCTTGAGTACTAATATCAAGTATTAAAAGTAAAACTAGGAGCAATAATAGAAACTGACATGATCTATGACTGAGGATACCTTGAGTACTAATATCAAGTATTAAAAGTAAAACTAGGAGCAATAATAGAAACTGACATGATCTATGACTGAGGATACCTTGAGTACTAATATCAAGTATTAAAAATAAAACTAGGAGCAATAATAGAAACTGACATGATATATGAATGAGGATACCTTGAGTACTAATATCAAGTATTAAAAGTAAAACTAGGAGCAATAATAGAACTGACATGATCTATGACTGAGGATACCTTGAGTACTAATATAAAGTATTAAAAGTAAAACTAGGAGCAATAATAGAAACTGACATGATCTATGACTGAGGATACCTTGAGTACTAATATCAAGTATTAAAAGTAAAACTAGGAGCAATAATAAAAACTGACATGATGTATGAGGATACCTTGAGTACTAATAGAAACTGACATGATCTATGACTGAAGATACCTTGAGTACTAATATCAAGTATTAAAAGTAAAACTAGGAGCAATAATAGAAACTGACATGATCTATGACTGAGGATACCTTGAGTACTAATATCAAGTATTAAAAGTAAAACTAGGAGCAATAATAGAAACTGACATGATCTATGACTGAGGATACCTTGAGTACTAATATCAAGTATTAAAAGTAAAACTAGGAGCAATAATAGAAACTGACATGATCTATGACTGAGGATACCTTGAGCACTAATATCAAGTATTAAAAGTAAAACTAGGAGCAATAATAGAAACTGACATGATCTATGACTGAGGATACATTGAGTACTAATATCATGTATTAAAAGTAAAACTAGGAGCATTAATAGAAACTGACATGATCTATGACTGAGGATACATTGAGTACTAATATCAAGTATTAAAAGTAAAACTAGGAGCAATAATAGAAACTGACATGATCTATGACTGAGGATACATTGAGTACTAATATCAAGTATTAAAAGTAAAACTAGGAGCAATAATAGAAACTGACATGATCTATGATTGAGGATACTTTGAGTACTAATATCAAGTATTAAAAGTAAAACTAGGAGCAATAATAAAAACTTACATGATGTATGACTGACGATACCTTGAGTACTAATATCAAGTATTAAAAGTAAAACTAGGAGCAATAATAGAAACTGACATGATCTATGACTGAGGATACCTTGAGTACTAATATCAAGTATTAAAAGTAAAACTAGGAGCAATAATAAAAACTGACATGATGTATGAGGATACCTTGAGTACTAATAGAAACTGACATGATCTATGACTAAAGATACCTTGAGTACTAATATCAAGTATTAAAAGTAAAACTAGGAGCAATAATAGAAACTGACATGATCTATGACTGAGGATACCTTGAGTACTAATATCAAGTATTAAAAGTAAAACTAGGAGCAATAATAGAAACTGACATGATCTATGACTGAGGATACCTTGAGTACTAATATCAAGTATTAAAAGTAAAACTAGGAGCAATAATAGAAACTGACATGATCTATGACTGAGGATACCTTGAGCACTAATATCAAGTATTAAAAGTAAAACTAGGAGCAATAATAGAAACTGACATGATCTATGACTGAGGATACATTGAGTACTAATATCATGTATTAAAAGTAAAACTAGGAGCATTAATAGAAACTGACATGATCTATGACTGAGGATACATTGAGTACTAATATCAAGTATTAAAAGTAAAACTAGGAGCAATAATAGAAACTGACATGATCTATGACTGAGGATACATTGAGTACTAATATCAAGTATTAAAAGTAAAACTAGGAGCAATAATAGAAACTGACATGATCTATGATTGAGGATACTTTGAGTACTAATATCAAGTATTAAAAGTAAAACTAGGAGCAATAATAGAAACTGACGTGATCTATGACTGAAGATACCTTGAGTACTAATATCAAGTATTAAAAGTAAAACTAGGAGCAATAATAGAAACTGACATGATCTATGACTGAGGATACATTGAGTACTAATATCAAGTATTAAAAGTAAAACTAGGAGCAATAATAAAAACTGATATGATGTATGACTGACGATACCTTGAGTACTAATATCAAGTATTAAAAGTAAAACTAGGAGCAATAATAGAAACTGACATGATCTCTGACTGAGGATACCTTGAGTACTAATATGAAGTATTAAAAGTAAAACTAGGAGCAATAATAGAAACTGACATGATCTATGACTGAGGATACCTTGAGTACTAATATCAAGTATTAAAAGTAAAACTAGGAGCAATAATAGAAACTGACATGATCTATGACTGTGGATACATTGAGTACTAATATCAAGTATTAAAAGTAAAACTAGGAGCAATAATAGAAACTGACATGATCTATGACTGAGGATACCTTGAGTACTAATATCAAGTATTAAAAGTAAAACTAGGAGCAATAATAGAAACTGACATGATCTATGACTGAGGATACATTGAGTACTAATATCAAGTATTAAAAGTAAAACTAGGAGCAATAATAAAAACTGATATGATGTATGACTGACGATACCTTGAGTACTAATATCAAGTATTAAAAGTAAAACTAGGAGCAATAATAGAAACTGACATGATCTATGACTGAGGATACCTTGAGTACTAATATCAAGTATTAAAAGTAAAACTAGGAGCAATAATAGAAACTGACATGATCTATAACTGAAGATACCTTGAGTACTAATATCAAGTATTAAAAGTAAAACTAGGAGCAATAATAGAAACTGACATGATCTATGACTGAAGATACCTTGAGTACTAATATCAAGTATTAAAAGTAAAACTAGGAGCAATAATAGAACTGACATGATCTATGACTGAGGATACCTTGAGTACTAATATCAAGTATTAAAAGTAAAACTAGGAGCAATAATAAAAACTGACATGATCTATGACTGAAGATACCTTGAGTACTAATATCAAGTATTAAAAGTAAAACTAGGAGCAATAATAGAAACTGACATGATCTATGACTGAGGATACATTGAGTACTAATATCAAGTATTAAAAGTAAAACTAGGAGCAATAATAGAAACTGACGTGATCTATGACTGAGGATACCTTGAGTACTAATATCAAGTATTAAAAGTAAAACTAGGAGCAATAATAGAAACTGACATGATCTATGACTGAAGATACCTTGAGTACTAATATCAAGTATTAAAAGTAAAACTAGGAGCAATAATAGAAACTGACATGATCTATGACTGAGGATACCTTGAGTACTAATATCAAGTATTAAAAGTAAAACTAGGAGCAATAATAAAAACTGACATGATCTATGACTGAAGATACCTTGAGTACTAATATCAAGTATTAAAAGTAAAACCAGGAGCAATAATAGAAACTGACATGATCTATGACTGAGGATACCTTGAGTACTAATATCAAGTATTAAAAGTAAAACTAGGAGCAATAATAGAAACTGACATGATCTATGACTGAAGATACCTTGAGTACTAATATCAAGTATTAAAAGTAAAACTAGGAGCAATAATAGAAACTGACATGATCTATGACTGAGGATACCTTGAGTACTAATATCAAGTATTAAAAGTAAAACTAGGAGCAATAATAGAAACTGACATGATCTATGACTGAGGATACCTTGAGTACTAATATCAAGTATTAAAAATAAAACTAGGAGCAATAATAGAAACTGACATGATATATGAATGAGGATACCTTGAGTACTAATATCAAGTATTAAAAGTAAAACTAGGAGCAATAATAGAACTGACATGATCTATGACTGAGGATACCTTGAGTACTAATATAAAGTATTAAAAGTAAAACTAGGAGCAATAATAGAAACTGACATGATCTATGACTGAGGATACCTTGAGTACTAATATCAAGTATTAAAAGTAAAACTAGGAGCAATAATAAAAACTGACATGATGTATGAGGATACCTTGAGTACTAATAGAAACTGACATGATCTATGACTGAAGATACCTTGAGTACTAATATCAAGTATTAAAAGTAAAACTAGGAGCAATAATAGAAACTGACATGATCTATGACTGAGGATACCTTGAGTACTAATATCAAGTATTAAAAGTAAAACTAGGAGCAATAATAGAAACTGACATGATCTATGACTGAGGATACCTTGAGTACTAATATCAAGTATTAAAAGTAAAACTAGGAGCAATAATAGAAACTGACATGATCTATGACTGAGGATACCTTGAGCACTAATATCAAGTATTAAAAGTAAAACTAGGAGCAATAATAGAAACTGACATGATCTATGACTGAGGATAAATTGAGTACTAATATCATGTATTAAAAGTAAAACTAGGAGCATTAATAGAAACTGACATGATCTATGACTGAGGATACATTGAGTACTAATATCAAGTATTAAAAGTAAAACTAGGAGCAATAATAGAAACTGACATGATCTATGACTGAGGATACATTGAGTACTAATATCAAGTATTAAAAGTAAAACTAGGAGCAATAATAGAAACTGACATGATCTATGATTGAGGATACTTTGAGTACTAATATCAAGTATTAAAAGTAAAACTAGGAGCAATAATAAAAACTTACATGATGTATGACTGACGATACCTTGAGTACTAATATCAAGTATTAAAAGTAAAACTAGGAGCAATAATAGAAACTGACATGATCTATGACTGAGGATACCTTGAGTACTAATATCAAGTATTAAAAGTAAAACTAGGAGCAATAATAAAAACTGACATGATGTATGAGGATACCTTGAGTACTAATAGAAACTGACATGATCTATGACTGAAGATACCTTGAGTACTAATATCAAGTATTAAAAGTAAAACTAGGAGCAATAATAGAAACTGACATGATCTATGACTGAGGATACCTTGAGTACTAATATCAAGTATTAAAAGTAAAACTAGGAGCAATAATAGAAACTGACATGATCTATGACTGAGGATACCTTGAGTACTAATATCAAGTATTAAAAGTAAAACTAGGAGCAATAATAGAAACTGACATGATCTATGACTGAGGATACCTTGAGCACTAATATCAAGTATTAAAAGTAAAACTAGGAGCAATAATAGAAACTGACATGATCTATGACTGAGGATACATTGAGTACTAATATCATGTATTAAAAGTAAAACTAGGAGCATTAATAGAAACTGACATGATCTATGACTGAGGATACATTGAGTACTAATATCAAGTATTAAAAGTAAAACTAGGAGCAATAATAGAAACTGACATGATCTATGACTGAGGATACATTGAGTACTAATATCAAGTATTAAAAGTAAAACTAGGAGCAATAATAGAAACTGACATGATCTATGATTGAGGATACTTTGAGTACTAATATCAAGTATTAAAAGTAAAACTAGGAGCAATAATAGAAACTGACGTGATCTATGACTGAAGATACCTTGAGTACTAATATCAAGTATTAAAAGTAAAACTAGGAGCAATAATAGAAACTGACATGATCTATGACTGAGGATACATTGAGTACTAATATCAAGTATTAAAAGTAAAACTAGGAGCAATAATAAAAACTGATATGATGTATGACTGACGATACCTTGAGTACTAATATCAAGTATTAAAAGTAAAACTAGGAGCAATAATAGAAACTGACATGATCTCTGACTGAGGATACCTTGAGTACTAATATGAAGTATTAAAAGTAAAACTAGGAGCAATAATAGAAACTGACATGATCTATGACTGAGGATACCTTGAGTACTAATATCAAGTATTAAAAGTAAAACTAGGAGCAATAATAGAAACTGACATGATCTATGACTGTGGATACATTGAGTACTAATATCAAGTATTAAAAGTAAAACTAGGAGCAATAATAGAAACTGACATGATCTATGACTGAGGATACCTTGAGTACTAATATCAAGTATTAAAAGTAAAACTAGGAGCAATAATAGAAACTGACATGATCTATGACTGAGGATACCTTGAGTACTAATATCAAGTATTAAAAGTAAAACTAGGAGCAATAATAGAAACTGACATGATCTATGACTGAGGATACCTTGAGTACTAATATCAAGTATTAAAAGTAAAACTAGGAGCAATAATAAAAACTGACATGATCTATGACTGAAGATACCTTGAGTACTAATATCAAGTATTAAAAGTAAAACCAGGAGCAGTAATAGAAACTGACATGATATATGAATGAGGATACCTTGAGTACTAATATCAAGTATTAAAAGTAAAACTAGGAGCAATAATAGAACTGACATGATCTATGACTGAGGATACCTTGAGTACTAATATAAAGTATTAAAAGTAAAACTAGGAGCAATAATAGAAACTGACATGATCTATGACTGAGGATACCTTGAGTACTAATATCAAGTATTAAAAGTAAAACTGGGAGCATTAATAAAAACTTACATGATGTATGACTGACGATACCTTGAGTACTAATATCAAGTATTAAAAGTAAAACTAGGAGCAATAATAGAAACTGACATGATCTATGACTGAGGATACCTTGAGTACTAATATCAAGTATTAAAAGTAAAACTAGGAGCAATAATAAAAACTGACATGATGTATGAGGATACCTTGAGTACTAATAGAAACTGACATGATCTATGACTGAAGATACCTTGAGTACTAATATCAAGTATTAAAAGTAAAACTAGGAGCAATAATAGAAACTGACATGATCTATGACTGAGGATACCTTGAGTACTAATATCAAGTATTAAAAGTAAAACTAGGAGCAATAATAGAAACTGACATGATCTATGACTGAGGATACCTTGAGTACTAATATCAAGTATTAAAAGTAAAACTAGGAGCAATAATAGAAACTGACATGATCTATGACTGAGGATACCTTGAGCACTAATATCAAGTATTAAAAGTAAAACTAGGAGCAATAATAGAAACTGACATGATCTATGACTGAGGATACATTGAGTACTAATATCATGTATTAAAAGTAAAACTAGGAGCATTAATAGAAACTGACATGATCTATGACTGAGGATACATTGAGTACTAATATCAAGTATTAAAAGTAAAACTAGGAGCAATAATAGAAACTGACATGATCTATGACTGAGGATACATTGAGTACTAATATCAAGTATTAAAAGTAAAACTAGGAGCAATAATAGAAACTGACATGATCTATGATTGAGGATACTTTGAGTACTAATATCAAGTATTAAAAGTAAAACTAGGAGCAATAATAGAAACTGACGTGATCTATGACTGAAGATACCTTGAGTACTAATATCAAGTATTAAAAGTAAAACTAGGAGCAATAATAGAAACTGACATGATCTATGACTGAGGATACATTGAGTACTAATATCAAGTATTAAAAGTAAAACTAGGAGCAATAATAAAAACTGATATGATGTATGACTGATGATACCTTGAGTACTAATATCAAGTATTAAAAGTAAAACTAGGAGCAATAATAGAAACTGACATGATCTATGACTGAGGATACCTTGAGTACTAATATGAAGTATTAAAAGTAAAACTAGGAGCAATAATAGAAACTGACATGATCTATGACTGAGGATACCTTGAGTACTAATATCAAGTATTAAAAGTAAAACTAGGAGCAATAATAGAAACTGACATGATCTATGACTGTGGATACATTGAGTACTAATATCATGTATTAAAAGTAAAACTAGGAGCAATAATAGAAACTGACATGATCTATGACTGAGGATACCTTGAGTACTAATATGAAGTATTAAAAGTAAAACTAGGAGCAATAATAGAAACTGACATGATCTATGACTGAGGATACATTGAGTACTAATATCAAGTATTAAAAGTAAAACTAGGAGCAATAATAGAAACTGACATGATCTATGACTGAGGATACCTTGAGTACTAATATCAAGTATTAAAAGTAAAACTAGGAGCAATAATAAAAACTGACATGATCTATGACTGAAGATACCTTGAGTACTAATATCAAGTATTAAAAGTAAATCCAGGAGCAATAATAGAAACTGACATGATCTATGACTGAGGATACCTTGAGTACTAATATCAAGTATTAAAAGTAAAACTAGGAGCAATAATAGAAACTGACATGATCTATGACTGAGGATACCTTGAGTACTAATATCAAGTATTAAAAGTAAAACTAGGAGCAATAATAGAAACTGACATGATCTATGACTGAGGATACATTGAGTACTAATATCAAGTATTAAAAGTAAAACTAGGAGCATTAATAGAAACTGCCATTATCTATGACTGAGGATACATTGAGTACTAATAGCAAGTATTAAAAGTAAAACTAGGAGCAATAATAGAAACTGACATGATCTATGACTGAGGATACCTTGAGTACTAATATCAAGTATTAAAAGTAAAACTAGGAGCAATAATAGAAACTGACATGATCTATGACTGAGGATACCTTGAGTACTAATATCAAGTATTAAAAGTAAAACTGGGAGCATTAATAAAAACTTACATGATGTATGACTGACGATACCTTGAGTACTAATATCAAGTATTAAAAGTAAAACTAGGAGCAATAATAGAAACTGACATGATCTATGACTGAGGATACCTTGAGTACTAATATCAAGTATTAAAAGTAAAACTAGGAGCAATAATAAAAACTGACATGATATATGAGGATACCTTGAGTACTAATAGAAACTGACATGATCTATGACTGAAGATACCTTGAGTACTAATATCAAGTATTAAAAGTAAAACTAGGAGCAATAATAGAAACTGACATGATCTATGACTGAGGATACCTTGAGTACTAATATCAAGTATTAAAAGTAAAACTGGGAGCATTAATAAAAACTTACATGATGTATGACTGACGATACCTTGAGTACTAATATCAAGTATTAAAAGTAAAACTAGGAGTAATAATAGAAACTGACATGATCTATGACTGAGGATACCTTGAGTACTAATATCAAGTATTAAAAGTAAAACTAGGAGCAATAATAGAAACTGACATGATCTATGACTGAGGATACCTTGAGTACTAATATCAAGTATTAAAAGTAAAACTAGGAGCAATAATAGAAACTGACATGATCTATGACTGAGGATACCTTGAGTACTAATATCAAGTATTAAAAGTAAAACTAGGAGCAATAATAGAAACTGACATGATCTATGACTGAGGATACCTTGAGCACTAATATCAAGTATTAAAAGTAAAACTAGGAGCAATAATAGAAACTGACATGATCTATGACTGAGGATACATTGAGTACTAATATCATGTATTAAAAGTAAAACTAGGAGCATTAATAGAAACTGACATGATCTATGACTGAGGATACATTGAGTACTAATATCAAGTATTAAAAGTAAAACTAGGAGCAATAATAGAAACTGACATGATCTATGACTGAGGATACATTGAGTACTAATATCAAGTATTAAAAGTAAAACTAGGAGCAATAATAGAAACTGACATGATCTATGACTGAGGATACTTTGAGTACTAATATCAAGTATTAAAAGTAAAACTAGGAGCAATAATAGAAACTGACGTGATCTATGACTGAAGATACCTTGAGTACTAATATCAAGTATTAAAAGTAAAACTAGGAGCAATAATAGAAACTGACATGATCTATGACTGAGGATACATTGAGTACTAATATCAAGTATTAAAAGTAAAACTAGGAGCAATAATAAAAACTGATATGATGTATGACTGACGATACCTTGAGTACTAATATCAAGTATTAAAAGTAAAACTAGGAGCAATAATAGAAACTGACATGATCTATGACTGAGGATACCTTGAGTACTAATATGAAGTATTAAAAGTAAAACTAGGAGCAATAATAGAAACTGACATGATCTATGACTGAGGATACCTTGAGTACTAATATCAAGTATTAAAAGTAAAACTAGGAGCAATAATAGAAACTGACATGATCTATGACTGTGGATACATTGAGTACTAATATCAAGTATTAAAAGTAAAACTAGGAGCAATAATAGAAACTGACATTATCTATGACTGAGGATACCTTGAGTACTAATATCAAGTATTAAAAGTAAAACTAGGAGTAATAATAGAAACTGACATGATCTATGACTGAGGATATCTTGAGTACTAATATCAAGTATTAAAAGTAAAACTAGGAGCAATAATTGAAACTGACATGATCTATGACTGAGGATACCTTGAGTACTAATATCAAGTATTAAAAGTAAAACTAGGAGCAATAATAAAAACTGACATGATCTATGACTGAAGATACCTTGAGTACTAATATCAAGTATTAAAAGTAAAACCAGGAGCAATAATAGAAACTGACATGATCTATGACTGAGGATACCTTGAGTACTAATATCAAGTATTAAAAGTAAAACTAGGAGCAATAATAGAAACTGACATGATCTATGACTGAGGATACCTTGAGTACTAATATCAAGTATTAAAAGTAAAACTAGGAGCAATAATAGAAACTGACATGATCTATGACTGAGGATACATTGAGTACTAATATCAAGTATTAAAAGTAAAACTAGGAGCATTAATAGAAACTGACATCATCTATGACTGAGGATACCTTGAGTACTAATAGCAAGTATTAAAAGTAAAACTAGGAGCAATAATAGAAACTGACATGATCTATGACTGAGGATACCTTGAGTACTAATATCAAGTATTAAAAGTAAAACTAGGAGCAATAATAGAAACTGACATGATCTATGACTGAGGATACATTGAGTACTAATATCATGTATTAAAAGTAAAACTAGGAGCATTAATAGAAACTGACATGATCTATGACTGAGGATACATTAGTACTAATATCAAGTATTAAAAGTAAAACTAGGAGCAATAATAGAAACTGACATGATCTATGACTGAGGATACATTGAGTACTAATATCAAGTATTAAAAGTAAAACTAGGAGCAATAATAGAAACTGACATGATCTATGACTGAGGATACTTTGAGTACTAATATCAAGTATTAAAAGTAAAACTAGGAGCAATAATAGAAACTGACGTGATCTATGACTGAAGATACCTTGAGTACTAATATCAACTATTAAAAGTAAAACTAGGAGCAATAATAGAAACTGACATGATCTATGACTGAGGATACATTGAGTACTAATATCAAGTATTAAAAGTAAAACTAGGAGCAATAATAAAAACTGATATGATGTATGACTGACGATACCTTGAGTACTAATATCAAGTATTAAAAGTAAAACTAGGAGCAATAATAGAAACTGACATGATCTATGACTGAGGATACCTTGAGTACTAATATGAAGTATTAAAAGTAAAACTAGGAGCAATAATAGAAACTGACATGATCTATGACTGAGGATACCTTGAGTACTAATATCAAGTATTAAAAGTAAAACTAGGAGCAATAATAGAAACTGACATGATCTATGACTGTGGATACATTGAGTACTAATATCAAGTATTAAAAGTAAAACTAGGAGCAATAATAGAAACTGACATTATCTATGACTGAAGATACCTTGAGTACTAATATCAAGTATTAAAAGTAAAACTAGGAGTAATAATAGAAACTGACATGATCTATGACTGAGGATACCTTGAGTACTAATATCAAGTATTAAAAGTAAAACTAGGAGCAATAATAGAAACTGACATGATCTATGACTGAGGATACCTTGAGTACTAATATCAAGTATTAAAAGTAAAACTAGGAGCAATAATAAAAACTGACATGATCTATGACTGAAGATACCTTGAGTACTAATATCAAGTATTAAAAGTAAAACCAGGAGCAATAATAGAAACTGACATGATCTATGACTGAGGATACCTTGAGTACTAATATCAAGTATTAAAAGTAAAACTAGGAGCAATAATAGAAACTGACATGATCTATGACTGAGGATACCTTGAGTACTAATATCAAGTATTAAAAGTAAAACTAGGAGCAATAATAGAAACTGACATGATCTATGACTGAGGATACATTGAGTACTAATATCAAGTATTAAAAGTAAAACTAGGAGCATTAATAGAAACTGACATGATCTATGACTGAGGATACCTTGAGTACTAATAGCAAGTATTAAAAGTAAAACTAGGAGCAATAATAGAAACTGACATGATCTATGACTGAGGATACCTTGAGTACTAATATCAAGTATTAAAAGTAAAACTAGGAGCAATAATAGAAACTGACATGATCTATGACTGAGGATACCTTGAGTACTAATATCAAGTATTAAAAGTAAAACTAGGAGCAATAATAGAAACTGACATGATCTATGACTGAGGATACCTTGAGTACTAATATCAAGTATTAAAAGTAAAACTAGGAGCAATAATAGAACTGACATGATCTATGACTGAGGATACCTTGAGTACTAATATCAAGTATTAAAAGTAAAACTAGGAGCAATAATAAAAACTGACATGATCTATGACTGAAGATATCTTGAGTACTAATATCAAGTATTAAAAGTAAAACTAGGAGCAATAATAGAAACTGACATGATCTATGACTGAGGATACATTGAGTACTAATATCAAGTATTAAAAGTAAAACTAGGAGCAATAATAGAAACTGACGTGATCTATGACTGAGGATACCTTGAGTACTAATATCAAGTATTAAAAGTAAAACTAGGAGCAATAATAGAAACTGACATGATCTATGACTGAAGATACCTTGAGTACTAATATCAAGTATTAAAAGTAAAACTAGGAGCAATAATAGAAACTGACATGATCTATGACTGAGGATACCTTGAGTACTAATATCAAGTATTAAAAGTAAAACTAGGAGCAATAATAAAAACTGACATGATCTATGACTGAAGATACCTTGAGTACTAATATCAAGTATTAAAAGTAAAACCAGGAGCAATAATAGAAACTGACATGATCTATGACTGAGGATACCTTGAGTACTAATATCAAGTATTAAAAGTAAAACTAGGAGCAATAATAGAAACTGACATGATCTATGACTGAGGATACCTTGAGTACTAATATCAAGTATTAAAAGTAAAACTAGGAGCAATAATAGAAACTGACATGATCTATGACTGAGGATACATTGAGTACTAATATCAAGTATTAAAAGTAAAACTAGGAGCATTAATAGAAACTGACATGATCTATGACTGAGGATACCTTGAGTACTAATAGCAAGTATTAAAAGTAAAACTAGGAGCAATAATAGAAACTGACATGATCTATGACTGAAGATACCTTGAGTACTAATATCAAGTATTAAAAGTAAAACTAGGAGCAATAATAGAAACTGACATGATCTATGACTGAGGATACATTGAGTACTAATATCAAGTATTAAAAGTAAAACTAGGAGCAATAATAGAAACTGACATGATCTATGACTGAGGATACCTTGAGTACTAATATCAAGTATTAAAAGTAAAACTAGGAGCAATAATAGAACTGACATGATCTATGACTGAGGATACCTTGAGTACTAATATCAAGTATTAAAAGTAAAACTAGGAGCAATAATAAAAACTGACATGATCTATGACTGAAGATACCTTGAATACTAATATCAAGTATTAAAAGTAAAACTAGGAGCAATAATAGAAACTGACATGATCTATGACTGAGGATACATTGAGTACTAATATCAAGTATTAAAAGTAAAACTAGGAGCAATAATAGAAACTGACGTGATCTATGACTGAGGATACTTTGAGTACTAATATCAAGTATTAAAAGTAAAACTAGGAGCAATAATAGAAACTGACATGATCTATGACTGAAGATACCTTGAGTACTAATATCAAGTATTAAAAGTAAAACTGGGAGCAATAATAGAAACTGACATGATCTATGACTGAGGATACCTTGAGTACTAATATCAAGTATTAAAAGTAAAACTAAGAGCAATAATAGAAACTGACATGATCTATGACCAGGGGCGGATTTAGAGGGGGCGTGTGGGGCGTGCGCCCCCCCCCCCCCCCCCCCCCCCCCCCCCATAAAATTCGCAAAGCATATGTTATACAACGTTAATTAAGCAGTTCAACAAACAACTTTTTCATGAATGGTTTACTCGTGACCTGTAGTAAAATATTCCTACACATTGTAAATACACGTTGGGTGTGTTCGTTGATTCATATATGGATTCGCCGACAATTTCCGCTTTTGTTTGTCTATAAACAAGAACGGTCGAATCATATGTTTTCAATGAATGAATCAAACGACGAAAAGAAAAGCTCCATCCGGGCGGGCAGTATTAACTAGAACCACCCGAAAGGACAAGCACCGAAAGTACAGACAAATTAGTGAAATGAGGAATGCGTTAAAACTAAACCAATAGTTCTTTGAAGGGCTAAAATATCGTGATCGATCAGTCATGAGTTGAACAATTCGCATCACGGTTGTTCAAAAAAGGTTTTACTTTAGGTTCTTATAATCTGACAAAAATATACTGTTAACAATTATCCGACAAAATTAAGACTCAAAATCAAGTTTTTTTGGTCTGATATAAATGGTGTGGTTGGTTCAAAATTGTCGTTCAAATAAATGTCTGTAATTCCTAAAACCTCCAGAGCTTCAGGACCCCCTACCAGGGTTCTACTCTGGACCTTAAGTGGTCCCCAGACTCCTCGCCTACTCACGCCCCCCCCCCCCCCCTAACCATAAATCCTGGTTCCGCCCCTGATGACTGAGGATACCTTGAGTACTAATATCAAGTATTAAAAGTAAAACTAGGAGCAATAATAGAAACGTAGATATCTAATTTCGTGCGCACGACACGATTCTGTAATGGCCTTCATCAGGTACGCTTATAATGAAAAAACAAATTATATCACTTCAAACTCTTTCACTTTCCTCCGGACAGACAAACATCTACTGCCACATAAATGGAGCACTTCGTGACCTAATTTACGTAGTCGACAAATGTTCATGGACTACCATATATTGAACCAGTAAGTTAAACAAGAAGATTAATTGGTAATTGGTATATTTCAAATGTATATATTTCCCATCGGGACCATCATACTTAGATCTTATATCGTGGCTGTGAAGAGGTAATAAATGAGCTACAATATATGACAAACGTGATGATTTAGTGTTGCGGTAGTTAAGTAGTAATATCCCTGGATAAAAGACAGAACATTTACAACAAAGTTAGCAATAGAATTATGAATAGAAAGTTTAAACAGTGATGGTCTATAATACCACTAATATAAAGAAAATGTACAAGCACTCCTCATGTTAAACTATTGATCACAAAAAGACCAGGAAGAAGCAGTGACTGCTTGCCCTTCCCTACCGCGTCCGACACCCGTGGTGTATTTGGTGAGGGTCCGTGCGACACCCGTGGTGTATTTGGTGGGGGCCCGTGCGACACCCGTAATGTATTTGGTGGGGGTCCGTCCGACACCCGTCGTGTATTTGGTGGGGTTCCGTGCGACACCCGTGGTGTATTTGTTGGGGGTCCGTGCGACACCCATGGTGTATTTGGTGGGGGTCCGTGCAACACCCGTGGTGTATTTGGTGGGGGTCCGTGTGACACCCGTGGTGTATTTGGTGGGGGTCCGTCCGACACCCGTGGTGTATTTGGTGGGGGTCCGTGCGAAACCCGTGGTGTATTTGGTGGGGGTCCGTGTGACACCGTGGTGTATTTGGTGGGGGTCCGTGTGACACCCGTGGTGTATTTGGTGGGGGTTCGTGTGACACCCGTGGTGTATTTGGTGAGGGTGCGTGCGACACCCGTAGTGTATTTGGTGGAGGTCCGTGCGACACCCGTGGTGTATTTGGTGGGGGCCCGTGCGACACCCGTCGTGTATTTGGTGAGGTTCCGTGCGACACACGTGGTGTATTTGTTGGGGGTCGGTGCGACACCCGTGGTGTATTTGGTGGAGGTCCGTGCGACACCCGTGGTGTATTTGGTGGGGGTCCGTGTGACACCCGTGGTGTATTTGGTGGGGGTCCGTTCGACACCCGTGGTGTATTTGGTGGGGATCCGTCCGACACCCGTGGTGTCTTTGGTGGGGGTCCGTGCTACACCCGTAATGTATTTGGTGGGGGTCCGTGTGACACCCGTGGTGTATTTGGTGGGGGTCCGTGCTACACCCGTAATGTATTTGGTGGGAGTCCGTGCGACACCCGTGGTGTATTTGGTGGGGGTTCGTGCTACACCCGTAATGTATTTGGTGGGGTCCGTGCGACACCCGTGGTGTATTTGGTGGGGGTGCGTGCGACACCTGTGGTGTATTTGGTGGGGTCCGCGACACCCGAGGTGTATTTCGTGAGGGTCCGTGCGACACCCGTGGTGTATCTGGTGGGGATCCGTGCGACACCCGTGGTGTATTTGGTGGGGGTCCGTGCGACACCCGTGGTGTATTTGGTTGGGGTCCGTGCGACACCCGTGGTGTATTTGTTGGGGGTCCGTGTTGCTCATCTGTTTTGGTTGTTGTGTTGTTCTTTTGTTTGTGCTTGTCTTCGTCCTCTGTCTTTTTTTATATGCTACTGGAAATCCATGTCCTGTTTTAGAACATTTACAAACATATGGAGATGTTAAACAAGTTAATGACACACCACTTTTGGACACTTGGATCTCTAACGACAATACAGAAAAAACAAATAATGAAAAACATGCACAAATTCGCTTACACTACCTATGACCACACACTATTACAATAATGAATGAGAACATACAAATGGACAATGCAATAGCAGAATCAGTGAATGATCATAGTTGGCTAAAGACCACTGAATATAACTGAAATATTGTTGAAAGTGGCTATAAACACCATAACCGTGACCCATACCCTAAAGACCGTTACTCTTTACAAATTAAATCACAACTTATATTTAGATTTAATATCAATGGGTCTTAAACATCTTAAGAAATTAATGGTGTTCGTGGGAGACCAGAGTAAATAGGTAAGGTGAGCCTCTAGTGTAACATAGACTGACATAGTTTTGTTGACATTGGAGGAAGACCGGAGTAAATAGGTAAGGTGAGCCTCTAGTGTAAAATAGAACAGCGTCGTTTTGTTGATATTGGAGGAGTTGTTGATCATAACTGCTAAAGCTTTTGTTTCATAATTTGTGAGCGAAGATTTTACGACCGGTTTCACTATTGACATACAGCAACTTGGTCTTTTTGTTATTTTGCTTTCCATATATGACAATTGTGAAGATACCAAATAGATAATCAGACTTTGTACTTGATGAAGTACAGAAAAATAATTTTACTAATGTCGTTATTTAAGATTTTCTGTAAAGTTCCCTCTTTCCTTTGTACATTTGCATTTTTAGGGAGTTAGGTGATCATTGGTATTTATGGTCACTTTTCCAACTATGTGGTGACTACCAGACATATTGGGGGAGAAAGGCGGAGAGGATGTAACATACAGACTCGTGATACCCTTGCGTCCTTGGATTGGTGTCTAACAAACTATGTATTGTAAGTTTGTTAACAACCTTATGCACTCTGCCATCCAGACCTTTATAGATGCTAAATAGCAGGGATGTTCAAGGTATTGCCTGTATGCGTGATTTCAATTTATTATCTTATTTTATACTAATGGTAGCGAGTGCTAATGTTGTATATAAGAGGGAACCAATTTTTCTATGATTCCAATATCAAAATGATTTGGTGTGCCAAGAAAGATAACTCTTAATTTAATCTAGTCTGTTGCTGGATCTTGTCTGTATGGTGATACATTTGTCAATAAATTGACGATTATTGATTAAATTTCTTTGTGATGATAGGCTAATATATTGCTTTATTTATTTAATCGCTTATGAATAGACTTACCATAATTACTCATACAGAGTAGGTGATATGTACTGATATAATACAAGTTTCAAGATACCAAAGGGGTAATCAGAAACCGTAAATCGAATGACAGCCAATACAATGGCCCAGAGGAAAAGGACTACCAATAACTGCTTACCCTTAGCGAGCACCTGAGCTCATCCCCGTATTTTCTGGGTGTGGTCCGTGTTGTTCATCTTTTTTGTTTATTATGTTGTCCTATCATGTGTCGTTACGTTCTGAGTTCCGTGAGTTACGATTTCTGCATAAAAACGATGTTCGATTCGTCTTTATTACCAGTTTTTTTCTAGAAGTGGTTTCCAACACATATTGTGTTGAGTTTTTGTTTTGTTTTTCCTTTATTCTCGGTTTCTCTGGATTGTCCATTTATGATTGCCCCTTCGCTGTCCTTTAATATTCATATGAATAAATGTGTTTGTACAATTGTTTGTATCATGTCTCGTTCGTTCTGTAAGCCGCATCTTTGTCGGCGATATCAAAGTTAAATGGCCTGGGTGGCTCAATGAGTTAGGTAGTTGGATTACCTAACAACTCATACAAGCCTATCACAAAGACGGCGTGAGTTTGCGCCCGGCTTTGTAGATTACAAAAAGGTTGCATTCGACTCGCAGCCGCAAGTGATAAAGTTTACCAGTTGCTTGCCCATGGTCGGTGGTTGTCTCCGGGTACTCCGGCTTCTTCCACCACAAAAACTGGTCGCCATGATAAAGCTGCAATATTGCTGAAAGTGGCGTTAAGCACAATAAATCAAATCAAGTTAAGATGCATCAATTATATTGCAGCTGGGTTCATCCCCATTTTGTTCATCTTTGTAATGGTCTGTGTAGTGTTGTTTGCTGTGTTTGTATTTGTCTTGTGTACCCAATGTTACCAGTATCTCTGGATTGTCCAATATAGATTGCCCCTTCGCTTTTCTCTAACGTTCATTTTACATTATTTCATAGAAATAGTGCTGTTCAGCCTTCCAAAACGGACAACGTAGGAAATATTCAATTAGACAACTAAATTGAATGCCCCTTTTGGTATTCTCTAACGCTTATTTACAGATACAATATACAAATCAAGCAAGATAAGTTTATTTATTACAGTATTCCAGACAGAAAGAAATAAAGACTATAAAATGATTAATGTTGTGGGTATTGTATATCAATTAATGAAAGAATAATGATAATACTATAAAAGGTTCTCAGTTAAATATGTTGACATTAACATTAACATACTATTTTACGTAAAATCAGACGTAAAACATTCCTAGAATAGACCTTTTTTGTAACGGAAGGGAACTGGACTGTCTTATAAGCATACTACTTCTTACATAACCAAAGATTTATGGATTTTCTCAATCCTTATGGGTGAGTTTGTCTTATTTTTGGAAAACAGAGGTTACTATATATGTACGCTGTAGGACATTCTTCTGGATGATACAAGATACAGGAAGTGAGTAAATAGTAGTTGTATAAAAGTCCATAATCAATAGCAGAGTTTCATGTCAGTCATCATTGGTGGCCCATTATCACAGAAATTAAACATATTTAACTTTACAATTGTGAAGGTCCGTTTTCTCTGAAATTGAACATGCATATCTTTACAATGTGAAGGTTCGTTTTCTCTGAAATTGAATATGTTTATCTTTACAATGTGAAGGTCCGTTTTCTCTGAAATTGAACATGTTTATCTTTACAATGTGAAGGTCCGTTTTCTCTGAAAATGAACATGTTTATCTTTACAATGTGAAGGTCCGTTTTCTCTGAAATTGAACAAGCTTATCTTTACAATGTGAAGGTCCGTTTTCTCTGAAAATGAACATGTTTATCTTTACAAAGTGAAGGTCCGTTTTCTATGTATCTGAACATAATATAATATGCATCTTTATGTGAATGTTCATTTTTCATGAAATTGAAATGAACTTTACAATGTGAAGGTTAGATTTCTATTAATTTGAACAAATTAAACATTACGATCTGAAGGTATGTTTTCACTGAAATATTAGTTAATTTGATATTGTTACCGCTATATGACAACGTCCGGTGGACGCAAACTATTTTTAGGAAATAATGGCATTTGAATATTATTGAATAACACTGTTTTCTTCATATATTCAAGTCAAATAAGCAATAATTTAAAGATGATTATTAATGTGTTGATAAGAACTTTGTATTTGGGATTATATTGTTTACATTTACTGTATTCTATACTAAACCTGTCAAGATGATATAGCTGACATATCGATCAATAAAAGAAATCGCTTCGTGTTTACCTGATATTCTATATGGTTGTCAATACGTAACTATGACTATTAACAAGTTTCTGATCATATATATGAAAGGTCACGTAATCAACGTGTTCAAAATGCAAATGCTCTGACACCCCAAACTCATAGGTCACCTGCCTGAAAAAGAATTTTTATTCTGTATATTTTGTAGTAAATTTTATGTCCAGAGGGCAAATGTACTTTTGTTGATCGTCTGTGATTCTATAGATTAACAACATGTCCAGCTTGCCTTCCCACACGTGAAGTCTGACCATCCTTCCACCCTTCCTATTTCACAAAAGTTCCATTACATTGTTATGAAAGATGGAATCCATGGGAACAATTAGGGTATAAAGCCACTCGCAACATCATCTGTTATTTTTCTGATATCTCTTACTGGTTGGTTAAAAATCAATATACATCATATTTAATATATATACTACAGAATAATGTATATTATACAACAGAACAAAACTTACTGTTTATTTTTTACAAGTTACTTCTGTTCCTGCGTCACCACTACCACCAGACGTATCCTCAGTATAAGGTCATTCTCCACCATAATTACCGCTAAAACGAAACAGTATGAAAAAATATGATAACTTTCGTATTTATTTATTAATGATAGATTGTCTTCACTTGATTAAGAAATATGAACAGTATTGGCTTGTTTAGTTCCAATACTAATACATTTTGTTCCAATACTTTGGTATCTTTGACGTGCGGTACAAGAAATTATCTTGTTGCTACGATTGGCTAACGAAAAGTAGACAGAAGATGATTTGATTTTATTTGATTTGATTTTTGGTGTTAAACGCCACTTTCAGCAATATTTCAGCTATATCATGGCGACCCGGCGAGAACCACCGACCATGGGCAAGCAACTGGTAAGCTCTATCATTTGCAGCTGCGAGTCGAATGCATTCTTTTTGTAATTTACAAAGCCAGGCGCGAACCCACGCCGTATTGATGATGGGCTTGTATGTGTTGTTAGGTAATCCAACTACCTAACTCATAGAGAAAAGAAAACGAACAAGCAATGGTCTACAAAGCACTATACAGAAAACTAAAGTCTGAGAAACACGTCTAGTTACTCTCAATGTTTCTTTATACAGTCAAACCTGTATTAAGAGGTCACTTTTAGGACGAAGAAAAAATGACCTAATAAAACAGGTGACCTCTTGAAAGAGGTTCAATTCATATGATGTTTTCAATGACAGGAGAAGAAAAAGGTGACCTTTTAATACAGGTGATTGCTTAATAGAGGTCACTGCATGTGCAGGTTTGACTGTATATATATATTTGATTTGAAAATGTTTGAATATACATAGTTTAACTATTAAATATCACATTTTAGCTGTCGCTATGACATGATTATAATAAAGATGTAGGAGTCGTTGTGATCGTTATCATATGGTACTCGATACAACATTGTGTGATAAAGTTTGACAATCGTGATCATATGGTACTCGGTACAACATTGTGTGATAAAGTTTGACAATCGTGATCATATGGTACTCGGTACAACATTGTGTGGTCAAGTTAGACAATCGTGATCATATGGTACTCGGTACAGCATTGTGTGATAAAGTTAGACAATCGTGATCATATGGTACTCGGTACAACATTGTGTGATAAAGTTAGACAATCGTGATCATATGGTACTCGGTACAACATTGTGTGATAAAGTTTGACAATCGTGATCATATGGTACTCGGTACAACATTGTGTGATAAAGTTTGACAATCGTGATCATATGGTACTCGGTACAACATTGTGTGGTCAAGTTAGACAATCGTGATCATATGGTACTCGGTACAGCATTGTGTGATAAAGTTAGACAATCGTGATCATATGGTACTCGGTACAACATTGTGTGATAAAGTTAGACAATCGTGATCATATGGTACTCGGTACAACATTGTGTGATAAAGTTTGCCAATCGTGATCATATGGTACTCGGTACAACATTGTGTGATAAAGTTTGACAATGGTGATCATATGGTACTCGGTACAACATTGTGTGATAAAGTTTGACAATCGTGATCATATGGTACTCGGTACAACATTGTGTGATAAAGTTTGACAATCGTGATCATATGGTACTCGGTACAACATTGTGTGATAAAGTTTGACAATGGTGATCATATGGTACTCGGTACAACATTGTGTGATAAAGTTTGACAATGGTGATCATATGGTACTCGGTACAACATTGTGTGATAAAGTTTGACAATCGTGATCATATGGTACTCGGTACAACATTGTGTGATAAAGTTTGACAATCGTGATCATATGGTACTCGGTACAACATTGTGTGATAAAGTTTGACAATCGTGATCATATGGTACTCGGTACAAGATTGTGTGATAAAGTTTGACAATCGTGATCATATGGTACTCGGTACAACATTGTGTGATAAATTTGACAATGGTGATCATATGGTACCACGATACAACATTGTGTGATAAAGTTTGACAATCGTGATCATATGGTACCACGATACAACATTGTGTGATAAAGTTTGACAATCGTTATGATATGGTACTCGGTACAACATTGTGTGATAAAGTTTGACAATCGTGATCATATGGTACTCGGTACAACATTGTGTGATAAATTTGACAATCGTGATCATATGGTACTCGGTACAACATTGTGTGATAAAGTTTGACAATCGTGATCATATGGTACTCGGTACAACATTGTGTGATAAATTTGACAATCGTGATCATATGGTACCACGATACAACATTGTGTGATAAAGTTTGACAATCGTGATCATATGGTACCACGATACAACATTGTGTGATAAAGTTTGACAATCGTGATCATATGGTACCACGATACAACATTGTGTGATAAAGTTTGACAATCGTGATCATATGGTACTCGGTACAACATTGTGTGATAAAGTTTGACAATCGTGATCATATGGTACTCGGTACAACATTGTGTGGTCAAGTTTGACAATCGTGATCATATGGTACTCGGTACAACATTGTGTGGTCAAGTTTGACAATTGTGATCATATGGTACTCGGTACAACATTGTGTGGTCAAGTTTGACAATTGTGATCATATGGTACTCGGTACAACATTGTGTGGTCAAGTTTGTCAATCGTGATCATATGGTACTCGGTACAACATTGTGTGGTCATGTTTGACAATGGTGATCATATGGTACTTGGTACAACATTGTGCGGTCAAGTTTGACAATCGTCATCATATGGTACCACGATACAACATTGTGTACTCAAGTTTGACAATCGTGATCATATGGTATTCGGTACAACATTCTGTGGTCAAATTTGACAATCGTGATCATATGGTACTCGGTACAACATTCTGTGGTCAAATTTGACAATCGTGATCATATGGTACTCGGTACAACATTGAGTGGTCAAGCTTGACAATCGTGATCATACGGTATTCGGTACAACATGGTGTGGTCAAGTTTGACAATCGTGATCATATGGTACTCGGTACAACATTGTGTGATAAAGTTTGACAATCGTGATCATATGGTACTCGGTACAACACAACATTGTGTGATAAAGTTTGACAATCGTGATCATATGGTACTCGGTACAACATTGTGTGATAAAGTTTGACAATCGTGATCATATGGTACTCGGTACAACATTGTGTGGTCAAGTTTGACAATCGTGATCATATGGTACTCGGTACAACATTGTGTGATAAAGTTTGACAATCGTGATCATATGGTACTCGGTACAACACAACATTGTGTGATAAAGTTTGACAATCGTGATCATATGGTACTCGGTACAACATTGTGTGATAAAGTTTGACAATCGTGATCATATGGTACTCGGTACAACATTGTGTGGTCAAGTTTGACAATCGTGATCATATGGTACTCGGTACAACATTATGTGGTCAAGTTTGACAATCGTGATCATATGATACTCGGTACAACATTGTGTGGTCAAGTTTGACAATCATAATCATATGGTACTCTGTACAACATTGTGTGATCAAGTTTGACAATCGTGATCATATGGTACTCGGTACAACATTGTGTGATCAAGTTTGACAATCGTGATCATATGGTACTCGGTACAGCATTGTGTGATAAAGTTTGCCAATCGTAATCATATGGTACTCGGTACAGCATTGTGTGGTCAAGTTTGACAATCGTGATCATATGGTACTCGGTACAACATTGTGTGATAAAGTTTGCCAATCGTGATCATATGGTACTCGGTACAACATTGTGTGATAAAGTTTGCCAATCGTAATCATATGGTACTCGGTACAACATTGTGTGGTAAAGTTTGCCAATCGTGATCATATGGTACTCGGTACAACATTGTGTGATAAAGTTTGCCAATCGTAATCATATGGTACTCGGTACAGCATTGTGTGGTCAAGTTTGACAATCGTGATCAAATGGTACTCGGTACAACATTGTGTGATAAAGTTTGCCAATCGTGATCATATGGTACTCGGTACAACATTGTGTGATAAAGTTTGCCAATCGTAATCATATGGTACTCGGTACAGCATTGTGTGGTCAAGTTTGACAATAGTGATCATATGGTACTCGGTACAACATTGTGTGATAAAGTTTGACAATCGTGATCATATGGTACTCGGTACAACATTGTGTGGTACAGTTAGACAATCGTGATCATATGGTACTCGGTACAACATTGTGTGATAAAGTTTGCCAATCGTAATCATATGGTACTCGGTACAGCATTGTGTGGTCAAGTTTGACAATCGTGATCATATGGTACTCGGTACAACATTGTGTGATAAAGTTGGACAATCGTGATCATATGGTACTCGGTACAACATTGTGTGATAAAGTTTGACAATCGTGATCATATGGTACTCGGTACAACATTGTGTGATAAAGTTTGCCAATCGTAATCATATGGTACTCGGTACAGCATTGTGTGGTCAAGTTTGCCAATCGTGATCATATGGTACTCGGTACAACATTGTGTGATAAAGTTTGACAATCGTGATCATATGGTACTCGGTACAACATTGTGTGGTACAGTTAGACAATCGTGATCATATGGTACTCGGTACAACATTGTGTGATAAAGTTTGACAATCGTGATCATATGGTACTCGGTACAACATTGTGTGGTCAAGTTTGACAATGGTGATCATATGGTACTCGGTACAACATTGTGTGGTCAAGTTTGACAATCGTGATCATATGGTACTCGGTACAACATTGTGTGATAAAGTTTGACAATCGTGATCATATGGTACTCGGTACAACACAACATTGTGTGATAAAGTTTGACAATCGTGATCATATGGTACTCGGTACAACATTGTATGGTAAAGTTTGACAATCGTGATCATATGGTACTCGGTACAACATTGTGTGGTCAAGTTTGACAATCGTGATCATATGGTACTCGGTACAACATTGTGTGGTCAAGTTTGACAATCGTGATCATATGATACTCGGTACAACATTGAGTGGTCAAGTTTGAAAATCGTGATCATATGGTATTCGGTACAACATGGTGTGGTCAAGTTTGACAATCATGATCATATGGTACTCGGTGCAACATTATGTGGTCAAGTTTGACAATCGTGATCATATGATACTCGGTACAACATTGTGTGGACAAGTTTGACACTCGTGATCATATGGTACTCGGTACAACATTGTGTGGTACAGTTAGACAATCGTGATCATATGGTACTTGGTACAACATTGTGTGATAAAGTTTGCCAATCGTAATCATATGGTACTCGGTACAGCATTGTGTGGTCAAGTTTGACAATCGTGATCATATGGTACTCGGTACAACATTGTGTGATAAAGTTTGACAATCGTGATCATATGGTACTCGGTACAACATTGTGTGATAAAGTTTGACAATCGTGATCATATGGTACTCGGTACAACATTGTGTGGTCAAGTTTGCCAATCGTAATCATATGGTACTCGGTACAGCATTGTGTGGTCAAGTTTGCCAATCGTGATCATATGGTACTCGGTACAACATTGTGTGATAAAGTTTGACAATCGTGATCATATGGTACTCGGTACAACATTATGTGGTACAGTTAGACAATCGTGATCATATGGTACTCGGTACAACATTGTGTGATAAAGTTTGACAATCGTGATCATATGGTACTCGGTACAACATTGTGTGGTCAAGTTTGACAAAGGTGATCATATGGTACTCGGTACAACATTGTGTGGTCAAGTTTGACAATCGTGATCATATGGTACTCGGTACAACATTGTGTGGTCAAGTTTGACAATCGCTATCATATGATACTCGGTACAACATTGAGTGGTCAAGTTTGACAATCGTGATCACATGGTACTCGGTACAACATTATGTGGTAAAATTTGACAATCGTGATCATATGGTACTCGGTACAACATTGTGTGATAAAGTTTGACAATCGTGATCATATGGTACTCGGTACAACATTGTGTGATAAAGTTTGACAATCCTGATCATATGGTACTCGGTACAACATTGTGTTGTCAAGTTTGCCAATCGTGATCATATGGTACTCGGTACAGCATTGTGTGATAAAGTTTGACAATCGTGATCATATGGTACTCGGTACAACACAACATTGTGCGATAAAGTTTGACAATCGTGATCATATGGTACTCGGTACAACATTGTATGGTAAAGTTTGACAATCGTGATCATATGGTACTCGGTACAACATTGTGTGGTCAAGTTTGACAATCGTGATCATATGGTACTCGGTACAACATTGTGTGGTCAAGTTTGACAATCGTGATCATATGATACTCGGTACAACATTGAGTGGTCAAGTTTGAAAATCGTGATTATATGGTATTCGGTACAACATGGTGTGGTCAAGTTTGACAATCATGATCATATGGTACTCGGTACAACATTATGTGGTCAAGTTTGACAATCGTGATCATATGATACTCGGTACAACATTGTGTGGACAAGTTTGACACTCGTGATCATATGGTACTCGGTATAACATTGTGTGATAAAGTTTGACAATTTCCTCCACCAATAAAACTGACCTCCATGATATAACTGAAACATTGTTGAAAGGTGCGTTAAGCACCATAAACCTTTATCATAAAGATGCAATATCTAGGTTCCCTCTGTCTCATAATCATGCCAGGGCAACATATATGTACATTACTGTATATTAAAGATGGTTGCAGTTATTGTTATTTGTTGTGATTGGTTAACTGTCTTTCATGAAATCTATTTTTTATTTCTTAATTATAAAAACAAACTAAATATTTTCCACAATATGACATATTAAATATATATAAAATACAATATAGGTTTTTGTTGATACTGGTGGAATCAACGTTTCATCTTATCTGAACTCACTGAACACAAAAAGACCACGACATTTGACTTTGGAAATCCACGTTCTGGTTTGAGACAGGTACAAACATGTGACAGGGTTAAATAGGTTTTTTTTTTAAAGTCAATCCACCTCCGTGATGTAATGTATTTCGTACCCGCCTCGAGTGTAGTATATCGTGGGTTCGATGCTCGGTTGGGATAGAGCAAATACTAAAAATGATATTCACAGGATTTTTTGTTTTGTTTGTTTGTTTGGTTTTTGTTTGTTTGTTTGTGTTTATGTTTTTATTTTATTTTTTTGGTTAGCATGCAGCACTACAAGGTAAGAAAAACCACTGTTTTACTTGTAGTCTAATATTAGGATGCGAATTGTTGTTTTTCTATATATTATCAAGAAGTGGCACAATCAACAACATAATCTAGATTTCAATATTAAAACGTAGATGAGAAATACGATGTGAAAACAGCCTTTTGAAACTTACCCTAATCCATAGTCACAAACAAGAAATTCCCAATACTCGTTCCAGGAATAATCTGGAAGATTCTCCATTGATGTGCATTTGGCTACTCCACATCCTAAGGCATTACTGTTAGCCCATATTATCTATAAATAATCAAAGGTATAGACGTAACATCATTAACTAATATATTATTCAACATTATTTTACAGAATATAAATATTGTTACAATGCTACTTGTGATTTCAGCTGTATAGAGAATGTTACGTTCTTTGACTCGTACAAGACAACTCAAACGATTAGCATAACTGGTTTTTTTTCTATGATGTAATTTAGAGGTAAGACGTAGCATTTTTGCTGCATCTGCTGGGCTCCCAAAAATGAGCCACATTGTGAAGAAAGCTTCCATGGGCGCGATGGATTAATTTCTACCTATGCAATAGTATCTGTCATAAATTAAGTTTCCCAAGTTCCATTACCGTCCATGGCAAGGTATTATCACACATGAGATCAAGTTTATCAGAGACTTTAGCCACTCAATGAAGGTCGGTCTTTTGTTTCTGAAGTACTGCGGTTCCTTTCACAAATCAAATATACCACCACCACGTAATTAACAAATTGTTGAAAAGGGCACTAAACGCCAATAATGCACAATGCAATCATAAATGAGAACTGTGAACTGTGAACTTGAACATTTGAACTTTGGTTATTGGCGTTGAAAGCCACTTACACCATTAGATTCAGATTTATTGCGGAAGGATTCCTGAGTGCACGGAGAATACAACTGATCTGTTGCATCTATTTCACAGCATCATGGGCATGAATCAAGCAAACAAATGGTATTACAGAAACGCGTCGAGGGCATTGAATTTGAAGTCTACGTTCTTGTTGCAAATCATACATCGCTAAATTATACAATGCTTAACTATCATCGCGTCGAAATTTTATCTAAATACATGAGTGTAGTGACCACAAGGCGGGTCACTGCATTCACTTGAATTTCCCTGATCATAATGATACCCATCCTTTTCGTTATCCCATTCTGTAAACCCACCTTCAAGAACTCCATCGCTCACTGTACCTAAAATATTGTAATATTGTAAAAACAAAATACTGTGAAACTAATTAGCATTTCAAATATTAGTTCATAATATGAAATATGTGTATTTGCGCAAATATAAACTGTGTAAAATAGCCGTATGTAAAATGACTTCATTGAGAAAAAATGAAGCGCTAGGAAACGGACTCACAGACCCGATAGTCAAAGCAGTATTGAAAATAAATAAAATAATTAAAAAAAAGACAACATAAATTTCCACAAAAGAAATGAATGCCAAACCATGTGCTTCAGAAGGGAATGCCCTCCTTCCTCTACCGGATGCAAATAGTTTAGATATCTTGCAGAAGATTATTTAAATAGGGTCGGTTGTTCAGTTCATTTCAATTTGATCTGATAATAGTTCAGCCACATGTAAGTGATTTTCAAAAGAATATCATTAATACATTTGTTTGCATTCTTTGTTGCGTTCTTAACACCATGGTGTAGCTAATATACCAGTAAATGTGTATCCATAGTAACAGGGTTATTGTCATAATACATTGGTGCGTTCTTAAGACCATGGTGTAGCTAATATACCAGTAAATGTGTATCCATAGTAACAGGGTTATTGTCATAATACATTGGTGCGTTCTTAAGACCATGGTGTAGCTAATATACTAGTAAATGTGTATCCATAGTAACAGGGTTATTGTCATAATACATTGGTGCGTTCTTAAGACCATGGTGTAGCTAATATACCAGTAAATCTGTATCCATAGTAACAGGGTTATTGTCATAATATATTGGTGCGTTCTTAACACCATGGTGTAGCTAATATACTAGTAAATGTGTATCCATAGTAACAGGGTTATTGTCATAATACATTGGTGCGTTCTTAAGACCATGGTGTAGCTAATATACCAGTAAATCTGTATCCATAGTAACAGGGTTATTGTCATAATATATTGGTGCGTTCTTAACACCATGGTGTAGCTAATATACTAGTAAATGTGTATCCATAGTAACAGGGTTATTGTCATAATACATTGGTGCGTTCTTAAGACCATGGTGTAGCTAATATACCAGTAAATCTGTATCCATAGTAACAGGGTTATTGTCATAATACATTGGTGCGTTCTTAAGACCATGGTGTAGCTAATATACCAGTAAATCTGTATCCATAGTAACAGGATTATTGTCATAATACATTGGTGCGTTCTTAAGACCATGGTGTAGCTAATATACCAGTAAATGTGTATCCATAGTAACAGGGTTATTGTCATAATACATTGGTGCGTTCTTAAGACCATGGTGTAGCTAATATACTAGTAAATGTGTATCCATAGTAACAGGGTTATTGTCATAATACATTGGTGCGTTCTTAAGACCATGGTGTAGCTAATATACCAGTAAATCTGTATCCATAGTAACAGGGTTATTGTCATAATACATTGGTCCGTTCTTAAGACCATGATGTAGCTAATATACCAGTAAATCTGTATCCATAGTAACAGGGTTATTGTCATAATACATTGGTGCGTTCTTAAGACCATGGTGTAGCTAATATACCAGTAAATCTGTATCCATAGTAACAGGGTTATTGTCATAATACATTGGTGCGTTCTTAAGACCATGGTGTAGCTAATATACCAGTAAATCTGTATCCATAGTAACAGAGTTATTGTCATAATACACATGTTTCAGATTACAGATTTTTAAGACTCTTCCAAACACAAGTTACCATGCATTTTACGCAGAAAAAAAGAAAGTCAAAGCTATGCATGAAAAAAAGGCCGACTTGTATCATATTAAGCTTAATATTGACATAATAGAACATCCTTACAAAAGTGGTAATATATATATATATATATACAACGTCTGAAAAACCAGTCAACGATCAATCTTACGGGGTGTTGGGTCGTTACGGTATAACGATACTATACAAGTAAAACAATTATAAACGTCTAAAATGGTTTGTAAAACAACACCAAGTACACAAAACAAAGTGATAAAGAATTAAACACTTCGTAGAATGACAAAATTTTCGTCCCACCGAGGGACTTTATCAATGTCTAATTAAATAAAATCTCGAAACAATATAGCGACTTTTCAAATTTCAAAAAAAAGTTTTTGACGGTCCATGTACGGCACAAAAGAACCAGAAGATGCACATATGAAACTACATGCATAAAAGAATGGAGTCGTATTAGGACATACGTTTTTTTTAATGAGTTTGGGTATCATACCGTTTTCAACAATATTTTGACAGTGCTATTTGATACATTTACCAATAATGTCTCATTTTTATTTCTAATTTAACATTTATATAAATGTGTAGCCCTATTGTATATGTATAATATTGTTATTGTACTTTTATTAATTTATATGTAGGATTTCCATTCTTTTATGCATGTAGTTTCATATGTGCATCTTCTGGTTCTTTTGTGCCGTACATGGACCGTCAAAAACCTTTTTTTGAAATTTGAAAAGTCGCTATATTGTTTCGAGATTTTATTTAATTAGACATTGATAAAGTCCCTCGGTGGGACGAAAATTTGTCATTTTACGAAGTGTTTAATTCTTTATCACATTGTTTTGTGTACTTGGTGTTGTTTTACAAACCATTTTAGACGTTTATATATATATATATATATATATATATATATATATAATATTAAGTATATATGTACCATCTACACACGCTTATACACATGTCTTACGCCTATCCCTAGATTTGCCTTACGAGACAAGGTAACACTACGACTATTGAAGCTCCTTTTTTAGGGAGTGGATGTAGTCGAGTGGTCTAGGGCGCTGGACGTAAGGCTAAGCGAATGGTGCTGCAGTGTAACAATGGTGTGGGTTCAAATCCCGTCGAGGGAAGAACAAAAATTTGACAGCTCTAAAATCTAATTCTAACACTGTTTGGTTTAATTTTCAGACGTATATATAAATGGAACGGATGTGTTCGAGTGGTCTAGGGCGCTGGACATAAGGCTAAGCGATTGGTGCTGCAGTGCATCAATGGTGTGAGTTCAAATCCCGTCGAGGGAAGAACAAAAAATTGACAGTTCAAAAATCTAATTCTAACACTGTTTGGTTTAATTTTCAGAATTGACTTGTATCAAACTTTTACCAATTTTTGTGTTATGATTACTAACTATTTACTTTTCAAATGATAGATAAATGTTATATCAGCAGTTCTTTTATGAAAGAAAAAAACATATTCAAGGCAAATGATTGCGCATTATACAGAACTGATTGTGGTATTTACCTTGGCGATAAGACTAAGATGTTTTTTATTTGTCCTCGTTGCTATCTTTTATTTGTGTTCATGCGGCCAAAAAGCCTGGCTACAATGCACTATATTTCAAAGAATACCTACGCAGGATACATTCAAATCAAATCGTCTATTAGAAAATATCATAAGAGCATAATTATTATTGTGGTATATTTGTTTCGAAATTCACATTCCATGTCACTGGGTTAGGGTAGGAGTGCTTAACACTACTTTCAGTGATTGATAAAATGAGAGGTCTTTTATATTACTGTTAAGATCAGATACTAATGGGATAATCGGAAACGATACATTGAAGATGGATAGCCAATACAATGGTCGAAAGAAAAGGGACAAAAGAACAGAAAATGACCTACAAAACACCACACAGAAGACAAACCAATGAGCACTAAAACCCGGGGGTGAAATTATGTGCTCCGGAAGAGTTAGCAGTAAATGTGCCACTAGTAACACCACTCATGTTACTATAAGACGACACGAACATCATCTGACAGGGAAATGGTGTTGGACACTAGTACATGTAAATAGGTTTACATTATCCATCCTTTAGCTCAACTAAAACAACCTACTTGTTTGTACATAGATGTTCTCTCCTACATACGAGTATGTAGAAGATGCTGATGATATGTCACTATTATGTGCCCACTTGCATTGGTCGGCGTAGTTTTGAGCAATGGATGCCAACTCAATGTTCCAACTCTGCAATTAAATCAGAAGATTAATCGTAAACATCCTACATCTCATACATCTCTCTTCGTTGTGTTTTTTTTTTAATTTTGTTTGTATTTGTTCAGTGCCTTGTGACTCTAGAATGTTCATTTTGGATTGCCCCTTAAAGGATATTCAAAATTATAATGCAACTTATGGAAAGGAAATTGATTTTGGCCGCCATCTTGTTTGTACCCTTTGGGTTTCTTGATCCCAAAGACTTTTAAATTATTTGGCTTCCTTTGTGTTTTTACTTTCAGTAAACATAATAAAGTTATTCCAGAAACACGTTGTGCGCACTAAATTTGATACCTACGTTTTCATTGCTATCACGTGATCGATGCTTCTGCTAGTGGACTTATCGTCCCGGTTGGCATCATACATGGTATTTGTTTCGGCACTGATATGGATTACTGAGTTCTCCCCCGGTTTTTAGTGGGGTTCGTGCAGCTCGATCTTTAGTTTTATGTAAAATGTTTTGTAGATCGTTGTTTGTTCTTTTCATCATTGTACTGTCTGTCTTTCTGCGAATTACGGTTTTTGATTACCTCTTTGGTATTTTCAAACTTTTTTTCGGGAATTAAATACAGTGATGGTCAATAAAAACGCAGATATTTTATTCATTGTAAACGACGCCTTTATGGAATAATATTCATCATGAAAGCTCCGTCAAAAGATTGGAAAGTCAAAACAATTCACTAATATCAACAAATAAACAACAACCTCACATATCAATTCACTTATATCAATAAACGAACAACAACCCCCCACATCAATTTACTAATATCAACAAACAAACAACAACCTCTCACACAACAATTCACTAATATCAACAAACAAACAACAACCTCTCACAACAATTCACTAATATCAACAAACAAACAACAACCTCTCACATCAATTCACTAATATCAACAAACAAACAACAACCTCTCACAACAATTCACTAATATCAACAAACAAACAACAACCTCTCACACATCAATTCACTAATATCAACAAACAAACAACAACCTCACACATCAATTCACTAATATCAACAAACAAACAACAACCTCACACATCAATTCACTAATATCAACAAACAAACAACAACCTCTCACAATTATTCACTAATATCAACAAACAAACAACAACCTCTCACAACAATTCACTAATATCAACAAACAAACAACAACCTCTCACACAACAATTCACTAATATCAACAAACAAACAACAACCTCTCACAATAATTCACTAATATCAACAAACGAACAACAACCTCTCACACAACAATTCACTAATATCAACAAACGAACAACAACCTCTCACACAACAATTCACTAATATCAACAAACAAACAACAACCTCTCACAACAATTCACTAATATCAACAAACAAACAACAACCTCTCAAAACAATTCACTAATATCAACAAACAAACAACAACCTCTCACAACAATTCACTAATATCAACAAACAAACAACAACCTCTCACACAACAATTCACTAATATCAACAAACAAACAACAACCTCTCACAATAATTCACTAATATCAAGAAACAAACAACAACCTCTCACAACAATTCACTAATATCAACAAACAAACAACAACCTCTCACATCAATTCACTAATATCAACAAACAAACAACAACCTCTCACACAACAATTCACTAATATCAACAAACAAACAACAACCTCTCACATCAATTCACTAATATCAACAAACAAACAACAACCTCACACATCAATTCACTAATATCAACAAACAAACAACAACCTTTCACACATCAATTCACTAATATCAACAAACAAACAACAACCTCTCACAACAATTCACTAATATCAACAAACAAACAACAACCTCTCACACAACAATTCCCTAATATCAACAAACAAGCAACAACCTCTCAAAAAACAATAATTCACTAATATCAACTAACAAACAACAACCTCACACAACAATTCACTAATATCAACAAAAAAACAACAACCTCTCACATCAATTCACTAATATCAACAAACAAACAACAACCTCTCACATCAAGTCACTAATATCAAAAAACAAACAACAACCTCTCACATCAATTCACTAATATCAAAAAACAAACAACAACCTCTCACACAACAATTCACTAATATCAACAAACAAACAACAACCTCTCACAGCAATTCACTAATATCAACAAACGAACAACAACCTCTCACACAACAATTCACTAATATCAATAAACAAACAACAATTCACTAATATCAACAAGCGAACAACAACCTCTCAAACAACAATTCACTAATATCAACAAACAAACAACAACCTCTCACAGCAATTCACTAATATCAACAAACGAACAACAACCTCTCACATAACAATTCACTAATATCAACAAACGAACAACAACCTCTCACAGCAATTCACTAATATCAACAAACGAACAACAACCTCTCACACAACAATTCACTAATATCAATAAACAAACAACAATTCACTAATATCAACAAGCGAACAACAACCTCTCAAACAACAATTCACTAATATCAACAAACAAACAGCAACCTCTCACAGCAATTGACTAATATCAACAAACGAACAACAACCTCTCAAACAACAATTCACTAATATCAACAAACAAACAGCAACCTCTCACAGCAATTCACTAATATCAACAAACGAGCAACAACCTCTCACACAACAATTCACTAATATCAACAAACGAACAACAACCTCTCACAACAATTCACTAATATCAACAAACGAACAAAAACCTCTCACAACAATTCACTAATATCAACAAACGAACAAAAACCTCTCTCATCAATTCACTAATATCAACAAACGAACAACAACCTCTCACACAATAATTCACTAATATCAACAAATAAACAATAACCTCTCACATCAATTCACAAATATCAACAAACGTGCAACAACCTCTCACACAACAATTCACTAATATCAACAAACGAACAACAACCTCTCCCACCAATTCACTAATATCAACAAAAAACAACAACCTCTCACTACAATTCACTAGCATCAACAAACGAACAACAACCTCTCACATCAATTCACTAATATCAACAAACACACAACAACTTCTCACAACAATTCACTAATATCAACAAACGAACAACAATCTCTCACACAACAATTCACTAATATCAAAAAACAAACAACAACCTCTCACATCAATTCACTAATATCAACAAACGAACAACAACCTCTCACACAACAATTCACTAATATTAACAAGCGAACAACAAGCTCTCACAACAATTCACTAATATCAACAAACGACAAAACACTCTCACATCAATTCACTAATATCAACAAACGAACAACAACCTCTCACACAACAATTCACTAATATCAACTAACGAACAACAACCTCTCACAACAATTCACTAATATCAACAAACAAACAACAACCTCTCACATCAATTCACTAATATTAACAAACGAACAACAACCTCTCACACAACAATTCACTAATATCAACAAACGAACAACAACCTCCCACATCAATTCACTAATATCAACAAGAAAACAATAACTTCTCACAATAATTTACTAATGTCAACAAACAAACAACAACCTCTCACAACAATTCACTAATATCAACAAACGAACAACAACCTCACATTAATTCACTAATATCAACAAGCGAACAACAACCTCTCACATCAATTCACTAATATCAACAAACGAACAACAACCTCTCACATCAATTCACTAATATCAACAAACGAACAAAAAACTCTCACATCAATTCACTAATATCAACAAGCAAACAACAATTCACTAATATCAACAAACAAACAACAACCTCTCACAACAATTTACTAATATCAACAAACAAACAACAACCTCTCACATCAATTCACTAAAATCAACAAACGAACAACAACCTCTCACATCAATTCACTAATGTCAACAAACGAACAACAACATCTCACATCAATTCACTAATATCAACAAACAAACAACAACATTCTCACACAACAATTCACTAATATCAACAAACGAACAACAATCTCTCACATCAATTCACTAATATCAACAAACAAACAACAACCTCTCACACAACAATTCACTAATATCAACAAACGAACAACAACCTCTCACATCAATTCACTAATATCAACAAACAAACAAAACCTCACACAACAATTCACTAATATCAACAAACAATCAGCAACCTCTCACAACAATTCAATAATATCAACTAACAAACAACAACTTCTCACATCAATTCACTAATATCAACATACAAACAACAACCTCTCACATCAATTCACTAATATCAACAAACAAACAACAACCTCTCACAACAATTCAATAATATCAACAAACAATCAGCAACCTCTCACAACAATTCAATAATATCAACTAACAAACAACAACCTCTCACATCAATTCACTAATATCAACAAACAAACAACAACCTCTCACACAACAATTCACTAATATCAACAAACAAACAACAACCTCTCACACATCAATTCACTAATATCAACAAACAAACAACAACCTCTCACAACAATTCACTAATATCAACAAACAAACAGCAACCTCTCACAACAATTCAATAATATCAACTAACAAACAACAACTTCTCACATCAATTCACTAATATCAACAAACAAACAACAACCTCTCACACATCAATTCACTAATATCAACAAACAAACAACAACCTCTCACAATTATTCACTAATATCAACAAACAAACAGCAACCTCTCACATCAATTCACTAATATCAACAAACAAACAACAACCTCTCACACAACAATTCACTAATATCAACAAACGAACAACAAGCTCTCACAACAATTCACTAATATCAACAAACAAACAACAACATCTCACACATCAATTCACTAATATCAACAAACAAACAACAACCTCTCACAACAATTCACTAATATCAACAAACAAACAATAACCTCTCACAACAATTCACTAATATCAACAAAAAAACAACAACCTCTCACATCAATTCACTAATATCAACAAACAAACAACGACCTCTCACATCAATATAATAATATCAACAAACAAACAACAACCTCTCACACAACAATTCACTAATATCAACATACGAACAACAACCACTCACATCAATTCACTAATATCAACAAACAAACAACAACCTCTCACATCAATTCACTTATATCAACAAACAAACAACAACCTCTCACAACAATTCACTAATATCAACAAACAAACAACAACCTCTCACATCAATTCACTTATATCAACAAACGAACAACAACCTCTCACAACAATTCACTAATATCAACAAACAAACACCAACCTCTCACACAACAATTGACTAATATCAACAAACAAACAACAACCTCGCACACAACAATTCACTAATATCAACAAACGAACAGCAACCTCTCACATCAATTCACTAATATCAACAAACAAACACCAACCTCTCACACAACAATTCACTAATATCAACAAACAAACAACAACCTCGCACACAACAATTCACTAATATCAACAAACAAACAACAACCTCGCACACAACAATTCACTAATATCAACAAACAAACAAAACCTCACACAACAATTCCCTAATATCAACAAACGAACAGCAACCTCATACACATAAATTCACTAATATCAACAAACAAACAACAACCTTTCACACAACAATTCACTAATATCAACAAACGAACAACAACCTCTCACAACAATTCACTAATATCAACAAACAAACAACAACCTCTCACAACAATTCACTAATATCAACAAACAAACAACAACCTCTCACATCAATTCACTAATATCAACAAACGAACAAAAAACTCTCGCATCAATTCACTAATACCAACAAGCAAACAACAATTCACTAATATCAACAAACACACATCAACCTCTCACAACAATTCACTAATATCAACAAACAAACAACAACCTCTCACAAAACAATTCACTAATATCAACAAACAAACAACAACCTCCCACAACAATTCACTAATATCAACTAACAAACAACAACCTCTCACAACAATTTACTAATATCAACAAACAAACAACAACCTCTCACATCAATTCACTAATATCAACAAACGAACAAAAAACTCTCACATCAATTCACTAATACCAACAAGCAAACAACAATTCACTAATATCAACAAACACACAACAACCTCTCACAACAATTCACTAATATCAGCAAACAAACAACAACCTCTCACACAACAATTCACTAATATCAACAAACAAACAACAACCTCCCACAACAATTCACTAATATCAACTAACAAACAACATCCTCTCACAACAATTCACTAATATCAACAAAAAAACAACAACCTCTCACATCAATTCACTAATATCAACAAACAAACAACAACCACACACAACAATTCACTAATATCAACAAACAAACAACAACCTCTCACACAACAATTCACTAATATCAACAAACAAACAACAACCTTTCTCAACAATTCACTAATATCAACAACAAACAACAACCTCTCACATCAATTCACTAATATCAACAAACAAACAACAACCTCTCACACAACAATTCACTAATATCAACAAAAGAACAACAACCTCTCACATCAATTCATTAATATCAATAAACAAACAACAACCTCTCACATCAATTCACTGATATCAACAAACGAACAACAACCTCTCACAACAATTTACTAATGTCAACAAACAAACAACAACCTCTCACAACAATTCACTAATATCAACAAACGAACAACAACCTCACATTAATTCACTAATATCAACAAGCGAACAACAACCTCTCACATCAATTCACTAATATCAACAAACGAACAACAACCTCTCACATCAATTCACTGATATCAACAAACGAACAAAAAACTCTCACATCAATTCACTAATATTAACAAGCAAACAACAATTCACTAATATCAACAAACAAACAACAACCTCTCACAACAATTTACTAATATCAACAAACAAACAACAACCTCTCACATCAATTCACTAAAATCAACAAACGAACAACAACCTCTCACATCAATTCACTAATGTCAACAAACGAACAACAACATCTCACATCAATTCACTAATATCAACAAACAAACAACAACATTCTCACACAACAATTCACTAATATCAACAAACAAACAACAATCTCTCACATCAATTCACTAATATCAACAAACAAACAACAACCTCTCACACAACAATTCACTAATATCAACAAACGAACAACAACCTCGCACATCAATTCACTAATATCAACAAACAAACAAAACCTCACACAACAATTCACTAATATCAACAAACAATCAGCAACCTCTCACAACAATTCAATAATATCAACTAACAAACAACAACTTCTCACATCAATTCACTAATATCAACATACAAACAACAACCTCTCACATCAATTCACTAATATCAACAAACAAACAACAACCTCTCACAAAACAAACAATCAGCAACCTCTCACAACAATTCAATAATATCAACTAACAAACAACAACCTCTCACATCAATTCACTAATATCAACAAACAAACAACAACCTCTCACACAACAATTCACTAATATCAACAAACAAACAACAACCTCTCACACATTAATTCACTAATATCAACAAACAAACAACAACCTCTCACAACAATTCACTAATATCAACAAACAAACAGCAACCTCTCACAATAATTCAATAATATCAACTAACAAACAACAACTTCTCACATCAATTCACTAATATCAACAAACAAACAACAACCTCTCACACATCAATTCACTAATATCAACAAACAAACAACAACCTCTCACAACAATTCACTAATATCAACAAACAAACAGCAACCTCTCACATCAATTCACTAATATCAACAAACAAACAACAACCTCTCACACAACAATTCACTAATATCAACAAACAAACAACGACCTCTCACATCAATATAATAATATCAACAAACAAACAACAACCTCTCACACAACAATTCACTAATATCAACATACGAACAACAACCACTCACATCAATTCACTAATATCAACAAACAAACAACAACCTCTCACATCAATATACTAATATCAACAAACAAACAACAACCTCTCACATCAATTCACTTATATCAACAAACAAACAACAACCTCTCACAACAATTCACTAATATCAACAAACAAACAACAACCTCTCACATCAATTCACTTATATCAACAAACGAACAACAACCTCTCACAACAATTCACTAATATCAACAAACAAACACCAACCTCTCACACAACAATTCACTAATATCAACAAACAAACAACAACCTCGCACACAACAATTCACTAATATCAACAAACGAACAGCAACCTCTCACATCAATTCACTAATATCAACAAACAAACACCAACCTCTCACACAACAATTCACTAATATCAACAAACAAACAACAATCTCGCACACAACAATTCACTAATATCAACAAACAAACAAAACCTCACACAACAATTCCCTAATATCAACAAACGAACAGCAACCTCATACACATAAATTCACTAATATCAACAAACGAACAACAACCTCTCACAACAATTCACTAATATCAACAAACAAACAACAACCTCTCACAACAATTCACTAATATCAACAAACAAACAACAACCTCTCACATCAATTCACTAATATCAACAAACGAACAAAAAACTCTCACATCAATTCACTAATACCAACAAGCAAACAACAATTCACTAATATCAACAAACACACATCAACCTCTCACAACAATTCACTAATATCAACAAACAAACAACAACCTCTCACAAAACAATTCACTAATATCAACAAACAAACAACAACCTCCCACAACAATTCACTAATATCAACTAACAAACAACAACCTCTCACATCAATTCACTAATATCAACAAACAAACAACAACCTCTCACACAACAATTCACTAATATCAACAAACGAACAACAACCTCTCACATCAATTCATTAATATCAATAAACAAACAACAACCTCTCACATCAATTCACTGATATCAACAAACGAACAACAACCTCTCACAACAATTTACTAATGTCAACAAACAAACAACAACCTCTCACAACAATTCACTAATATCCACAAACAAACAAAACCTCACACAACAATTCACTAATATCAACAAACGAACAGCAACCTCTCACACATCAATTCACTAATATCAACAAACAAACAACAACCTTTCACACAACAATTCACTAATATCAACAAACGAACAACAACCTCTCACAACAATTCACTAATATCAACAAACAAACAACAACCTCTCACAACAATTCACTAATATCAACAAACAAACAACAACCTCTCACATCAATTCACTAATATCAACAAACGAACAAAAAACTCTCACATCAATTCACTAATACCAACAAGCAAACAACAATTCACTAATATCAACAAACACACAACAACCTCTCACAACAATTCACTAATATCAACAAACAAACAACAACCTCTCACACAACAATTCACTAATATCAACAAACAAACAACAACCTACCACAACAATTCACTAATATCAACTAACAAACAACATCCTCTCACAACAATTCACTAATATCAACAAAAAAACAACAACCTCTCACATCAATTCACTAATATCAACAAACAAACAACAACCACACACAACAATTCACTAATATCAACAAACAAACAACAACCTCTCACACAACAATTCACTAATATCAACAAACAAACCACAACCTTTCACAACAATTCACTAATATCAACAACAAACAACAACCTCTCACATCAATTCACTAATATCAACAAACAAACAACAACCTCTCACACAACAATTCACTAATATCAACAAACGAACAATAACCTCTCACATCAATTCATTAATATCAATAAACAAACAACAACCTCTCACATCAATTCACTGATATCAACAAACGAACAACAACCTCTCACAACAATTTACTAATGTCAACAAACAAACAACAACCTCTCACAACAATTCACTAATATCAACAAACGAACAACAACCTCACATTAATTCACTAATATCAACAAGCGAACAACAACCTCTCACATCAATTCACTAATATCAACAAACGAACAACAACCTCTCACATCAATTCACTAATATCAACAAACGAACAAAAAACTCTCACATCAATTCACTAATATCAACAAGCAAACAACAATTCACTAATATCAACAAACAAACAACAACCTCTCACAACAATTTACTAATATCAACAAACAAACAACAACCTCTCACATCAATTCACTAAAATCAACAAACGAACAACAACCTCTCACATCAATTCACTAATGTCAACAAACGAACAACAACATCTCACATCAATTCACTAATATCAACAAACGAACAACAATCTCTCACATCAATTCACTAATATCAACAAACAAACAACAACCTCTCACACAACAATTCACTGATATCAACAAACGAACAACAACCTCTCACATCAATTCACTAATATCAACAAACAAACAACAACCTCTCACAACAATTCAATAATATCAACTAACAAACAACAACTTCTCACATCAATTCACTAATATCAACAAACAAACAACAACCTCTCACATCAATTCACTAATATCAACAAACAAACAACAACCTCTCACAACAATTCAATAATATCAACAAACAATCAGCAACCTCTCACAACAATTCAATAATATCAACTAACAAACAACAACCTCTCACATCAATTCACTAATATCAACAAACAAACAACAACCTCTCACACAACAATTCACTAATATCAACAAACAAACAACAACCTCTCACACATCAATTCACTAATATCAACAAACAAACAACAACCTCTCACAACAATTCACTAATATCAACAAACAAACAGCAACCTCTCACAACAATTCAATAATATCAACTAACAAACAACAACTTCTCACATCAATTCACTAATATCAACAAACAAACAACAACCTCTCACACATCAATTCACTAATATCAACAAACAAACAAAAATCTCTCACAACAATTCACTAATATCAACAAACAAACAGCAACCTCTCACATCAATTCACTAATATCAACAAACAAACAACAACCTCTCACACAACAATTCACTAATATCAACAAACGAACAACAAGCTCTCACAACAATTCACTAATATCAACAAACAAACAACAACATCTCACACATCAATTCACTAATATCAACAAACAAACAACAACCTCTCACAACAATTCACTAATATCAACAAACAAACCACAACCTTTCACAACAATTCACTAATATCAACAACAAACAACAACCTCTCACATCAATTCACTAATATCAACAAACAAACAACAACCTCTCACACAACAATTCACTAATATCAACAAACGAACAATAACCTCTCACATCAATTCATTAATATCAATAAACAAACAACAACCTCTCACATCAATTCACTGATATCAACAAACGAACAACAACCTCTCACAACAATTTACTAATGTCAACAAACAAACAACAACCTCTCACAACAATTCACTAATATCAACAAACGAACAACAACCTCACATTAATTCACTAATATCAACAACCGAACAACAACCTCTCACATCAATTCACTAATATCAACAAACGAACAACAACCTCTCACATCAATTCACTAATATCAACAAACGAACAAAAAACTCTCACATCAATTCACTAATATCAACAAGCAAACAACAATTCACTAATATCAACAAACAAACAACAACCTCTCACAACAATTTACTAATATCAACAAACAAACAACAACCTCTCACATCAATTCACTAAAATCAACAAACGAACAACAACCTCTCACATCAATTCACTAATGTCAACAAACGAACAACAACATCTCACATCAATTCACTAATATCAACAAACGAACAACAATCTCTCACATCAATTCACTAATATCAACAAACAAACAACAACCTCTCACACAACAATTCACTGATATCAACAAACGAACAACAACCTCTCATATCAATTCACTAATATCAACAAACAAACAACAACCTCTCACAACAATTCAATAATATCAACTAACAAACAACAACTTCTCACATCAATTCACTAATATCAACAAACAAACAACAACCTCTCACATCAATTCACTAATATCAACAAACAAACAACAACCTCTCACAACAATTCAATAATATCAACAAACAATCAGCAACCTCTCACAACAATTCAATAATATCAACTAACAAACAACAACCTCTCACATCAATTCACTAATATCAACAAACAAACAACAACCTCTCACACAACAATTCACTAATATCAACAAACAAACAACAACCTCTCACACATCAATTCACTAATATCAACAAACAAACAACAACCTCTCACAACAATTCACTAATATCAACAAACAAACAGCAACCTCTCACAACAATTCAATAATATCAACAAACAAACAACAACTTCTCACATCAATTCACTAATATCAACAAACAAACAACAACCTCTCACACATCAATTCACTAATATCAACAAACAAACAAAAATCTCTCACAACAATTCACTAATATCAACAAACAAACAGCAACCTCTCACATCAATTCACTAATATCAACAAACAAACAACAACCTCTCACACAACAATTCACTAATATCAACAAACGAACAACAAGCTCTCACAACAATTCACTAATATCAACAAACAAACAACAACATCTCACACATCAATTCACTAATATCAACAAACAAACAACAACCTCCCACAACAATTCACTAATATCAACAAACAAACAATAACCTCTCACAACAATTCACTAATATCAACAAAAAAACAACAACCTCTCACATCAATTCACTAATATCAACAAACGAACAACAACCTCTCACATCAATTCACTAATATCAACAAACGAACAAAAAACTCTCATATCAATTCACTAATATCAACAAGCAAACAACAATTCACTAATATCAACAAACAAACAACAACCTCTCACAACAATTTACTAATATCAACAAACAAACAACAACCTCTCACATCAATTCACTAAAATCAACAAACGAACAACAACCTCTCACATCAATTCACTAATGTCAACAAACGAACATCAACATCTCACATCAATTCACTAATATCAACAAACAAACAACAACATTCTCACACAACAATTCACTAATATCAACAAACGAACAACAATCTCTCACATCAATTCACTAATATCAACAAACAAACAACAACCTCTCACACAACAATTCACTAATATCAACAAACGAACAACAACCTCTCACATCAATTCACTAATATCAACAAACAAACAACAACCTCTCACAACAATTCAATAATATCAACTAACAAACAACAACTTCTCACATCAATTCACTAATATCAACAAACAAACAACAACCTCTCACATCAATTCACTAATATCAACAAACAAACAACAACCTCTCACAACAATTCAATAATATCAACAAACAATCAGCAACCTCTCACAACAATTCAATAATATCAACTAACAAACAACAACCTCTCACATCAATTCACTAATATCAACAAACAAACAACAACCTCTCACACAACAATTCACTAATATCAACAAACAAACAACAACCTCTCACACATCAATTCACTAATATCAACAAACAAACAACAACCTCTCACAACAATTCACTAATATCAACAAACAAACAGCAACCTCTCACAACAATTCAATAATATCAACTAACAAACAACAACTTCTCACATCAATTCACTAATATCAACAAACAAACAACAACCTCTCACACATCAATTCACTAATATCAACAAACAAACAACAACCTCTCACAACAATTCACTAATATCAACAAACAAACAGCAACCTCTCACATCAATTCACTAATATCAACAAACAAACAACAACCTCTCACACAACAATTCACTAATATCAACAAACGAACAACAAGCTCTCACAACAATTCACTAATATCAACAAACAAACAACAACATCTCACACATCAATTCACTAATATCAACAAACAAACAACAACCTCTCACAACAATTCACTAATATCAACAAACAAACAATAACCTCTCACAACAATTCACTAATATCAACAAAAAAACAACAACCTCTCACATCAATTCACTAATATCAACAAACAAACAACGACCTCTCACATCAATATAATAATATCAACAAACAAACAACAACCTCTCACACAACAATTCACTAATATCAACATACGAACAACAACCACTCACATCAATTCACTAATATCAACAAACAACAACCTCTCACATCAATATACTAATATCAACAAACAAACAACAACCTCTCACACAACAATTCATTAATATCAATAAACAAACAACAACCTCTCACATCAATTCACTAATATCAACTAACGAACAACAACCTCTCACAACAATTCACTAATATCAACAAACAAACAACAACCTCTCACATCAATTCACTAATATCAACAAACGAACAAAAAACTCTCACATCAATTCACTAATACCAACAAGCAAACAACAATTCACTAATATCAACCAACAAACAACAACCTCTCACTACAATTCACTAATATCAACAAACAAACAACAACCTCTCACACAAGAATTGACTAATATCAACAAACAAACAACAACCTCTCACAACAATTCACTAATATCAACTAACAAACAACATCCTCTCACAACAATTCACTAATATCAACAAACAAACAACAACCTCTCACATCAATTCACTAATATCAACAAACAAACAACAACCTCACACAACAATTCACTAATATCAACAAACAAACAACAACATTTCACACAACAATTCACTAATATCAACAAACAAACAACAACCTTTCACAACAATTCACTAATATCAACAACAAACAACAACCTCTCACATCAATTCACTAATATCAACAAACAAACAACAACCTCTCACACAACAATTCACTAATATCAACAAACGAACAACAACCTCTCACATCAATTCATTAATATCAACAAACGAACAACAACCTCTCACAACAATTTACTAATGTCAACAAACAAACAACAACCTCTCACAACAATTCACTAATATCAACAAACGAACAACAACCTCTCACATCAATTCACTAATATCAACAAGCGAACAACAACCTCTCACATCAATTCACTAATATCGACAAACGAACAACAACCTCTCACATCAATTCACTAATATCAACAAAGGAACAAAAAACTCTCACATCAATTCACTTATATCAACAAGCAAACAACAATTCACTAATATCAACAAACAAACAACAATTCACTAATATCAACAAACAAACAGCAACCTCTCACATCAATTCACTAAAATCAACAAACGAACAACAACCTCTCACATCAATTCACTAATATCAAAAAACGAACAACAACATCTCACATCAATTCACTATTATCAACAAACAAACAACAACCTCTCACACAACAATTCACTAATATCAACAAACGAACAACAACCTCTCACATCAATTCACTAATATCAACAAACAAACAACAACCTCTCACACAACAATTCACTAATATCAAAAAACGAACAGCAACCTCTCACATCAATTAACTAATATCAACAAACAAACAAAACCTCACACAACAATTCACTAATATCAACAAACAAACAACAACCTCTCACAACAATTCACTAATATCAACAAACAAACAACAACCTCTCACACAACAATTCACTAATATCAAAAAACGAACAACAACCTCTCACATCAATTCACTAATATCAACAAACAAACAACAACCTCTCACATCAATTCACTAATATCAACAAACAAACAACAACCTCTCACACAACAATTCACTAATATCAAAAAACGAACAACAACCTCTCACATCAATTCACTAATATCAACAAGCAAACAACAACCTCTCACATCAATTCACTAATATCAACAAACAAACAACAACCTCTCACATCAATTCACTAATATCAACTAACGAACAACAACCTCTCACAACAATTCACTAATATCAACAAACAAACAACAACCTCTCACATCAATTCACTAATATCAACAAACGAACAAAAAACTCTCACATCAATTCACTAATACCAATAGGCAAACAACAATTCACTAATATCAACAAACAAACAACAACCTCTCACAACAATTCACTAATATCAACAAACAAACAACAACCTCTCACACAACAATTCACTAATATCAACAACCTCCCACAACAATTCACTAATATCAACTAACAAACAACAACCTCTCACATCAATTCACTTATATCAACAAAAAAACAACAACCTCTCACATCAATTCACTAATATCAACAAACAAACAACAACCACACACAACAATTCACTAATATCAAAAAACAAACAACAACCTCTCACACAACAATTCACTAATATCAACAAACAAACAACAACCTTTCACAAACAATTCACTAATATCAACAACCTCCCACAACAATTCACTAATATCAACTAACAAACAACAACCTCTCACATCAATTCACTAATATCAACAAAAAAACAACAACCTCTCACATCAATTCACTAATATCAACAAACAAACAACAACCACACACAACAATTCACTAATATCAAAAAACAAACAACAACCTCTCACACAACAATTCACTAATATCAACAAACAAACAACAACCTTTCACAAACAATTCACTAATATCAACAACAAACAACAACCTCTCACAACAATTCACTAATATCAACAAACAAACAACAACCGCTCACACAACAATTCACTAATATCAACAAACGAACAACAACCTCTCACATCATTTTATTAATATCAATAAACAAACAACAACCTCTCACATCAATTCACTGATATCAACAAACGAACAACAACCTCTCACAACAATTTACTAATGTCAACAAACAAACAACAACCTCTCACAACAATTCACTAATATCAACAAACGAACAACAACATCATATTAATTCACTAATATCAACAAGCGAACAACAACCTCTCACATCAATTCACTAATATCAACAAACGAACAACAACCTCTCACAACAATTCACCAATATCAACAAACAAACAACAACCTCTCACACCACAATTCACTAATATCAACAAACCCTCTCACAACAATTCACTAATATCAACAAACACACAACAACCTCTCACACAACAATTCACTAATATTAACAAACAAACAACAACCTCGCACACAACAATTCACTAATATCAACAAACGAACAACAACCTCTCACAACAATTAACTAATATCAACAAACAAACAACAACCTCTCAAACAACAATTCACTAATATCAACAAACAAACAACAACCTCTCACAACAATTCACTAATATCAACAAATAAACAAAAACCTCTCACATCAATTCACTAATATCAACAAACGAACAGGAACCTCTCACACAACAATTAACTAATATCAACAAACAAACAACAACCTCTCACACAACAATTCTCTAATATCAGCAAGCAAACAACAACTTCTCACAACAATTCACTAATATCAACAAATAAACAAACACATCCTCTCACAACAATTCACTAATATCAGCAAGCAAACAACAACTTCTCACAACAATTCACTAATATCAGCAAGCAAACAACAACTTCTCACATCAATTTACTAATATTAACAAACAACAACATCGCACACAACAATTCACTAATATCAACAAACGAACAACAACCTCTCACAACAATTCACTAATATTAACAAACAAACAACAACCTCTCACAACAATTCACTAATATCAGCAAGCAAACAACAACTTCTCACATCAATTCACTAATATTAACAAACAACAACATCGCACACAACAATTCACTAATATCAACAAACGAACAACAACCTCTCACAACAATTCACTAATATCAACAAACAAACAACACCCTCTCACAACAATTCACTAACATCAACAAACGAAAAACAACCTCTCTCACATCAATTCACTAATATTAACAAACAAACAACAACCTCTCACAAAACAATTTACTAATATCAACAAACAAACAACAACCGTTCACAACAATTCACTAATATCAACAAACAAACAACAACATTCTCACACAACAATTCACTAATATCAACAAACGAACAACAATCTCTCACATCAATTCACTAATATCAACAAACAAACAACAACCTCTCACACAACAATTCACTAATATCAACAAACGAACAACAACCTCTCACAACAATTCAATAATATCAACTAACAAACAACAACTTCTCACATCAATTCACTAATATCAACAAACAAACAACAACCTCTCACATCAATTCACTAATATCAACAAACAAACAACAACCTCTCACAACAATTCAATAATATCAACAAACAATCAGCAACCTCTCACATATACATAAACAATTCAATAATATCAACTAACAAACAACAACCTCTCACATCAATTCACTAATATCAACAAACAAACAACAACCTCTCACACAACAATTCACTAATATCAACAAACAAACAACAACCTCTCACACATCAATTCACTAATATCAACAAACAAACAACAACCTCTCACAACAATTCACTAATATCAACAAACAAACAGCAACCTCTCACAACAATTCAATAATATCAACTAACAAACAACAACTTCTCACATCAATTCACTAATATCAACAAACAAACAACAACCTCTCACACATCAATTCACTAATATCAACAAACAAACAACAACCTCTCACAACAATTCACTAATATCAACAAACAAACAGCAACCTCTCACATCAATTCACTAATATCAACAAACAAACAACAACCTCTCACACAACAATTCACTAATATCAACAAACGAACAACAAGCTCTCACAACAATTCACTAATATCAACAAACAAACAACAACATCTCACACATCAATTCACTAATATCAACAAACAAACAACAACCTCTCACAACAATTCACTAATATCAACAAACAAACAATAACCTCTCACAACAATTCACTAATATCAACAAAAAAACAACAACCTCTCACATCAATTCACTAATATCAACAAACAAACAACGACCTCTCACACAACAATTCACTAATATCAACATACGAACAACAACCACTCACATCAATTCACTAATATCAACAAACAACAACCTCTCACATCAATATACTAATATCAACAAACAAACAACAACCTCTCACACAACAATTCATTAATATCAATAAACAAACAACAACCTCTCACATCAATTCACTAATATCAACTAACGAACAACAACCTCTCACAACAATTCACTAATATCAACAAACAAACAACAACCTCTCACATCAATTCACTAATATCAACAAACGAACAAAAAACTCTCACATCAATTCACTAATACCAACAAGCAAACAACAATTCACTAATATCAACCAACAAACAACAACCTCTCACTACAATTCACTAATATCAACAAACAAACAACAACCTCTCACACAAGAATTGACTAATATCAACAAACAAACAACAACCTCTCACAACAATTCACTAATATCAACTAACAAACAACATCCTCTCACAACAATTCACTAATATCAACAAACAAACAACAACCTCTCACATCAATTCACTAATATCAACAAACAAACAACAACCTCACACAACAATTCACTAATATCAACAAACAAACAACAACATTTCACACAACAATTCACTAATATCAACAAACAAACAACAACCTTTCACAACAATTCACTAATATCAACAACAAACAACAACCTCTCACATCAATTCACTAATATCAACAAACAAACAACAACCTCTCACACAACAATTCACTAATATCAACAAACGAACAACAACCTCTCACATCAATTCACTAATATCAACAAGCGAACAACAACCTCTCACATCAATTCACTAATATCGACAAACGAACAACAACCTCTCACATCAATTCACTAATATCAACAAAGGAACAAAAAACTCTCACATCAATTCACTTATATCAACAAGCAAACAACAATTCACTAATATCAACAAACAAACAACAATTCACTAATATCAACAAACAAACAGCAACCTCTCACATCAATTCACTAAAATCAACAAACGAACAACAACCTCTCACATCAATTCACTAATATCAAAAAACGAACAACAACATCTCACATCAATTCACTAATATCAACAAACAAACAACAACCTCTCACACAACAATTCACTAATATCAACAAACGAACAACAACCTCTCACATCAATTCACTAATATCAACAAACAAACAACAACCTCTCACACAACAATTCACTAATAACAAAAAACGAACAGCAACCTCTCACATCAATTAACTAATATCAACAAACAAACAAAACCTCACACAACAATTCACTAATATCAACAAACAAACAACAACCTCTCACAACAATTCACTAATATCAACAAATAAACAACAACCTCTCACACAACAATTCACTAATATCAAAAAACGAACAACAACCTCTCACATCAATTCACTAATATCAACAAACAAACAACAACCTCTCACATCAATTCACTAATATCAACAAACAAACAACAACCTCTCACACAACAATTCACTAATATCAAAAAACGAACAACAACCTCTCACATCAATTCACTAATATCAACAAGCAAACAACAACCTCTCACATCAATTCACTAATATCAACAAACAAACAACAACCTCTCACATCAATTCACTAATATCAACTAACGAACAACAACCTCTCACAACAATTCACTAATATCAACAAACAAACAACAACCTCTCACAACAATTCACTAATATCAACAAACAAACAACAACCTCTCACATCAATTCACTAATATCAACAAACGAACAAAAAACTCTCACATCAATTCACTAATACCAATAGGCAAACAACAATTCACTAATATCAACAAACAAACAACAACCTCTCACAACAATTCACTAATATCAACAAACAAACAACAACCTCTCACACAACAATTCACTAATATCAACAACCTCCCACAACAATTCACTAATATCAACTAACAAACAACAACCTTTCACATCAATTCACTAATATCAACAAAAAAACAACAACCTCTCACATCAATTCACTAATATCAACAAACAAACAACAACCACACACAACAATTCACTAATATCAAAAAACAAACAACAACCTCTCACACAACAATTCACTAATATCAACAAACAAACAACAACCTTTCACAAACAATTCACTAATATCAACAACCTCCCACAACAATTCACTAATATCAACTAACAAACAACAACCTCTCACATCAATTCACTAATATCAACAAAAAAACAACAACCTCTCACATCAATTCACTAATATCAACAAACAAACAACAACCACACACAACAATTCACTAATATCAAAAAACAAACAACAACCTCTCACACAACAATTCACTAATATCAACAAACAAACAACAACCTTTCACAAACAATTCACTAATATCAACAACAAACAACAACCTCTCACAACAATTCACTAATATCAACAAACAAACAACAACCGCTCACACAACAATTCACTAATATCAACAAACGAACAACAACCTCTCACATCATTTTATTAATATCAATAAACAAACAACAATCTCTCACATCAATTCACTGATATCAACAAACGAACAACAACCTCTCACAACAATTTACTAATGTCAACAAACAAACAACAACCTCTCACAACAATTCACTAATATCAACAAACGAACAACAACATCATATTAATTCACTAATATCAACAAGCGAACAACAACCTCTCACATCAATTCACTAATATCAACAAACGAACAACAACCTCTCACATCAATTCACTAATATCAACAAACGAACAAAAAACTCTCACATCAATTCACTAATATCAACAAGCAAACAACAATTCACTAATATCAACAAACAAACAACAACCTCTCACAACAATTTACTAATATCAACAAACAAACAACAACCTCTCACATCAATTCACTAAAATCAACAAACGAACAACAACCTCTCACATCAATTCACTAATATCAACAAACGAACAACAACATCTCACATCAATTCACTAATATCAGCAAACAAACAACAACCTCTCACACAACAATTCACTAATATCAACAAACAAACAACAACCTCTCACATCAATTCACTAATATCAACAAACGAACAACAACCTCTCACATCAATTCACTAATATCAACAAACAAACAACAACCTCTCACACAACAATTCACTAATATCAACAAACCAACAACAACCTCTCACTTCAATTCACTAATATCAACAAACAAACAACAACCTCTCACACAACAATTCACTAATATCAACAAACGAAAGCAACCTCTCACATCAATTAACTAATATCAACAAACAAACAAAACCTCACACAACAATTCACTAATATCAACAAACAAACAGCAACCTCTCACAACAATTCACTAATATCAACAAACAAACAACAACCTCTCACACATCAATTCACTAATATCAACAAATGAACAACAACCTCTCACATCAATTCACTAATATCAACAAACAAACAACAACCTCTCACACAACAATTCATTAATATCAACAAACGAACAACAACCTCTCACATCAATTCACTAATATCAACAAACAAACAACAACCTCTCACACAACAATTCACTAATATCAACAAACGAACAGCAACCTCTCACATCAATTAACTAATATCAACAAACAAACAAAACCTCACACAACAATTCACTAATATCAACAAACAAACAACAACCTCTCACAACAATTCACTAATATCAAGAAACAAACAACAACCTCTCACACAACAATTCACTAATATCAACAAACGAAAAACAACTTCTCACATCAATTCATTAATATCAATAAACAAACAACAACCTTTCACATCAATTCACTAATATCAAAAAATGAACAACAACCTCTCACATCAATTCCCTAATATCAACAAACAAACAACAACCTCTCTCAACAATTCACTAATATCAACAAACAAACAGCAACCTCTCACAACAATTCACTAATATCAACAAACAACAACCTCTCACACAACAATTCACTAATATCAACAAACAAACAACAACCTCTCACAACAATTCACTAATATCAACAAACAAACAACAACCTCTCACAACAATTCACTAATATCAACAAACGAACAACAACCTCTCCCTTTAATTCACTAATATCAACAAACGAACAACAACCTCTCACAACAATTCACTAATATCAACAAACGAACAACAACCTCTCCCTTTAATTCACTAATATCAACAAACGAACAACAACCTCTCACATCAATTCACTAATATCAACAAACGAACAAAAAACTCTCACATCAATTCACTAATATCAACAAGCAAACAGTAATTAACTAATATCAACAAACAAACAACAACCTCTCACACAACAATTCACTAATATCAACAAACAAACAACAAATTCTCACAACAATTCACTAATATCAACAAATAAACAAAAACCTCTCACATCAATTCACTAATATCAACAAACGAACAGCAACCTCTCACACAACAATTCACTAATATCAACAAACAAACAACAACCTCTCACACAACAATTCTCTAATATCAGCAAGCAAACAACAACTTCTCACAACAATTCACTGATATCAACAAATAAACAAACACATCCTCTCACAACAATTCACTAATATCAGCAAGCAAACAACAACTTCTCACAACAATTCACTAATATCAGCAAGCAAACAACAACTTCTCACATCAATTTACTAATATTAACAAACAACAACATCGCACACAACAATTCACTAATATCAACAAACGAACAACAACCTCTCACAACAATTCACTAATATTAACAAACAAACAACAACCTCTCACAACAATTCACTAATATCAGCAAGCAAACAACAACTTCTCACATCAATTCACTAATATTAACAAACAACAACATCGCACACAACAATTCACTAATATCAACAAACGAACAACAACCTCTCACAACAATTCACTAATATCAACAAACAAACAACAACATTTCACACAACAATTCACTAATATCAACAAACAAACAACAACCTTTCACAACAATTCACTAATATCAACAACAAACAACAACCTCTCACATCAATTCACTAATATCAACAAACAAACAACAACCTCTCACACAACAATTCACTAATATCAACAAACGAACAACAACCTCTCACATCAATTCATTAATATCAACAAACGAACAACAACCTCTCACAACAATTTACTAATGTCAACAAACAAACAACAACCTCTCACAACAATTCACTAATATCAACAAACGAACAACAACCTCTCACATCAATTCACTAATATCAACAAGCGAACAACAACCTCTCACATCAATTCACTAATATCGACAAACGAACAACAACCTCTCACATCAATTCACTAATATCAACAAAGGAACAAAAAACTCTCACATCAATTCACTTATATCAACAAGCAAACAACAATTCACTAATATCAACAAACAAACAACAATTCACTAATATCAACAAACAAACAGCAACCTCTCACATCAATTCACTAAAATCAACAAACGAACAACAACCTCTCACATCAATTCACTAATATCAAAAAACGAACAACAACATCTCACATCAATTCACTATTATCAACAAACAAACAACAACCTCTCACACAACAATTCACTAATATCAACAAACGAACAACAACCTCTCACATCAATTCACTAATATCAACAAACAAACAACAACCTCTCACACAACAATTCACTAATATCAAAAAACGAACAGCAACCTCTCACATCAATTAACTAATATCAACAAACAAACAAAACCTCACACAACAATTCACTAATATCAACAAACAAACAACAACCTCTCACAACAATTCACTAATATCAACAAACAAACAACAACCTCTCACACAACAATTCACTAATATCAAAAAACGAACAACAACCTCTCACATCAATTCACTAATATCAACAAACAAACAACAACCTCTCACATCAATTCACTAATATCAACAAACAAACAACAACCTCTCACACAACAATTCACTAATATCAAAAAACGAACAACAACCTCTCACATCAATTCACTAATATCAACAAGCAAACAACAACCTCTCACATCAATTCACTAATATCAACAAACAAACAACAACCTCTCACATCAATTCACTAATATCAACTAACGAACAACAACCTCTCACAACAATTCACTAATATCAACAAACAAACAACAACCTCTCACATCAATTCACTAATATCAACAAACGAACAAAAAACTCTCACATCAATTCACTAATACCAATAGGCAAACAACAATTCACTAATATCAACAAACAAACAACAACCTCTCACAACAATTCACTAATATCAACAAACAAACAACAACCTCTCACACAACAATTCACTAATATCAACAACCTCCCACAACAATTCACTAATATCAACTAACAAACAACAACCTCTCACATCAATTCACTTATATCAACAAAAAAACAACAACCTCTCACATCAATTCACTAATATCAACAAACAAACAACAACCACACACAACAATTCACTAATATCAAAAAACAAACAACAACCTCTCACACAACAATTCACTAATATCAACAAACAAACAACAACCTTTCACAAACAATTCACTAATATCAACAACCTCCCACAACAATTCACTAATATCAACTAACAAACAACAACCTCTCACATCAATTCACTAATATCAACAAAAAAACAACAACCTCTCACATCAATTCACTAATATCAACAAACAAACAACAACCACACACAACAATTCACTAATATCAAAAAACAAACAACAACCTCTCACACAACAATTCACTAATATCAACAAACAAACAACAACCTTTCACAAACAATTCACTAATATCAACAACAAACAACAACCTCTCACAACAATTCACTAATATCAACAAACAAACAACAACCGCTCACACAACAATTCACTAATATCAACAAACGAACAACAACCTCTCACATCATTTTATTAATATCAATAAACAAACAACAACCTCTCACATCAATTCACTGATATCAACAAACGAACAACAACCTCTCACAACAATTTACTAATGTCAACAAACAAACAACAACCTCTCACAACAATTCACTAATATCAACAAACGAACAACAACATCATATTAATTCACTAATATCAACAAGCGAACAACAACCTCTCACATCAATTCACTAATATCAACAAACGAACAACAACCTCTCACAACAATTCACCAATATCAACAAACAAACAACAACCTCTCACACCACAATTCACTAATATCAACAAACATACAACAACCTCTCACAACAATTCACTAATATCAACAAACACACAACAACCTCTCACACAACAATTCACTAATATTAACAAACAAACAACAACCTCGCACACAACAATTCACTAATATCAACAAACGAACAACAACCTCTCACAACAATTAACTAATATCAACAAACAAACAACAACCTCTCAAACAACAATTCACTAATATCAACAAACAAACAACAACCTCTCACAACAATTCACTAATATCAACAAATAAACAAAAACCTCTCACATCAATTCACTAATATCAACAAACGAACAGGAACCTCTCACACAACAATTAACTAATATCAACAAACAAACAACAACCTCTCACACAACAATTCTCTAATATCAGCAAGCAAACAACAACTTCTCACAACAATTCACTAATATCAACAAATAAACAAACACATCCTCTCACAACAATTCACTAATATCAGCAAGCAAACAACAACTTCTCACAACAATTCACTAATATCAGCAAGCAAACAACAACTTCTCACATCAATTTACTAATATTAACAAACAACAACATCGCACACAACAATTCACTAATATCAACAAACGAACAACAACCTCTCACAACAATTCACTAATATTAACAAACAAACAACAACCTCTCACAACAATTCACTAATATCAGCAAGCAAACAACAACTTCTCACATCAATTCACTAATATTAACAAACAACAACATCGCACACAACAATTCACTAATATCAACAAACGAACAACAACCTCTCACAACAATTCACTAATATCAACAAACAAACAACACCCTCTCACAACAATTCACTAACATCAACAAACGAAAAACAACCTCTCTCACATCAATTCACTAATATTAACAAACAAACAACAACCTCTCACAAAACAATTTACTAATATCAACAAACAAACAACAACCGTTCACAACAATTCACTAATATCAACAAACAAACAACAACATTCTCACACAACAATTCACTAATATCAACAAACGAACAACAATCTCTCACATCAATTCACTAATATCAACAAACAAACAACAACCTCTCACACAACAATTCACTAATATCAACAAACGAACAACAACCTCTCACAACAATTCAATAATATCAACTAACAAACAACAACTTCTCACATCAATTCACTAATATCAACAAACAAACAACAACCTCTCACATCAATTCACTAATATCAACAAACAAACAACAACCTCTCACAACAATTCAATAATATCAACAAACAATCAGCAACCTCTCACAACAATTCAATAATATCAACTAACAAACAACAACCTCTCACATCAATTCACTAATATCAACAAACAAACAACAACCTCTCACACAACAATTCACTAATATCAACAAACAAACAACAACCTCTCACACATCAATTCACTAATATCAACAAACAAACAACAACCTCTCACAACAATTCACTAATATCAACAAACAAACAGCAACCTCTCACAACAATTCAATAATATCAACTAACAAACAACAACTTCTCACATCAATTCACTAATATCAACAAACAAACAACAACCTCTCACACATCAATTCACTAATATCAACAAACAAACAACAACCTCTCACAACAATTCACTAATATCAACAAACAAACAGCAACCTCTCACATCAATTCACTAATATCAACAAACAAACAACAACCTCTCACACAACAATTCACTAATATCAACAAACGAACAACAAGCTCTCACAACAATTCACTAATATCAACAAACAAACAACAACATCTCACACATCAATTCACTAATATCAACAAACAAACAACAACCTCTCACAACAATTCACTAATATCAACAAACAAACAATAACCTCTCACAACAATTCACTAATATCAACAAAAAAACAACAACCTCTCACATCAATTCACTAATATCAACAAACAAACAACGACCTCTCACACAACAATTCACTAATATCAACATACGAACAACAACCACTCACATCAATTCACTAATATCAACAAACAACAACCTCTCACATCAATATACTAATATCAACAAACAAACAACAACCTCTCACACAACAATTCATTAATATCAATAAACAAACAACAACCTCTCACATCAATTCACTAATATCAACTAACGAACAACAACCTCTCACAACAATTCACTAATATCAACAAACAAACAACAACCTCTCACATCAATTCACTAATATCAACAAACGAACAAAAAACTCTCACATCAATTCACTAATACCAACAAGCAAACAACAATTCACTAATATCAACCAACAAACAACAACCTCTCACTACAATTCACTAATATCAACAAACAAACAACAACCTCTCACACAAGAATTGACTAATATCAACAAACAAACAACAACCTCTCACAACAATTCACTAATATCAACTAACAAACAACATCCTCTCACAACAATTCACTAATATCAACAAACAAACAACAACCTCTCACATCAATTCACTAATATCAACAAACAAACAACAACCTCACACAACAATTCACTAATATCAACAAACAAACAACAACATTTCACACAACAATTCACTAATATCAACAAACAAACAACAACCTTTCACAACAATTCACTAATATCAACAACAAACAACAACCTCTCACATCAATTCACTAATATCAACAAACAAACAACAACCTCTCACACAACAATTCACTAATATCAACAAACGAACAACAACCTCTCACATCAATTCACTAATATCAACAAGCGAACAACAACCTCTCACATCAATTCACTAATATCGACAAACGAACAACAACCTCTCACATCAATTCACTAATATCAACAAAGGAACAAAAAACTCTCACATCAATTCACTTATATCAACAAGCAAACAACAATTCACTAATATCAACAAACAAACAACAATTCACTAATATCAACAAACAAACAGCAACCTCTCACATCAATTCACTAAAATCAACAAACGAACAACAACCTCTCACATCAATTCACTAATATCAAAAAACGAACAACAACATCTCACATCAATTCACTAATATCAACAAACAAACAACAACCTCTCACACAACAATTCACTAATATCAACAAACGAACAACAACCTCTCACATCAATTCACTAATATCAACAAACAAACAACAACCTCTCACACAACAATTCACTAATAACAAAAAACGAACAGCAACCTCTCACATCAATTAACTAATATCAACAAACAAACAAAACCTCACACAACAATTCACTAATATCAACAAACAAACAACAACCTCTCACAACAATTCACTAATATCAACAAATAAACAACAACCTCTCACACAACAATTCACTAATATCAAAAAACGAACAACAACCTCTCACATCAATTCACTAATATCAACAAACAAACAACAACCTCTCACATCAATTCACTAATATCAACAAACAAACAACAACCTCTCACACAACAATTCACTAATATCAAAAAACGAACAACAACCTCTCACATCAATTCACTAATATCAACAAGCAAACAACAACCTCTCACATCAATTCACTAATATCAACAAACAAACAACAACCTCTCACATCAATTCACTAATATCAACTAACGAACAACAACCTCTCACAACAATTCACTAATATCAACAAACAAACAACAACCTCTCACAACAATTCACTAATATCAACAAACAAACAACAACCTCTCACATCAATTCACTAATATCAACAAACGAACAAAAAACTCTCACATCAATTCACTAATACCAATAGGCAAACAACAATTCACTAATATCAACAAACAAACAACAACCTCTCACAACAATTCACTAATATCAACAAACAAACAACAACCTCTCACACAACAATTCACTAATATCAACAACCTCCCACAACAATTCACTAATATCAACTAACAAACAACAACCTTTCACATCAATTCACTAATATCAACAAAAAAACAACAACCTCTCACATCAATTCACTAATATCAACAAACAAACAACAACCACACACAACAATTCACTAATATCAAAAAACAAACAACAACCTCTCACACAACAATTCACTAATATCAACAAACAAACAACAACCTTTCACAAACAATTCACTAATATCAACAACCTCCCACAACAATTCACTAATATCAACTAACAAACAACAACCTCTCACATCAATTCACTAATATCAACAAAAAAACAACAACCTCTCACATCAATTCACTAATATCAACAAACAAACAACAACCACACACAACAATTCACTAATATCAAAAAACAAACAACAACCTCTCACACAACAATTCACTAATATCAACAAACAAACAACAACCTTTCACAAACAATTCACTAATATCAACAACAAACAACAACCTCTCACAACAATTCACTAATATCAACAAACAAACAACAACCGCTCACACAACAATTCACTAATATCAACAAACGAACAACAACCTCTCACATCATTTTATTAATATCAATAAACAAACAACAATCTCTCACATCAATTCACTGATATCAACAAACGAACAACAACCTCTCACAACAATTTACTAATGTCAACAAACAAACAACAACCTCTCACAACAATTCACTAATATCAACAAACGAACAACAACATCATATTAATTCACTAATATCAACAAGCGAACAACAACCTCTCACATCAATTCACTAATATCAACAAACGAACAACAACCTCTCACATCAATTCACTAATATCAACAAACGAACAAAAAACTCTCACATCAATTCACTAATATCAACAAGCAAACAACAATTCACTAATATCAACAAACAAACAACAACCTCTCACAACAATTTACTAATATCAACAAACAAACAACAACCTCTCACATCAATTCACTAAAATCAACAAACGAACAACAACCTCTCACATCAATTCACTAATATCAACAAACGAACAACAACATCTCACATCAATTCACTAATATCAGCAAACAAACAACAACCTCTCACACAACAATTCACTAATATCAACAAACAAACAACAACCTCTCACATCAATTCACTAATATCAACAAACGAACAACAACCTCTCACATCAATTCACTAATATCAACAAACAAACAACAACCTCTCACACAACAATTCACTAATATCAACAAACCAACAACAACCTCTCACTTCAATTCACTAATATCAACAAACAAACAACAACCTCTCACACAACAATTCACTAATATCAACAAACGAAAGCAACCTCTCACATCAATTAACTAATATCAACAAACAAACAAAACCTCACACAACAATTCACTAATATCAACAAACAAACAGCAACCTCTCACAACAATTCACTAATATCAACAAACAAACAACAACCTCTCACACATCAATTCACTAATATCAACAAATGAACAACAACCTCTCACATCAATTCACTAATATCAACAAACAAACAACAACCTCTCACACAACAATTCATTAATATCAACAAACGAACAACAACCTCTCACATCAATTCACTAATATCAACAAACAAACAACAACCTCTCACACAACAATTCACTAATATCAACAAACGAACAGCAACCTCTCACATCAATTAACTAATATCAACAAACAAACAAAACCTCACACAACAATTCACTAATATCAACAAACAAACAACAACCTCTCACAACAATTCACTAATATCAAGAAACAAACAACAACCTCTCACACAACAATTCACTAATATCAACAAACGAAAAACAACTTCTCACATCAATTCATTAATATCAATAAACAAACAACAACCTTTCACATCAATTCACTAATATCAAAAAATGAACAACAACCTCTCACATCAATTCCCTAATATCAACAAACAAACAACAACCTCTCTCAACAATTCACTAATATCAACAAACAAACAGCAACCTCTCACAACAATTCACTAATATCAACAAACAACAACCTCTCACACAACAATTCACTAATATCAACAAACAAACAACAACCTCTCACAACAATTCACTAATATCAACAAACAAACAACAACCTCTCACAACAATTCACTAATATCAACAAACGAACAACAACCTCTCCCTTTAATTCACTAATATCAACAAACGAACAACAACCTCTCACAACAATTCACTAATATCAACAAACGAACAACAACCTCTCCCTTTAATTCACTAATATCAACAAACGAACAACAACCTCTCACATCAATTCACTAATATCAACAAACGAACAAAAAACTCTCACATCAATTCACTAATATCAACAAGCAAACAGTAATTAACTAATATCAACAAACAAACAACAACCTCTCACACAACAATTCACTAATATCAACAAACAAACAACAAATTCTCACAACAATTCACTAATATCAACAAATAAACAAAAACCTCTCACATCAATTCACTAATATCAACAAACGAACAGCAACCTCTCACACAACAATTCACTAATATCAACAAACAAACAACAACCTCTCACACAACAATTCTCTAATATCAGCAAGCAAACAACAACTTCTCACAACAATTCACTGATATCAACAAATAAACAAACACATCCTCTCACAACAATTCACTAATATCAGCAAGCAAACAACAACTTCTCACAACAATTCACTAATATCAGCAAGCAAACAACAACTTCTCACATCAATTTACTAATATTAACAAACAACAACATCGCACACAACAATTCACTAATATCAACAAACGAACAACAACCTCTCACAACAATTCACTAATATTAACAAACAAACAACAACCTCTCACAACAATTCACTAATATCAGCAAGCAAACAACAACTTCTCACATCAATTCACTAATATTAACAAACAACAACATCGCACACAACAATTCACTAATATCAACAAACGAACAACAACCTCTCACAACAATTCACTAATATCAACAAACGAAAAACAACCTCTCTCACATCAATTCACTAATATTAACAAACAAACAACAACCTCTCACAAAACAATTTACTAATATCAACAAACAAACAACAACCGTTCACAACAATTCACTAATATCAACAAACGAACAACAACCTCTCACAACAATTCACTAATATCAACAAACAAACAACAACCTCTCACATCAATTCACTAATATTAACCAGCAAACAATAATTAACTAATATCAACAAACAAACAACAACCTCTCACACAACAATTCACTAATATCAACAAACAAACAACAACCTCTCACAACAATTCACTAATATCAACAAATAAACAAAAACCTCTCACATCAATTCACTAATATCAACAAACGAACAGGAACCTCTCACACAACAATTAACTAATATCAACAAACAAACAACAACCTCTCACACAACAATTCTCTAATATCAGCAAGCAAACAACAACTTCTCACAACAATTCACTAATATCAACAAATAAACAAACACATCCTCTCACAACAATTCACTAATATCAGCAAGCAAACAACAACTTCTCACAACAATTCACTAATATCAGCAAGCAAACAACAACTTCTCACATCAATTTACTAATATTAACAAACAACAACATCCCACACAACAATTCACTAATATCAACAAACGAACAACAACCTCTCACAACAATTCACTAATATTAACAAACAAACAACAACCTCTCACAACAATTCACTAATATCAGCAAGCAAACAACAACTTCTCACATCAATTCACTAATATTAACAAACAACAACATCGCACACAACAATTCACTAATATCAACAAACGGACAACAACCTCTCACAACAATTCACTAATATCAACAAACAAACAACACCCTCTCACAACAATTCACTAATATCAACAAACGAAAAACAACCTCTCTCACATCAATTCACTAATATTAACAAACAAACAACAACCTCTCACAAAACAATTTACTAATATCAACAAACAAACAACAACCTTTCATAACAATTCACTAATATCAACAAACGAACAACAACCTCTCACAACAATTCACTAATATCAACAAACAAACAACAACCTCACACACAACAATTCACTAATATCAACAAACAAACAACAACCTCTCACAACAATTCACTAATATCAACAAACAAACAAACAACCTCACACACAACAATTCACTAATATCAACAAACAAACAACAACCTCTCACATCAATTCACTAATATTAACAAACAAACAACAACCTCGCACACAACAATTCACTAATATCAACAAACAAACAACAACCTCTCACATCAATTCACTAATATCAACAAACAAACAACAACCTCGCACACAACAATTCACTAATATCAACAAACGAACAAAAACCTCTCACAACAATTCACCAATATCAACAAACAAACAACAACCTCTCACACCACAATTCACTAATATCAACAAACATACAACAACCTCTCACAACAATTCACTAATATCAACAAACACACAACAACCTCTCACACAACAATTCACTAATATTAACAAACAAACAACAACCTCGCACACAACAATTCACTAATATCAACAAACGAACAACAACCTCTCACAACAATTAACTAATATCAACAAACAAACAACAACCTCTCAAACAACAATTCACTAATATCAACAAACAAACAACAACCTCTCACAACAATTCACTAATATCAACAAATAAACAAAAACCTCTCACATCAATTCACTAATATCAACAAACGAACAGGAACCTCTCACACAACAATTAACTAATATCAACAAACAAACAACAACCTCTCACACAACAATTCTCTAATATCAGCAAGCAAACAACAACTTCTCACAACAATTCACTAATATCAACAAATAAACAAACACATCCTCTCACAACAATTCACTAATATCAGCAAGCAAACAACAACTTCTCACAACAATTCACTAATATCAGCAAGCAAACAACAACTTCTCACATCAATTTACTAATATTAACAAACAACAACATCGCACACAACAATTCACTAATATCAACAAACGAACAACAACCTCTCACAACAATTCACTAATATTAACAAACAAACAACAACCTCTCACAACAATTCACTAATATCAGCAAGCAAACAACAACTTCTCACATCAATTCACTAATATTAACAAACAACAACATCGCACACAACAATTCACTAATATCAACAAACGAACAACAACCTCTCACAACAATTCACTAATATCAACAAACAAACAACACCCTCTCACAACAATTCACTAACATCAACAAACGAAAAACAACCTCTCTCACATCAATTCACTAATATTAACAAACAAACAACAACCTCTCACAAAACAATTTACTAATATCAACAAACAAACAACAACCGTTCACAACAATTCACTAATATCAACAAACAAACAACAACATTCTCACACAACAATTCACTAATATCAACAAACGAACAACAATCTCTCACATCAATTCACTAATATCAACAAACAAACAACAACCTCTCACACAACAATTCACTAATATCAACAAACGAACAACAACCTCTCACATCAATTCACTAATATCAACAAACAAACAACAACCTCTCACAACAATTCAATAATATCAACTAACAAACAACAACTTCTCACATCAATTCACTAATATCAACAAACAAACAACAACCTCTCACATCAATTCACTAATATCAACAAACAAACAACAACCTCTCACAACAATTCAATAATATCAACAAACAATCAGCAACCTCTCACAACAATTCAATAATATCAACTAACAAACAACAACCTCTCACATCAATTCACTAATATCAACAAACAAACAACAACCTCTCACACAACAATTCACTAATATCAACAAACAAACAACAACCTCTCACACATCAATTCACTAATATCAACAAACAAACAACAACCTCTCACAACAATTCACTAATATCAACAAACAAACAGCAACCTCTCACAACAATTCAATAATAACAACTAACAAACAACAACTTCTCACATCAATTCACTAATATCAACAAACAAACAACAACCTCTCACACATCAATTCACTAATATCAACAAACAAACAACAACCTCTCACAAAAATTCACTAATATCAACAAACAAACAGCAACCTCTCACATCAATTCACTAATATCAACAAACAAACAACAACCTCTCACACAACAATTCACTAATATCAACAAACGAACAACAAGCTCTCACAACAATTCACTAATATCAACAAACAAACAACAACATCTCACACATCAATTCACTAATATCAACAAACAAACAACAACCTCTCACAACAATTCACTAATATCAACAAACAAACAATAACCTCTCACAACAATTCACTAATATCAACAAAAAAACAACAACCTCTCACATCAATTCACTAATATCAACAAACAAACAACGACCTCTCACATCAATATAATAATATCAACAAACAAACAACAACCTCTCACACAACAATTCACTAATATCAACATACGAACAACAACCACTCACATCAATTCACTAATATCAACAAACAACAACCTCTCACATCAATATACTAATATCAACAAACAAACAACAACCTCTCACACAACAATTCATTAATATCAATAAACAAACAACAACCTCTCACATCAATTCACTAATATCAACTAACGAACAACAACCTCTCACAACAATTCACTAATATCAACAAACAAACAACAACCTCTCACATCAATTCACTAATATCAACAAACAAACAACAACCTCACACAACAATTCACTAATATCAACAAACAAACAACAACATTTCACACAACAATTCACTAATATCAACAAACGAACAAAAAACTCTCACATCAATTCACTAATACCAACAAGCAAACAACAATTCACTAATATCAACCAACAAACAACAACCTCTCACTACAATTCACTAATATCAACAAACAAACAACAACCTCTCACACAAGAATTGACTAATATCAACAAACAAACAACAACCTCTCACAACAATTCACTAATATCAACTAACAAACAACATCCTCTCACAACAATTCACTAATATCAACAAACAAACAACAACCTCTCACATCAATTCACTAATATCAACAAACAAACAACAACCTCACACAACAATTCACTAATATCAACAAACAAACAACAACATTTCACACAACAATTCACTAATATCAACAAACAAACAACAACCTTTCACAACAATTCACTAATATCAACAACAAACAACAACCTCTCAAATCAATTCACTAATATCAACAAACAAACAACAACCTCTCACACAACAATTCACTAATATCAACAAACGAACAACAACCTCTCACATCAATTCATTAATATCAACAAACGAACAACAACCTCTCACAACAATTTACTAATGTCAACAAACAAACAACAACCTCTCACAACAATTCACTAATATCAACAAACGAACAACAACCTCTCACATCAATTCACTAATATCAACAAGCGAACAACAACCTCTCACATCAATTCACTAATATCGACAAACGAACAACAACCTCTCACATCAATTCACTAATATCAACAAAGGAACAAAAAACTCTCACATCAATTCACTTATATCAACAAGCAAACAACAATTCACTAATATCAACAAACAAACAACAATTCACTAATATCAACAAACAAACAGCAACCTCTCACATCAATTCACTAAAATCAACAAACGAACAACAACCTCTCACATCAATTCACTAATATCAAAAAACGAACAACAACATCTCACATCAATTCACTAATATCAACAAACAAACAACAACCTCTCACACAACAATTCACTAATATCAACAAACGAACAACAACCTCTCACATCAATTCACTAATATCAACAAACAAACAACAACCTCTCACACAACAATTCACTAATATCAAAAAACGAACAGCAACCTCTCACATCAATTAACTAATATCAACAAACAAACAAAACCTCACACAACAATTCACTAATATCAACAAACAAACAACAACCTCTCACAACAATTCACTAATATCAACAAACAAACAACAACCTCTCACACAACAATTCACTAATATCAAAAAACGAACAACAACCTCTCACATCAATTCACTAATATCAACAAACAAACAACAACCTCTCACATCAATTCACTAATATCAACAAACAAACAACAACCTCTCACACAACAATTCACTAATATCAAAAAACGAACAACAACCTCTCACATCAATTCACTAATATCAACAAGCAAACAACAACCTCTCACATCAATTCACTAATATCAACAAACAAACAACAACCTCTCACATCAATTCACTAATATCAACTAACGAACAACAACCTCTCACAACAATTCACTAATATCAACAAACAAACAACAACCTCTCACAACAATTCACTAATATCAACAAACAAACAACAACCTCTCACATCAATTCACTAATATCAACAAACGAACAAAAAACTCTCACATCAATTCACTAATACCAATAGGCAAACAACAATTCACTAATATCAACAAACAAACAACAACCTCTCACAACAATTCACTAATATCAACAAACAAACAACAACCTCTCACACAACAATTCACTAATATCAACAACCTCCCACAACAATTCACTAATATCAACTAACAAACAACAACCTCTCACATCAATTCACTAATATCAACAAAAAAACAACAACCTCTCACATCAATTCACTAATATCAACAAACAAACAACAACCACACACAACAATTCACTAATATCAAAAAACAAACAACAACCTCTCACACAACAATTCACTAATATCAACAAACAAACAACAACCTTTCACAAACAATTCACTAATATCAACAACCTCCCACAACAATTCACTAATATCAACTAACAAACAACAACCTCTCACATCAATTCACTAATATCAACAAAAAAACAACAACCTCTCACATCAATTCACTAATATCAACAAACAAACAACAACCACACACAACAATTCACTAATATCAAAAAACAAACAACAACCTCTCACACAACAATTCACTAATATCAACAAACAAACAACAACCTTTCACAAACAATTCACTAATATCAACAACAAACAACAACCTCTCACAACAATTCACTAATATCAACAAACAAACAACAACCGCTCACACAACAATTCACTAATATCAACAAACGAACAACAACCTCTCACATCATTTTATTAATATCAATAAACAAACAACAACCTCTCACATCAATTCACTGATATCAACAAACGAACAACAACCTCTCACAACAATTTACTAATGTCAACAAACAAACAACAACCTCTCACAACAATTCACTAATATCAACAAACGAACAACAATATCATATTAATTCACTAATATCAACAAGCGAACAACAACCTCTCACATCAATTCACTAATATCAACAAACGAACAACAACCTCTCACATCAATTCACTAATATCAACAAACGAACAAAAAACTCTCACATCAATTCACTAATATCAACAAGCAAACAACAATTCACTAATATCAACAAACAAACAACAACCTCTCACAACAATTTACTAATATCAACAAACAAACAACAACCTCTCACATCAATTCACTAAAATCAACAAACAAACAACAACCTCTCACATCAATTCACTAATATCAACAAACGAACAACAACATCTCACATCAATTCACTAATATCAGCAAACAAACAACAACCTCTCACACAACAATTCACTAATATCAACAAACAAACAACAACCTCTCACATCAATTCACTAATATCAACAAACGAACAACAACATCTCACATCAATTCACTAATATCAGCAAACAAACAACAACCTCTCACACAACAATTCACTAATATCAACAAACAAACAACAACCTCTCACATCAATTCACTAATATCAACAAACGAACAACAACCTCTCACATCAATTCACTAATATCAACAAACAAACAACAACCTCTCACACGACAATTCACTAATATCAACAAACCAACAACAACCTCTCACTTCAATTCACTAATATCAACAAACAAACAACAACCTCTCACACAACAATTCACTAATATCAACAAACGAAAGCAACCTCTCACATCAATTAACTAATATCAACAAACAAACAAAACCTCACACAACAATTCACTAATATCAACAAACAAACAGCAACCTCTCACAACAATTCACTAATATCAACAAACAAACAACAACCTCTCACACATCAATTCACTAATATCAACAAACAAACAACAACCTCTCACACAACAATTCATTAATATCAACAAACGAACAACAACCTCTCACATCAATTCACTAATATCAACAAACAAACAACAACCTCTCACACAACAATTCACTAATATCAACAAACGAACAGCAACCTCTCACATCAATTAACTAATATCAACAAACAAACAAAACCTCACACAACAATTCACTAATATCAACAAACAAACAACAACCTCTCACAACAATTCACTAATATCAAGAAACAAACAACAACCTCTCACACAACAATTCACTAATATCAACAAACGAAAAACAACTTCTCACATCAATTCATTAATATCAATAAACAAACAACAACCTTTCACATCAATTCACTAATATCAAAAAATGAACAACAACCTCTCACATCAATTCACTAATATCAACAAACAAACAACAACCTCTCTCAACAATTCACTAATATCAACAAACAAACAGCAACCTCTCACAACAATTCACTAATATCAACAAACAACAACCTCTCACACAACAATTCACTAATATCAACAAACAAACAACAACCTCTCACAACAATTCACTAATATCAACAAACAAACAACAACCTCTCACAACAATTCACTAATATCAACAAACGAACAACAACCTCTCCCTTTAATTCACTAATATCAACAAACGAACAACAACCTCTCACAACAATTCACTAATATCAACAAACGAACAACAACCTCTCCCTTTAATTCACTAATATCAACAAACGAACAACAACCTCTCACATCAATTCACTAATATCAACAAACGAACAAAAAACTCTCACATCAATTCACTAATATCAACAAGCAAACAGTAATTAACTAATATCAACAAACAAACAACAACCTCTCACACAACAATTCACTAATATCAACAAACAAACAACAAACTCTCACAACAATTCACTAATATCAACAAATAAACAAAAACCTCTCACATCAATTCACTAATATCAACAAACGAACAGCAACCTCTCACACAACAATTCACTAATATCAACAAACAAACAACAACCTCTCACACAACAATTCTCTAATATCAGCAAGCAAACAACAACTTCTCACAACAATTCACTGATATCAACAAATAAACAAACACATCCTCTCACAACAATTCACTAATATCGGCAAGCAAACAACAACTTCTCACAACAATTCACTAATATCAGCAAGCAAACAACAACTTCTCACATCAATTTACTAATATTAACAAACAACAACATCGCACACAACAATTCACTAATATCAACAAACGAACAACAACCTCTCACAACAATTCACTAATATTAACAAACAAACAACAACCTCTCACAACAATTCACTAATATCAGCAAGCAAACAACAACTTCTCACATCAATTCACTAATATTAACAAACAACAACATCGCACACAACAATTCACTAATATCAACAAACGAACAACAACCTCTCACAACAATTCACTAATATCAACAAACGAAAAACAACCTCTCTCACATCAATTCACTAATATCAACAAATAAACAAAAACCTCTCACATCAATTCACTAATATCAACAAACGAACAGCAACCTCTCACACAACAATTCACTAATATCAACAAACAAACAACAACCTCTCACACAACAATTCTCTAATATCAGCAAGCAAACAACAACTTCTCACAACAATTCACTGATATCAACAAATAAACAAACACATCCTCTCACAACAATTCACTAATATCGGCAAGCAAACAACAACTTCTCACAACAATTCACTAATATCAGCAAGCAAACAACAACTTCTCACATCAATTTACTAATATTAACAAACAACAACATCGCACACAACAATTCACTAATATCAACAAACGAACAACAACCTCTCACAACAATTCACTAATATTAACAAACAAACAACAACCTCTCACAACAATTCACTAATATCAGCAAGCAAACAACAACTTCTCACATCAATTCACTAATATTAACAAACAACAACATCGCACACAACAATTCACTAATATCAACAAACGAACAACAACCTCTCACAACAATTCACTAATATCAACAAACGAAAAACAACCTCTCTCACATCAATTCACTAATATTAACAAACAAACAACAACCTCTCACAAAACAATTTACTAATATCAACAAACAAACAACAACCGTTCACAACAATTCACTAATATCAACAAACGAACAACAACCTCTCACAACAATTCACTAATATCAACAAACAAACAACAACCTCTCACATCAATTCACTAATATTAACCAGCAAACAATAATTAACTAATATCAACAAACAAACAACAACCTCTCACACAACAATTCACTAATATCAACAAACAAACAACAACCTCTCACAACAATTCACTAATATCAACAAATAAACAAAAACCTCTCACATCAATTCACTAATATCAACAAACGAACAGGAACCTCTCACACAACAATTAACTAATATCAACAAACAAACAACAACCTCTCACACAACAATTCTCTAATATCAGCAAGCAAACAACAACTTCTCACAACAATTCACTAATATCAACAAATAAACAAACACATCCTCTCACAACAATTCACTAATATCAGCAAGCAAACAACAACTTCTCACAACAATTCACTAATATCAGCAAGCAAACAACAACTTCTCACATCAATTTACTAATATTAACAAACAACAACATCCCACACAACAATTCACTAATATCAACAAACGAACAACAACCTCTCACAACAATTCACTAATATTAACAAACAAACAACAACCTCTCACAACAATTCACTAATATCAGCAAGCAAACAACAACTTCTCACATCAATTCACTAATATTAACAAACAACAACATCGCACACAACAATTCACTAATATCAACAAACGAACAACAACCTCTCACAACAATTCACTAATATCAACAAACAAACAACACCCTCTCACAACAATTCACTAATATCAACAAACGAAAAACAACCTCTCTCACATCAATTCACTAATATTAACAAACAAACAACAACCTCTCACAAAACAATTTACTAATATCAACAAACAAACAACAACCTTTCATAACAATTCACTAATATCAACAAACAAACAACAACCTCTCACAACAATTCACTAATATCAACAAACAAACAAACAACCTCACACACAACAATTCACTAATATCTACAAACAAACAACAACCTCTCACATCAATTCACTAATATTAACAAACAAACAACAACCTCGCACACAACAATTCACTAATATCAACAAACAAACAACAACCTCTCACATCAATTCACTAATATCAACAAACAAACAACAACCTCGCACACAACAATTCACTAATATCAACAAACGAACAAAAACCTCTCACAACAATTCACCAATATCAACAAACAAACAACAACCTCTCACACCACAATTCACTAATATCAACAAACATACAACAACCTCTCACAACAATTCACTAATATCAACAAACACACAACAACCTCTCACACAACAATTCACTAATATTAACAAACAAACAACAACCTCGCACACAACAATTCACTAATATCAACAAACGAACAACAACCTCTCACAACAATTAACTAATATCAACAAACAAACAACAACCTCTCAAACAACAATTCACTAATATCAACAAACAAACAACAACCTCTCACAACAATTCACTAATATCAACAAATAAACAAAAACCTCTCACATCAATTCACTAATATCAACAAACGAACAGGAACCTCTCACACAACAATTAACTAATATCAACAAACAAACAACAACCTCTCACACAACAATTCTCTAATATCAGCAAGCAAACAACAACTTCTCACAACAATTCACTAATATCAACAAATAAACAAACACATCCTCTCACAACAATTCACTAATATCAGCAAGCAAACAACAACTTCTCACAACAATTCACTAATATCAGCAAGCAAACAACAACTTCTCACATCAATTTACTAATATTAACAAACAACAACATCGCACACAACAATTCACTAATATCAACAAACGAACAACAACCTCTCACAACAATTCACTAATATTAACAAACAAACAACAACCTCTCACAACAATTCACTAATATCAGCAAGCAAACAAAAACTTCTCACATCAATTCACTAATATTAACAAACAACAACATCGCACACAACAATTCACTAATATCAACAAACGAACAACAACCTCTCACAACAATTCACTAATATCAACAAACAAACAACACCCTCTCACAACAATTCACTAACATCAACGAACGAAAAACAACCTCTCTCACATCAATTCACTAATATTAACAAACAAACAACAACCTCTCACAAAACAATTTACTAATATCAACAAACAAACAACAACCGTTCACAACAATTCACTAATATCAACAAACGAACAACAACCTCTCACATCAATTCACTAATATTAACCAGCAAACAATAATTAACTAATATCAACAAACAAACAACAACCTCTCACACAACAATTCACTAATATCAACAAACAAACAACAACCTCTCACAACAATTCACTAATATCAACAAATAAACAAAAACCTCTCACATCAATTCACTAATATCAACAAACGAACAGCAACCTCTCACACAACAATTAACTAATATCAACAAACAAACAACAACCTCTCACACAACAATTCTCTAATATCAGCAAGCAAACAACAACTTCTCACAACAATTCACTAATATCAACAAATAAACAAACACATCCTCTCACAACAATTCACTAATATCAGCAAGCAAACAACAACTTCTCACAACAATTCACTAATATCAGCAAGCAAACAACAACTTCTCACATCAATTTACTAATATTAACAAACAACAACATCGCACACAACAATTCACTAATATCAACAAACGAACAACAACCTCTCACAACAATTCACTAATATTAACAAACAAACAACAACCTCTCACAACAATTCACTAATATCAGCAAGCAAACAACAACTTCTCACATCAATTCACTAATATTAACAAACAACAACATCGCACACAACAATTCACTAATATCAACAAACGAACAACAACCTCTCACAACAATTCACTAATATCAACAAACAAACAACACCCTCTCACAACAATTCACTAATATCAACAAACGAAAAACAACCTCTCTCACATCAATTCACTAATATTAACAAACAAACAACAACCTCTCACACAACAATTTACTAATATCAACAAACAAACAACAACCTTTCACAACAATTCACTAATATCAACAAACGAACAACAACCTCTCACAACAATTAACTAATATCAACAAACAAACAACAACCTCTCACATCAATTCACTAATATTAACAAACAAACAACAACCTTTCACAACAATTCACTAATATCAACAAACAAACAACAACCTCTCACAACAATTCACTAATATCAACAAACAAACAACAACCTCACACACAACAATTCACTAATATCAACAAACAAACAACAACCTCTCACAACAATTCACTAATATTAACAAACAAACAACAACCTCTCACAACAATTCACTATTATCAACAAACGAACAACAACCTCTCACAAGAATTCACTAATATCAGCAAGCAAACAACAACCTCTCACATCAATTCACTAATATTAACAAACAAACAACAACCTCGCACACAACTATTCACTAATATCAACAAACGAACAACAACCTCTCACAACAATTCACTAATATCAACAAACAAACAACAACCTCTCACACAACAATTCACTAATATCAACAAACAAACAACAACCTCGCACACAACAATTCACTAATATCAACAAACGAACAACAACCTCTCACAACAATTCACCAATATCAACAAACAAACAACAACCTCTCACACCACAATTCACTAATATCAACAAACATACAACAACCTCTCACAACAATTCACTAATATCAACAAACACACAACAACCTCTCACACAACAATTCACTAATATCAACAAACAAACAACAACTTCTCACACAACAATTCACTAGCATCAACAAACAAACAACAACCTCTCACACAACAATTCACTAATATCAACAATCAAACAACAACCTCTCACACAACAATTCACTAATATCAACAAACAAACAACATCCTTTCACAACAATTCACTAATATCAACAAACGAACAACAACCTCTCACAACAATTCACTAATATCAACAAACAAACAACAACCTCTCACATCAATTCACTAATATTAACAAACAAACAACAACCTCTCACAACAATTCACTAATATCAACAAACAAACAACCACCTCTCACATCAATTCACTAATATTAACAAACAAACAACAACCTCTCACAACAATTCACTAATATCAACAAACAAACAACAACCTCTCACACAACAATTCACTAATATCAACAAACAAACAACAATTTTTCACAACAATTCACTAATATTAACAAACAAACAACAACCTCTCACACAACAATTCACTAATATCAACAAACAAACAACAACCTCTCACACCACAATTCACTAATATCAACAAACAAACAACATCCTTTCACAACAATTCACTAATATCAACAAACAAACAACAACCTCTCACACAACAATTCACTAATATCAACAAACGAACAACAACCTCTCACACAACAATTCACTAATATCAACAAACAAACAACAACCTTTCACAACAATTCACTAATATTAATAAACAAACAACAACCTCTCACAACAATTTACTAATATCAACAAACAAACAACAACCTCTCACAACAATTCACTAATATCAACAAACAAACAACAACCTCTCACACAACAATTCACTAATATCAACAAACGAACAACAACCTCTCACACAACAATTCACTAATATCAACAAACAAACAACAACCTCTCACATCAATTCACTAATATCAACAAACAAACAACAACCTCTCACATCAATTCACTAATATCAACAAACAAACAACAACCTCTCACAACAATTCACTAATATCAACAAACAAACAACAACATCTCGCAACAATTCACTAATATCAACAAACAAACAACAACCTCTCACAACAATTCACTAATATCAACAAACAAACAACAACCTCTCACAACAATTCACCAATATCAACAAACAAACAACAACCTCTCACACCACAATTCACTAATATCAACAAACATACAACAACCTCTCACAACAATTCACTAATATCAACAAACACACAACAACCTCTCACACAACAATTCACTAATATCAACAAACAAACAACAACTTCTCACACAACAATTCACTAGCATCAACAAACAAACAACAACCTCTCACACAACAATTCACTAATATCAACAAACAAACAACAACCTCTCACAAAACAATTCACTAATATCAACAAACAAACAACATCCTTTCACAACAATTCACTAATATCAACAAACGAACAACAACCTCTCACAACAATTCACTAATATCAACAAACAAACAACAACCTCTCACATCAATTCACTAATATTAACAAACAAACAACAACCTCTCACAACAATTCACTAATATCAACAAACAAACAACCACCTCTCACATCAATTCACTAATATTAACAATCAAACAACAACCTCTCACAACAATTCACTAACATCAACAAACAAACAACAACCTCTCACACAACAATTCACTAATATCAACAAACAAACAACAACCTTTCACAACAATTCACTAATATTAACAAACAAACAACAACCTCTCACAACAATTCACTAATATCAACAAACAAACAACAACCTCTCACAACAATTCACTAATATCAACAAACAAACAACAACCTCTCACACAACAATTCACTAATATCAACAAACGAATAACAACCTCTCACACATCAATTCACTAATATCAACAAACAAACAACAACCTTTCACACATCAATTCACTAATATCAACAAACAAATAACAACCTCTCACACAACAATTTACTAATATCAACAAACAAACAACAACCTTTCACAACAATTCACTAATATCAACAAACGAACAACAACCTCTCACAACAATTAACTAATATCAACAAACAAACAACAACCTCTCACATCAATTCACTAATATTAACAAACAAACAACAACCTCTCACAACAATTCACTAATATCAACAAACAAACAACAACCTCTCACAACAATTCACTAATATCAACAAACAAACAACAACCTCACACACAACAATTCACTAATATCAACAAACAAACAACAACCTCTCACAACAATTCACTAATATTAACAAACAAACAACAACCTCTCACAACAATTCACTAATATCAACAAACAAACAACAACCTCTCACAACAATTCACTAATATCAACAAACAAACAACAACCTCTCACACAACAATTCACTAATATCAACAAACGAATAACAACCTCTCACACAACAATTCACCAATATCAACAAACAAACAACAACCTCTCACACCACAATTCACTAATATCAACAAACATACAACAACCTCTCACAACAATTCACTAATATCAACAAACAAACAACAACCTCTCACACAACAATTCACTAATATCAACAAACAAACAACAACTTCTCACACAACAATTCACTAATATCAACAAACAAACAACAACCTCTCACACAACAATTCACTAATATCAACAAACAAACAACAACCTCTCACAAAACAATTCACTAATATCAACAAACAAACAACATCCTTTCACAACAATTCACTAATATCAACAAACGAACAACAACCTCTCACAACAATTCACTAATATCAACAAACAAACAACAACCTCTCACATCAATTCACTAATATTAACAAACAAACAACAACCTCTCACAACAATTCACTAATATCAACAAACAAACAACCACCTCTCACATCAATTCACTAATATTAACAAACAAACAACAACCTCTCACAACAATTCACTAACATCAACAAACAAACAACAACCTTTCACAACAATTCACTAATATTAACAAACAAACAACAACCTCTCACAACAATTCACTAATATCAACAAACAAACAACAACCTCTCACAACAATTCACTAATATCAACAAACAAACAACAACCTCTCACACAACAATTCACTAATATCAACAAACGAATAACAACCTCTCACACATCAATTCACTAATATCAACAAACAAACAACAACCTTTCACACATCAATTCACTAATATCAACAAACAAACAACAACCTCTCACACAACAATTTACTAATATCAACAAACAAACAACAACCTTTCACAACAATTCACTAATATCAACAAACGAACAACAACCTCTCACAACAATTAACTAATATCAACAAACAAACAACAACCTCTCACATCAATTCACTAATATTAACAAACAAACAACAACCTCTCACAACAATTCACTAATATCAACAAACAAACAACAACCTCTCACAACAATTCACTAATATCAACAAACAAACAACAACCTCACACACAACAATTCACTAATATCAACAAACAAACAACAACCTCTCACAACAATTCACTAATATTAACAAACAAACAACAACCTCTCACAACAATTCACTATTATCAACAAACGAACAACAACCTCTCACAAGAATTCACTAATATCAGCAAGCAAACAACAACCTCTCACATCAATTCACTAATATTAACAAACAAACAACAACCTCGCACACAACAATTCACTAATATCAACAAACGAACAACAACCTCTCACAACAATTCACTAATATCAACAAACAAACAACAACCTCTCACACAACAATTCACTAATATCAACAAACAAACAACAACCTCGCACACAACAATTCACTAGCACCAACAAACAAACAACAACCTCTCACACAACAATTCACTAATATCAACAAACAAACAACAACCTCTCACAAAACAATTCACTAATATCAACAAACAAACAACATCCTTTCACAACAATTCACTAATATCAACAAACGAACAACAACCTCTCACAACAATTCACTAATATCAACAAACAAACAACAACCTCTCACATCAATTCACTAATATTAACAAACAAACAACAACCTCTCACAACAATTCACTAACATCAACAAACAAACAACAACCTCTCACATCAATTCACTAATATTAACAAACAAACAACAACCTCGCACACAACTATTCACTAATATCAACAAACGAACAACAACCTCTCACAACAATTCACTAATATCAACAAACAAACAACAACCTCTCACACAACAATTCACTAATATCAACAAACAAACAACAACCTCGCACACAACAATTCACTAATATCAACAAACGAACAACAACCTCTCACAACAATTCACCAATATCAACAAACAAACAACAACCTCTCACACCACAATTCACTAATATCAACAAACATACAACAACCTCTCACAACAATTCACTAATATCAACAAACACACAACAACCTCTCACACAACAATTCACTAATATCAACAAACAAACAACAACTTCTCACACAACAATTCACTAGCATCAACAAACAAACAACAACCTCTCACACAACAATTCACTAATATCAACAATCAAACAACAACCTCTCACACAACAATTCACTAATATCAACAAACAAACAACATCCTTTCACAACAATTCACTAATATCAACAAACGAACAACAACCTCTCACAACAATTCACTAATATCAACAAACAAACAACAACCTCTCACATCAATTCACTAATATTAACAAACAAACAACAACCTCTCACAACAATTCACTAATATCAACAAACAAACAACCACCTCTCACATCAATTCACTAATATTAACAAACAAACAACAACCTCTCACAACAATTCACTAATATCAACAAACAAACAACAACCTCTCACACAACAATTCACTAATATCAACAAACAAACAACAATTTTTCACAACAATTCACTAATATTAACAAACAAACAACAACCTCTCACACAACAATTCACTAATATCAACAAACAAACAACAACCTCTCACACCACAATTCACTAATATCAACAAACAAACAACATCCTTTCACAACAATTCACTAATATCAACAAACAAACAACAACCTCTCACACAACAATTCACTAATATCAACAAACGAACAACAACCTCTCACACAACAATTCACTAATATCAACAAACAAACAACAACCTTTCACAACAATTCACTAATATTAATAAACAAACAACAACCTCTCACAACAATTTACTAATATCAACAAACAAACAACAACCTCTCACAACAATTCACTAATATCAACAAACAAACAACAACCTCTCACACAACAATTCACTAATATCAACAAACGAACAACAACCTCTCACACAACAATTCACTAATATCAACAAACAAACAACAACCTCTCACATCAATTCACTAATATCAACAAACAAACAACAACCTCTCACATCAATTCACTAATATCAACAAACAAACAACAACCTCTCACAACAATTCACTAATATCAACAAACAAACAACAACATCTCGCAACAATTCACTAATATCAACAAACAAACAACAACCTCTCACAACAATTCACTAATATCAACAAACAAACAACAACCTCTCACAACAATTCACCAATATCAACAAACAAACAACAACCTCTCACACCACAATTCACTAATATCAACAAACATACAACAACCTCTCACAACAATTCACTAATATCAACAAACACACAACAACCTCTCACACAACAATTCACTAATATCAACAAACAAACAACAACTTCTCACACAACAATTCACTAGCATCAACAAACAAACAACAACCTCTCACACAACAATTCACTAATATCAACAAACAAACAACAACCTCTCACAAAACAATTCACTAATATCAACAAACAAACAACATCCTTTCACAACAATTCACTAATATCAACAAACGAACAACAACCTCTCACAACAATTCACTAATATCAACAAACAAACAACAACCTCTCACATCAATTCACTAATATTAACAAACAAACAACAACCTCTCACAACAATTCACTAATATCAACAAACAAACAACCACCTCTCACATCAATTCACTAATATTAACAATCAAACAACAACCTCTCACAACAATTCACTAACATCAACAAACAAACAACAACCTCTCACACAACAATTCACTAATATCAACAAACAAACAACAACCTTTCACAACAATTCACTAATATTAACAAACAAACAACAACCTCTCACAACAATTCACTAATATCAACAAACAAACAACAACCTCTCACAACAATTCACTAATATCAACAAACAAACAACAACCTCTCACACAACAATTCACTAATATCAACAAACGAATAACAACCTCTCACACATCAATTCACTAATATCAACAAACAAACAACAACCTTTCACACATCAATTCACTAATATCAACAAACAAATAACAACCTCTCACACAACAATTTACTAATATCAACAAACAAACAACAACCTTTCACAACAATTCACTAATATCAACAAACGAACAACAACCTCTCACAACAATTAACTAATATCAACAAACAAACAACAACCTCTCACATCAATTCACTAATATTAACAAACAAACAACAACCTCTCACAACAATTCACTAATATCAACAAACAAACAACAACCTCTCACAACAATTCACTAATATCAACAAACAAACAACAACCTCACACACAACAATTCACTAATATCAACAAACAAACAACAACCTCTCACAACAATTCACTAATATTAACAAACAAACAACAACCTCTCACAACAATTCACTAATATCAACAAACAAACAACAACCTCTCACAACAATTCACTAATATCAACAAACAAACAACAACCTCTCACACAACAATTCACTAATATCAACAAACGAATAACAACCTCTCACACAACAATTCACCAATATCAACAAACAAACAACAACCTCTCACACCACAATTCACTAATATCAACAAACATACAACAACCTCTCACAACAATTCACTAATATCAACAAACAAACAACAACCTCTCACACAACAATTCACTAATATCAACAAACAAACAACAACTTCTCACACAACAATTCACTAATATCAACAAACAAACAACAACCTCTCACACAACAATTCACTAATATCAACAAACAAACAACAACCTCTCACAAAACAATTCACTAATATCAACAAACAAACAACATCCTTTCACAACAATTCACTAATATCAACAAACGAACAACAACCTCTCACAACAATTCACTAATATCAACAAACAAACAACAACCTCTCACATCAATTCACTAATATTAACAAACAAACAACAACCTCTCACAACAATTCACTAATATCAACAAACAAACAACCACCTCTCACATCAATTCACTAATATTAACAAACAAACAACAACCTCTCACAACAATTCACTAACATCAACAAACAAACAACAACCTTTCACAACAATTCACTAATATTAACAAACAAACAACAACCTCTCACAACAATTCACTAATATCAACAAACAAACAACAACCTCTCACAACAATTCACTAATATCAACAAACAAACAACAACCTCTCACACAACAATTCACTAATATCAACAAACGAATAACAACCTCTCACACATCAATTCACTAATATCAACAAACAAACAACAACCTTTCACACATCAATTCACTAATATCAACAAACAAACAACAACCTCTCACACAACAATTTACTAATATCAACAAACAAACAACAACCTTTCACAACAATTCACTAATATCAACAAACGAACAACAACCTCTCACAACAATTAACTAATATCAACAAACAAACAACAACCTCTCACATCAATTCACTAATATTAACAAACAAACAACAACCTCTCACAACAATTCACTAATATCAACAAACAAACAACAACCTCTCACAACAATTCACTAATATCAACAAACAAACAACAACCTCACACACAACAATTCACTAATATCAACAAACAAACAACAACCTCTCACAACAATTCACTAATATTAACAAACAAACAACAACCTCTCACAACAATTCACTATTATCAACAAACGAACAACAACCTCTCACAAGAATTCACTAATATCAGCAAGCAAACAACAACCTCTCACATCAATTCACTAATATTAACAAACAAACAACAACCTCGCACACAACAATTCACTAATATCAACAAACGAACAACAACCTCTCACAACAATTCACTAATATCAACAAACAAACAACAACCTCTCACACAACAATTCACTAATATCAACAAACAAACAACAACCTCGCACACAACAATTCACTAGCACCAACAAACAAACAACAACCTCTCACACAACAATTCACTAATATCAACAAACAAACAACAACCTCTCACAAAACAATTCACTAATATCAACAAACAAACAACATCCTTTCACAACAATTCACTAATATCAACAAACGAACAACAACCTCTCACAACAATTCACTAATATCAACAAACAAACAACAACCTCTCACATCAATTCACTAATATTAACAAACAAACAACAACCTCTCACAACAATTCACTAACATCAACAAACAAACAACAACCTCTCACACAACAATTCACTAATATCAACAAACAAACAACAACCTTTCACAACAATTCACTAATATTAACAAACAAACAACAACCTCTCACAACAATTCACTAATATCAACAAACAAACAACAACCTCTCACAACAATTCACTAATATCAACAAACAAACAACAACCTCTCACACAACAATTCACTAATATCAACAAACGAATAACAACCTCTCACACAACAATTCACTAATATCAACAAACAAACAACAACCTCTCACATCAATTCACTAATATCAACAAACAAACAACAACCTCTCACACATCAATTCACTAATATCAACAAACAAACAACAACCTTTCACACATCAATTCACTAATATCAACAAACAAACAACAACCTCTCACATCAATTCACTAATATCAACAAACAAACAACAACCTCTCACATCAATTCACTAATATCAACAAACAAACAACAACCTTTCACACATCAATTCACTAATATCAACAAACAAACAACAACCTCTCACATCAATTCACTAATATCAACAAACAAACAACAACCTCACACAACAATTCACTAATATCAACAAACAAACAACAACCTCTCACATCAATTCACTAATATCAACAAACAAACAACAACCTTTCACACAACAATTCACTAATATCAACAAACGAACAACAACCTCTCACACAACAATTTACTAATATCAACAAACAAACAACAACCTTTCACAACAATTCACTAATATCAACAAACGAACAACAACCTCTCACAACAATTAACTAATATCAACAAACAAACAACAACCTCTCACATCAATTCACTAATATTAACAAACAAACAACAACCTCTCACAACAATTCACTAATATCAACAAACAAACAACAACCTCTCACAACAATTCACTAATATCAACAAACAAACAACAACCTCACACACAACAATTCACTAATATCAACAAACAAACAACAACCTTTCACAACAATTCACTAATATTAACAAACAAACAACAACCTCTCACAACAATTCACTATTATCAACAAACGAACAACAACCTCTCACAAGAATTCACTAATATCAGCAAGCAAACAACAACCTCTCACATCAATTCACTAATATTAACAAACAAACAACAACCTCGCACACAACTATTCACTAATATCAACAAACGAACAACAACCTCTCACAACAATTCACTAATATCAACAAACAAACAACAACCTCTCACACAACAATTCACTAATATCAACAAACAAACAACAACCTCGCACACAACAATTCACTAATATCAACAAACGAACAACAACCTCTCACAACAATTCACCAATATCAACAAACAAACAACAACCTCTCACACCACAATTCACTAATATCAACAAACATACAACAACCTCTCACAACAATTCACTAATATCAACAAACACACAACAACCTCTCACACAACAATTCACTAATATCAACAAACAAACAACAACTTCTCACACAACAATTCACTAGCATCAACAAACAAACAACAACCTCTCACACAACAATTCACTAATATCAACAAACAAACAACAACCTCTCACACAACAATTCACTAATATCAACAAACAAACAACATCCTTTCACAACAATTCACTAATATCAACAAACGAACAACAACCTCTCACAACAATTCACTAATATCAACAAAAAAACAACAACCTCTCACATCAATTCACTAATATTAACAAACAAACAACAACCTCTCACAACAATTCACTAATATCAACAAACAAACAACCACCTCTCACATCAATTCACTAATATTAATAAACAAACAACAACCTCTCACAACAATTCACTAATATCAACAAACAAACAACAACCTCTCACACAACAATTCACTAATATCAAGAAACAAACAACAATTTTTCACAACAATTCACTAATATTAACAAACAAACAACAACCTCTCACACAACAATTCACTAATATCAACAAACAAACAACAACCTCTCACACCACAATTCACTAATATCAATAAACAAACAACATCCTTTCACAACAATTCACTAATATCAACAAACAAACAACAACCTCTCACACAACAATTCACTAATATCAACAAACGAACAACAACCTCTCACACAACAATTCACTAATATCAACAAACAAACAACAACCTTTCACAACAATTCACTAATATTAACAAACAAACAACAACCTCTCACAGCAATTTACTAATATCAACAAACAAACAACAACCTCTCACAACAATTCACTAATATCAACAAACAAACAACAACCTCTCACACAACAATTCACTAATATCAACAAACGAACAACAACCTCTCACACAACAATTCACTAATATCAACAAATAAACAACAACCTCTCACATCAATTCACTAATATCAACAAACAAACAACAACCTCTCACATCAATTCACTAATATCAACAAACAAACAACAACCTCTCACAACAATTCACTAATATCAACAAACAAACAACAACATCTCGCAACAATTCACTAATATCAACAAACAAACAACAACCTCTCACAACAATTCACTAATATCAACAAACAAACAACAACCTCTCACAACAATTCACCAATATCAACAAACAAACAACAACCTCTCACACCACAATTCACTAATATCAACAAACATACAACAACCTCTCACAACAATTCACTAATATCAACAAACACACAACAACCTCTCACACAACAATTCACTAATATCAACAAACAAACAACAACTTCTCACACAACAATTCACTAGTATCAACAAACAAACAACAACCTCTCACACATCAATTCACTAATATCAACAAACAAACAACAACCTCTCACAAAACAATTCACTAATATCAACAAACAAACAACATCCTTTCACAACAATTCACTAATATCAACAAACGAACAACAACCTCTCACAACAATTCACTAATATCAACAAACAAACAACAACCTCTCACATCAATTCACTAATATTAACAAACAAACAACAACCTCTCACAACAATTCACTAATATCAACAAACAAACAACCACCTCTCACATTAATTCACTAATATTAACAAACAAACAACAACCTCTCACAACAATTCACTAACATCAACAAACAAACAACAACCTCTCACACAACAATTCACTAATATCAACAAACAAACAACAACCTTTCACAACAATTCTTTAATATTAACAAACAAACAACAACCTCTCACAACAATTCACTAATATCAACAAACAAACAACAACCTCTCACAACAATTCACTAATATCAACAAACAAACAACAACCTCTCACACAACAATTCACTAATATCAACAAACGAATAACAACCTCTCACACATCAATTCACTAATATCAACAAACAAACAACAACCTTTCACACATCAATTCACTAATATTAACAAACAAACAACAACCTCTCACACAACAATTTACTAATATCAACAAACAAACAACAACCTTTCACAACAATTCACTAATATCAACAAACGAACAACAACCTCTCACAACAATTAACTAATATCAACAAACAAACAACAACCTCTCACATCAATTCACTAATATCAACAAACAAACAACAACCTCTCACATCAATTCACTAATATCAACAAACAAACAACAACCTCTCACAACAATTCACTAATATCAACAAACAAACAACAACATCTCGCAACAATTCACTAATATCAACAAACAAACAACAACCTCTCACAACAATTCACTAATATCAACAAACAAACAACAACCTCTCACAACAATTCACCAATATCAACAAATAAACAACAACCTCTCACACCACAATTCACTAATATCAACAAACATACAACAACCTCTCACAACAATTCACTAATATCAACAAACACACAACAACCTCTCACACAACAATTCACTAATATCAACAAACAAACAACAACTTCTCACACAACAATTCACTAGCATCAACAAACAAACAACAACCTCTCACACAACAATTCACTAATATCAACAAACAAACAACAACCTCTCACAAAACAATTCACTAATATCAACAAACAAACAACATCCTTTCACAACAATTCACTAATATCAACAAACGAACAACAACCTCTCACAACAATTCACTAATATCAACAAACAAACAACAACCTCTCACATCAATTCACTAATATTAACAAACAAACAACAACCTCTCACAACAATTCACTAATATCAACAAACAAACAACCACCTCTCACATCAATTCACTAATATTAACAAACAAACAACAACCTCTCACAACAATTCACTAACATCAACAAACAAACAACAACCTCTCACACAACAATTCACTAATATCAACAAACAAACAACAACCTTTCACAACAATTCACTAATATTAACAAACAAACAACAACCTCTCACAACAATTCACTAATATCAACAAACAAACAACAACCTCTCACAACAATTCACTAATATCAACAAACAAACAACAACCTCTCACACAACAATTCACTAATATCAACAAACGAATAACAACCTCTCACACATCAATTCACTAATATCAACAAACAAACAACAACCTTTCACACATCAATTCACTAATATCAACAAACAAATAACAACCTCTCACACAACAATTTACTAATATCAACAAACAAACAACAACCTTTCACAACAATTCACTAATATCAACAAACGAACAACAACCTCTCACAACAATTCACTAATATCAACAAACAAACAACAACCTCTCACATCAATTCACTAATATTAACAAACAAACAACAACCTCTCACAACAATTCACTAATATCAACAAACAAACAACAACCTCTCACAACAATTCACTAATATCAACAAACAAACAACAACCTCACACACAACAATTCATTAATATCAACAAACAAACAACAACCTCTCACAACAATTCACTAATATTAACAAACAAACAACAACCTCTCACAACAATTCACTAATATCAACAAACAAACAACAACCTCTCACAACAATTCACTAATATCAACAAACAAACAACAACCTCTCACACAACAATTCACTAATATCAACAAATGAATAACAACCTCTCACACAACAATTCACTAATATCAACAAACAAACAACAACCTCTCACACCACAATTCACTAATATCAACAAACATACAACAACCTCTCACAACAATTCACTAATATCAACAAACACACAACAACCTCTCACACAACAATTCACTAATATCAACAAACAAACAACAACCTCTCACACAACAATTCACTAATATCAACAAACAAACAACAACCTCTCACAAAACAATTCACTAATATCAACAAACAAACAACATCCTTTCACAACAATTCACTAATATCAACAAACGAACAACAACCTCTCACAACAATTCACTAATATCAACAAACAAACAACAACCTCTCATATCAATTCACTAATATTAACAAACAAACAACAACCTCTCACAACAATTCACTAATATCAACAAACAAACAACCACCTCTCACATCAATTCACTAATATTAACAAACAAACAACAACCTCTCACAACAATTCACTAACATCAACAAACAAACAACAACCTCTCACACAACAATTCACTAATATCAACAAACAAACAACAACCTTTCACAACAATTCACTAATATTAACAAACAAACAACAACCTCTCACAACAATTCACTAATATCAACAAACAAACAACAACCTCTCACAACAATTCACTAATATTAACAAACAAACAACAACCTCTCACAACAATTCACTAATATCAACAAACAAACAACAACCTCTCACAACAATTCACTAATATCAACAAACAAACAACAACCTCTCACACAACAATTCACTAATATCAACAAACGAATAACAACCTCTCACACAACAATTCACCAATATCAACAAACAAACAACAACCTCTCACACCACAATTCACTAATATCAACAAACATACAACAACCTCTCACAACAATTCACTAATATCAACAAACAAACAACAACCTCTCACACAACAATTCACTAATATCAACAAACAAACAACAACTTCTCACACAACAATTCACTAATATCAACAAAAAAACAACAACCTCTCACACAACAATTCACTAATATCAACAAACAAACAACAACCTCTCACAAAACAATTCACTAATATCAACAAACAAACAACATCCTTTCACAACAATTCACTAATATCAACAAACGAACAACAACCTCTCACAACAATTCACTAATATCAACAAACAAACAACAACCTCTCACATCAATTCACTAATATTAACAAACAAACAACAACCTCTCACAACAATTCACTAATATCAACAAACAAACAACCACCTCTCACATCAATTCACTAATATTAACAAACAAACAACAACCTCTCACAACAATTCACTAACATCAACAAACAAACAACAACCTTTCACAACAATTCACTAATATTAACAAACAAACAACAACCTCTCACAACAATTCACTAATATCAACAAACAAACAACAACCTCTCACAACAATTCACTAATATCAACAAACAAACAACAACCTCTCACACAACAATTCACTAATATCAACAAACGAATAACAACCTCTCACACATCAATTCACTAATATCAACAAACAAACAACAACCTTTCACACATCAATTCACTAATATCAACAAACAAACAACAACCTCTCACACAACAATTTACTAATATCAACAAACAAACAACAACCTTTCACAACAATTCACTAATATCAACAAACGAACAACAACCTCTCACAACAATTAACTAATATCAACAAACAAACAACAACCTCTCACATCAATTCACTAATATTAACAAACAAACAACAACCTCTCACAACAATTCACTAATATCAACAAACAAACAACAACCTCTCACAACAATTCACTAATATCAACAAACAAACAACAACCTCACACACAACAATTCACTAATATCAACAAACAAACAACAACCTCTCACAACAATTCACTAATATTAACAAACAAACAACAACCTCTCACAACAATTCACTATTATCAACAAACGAACAACAACCTCTCACAAGAATTCACTAATATCAGCAAGCAAACAACAACCTCTCACATCAATTCACTAATATTAACAAACAAACAACAACCTCGCACACAACAATTCACTAATATCAACAAACGAACAACAACCTCTCACAACAATTCACTAATATCAACAAACAAACAACAACCTCTCACACAACAATTCACTAATATCAACAAACAAACAACAACCTCGCACACAACAATTCACTAGCACCAACAAACAAACAACAACCTCTCACACAACAATTCACTAATATCAACAAACAAACAACAACCTCTCACAAAACAATTCACTAATATCAACAAACAAACAACATCCTTTCACAACAATTCACTAATATCAACAAACGAACAACAACCTCTCACAACAATTCACTAATATCAACAAACAAACAACAACCTCTCACATCAATTCACTAATATTAACAAACAAACAACAACCTCTCACAACAATTCACTAACATCAACAAACAAACAACAACCTCTCACACAACAATTCACTAATATCAACAAACAAACAACAACCTTTCACAACAATTCACTAATATTAACAAACAAACAACAACCTCTCACAACAATTCACTAATATCAACAAACAAACAACAACCTCTCACAACAATTCACTAATATCAACAAACAAACAACAACCTCTCACACAACAATTCACTAATATCAACAAACGAATAACAACCTCTCACACAACAATTCACTAATATCAACAAACAAACAACAACCTCTCACATCAATTCACTAATATCAACAAACAAACAACAACCTCTCACACATCAATTCACTAATATCAACAAACAAACAACAACCTTTCACACATCAATTCACTAATATCAACAAACAAACAACAACCTCTCACATCAATTCACTAATATCAACAAACAAACAACAACCTCTCACATCAATTCACTAATATCAACAAACAAACAACAACCTTTCACACATCAATTCACTAATATCAACAAACAAACAACAACCTCTCACATCAATTCACTAATATCAACAAACAAACAACAACCTCACACAACAATTCACTAATATCAACAAACAAACAACAACCTCTCACATCAATTCACTAATATCAACAAACAAACAACAACCTTTCACACAACAATTCACTAATATCAACAAACGAACAACAACCTCTCACACAACAATTTACTAATATCAACAAACAAACAACAACCTTTCACAACAATTCACTAATATCAACAAACGAACAACAACCTCTCACAACAATTAACTAATATCAACAAACAAACAACAACCTCTCACATCAATTCACTAATATTAACAAACAAACAACAACCTCTCACAACAATTCACTAATATCAACAAACAAACAACAACCTCTCACAACAATTCACTAATATCAACAAACAAACAACAACCTCACACACAACAATTCACTAATATCAACAAACAAACAACAACCTCTCACAACAATTCACTAATATCAACAAACAAACAACAACCTCACACACAACAATTCACTAATATCAACAAACGAACAACAACCTCTCACACATCAATTCACTAATATCAACAAACAAACAACAACCTCTCACAACAATTCACTAATATTAACAAACAAACAACAACCTCTCACAACAATTCACTATTATCAACAAACGAACAACAACCTCTCACAAGAATTCACTAATATCAGCAAGCAAACAACAACCTCTCACATCAATTCACTAATATTAACAAACAAACAACAACCTCGCACACAACTATTCACTAATATCAACAAACGAACAACAACCTCTCACAACAATTCACTAATATCAACAAACAAACAACAACCTCTCACACAACAATTCACTAATATCAACAAACAAACAACAACCTCGCACACAACAATTCACTAATATCAACAAACGAACAACAACCTCTCACAACAATTCACCAATATCAACAAACAAACAACAACCTCTCACACCACAATTCACTAATATCAACAAACATACAACAACCTCTCACAACAATTCACTAATATCAACAAACACACAACAACCTCTCACACAACAATTCACTAATATCAACAAACAAACAACAACTTCTCACACAACAATTCACTAGCATCAACAAACAAACAACAACCTCTCACACAACAATTCACTAATATCAACAAACAAACAACAACCTCTCACACAACAATTCACTAATATCAACAAACAAACAACATCCTTTCACAACAATTCACTAATATCAACAAACGAACAACAACCTCTCACAACAATTCACTAATATCAACAAAAAAACAACAACCTCTCACATCAATTCACTAATATTAACAAACAAACAACAACCTCTCACAACAATTCACTAATATCAACAAACAAACAACCACCTCTCACATCAATTCACTAATATTAATAAACAAACAACAACCTCTCACAACAATTCACTAATATCAACAAACAAACAACAACCTCTCACACAACAATTCACTAATATCAAGAAACAAACAACAATTTTTCACAACAATTCACTAATATTAACAAACAAACAACAACCTCTCACACAACAATTCACTAATATCAACAAACAAACAACAACCTCTCACACCACAATTCACTAATATCAATAAACAAACAACATCCTTTCACAACAATTCACTAATATCAACAAACAAACAACAACCTCTCACACAACAATTCACTAATATCAACAAACGAACAACAACCTCTCACACAACAATTCACTAATATCAACAAACAAACAACAACCTTTCACAACAATTCACTAATATTAACAAACAAACAACAACCTCTCACAGCAATTTACTAATATCAACAAACAAACAACAACCTCTCACAACAATTCACTAATATCAACAAACAAACAACAACCTCTCACACAACAATTCACTAATATCAACAAACGAACAACAACCTCTCACACAACAATTCACTAATATCAACAAATAAACAACAACCTCTCACATCAATTCACTAATATCAACAAACAAACAACAACCTCTCACATCAATTCACTAATATCAACAAACAAACAACAACCTCTCACAACAATTCACTAATATCAACAAACAAACAACAACATCTCGCAACAATTCACTAATATCAACAAACAAACAACAACCTCTCACAACAATTCACTAATATCAACAAACAAACAACAACCTCTCACAACAATTCACCAATATCAACAAACAAACAACAACCTCTCACACCACAATTCACTAATATCAACAAACATACAACAACCTCTCACAACAATTCACTAATATCAACAAACACACAACAACCTCTCACACAACAATTCACTAATATCAACAAACAAACAACAACTTCTCACACAACAATTCACTAGTATCAACAAACAAACAACAACCTCTCACACATCAATTCACTAATATCAACAAACAAACAACAACCTCTCACAAAACAATTCACTAATATCAACAAACAAACAACATCCTTTCACAACAATTCACTAATATCAACAAACGAACAACAACCTCTCACAACAATTCACTAATATCAACAAACAAACAACAACCTCTCACATCAATTCACTAATATTAACAAACAAACAACAACCTCTCACAACAATTCACTAATATCAACAAACAAACAACCACCTCTCACATTAATTCACTAATATTAACAAACAAACAACAACCTCTCACAACAATTCACTAACATCAACAAACAAACAACAACCTCTCACACAACAATTCACTAATATCAACAAACAAACAACAACCTTTCACAACAATTCTTTAATATTAACAAACAAACAACAACCTCTCACAACAATTCACTAATATCAACAAACAAACAACAACCTCTCACAACAATTCACTAATATCAACAAACAAACAACAACCTCTCACACAACAATTCACTAATATCAACAAACGAATAACAACCTCTCACACATCAATTCACTAATATCAACAAACAAACAACAACCTTTCACACATCAATTCACTAATATTAACAAACAAACAACAACCTCTCACACAACAATTTACTAATATCAACAAACAAACAACAACCTTTCACAACAATTCACTAATATCAACAAACGAACAACAACCTCTCACAACAATTAACTAATATCAACAAACAAACAACAACCTCTCACATCAATTCACTAATATCAACAAACAAACAACAACCTCTCACATCAATTCACTAATATCAACAAACAAACAACAACCTCTCACAACAATTCACTAATATCAACAAACAAACAACAACATCTCGCAACAATTCACTAATATCAACAAACAAACAACAACCTCTCACAACAATTCACTAATATCAACAAACAAACAACAACCTCTCACAACAATTCACCAATATCAACAAACAAACAACAACCTCTCACACCACAATTCACTAATATCAACAAACATACAACAACCTCTCACAACAATTCACTAATATCAACAAACACACAACAACCTCTCACACAACAATTCACTAATATCAACAAACAAACAACAACTTCTCACACAACAATTCACTAGCATCAACAAACAAACAACAACCTCTCACACAACAATTCACTAATATCAACAAACAAACAACAACCTCTCACAAAACAATTCACTAATATCAACAAACAAACAACATCCTTTCACAACAATTCACTAATATCAACAAACGAACAACAACCTCTCACAACAATTCACTAATATCAACAAACAAACAACAACCTCTCACATCAATTCACTAATATTAACAAACAAACAACAACCTCTCACAACAATTCACTAATATCAACAAACAAACAACCACCTCTCACATCAATTCACTAATATTAACAAACAAACAACAACCTCTCACAACAATTCACTAACATCAACAAACAAACAACAACCTCTCACACAACAATTCACTAATATCAACAAACAAACAACAACCTTTCACAACAATTCACTAATATTAACAAACAAACAACAACCTCTCACAACAATTCACTAATATCAACAAACAAACAACAACCTCTCACAACAATTCACTAATATCAACAAACAAACAACAACCTCTCACACAACAATTCACTAATATCAACAAACGAATAACAACCTCTCACACATCAATTCACTAATATCAACAAACAAACAACAACCTTTCACACATCAATTCACTAATATCAACAAACAAATAACAATCTCTCACACAACAATTTACTAATATCAACAAACAAACAACAACCTTTCACAACAATTCACTAATATCAACAAACGAACAACAACCTCTCACAACAATTAACTAATATCAACAAACAAACAACAACCTCTCACATCAATTCACTAATATTAACAAACAAACAACAACCTCTCACAACAATTCACTAATATCAACAAACAAACAACAACCTCTCACAACAATTCACTAATATCAACAAACAAACAACAACCTCACACACAACAATTCATTAATATCAACAAACAAACAACAACCTCTCACAACAATTCACTAATATTAACAAACAAACAACAACCTCTCACAACAATTCACTAATATCAACAAACAAACAACAACCTCTCACAACAATTCACTAATATCAACAAACAAACAACAACCTCTCACACAACAATTCACTAATATCAACAAACGAATAACAACCTCTCACACAACAATTCACTAATATCAACAAACAAACAACAACCTCTCACACCACAATTCACTAATATCAACAAACATACAACAACCTCTCACAACAATTCACTAATATCAACAAACACACAACAACCTCTCACACAACAATTCACTAATATCAACAAACAAACAACAACCTCTCACACAACAATTCACTAATATCAACAAACAAACAACAACCTCTCACAAAACAATTCACTAATATCAACAAACAAACAACATCCTTTCACAACAATTCACTAATATCAACAAACGAACAACAACCTCTCACAACAATTCACTAATATCAACAAACAAACAACAACCTCTCATATCAATTCACTAATATTAACAAACAAACAACAACCTCTCACAACAATTCACTAATATCAACAAACAAACAACCACCTCTCACATCAATTCACTAATATTAACAAACAAACAACAACCTCTCACAACAATTCACTAACATCAACAAACAAACAACAACCTCTCACACAACAATTCACTAATATCAACAAACAAACAACAACCTTTCACAACAATTCACTAATATTAACAAACAAACAACAACCTCTCACAACAATTCACTAATATCAACAAACAAACAACAACCTCTCACAACAATTCACTAATATCAACAAACAAACAACAACCTCTCACACAACAATTCACTAATATCAACAAACGAATAACAACCTCTCACACATCAATTCACTAATATCAACAAACAAACAACAACCTTTCACACATCAATTCACTAATATCAACAAACAAACAACAACCTCTCACACAACAATTTACTAATATCAACAAACAAACAACAACCTTTCACAACAATTCACTAATATCAACAAACGAACAACAACCTCTCACAACAATTAACTAATATCAACAAAAAAACAACAACCTCTCACATCAATTCACTAATATTAACAAACAAACAACAACCTCTCACAACAATTCACTAATATCAACAAACAAACAACAACCTCTCACAACAATTCACTAATATCAACAAACAAACAACAACCTCACACACAACAATTCACTAATATCAACAAACAAACAACAACCTCTCACAACAATTCACTAATATTAACAAACAAACAACAACCTCTCACAACAATTCACTATTATCAACAAACGAACAACAACCTCTCACAAGAATTCACTAATATCAGCAAGCAAACAACAACCTCTCACATCAATTCACTAATATTAACAAACAAACAACAACCTCGCACACAACAATTCACTAATATCAACAAACGAACAACAACCTCTCACAACAATTCACTAATATCAACAAACAAACAACAACCTCTCACACAACAATTCACTAATATCAACAAACAAACAACAACCTCGCACACAACAATTCACTAGCATCAACAAACAAACAACAACCTCTCACACAACAATTCACTAATATCAACAAACAAACAACAACCTCTCACAAAACAATTCACTAATATCAACAAACAAACAACATCCTTTCACAACAATTCACTAATATCAACAAACGAACAACAACCTCTCACAACAATTCACTAATATCAACAAACAAACAACAACCTCTCACATCAATTCACTAATATTTACAAACAAACAACAACCTCTCACAACAATTCATTAACATCAACAAACAAACAACAACCTCTCACACAACAATTCACTAATATCAACAAACAAACAACAACCTTTCACAACAATTCACTAATATTAACAAACAAACAACAACCTCTCACAACAATTCACTAATATCAACAAACAAACAACAACCTCTCACAACAATTCACTAATATCAACAAACAAACAACAACCTCTCACACAACAATTCACTAATATCAACAAACGAATAACAACCTCTCACACAACAATTCACTAATATCAACAAACAAACAACAACCTCTCACATCAATTCACTAATATCAACAAACAAACAACAACCTCTCACACATCAATTCACTAATATCAACAAACAAACAACAACCTCTCACACATCAATTCACTAATATCAACAAACAAACAACAACCTCTCACATCAATTCACTAATATCAACAAACAAACAACAACCTTTCACACATCAATTCACTAATATCAACAAACAAACAACAACCTCTCACATCAATTCACTAATATCAACAAACAAACAACAACCTTTCACACATCAATTCACTAATATCAACAAACAAACAACAACCTCTCACATCAATTCACTAATATCAACAAACAAACAACAACCTCACACAACATTTCACTAATATCAACAAACAAACAACAACCTCTCACATCAATTCACTAATATCAACAAACAAACAACAACCTTTCACACAACAATTCACTAATATCAACAAACGAACAACAACCTCTCACACAACAATTTACTAATATCAACAAACAAACAACAACCTTTCACAACAATTCACTAATATCAACAAACGAACAACAACCTCTCACAACAATTAACTAATATCAACAAACAAACAACAACCTCTCACATCAATTCACTAATATTAACAAACAAACAACAACCTCTCACAACAATTCACTAATATCAACAAACAAACAACAACCTCTCACAACAATTCACTAATATCAACAAACAAACAACAACCTCACACACAACAATTCACTAATATCAACAAACAAACAACAACCTCTCACAACAATTCACTAATATTAACAAACAAACAACAACCTCTCACAACAATTCACTATTATCAACAAACGAACAACAACCTCTCACAAGAATTCACTAATATCAGCAAGCAAACAACAACCTCTCACATCAATTCACTAATATTAACAAACAAACAACAACCTCGCACACAACTATTCACTAATATCAACAAACGAACAACAACCTCTCACAACAATTCACTAATATCAACAAACAAACAACAACCTCTCACACAACAATTCACTAATATCAACAAACAAACAACAACCTCGCACACAACAATTCACTAATATCAACAAACGAACAACAACCTCTCACAACAATTCACCAATATCAACAAACAAACAACAACCTCTCACACCACAATTCACTAATATCAACAAACATACAACAACCTCTCACAACAATTCACTAATATCAACAAACACACAACAACCTCTCACACAACAATTCACTAATATCAACAAACAAACAACAACTTCTCACACAACAATTCACTAGCATCAACAAACAAACAACAACCTGTCACACAACAATTCACTAATATCAACAAACAAACAACAACCTCTCACACAACAATTCACTAATATCAACAAACAAACAACATCCTTTCACAACAATTCACTAATATCAACAAACGAACAACAACCTCTCACAACAATTCACTAATATCAACAAACAAACAACAACCTCTCACATCAATTCACTAATATTAACAAACAAACAACAACCTCTCACAACAATTCACTAATATCAACAAACAAACAACCACCTCTCACATCAATTCACTAATATTAATAAACAAACAACAACCTCTCACAACAATTCACTAATATCAACAAACAAACAACAACCTCTCACACAACAATTCACTAATATCAAGAAACAAACGACAATTTTTCACAACAATTCACTAATATTAACAAACAAACAACAACCTCTCACACAACAATTCACTAATATCAACAAACAAACAGCAACCTACAACCTCTCACACCACAATTCACTAATATCAATAAACAAACAACATCCTTTCACAACAATTCACTAATATCAACAAACAAACAACAACCTCTCACACAACAATTCACTAATATCAACAAACGAACAACAACCTCTCACACAACAATTCACTAATATCAACAAACGAACAACAACCTCTCACAACAATTCACTAATATCAACAAACAAACAACAACCTCTCACATCAATTCACTAATATTAACAAACAAACAACAACCTCTCACAACAATTCACTAATATCAACAAACAAACAACCACCTCTCACATCAATTCACTAATATTAACAAACAAACAACAACCTCTCACAACAATTCACTAACATCAACAAACAAACAACAACCTCTCACACAACAATTCACTAATATCAACAAACAAACAACAACCTTTCACAACAATTCACTAATATTAACAAACAAACAACAACCTCTCACAACAATTCACTAATATCAACAAACAAACAACAACCTCTCACAACAATTCACTAATATCAACAAACAAACAACAACCTCTCACACAACAATTCACTAATATCAACAAACGAATAACAACCTCTCACACATCAATTCACTAATATCAACAAACAAACAACAACCTTTCACACATCAATTCACTAATATCAACAAACAAATAACAACCTCTCACACAACAATTTACTAATATCAACAAACAAACAACAACCTTTCACAACAATTCACTAATATCAACAAACGAACAACAACCTCTCACAACAATTAACTAATATCAACAAACAAACAACAACCTCTCACATCAATTCACTAATATTAACAAACAAACAACAACCTCTCACAACAATTCACTAATATCAACAAACAAACAACAACCTCTCACAACAATTCACTAATATCAACAAACAAACAACAACCTCACACACAACAATTCACTAATATCAACAAACAAACAACAACCTCTCACAACAATTCACTAATATTAACAAACAAACAACAACCTCTCACAACAATTCACTAATATCAACAAACAAACAACAACCTCTCACAACAATTCACTAATATCAACAAACAAACAACAACCTCTCACACAACAATTCACTAATATCAACAAACGAATAACAACCTCTCACACAACAATTCACCAATATCAACAAACAAACAACAACCTCTCACACCACAATTCACTAATATCAACAAACATACAACAACCTCTCACAACAATTCACTAATATCAACAAACACACAACAACCTCTCACACAACAATTCACTAATATCAACAAACAAACAACAACCTCTCACACAACAATTCACTAATATCAACAAACAAACAACAACCTCTCACAAAACAATTCACTAATATCAACAAACAAACAACATCCTTTCACAACAATTCACTAATATCAACAAACGAACAACAACCTCTCACAACAATTCACTAATATCAACAAACAAACAACAACCTCTCACATCAATTCACTAATATTAACAAACAAACAACAACCTCTCACAACAATTCACTAATATCAACAAACAAACAACCACCTCTCACATCAATTCACTAATATTAACAAACAAACAACAACCTCTCACAACAATTCACTAACATCAACAAACAAACAACAACCTCTCACACAACAATTCACTAATATCAACAAACAAACAACAACCTTTCACAACAATTCACTAATATTAACAAACAAACAACAACCTCTCACAACAATTCACTAATATCAACAAACAAACAACAACCTCTCACAACAATTCACTAATATCAACAAACAAACAACAACCTCTCACACAACAATTCACTAATATCAACAAACGAATAACAACCTCTCACACATCAATTCACTAATATCAACAAACAAACAACAACCTTTCACACATCAATTCACTAATATCAACAAACAAACAACAACCTCTGACACAACAATTTACTAATATCAACAAACAATCAACAACCTTTCACAACAATTCACTAATATCAACAAACGAACAACAACCTCTCACAACAATTAACTAATATCAACAAACAAACAACAACCTCTCACATCAATTCACTAATATTAACAAACAAACAACAACCTCACACACAACAATTCACTAATATCAACAAACAAACAACAACCTCTCACAACAATTCACTAATATTAACAAACAAACAACAACCTCTCACAACAATTCACTATTATCAACAAACGAACAACAACCTCTCACAAGAATTCACTAATATCAGCAAGCAAACAACAACCTCTCACATCAATTCACTAATATTAACAAACAAACAACAACCTCGCACACAACAATTCACTAATATCAACAAACGAACAACAACCTCTCACAACAATTCACTAATATCAACAAACAAACAACAACCTCTCACACAACAATTCACTAATATCAACAAACAAACAACAACCTCGCACACAACAATTCACTAGCATCAACAAACAAACAACAACCTCTCACACAACAATTCACTAATATCAACAAACAAACAACAACCTCTCACAAAACAATTCACTAATATCAACAAACAAACAACATCCTTTCACAACAATTCACTAATATCAACAAACGAACAACAACCTCTCACAACAATTCACTAATATCAACAAACAAACAACAACCTCTCACATCAATTCACTAATATTAACAAACAAACAACAACCTCTCACAACAATTCACTAACATCAACAAACAAACAACAACCTCTCACACAACAATTCACTAATATCAACAAACAAACAACAACCTCTCACATCAATTCACTAATATTAACAAACAAACAACAACCTCTCACAACAATTCACTAATATCAACAAACAAACAACAACCTCTCACATCAATTCACTAATATTAACAAACAAACAACAACCTCTCACAACAATTCACTAATATCAACAAACAAACAACAACCTCTCACAACAATTCACTAATATCAACAAACAAACAACAACCTCTCACACAACAATTCACTAATATCAACAAACGAATAACAACCTCTCACACAACAATTCACTAATATCAACAAACAAACAACAACCTCTCACATCAATTCACTAATATCAACAAACAAACAACAACCTCTCACACATCAATTCACTAATATCAACAAACAAACAACAACCTCTCTCACATCAATTCACTAATATCAACAAACAAACAACAACCTCTCACATCAATTCACTAATATCAACAAACAAACAACAACCTTTCACACATCAATTCACTAATATCAACAAACAAACAACAACCTCTCACATCAATTCACTAATATCAACAAACAAACAACAACCTTTCACACATCAATTCACTAATATCAACAAACAAACAACAACCTCTCACATCAATTCACTAATATCAACAAACAAACAACAACCTCACACAACAATTCACTAATATCAACAAACAAACAACAACCTCTCACATCAATTCACTAATATCAACAAACAAACAACAACCTTTCACACAACAATTCACTAATATCAACAAACGAACAACAACCTCTCACACAACAATTTACTAATATCAACAAACAAACAACAACCTTTCACAACAATTCACTAATATCAACGAACGAACAACAACCTCTCACAACAATTAACTAATATCAACAAACAAACAACAACCTCTCACATCAATTCACTAATATTAACAAACAAACAACAACCTCTCACAACAATTCACTAATATCAACAAACAAACAACAACCTCTCACAACAATTCACTAATATCAACAAACAAACAACAACCTCTCACACAACAATTCACTAATATCAACAAACGAATAACAACCTCTCACACATCAATTCACTAATATCAACAAACAAACAACAACCTTTCACACATCAATTCACTAATATCAACAAACAAATAACAACCTCTCACACAACAATTTACTAATATCAACAAACAAACAACAACCTTTCACAACAATTCACTAATATCAACAAACGAACAACAACCTCTCACAACAATTAACTAATATCAACAAACAAACAACAACCTCTCACATCAATTCACTAATATTAACAAACAAACAACAACCTCTCACAACAATTCACTAATATCAACAAACAAACAACAACCTCTCACAACAATTCACTAATATCAACAAACAAACAACAACCTCTCACACACAACAATTCACTAATATCAACAAACAAACAACAACCTCTCACAACAATTCACTAATATTAACAAACAAACAACAACCTCTCACAACAATTCACTAATATCAACAAACAAACAACAACCTCTCACAACAATTCACTAATATCAACAAACAAACAACAACCTCTCACACAACAATTCACTAATATCAACAAACGAATAACAACCTCTCACACAACAATTCACCAATATCAACAAACAAACAACAACCTCTCACACCACAATTCACTAATATCAACAAACATACAACAACCTCTCGAAACAATTCACTAATATCAACAAACACACAACAACCTCTCACACAACAATTCACTAATATCAACAAACAAACAACAACCTCTCACACAACAATTCACTAATATCAACAAACAAACAACAACCTCTCACAAAACAATTCACTAATATCAACAAACAAACAACATCCTTTCACAACAATTCACTAATATCAACAAACGAACAACAACCTCTCACAACAATTCACTAATATCAACAAACAAACAACAACCTCTCACATCAATTCACTAATATTAACAAACAAACAACAACCTCTCACAACAATTCACTAATATCAACAAACAAACAACCACCTCTCACATCAATTCACTAATATTAACAAACAAACAACAACCTCTCACAACAATTCACTAACATCAACAAACAAACAACAACCTCTCACACAACAATTCACTAATATCAACAAACAAACAACAACCTTTCACAACAATTCACTAATATTAACAAACAAACAACAACCTCTCACAACAATTCACTAATATCAACAAACAAACAACAACCTCTCACAACAATTCACTAATATCAACAAACAAACAACAACCTCTCACACAACAATTCACTAATATCAACAAACGAATAACAACCTCTCACACATCAATTCACTAATATCAACAAACAAACAACAACCTTTCACACATCAATTCACTAATATCAACAAACAAACAACAACCTCTCACACAACAATTTACTAATATCAACAAACAAACAACAACCTTTCACAACAATTCACTAATATCAACAAACGAACAACAACCTCTCACAACAATTAACTAATATCAACAAACAAACAACAACCTCTCACATCAATTCACTAATATTAACAAACAAACAACAACCTCTCACAACAATTCACTAATATCAACAAACAAACAACAACCTCTCACAACAATTCACTAATATCAACAAACAAACAACAACCTCACACACAACAATTCACTAATATCAACAAACAAACAACAACCTCTCACAACAATTCACTAATATTAACAAACAAACAACAACCTCTCACAACAATTCACTATTATCAACAAACGAACAACAACCTCTCACAAGAATTCACTAATATCAGCAAGCAAACAACAACCTCTCACATCAATTCACTAATATTAACAAACAAACAACAACCTCGCACACAACAATTCACTAATATCAACAAACGAACAACAACCTCTCACAACAATTCACTAATATCAACAAACAAACAACAACCTCTCACACAACAATTCACTAATATCAACAAACAAACAACAACCTCGCACACAACAATTCACTAGCATCAACAAACAAACAACAACCTCTCACACAACAATTCACTAATATCAACAAACAAACAACAACCTCTCACAAAACAATTCACTAATATCAACAAACAAACAACATCCTTTCACAACAATTCACTAATATCAACAAACGAACAACAACCTCTCACAACAATTCACTAATATCAACAAACAAACAACAACCTCTCACATCAATTCACTAATATTAACAAACAAACAACAACCTCTCACAACAATTCACTAACATCAACAAACAAACAACAACCTCTCACACAACAATTCACTAATATCAACAAACAAACAACAACCTTTCACAACAATTCACTAATATTAACAAACAAACAACAACCTCTCACAACAATTCACTAATATCAACAAACAAACAACAACCTCTCACAACAATTCACTAATATCAACAAACAAACAACAACCTCTCACACAACAATTCACTAATATCAACAAACGAATAACAACCTCTCACACAACAATTCACTAATATCAACAAACAAACAACAACCTCTCACATCAATTCACTAATATCAACAAACAAACAACAACCTTTCACACATCAATTCACTAATATCAACAAACAAACAACAACCTCTCACATCAATTCACTAATATCAACAAACAAACAACAACCTTTCACACATCAATTCACTAATATCAACAAACAAACAACAACCTCTCACATCAATTCACTAATATCAACAAACAAACAACAACCTCACACAACAATTCACTAATATCAACAAACAAACAACAACCTCTCACATCAATTCACTAATATCAACAAACAAACAACAACCTTTCACACAACAATTCACTAATATCAACAAACGAACAACAACCTCTCACACAACAATTTACTAATATCAACAAACAAACAACAACCTCTCACAACAATTCACTAATATCAACAAACGAACAACAACCTCTCACAACAATTAACTAATATCAACAAACAAACAACAACCTCTCACATCAATTCACTAATATTAACAAACAAACAACAACCTCTCACAACAATTCACTAATATCAACAAACAAACAACAACCTCTCACAACAATTCACTAATATCAACAAACAAACAACAACCTCACACACAACAATTCACTAATATCAACAAACAAACAACAACCTCTCACAACAATTCACTAATATTAACAAACAAACAACAACCTCTCACAACAATTCACTATTATCAACAAACGAACAACAACCTCTCACAAGAATTCACTAATATCAGCAAGCAAACAACAACCTCTCACATCAATTCACTAATATTAACAAACAAACAACAACCTCGCACACAACTATTCACTAATATCAACAAACGAACAACAACCTCTCACAACAATTCACTAATATCAACAAACAAACAACAACCTCTCACACAACAATTCACTAATATCAACAAACAAACAACAACCTCGCACACAACAATTCACTAATATCAACAAACGAACAACAACCTCTCACAACAATTCACCAATATCAACAAACAAACAACAACCTCTCACACCACAATTCACTAATATCAACAAACATACAACAACCTCTCACAACAATTCACTAATATCAACAAACACACAACAACCTCTCACACAACAATTCACTAATATCAACAAACAAACAACAACTTCTCACACAACAATTCACTAGCATCAACAAACAAACAACAACCTCTCACACAACAATTCACTAATATCAACAAACAAACAACAACCTCTCACACAACAATTCACTAATATCAACAAACAAACAACATCCTTTCACAACAATTCACTAATATCAACAAACGAACAACAACCTCTCACAACAATTCACTAATATCAACAAACAAACAACAACCTCTCACATCAATTCACTAATATTAACAAACAAACAACAACCTCTCACAACAATTCACTAATATCAACAAACAAACAACCACCTCTCACATCAATTCACTAATATTAATAAACAAACAACAACCTCTCACAACAATTCACTAATATCAACAAACAAACAACAACCTCTCACACAACAATTCACTAATATCAAGAAACAAACAACAGTTTTTCACAACAATTCACTAATATTAACAAACAAACAACAACCTCTCACACAACAATTCACTAATATCAACAAACAAACAACAACCTCTCACACCACAATTCACTAATATCAATAAACAAACAACATCCTTTCACAACAATTCACTAATATCAACAAACAAACAACAACCTCTCACACAACAATTCACTAATATCAACAAACGAACAACAACCTCTCACACAACAATTCACTAATATCAACAAACAAACAACAACCTTTCACAACAATTCACTAATATTAACAAACAAACAACAACCTCTCACAGCAATTTACTAATATCAACAAACAAACAACAACCTCTCACAACAATTAACTAATATCAACAAACAAACAACAACCTCTCACACAACAATTCACTAATATCAACAAACGAACAACAACCTCTCACACAACAATTCACTAATATCAACAAATAAACAACAACCTCTCACATCAATTCACTAATATCAACAAACAAACAACAACCTCTCACATCAATTCACTAATATCAACAAACAAACAACAACCTCTCACAACAATTCACTAATATCAACAAACAAACAACAACATCTCGCAACAATTCACTAATATCAACAAACAAACAACAACCTCTCACAACAATTCACTAATATCAACAAACAAACAACAACCTCTCACAACAATTCACCAATATCAAAAAACAAACAACAACCTCTCACACCACAAATCACTAATATCAACAAACATACAACAACCTCTCACAACAATTCACTAATATCAACAAACACACAACAACCTCTCACACAACAATTCACTAATATCAACAAACAAACAACAACTTCTCACACAACAATTCACTAGCATCAACAAACAAACAACAACCTCTCACACAACAATTCACTAATATCAACAAACAAACAACAACCTCTCACAAAACAATTCACTAATATCAACAAACAAACAACATCCTTTCACAACAATTCACTAATATCAACAAACGAACAACAACCTCTCACAACAATTCACTAATATCAACAAACAAACAACAACCTCTCACATCAATTCACTAATATTAACAAACAAACAACAACCTCTCACAACAATTCACTAATATCAACAAACAAACAACCACCTCTCACATTAATTCACTAATATTAACAAACAAACAACAACCTCTCACAACAATTCACTAACATCAACAAACAAACAACAACCTCTCACACAACAATTCACTAATATCAACAAACAAACAACAACCTTTCACAACAATTCTTTAATATTAACAAACAAACAACAACCTCTCACAACAATTCACTAATATCAACAAACAAACAACAACCTCTCACAACAATTCACTAATATCAACAAACAAACAACAACCTCTCACACAACAATTCACTAATATCAACAAACGAATAACAACCTCTCACACATCAATTCACTAATATCAACAAACAAACAACAACCTTTCACACATCAATTCACTAATATCAACAAACAAACAACAACCTCTCACACAACAATTCACTAATATCAACAAACAAACAACAACCTTTCACAACAATTCACTAATATCAACAAACGAACAACAACCTCTCACAACAATTAACTAATATCAACAAACAAACAACAACCTCTCACATCAATTCACTAATATTAACAAACAAACAACAACCTCTCACAACAATTCACTAATATCAACAAACAAACAACAACCTCTCACAACAATTCACTAATATCAACAAACAAACAACAACCTCACACACAACAATTCACTAATATCAACAAACAAACAACAACCTCTCACAACAATTCACTAATATTAACAAACAAACAACAACCTCTCACAACAATTCACTAATATCAACAAACAAACAACAACCTCTCACAACAATTCACTAATATCAACAAACAAACAACAACCTCACACACAACAATTCACTAATATCAACAAACAAACAACAACCTCTCACAACAATTCACTAATATCAACAAACAAACAACAACTTCTCACACAACAATTCACTAGCATCAACAAACAAACAACAACCTCTCACACAACAATTCACTAATATCAACAAACAAACAACAACCTCTCACAAAACAATTCACTAATATCAACAAACAAACAACATCCTTTCACAACAATTCACTAATATCAACAAACGAACAACAACCTCTCACAACAATTCACTAATATCAACAAACAAACAACAACCTCTCACATCAATTCACTAATATTAACAAACAAACAACAACCTCTCACAACAATTCACTAATATCAACAAACAAACAACCACCTCTCACATTAATTCACTAATATTAACAAACAAACAACAACCTCTCACAACAATTCACTAACATCAACAAACAAACAACAACCTCTCACACAACAATTCACTAATATCAACAAACAAACAACAACCTTTCACAACAATTCTTTAATATTAACAAACAAACAACAACCTCTCACAACAATTCACTAATATCAACAAACAAACAACAACCTCTCACAACAATTCACTAATATCAACAAACAAACAACAACCTCTCACACAACAATTCACTAATATCAACAAACGAATAACAACCTCTCACACATCAATTCACTAATATCAACAAACAAACAACAACCTTTCACACATCAATTCACTAATATCAACAAACAAACAACAACCTCTCACACAACAATTTACTAATATCAACAAACAAACAACAACCTTTCACAACAATTCACTAATATCAACAAACGAACAACAACCTCTCACAACAATTAACTAATATCAACAAACAAACAACAACCTCTCACATCAATTCACTAATATTAACAAACAAACAACAACCTCTCACAACAATTCACTAATATCAACAAACAAACAACAACCTCTCACAACAATTCACTAATATCAACAAACAAACAACAACCTCACACACAACAATTCACTAATATCAACAAACAAACAACAACCTCTCACAACAATTCACTAATATTAACAAACAAACAACAACCTCTCACAACAATTCACTATTATCAACAAACGAACAACAACCTCTCACAAGAATTCACTAATATCAGCAAGCAAACAACAACCTCTCACATCAATTCACTAATATTAACAAACAAACAACAACCTCGCACACAACAATTCACTAATATCAACAAACGAACAACAACCTCTCACAACAATTCACTAATATCAACAAACAAACAACAACCTCTCACACAACAATTCACTAATATCAACAAACAAACAACAACCTCGCACACAACAATTCACTAGCATCAACAAACAAACAACAACCTCTCACACAACAATTCACTAATATCAACAAACAAACAACAACCTCTCACAAAACAATTCACTAATATCAACAAACAAACAACATCCTTTCACAACAATTCACTAATATCAACAAACGAACAACAACCACTCACAACAATTCACTAATATCAACAACAAACAACAACCTCTCACATCAATTCACTAATATTAACAAACAAACAACAACCTCTCACAACAATTCACTAACATCAACAAACAAACAACAACCTCTCACACAACAATTCACTAATATCAACAAACAAACAACAACCTTTCACAACAATTCACTAATATTAACAAACAAACAACAACCTCTCACAACAATTCACTAATATCAACAAACAAACAACAACCTCTCACAACAATTCACTAATATCAACAAACAAACAACAACCTCTCACACAACAATTCACTAATATCAACAAACGAATAACAACCTCTCACACAACAATTCACTAATATCAACAAACAAACAACAACCTCTCACATCAATTCACTAATATCAACAAACAAACAACAACCTCTCACACATCAATTCACTAATATCAACAAACAAACAACAACCTTTCACACATCAATTCACTAATATCAACAAACAAACAACAACCTCTCACATCAATTCACTAATATCAACAAACAAACAACAACCTTTCACACATCAATTCACTAATATCAACAAACAAACAACAACCTCTCACATCCATTCACTAATATCAACAAACAAACAACAACCTTTCACACATCAATTCACTAATATCAACAAACAAACAACAACCTCTCACATCAATTCACTAATATCAACAAACAAACAACAACCTCACACAACAATTCACTAATATCAACAAACAAACAACAACCTCTCACATCAATTCACTAATATCAACAAACAAACAACAACCTTTCACACAACAATTCACTAATATCAACAAACGAACAACAACCTCTCACACAACAATTCACTAATATCAACAAACAAACAACAACCTCTCACAACAATTCACTAATATCAACAAACAAACAACAACCTCTGACATCAATTCATTAACCACAACAATTACCACGACATTAAGACATATCGTTGGAAATCCAGATCTTGGTTTGGGAGAGCCTCAATGGGGGTTTTTTTGGGTGGAAGGTAAGCCGGTTACCGGTTAATGGGATGTCAATCCCTCTCTTGGGAATAGGATCTTTCCAACGAAAATATAGATATCAACAATCAATGAAACAAGAAAAACCTATACAGATTCCTTTCTACTCTAGAAGACCATATCCTATCACAAAATGAATGCCAGCATCAACATAGACAATGCAATAACATGGTCAATGTATGCTCGTAGCTAGGAAGGTAGAACCATTCTTCCTCTTTGATAATGATATCGATTGATAAATTCATAGAATTATGATTAATGTAAAGTGTGCAAAAAAATATAATTTCGGAATATTTTAGGTTTGTAAGACAAAATTGTGATTCACTAAATATTTTCATTCTAAAAAGTACAAAGAAATATTTGATTGTCGCAAATGAAATTATTATGTTATTAAAACAAACGTTATTAAAGCCTACCATATTCTTCATATCAGATGCTGGAGGACTAACAGACTGACGGTCGACGTTGTGAAGGTTCAAAATGTTGTCTCTCTCAGCAGCTGTTAATGTACTATCAGTTGACCTACTCTGCAGATCCATGGAGCGGGTAGCGTGCACAGTTTGACCTTTCAGGTTAATGTGTTTGGAGTCTTCATTTGACTTCTTGTCACTGTTTGGATCGTGGTTTCTAGTGGCTTCTTTGTGTTTAATTCTGGTAATAAGTGATAGTAATTCGTCTTCTATCCTGTTGGCTGGTGAACACAATACATTCACCACAAAAACAGAAATCAGTAAGACAGCAAATTGATATTTCATCTTGTCTGTCTAAATGCACGTGAAAACTATCTGACAAGTGAAATCTGCTCTCTTGCCAGAGGACTATTTATACTAACATGAGATGGTCATTAATATCGCAATTACCTGATATTTGTAAAGCACTTAATTTAATAATTTTAATTTTCAAAATTAATACGTTTTTTACATGTTTTTCTTAATATTCATTAAAGATGATCGTCACATAGCAAAGAGATGTATATCGTTTCATACGTGTTGAACCATCTTGTTATTTACAAACAACGCAGTTGGTAACTTAAATCGTGTCGTACCAACAATATTGGTCAAATAGATTCAATGATGTATTCTCTGTATTTATAAAATTAAAAATATATATGTTCGCATTAAAAAATTATTTTTCACATGTCAGCACTATTCTTTAAAACATTGTACATTATTGTTTGTTGCAACATGAATGCATTGTTTTCCTTTGATCTTTCTAGGGGTTATATACCAGAATATAATCAACAGCTAAGAACTTTAAAATTAATACACGCAGATGCGAGAAATTGCACACTTTAAATCTGGGCTGTAATTATATTACTCTAAGAGACCAGTGCAATAATCAACAACTTAGATGTGATATTGCTTCATGTTACTACGGTTTTCCTTATTAAACAGTTAAGCAATCTCACGCTTCAGACATACTTACATGTAATTCAATATAAAGTGACAAATAAATAAAAATAATAATAAAAAAGAATAAATATATATATATATAAAATGACATATTAGAAACCAAAAAAACACGAGCCTTAAAAATAACTAATAATATTTTTTGTCTTCAAACATTTTGATAAAGTAACTTTTTGAGGGTATTATTTATTAAATATGAACAGATTTGTTTTGAAAACTTATATACTTCATTTCATACCCACGATATAGATGGAACTAGCTTGTGTTAAACACTAATCAATCAATGATTTAAGATCTCTAGCATGCATGTATACATTATAAGCTAAGATTGTATCGGTAGGTCGATCCAAATGAGTCTATTAGCCTATAGTCAGAACTGTAGGTTTACGTCCTGACATTACCTATAATATACACCTACATGAAAATGTGAAACAAAAAATGTCAAACGGCCGTAACAATTCCAAAATCAAATATCAAATTTGTGGAAAGAAGCAAAATCGATACACTAACACACAAATACGTGACCGATCACTCTCCTTTCTTGGTACAGGCACTTCAATGAAAAGTGGCGGGGCTAAAATAGTTTTACGGACCCAAACCTTCCCTCGTAGTGAGTTTAAGCTGTCATCCAAGTGCTTTCCACTTGTGAGTAAAATACCAACGCATATAACAGGGGTGAACAGCATCAATGACAGATTATCGAGAGTTCAATTTTGCAACGCAATTCGCAGACAGTTCAAGATAAGAGTAATAGAACACAGACTTGTAATATGTTTTCTTAATCATCTGTTCTTTAATATTTCTCTTCCATTCCTTCTTTCACCTGTATTTGTAATTAGAATAAATCAAACGAGTGGGAGGGAGACGGTCTACATTTATTTAACAGTTTATAAAATATTCTACAATTAAACCTACAAATAATTGTTAAAAATGTTTAATTAAATTATATAAATATTTACTTTTCTCACGATTTGTTAACTTATTTATTCACATCGTTCGTAGGACGCATTAAATACCCATAATATATACCTACATCATTGCATGTAGGTTTAATGGGGAGAGACAGTAAATTAATGATATTTTTCCCAAAATAGGTAAAGATCAAACAAATTATGATATATATATAAATATATATAAGTAATTATTCCCTCCTTATAGGGTCATTCCACTGATATTTTCACCTTTTTAGTATTGAAAACACCACTAAAACTGATCGCCATGATATAGCTGAAATATTGTTGAAAGTGGCATTAAAACTCCAAAAATCAAACAAATCAAATCTTAATTATACCTCTGAATCTCTCTCAGGAATTATTATGTACAAAATTTACTAAAGCATATTGTTAAGCTTTATCTGTAGATGTAGAATTAGCTGCGGAACCGTAGCTCTTATGCTATTTCTACCATAGAGCTACGCATTTAATTCACCCGTTTGTAAACTAGCGGAATTCCGACTCCGACTGAGTACTGGACTTTTTGGTACTATAATATCATTTGTCGAATAAGTTTGTTTTTTCTACAAGCTTCAATATTTAAATATCCTTGAATAGTTATATGTACGTCCTTAAATGGGATAAATGATCTTAGAATGTACCCCCAATGTACTGAAAATTAGACAATTAATAGAACGTAATACTGAAAAAAACTGTAGATTTATTAAGGTTGTAAATATACGAGTAGTCTCCCCTTGAACCCATCTCCGGAAATATTATGATCAAACATGAATTTACTGCTTTCTTCATACAAGTGTACTCTCTGTATGATATGATGCTATATATAGTGATTTTTTGTCCATGTGGAATAGTTATTTACAGCAGCCATTCAAATCAGAAATAGATAGTGCAAAAAAGGCAATTAAAGGAGAGACAAAGAATATTGATTGATTGATATTTAGCATCAAGTCAGCAATATTTCAGCTATATTCATGGCGAGAACAAGTCTACAAACAACACATAAAGGAATAGTGTCGTTGATGTTGGTGATTTTATTTTGTCCAGGTATTTTTTACAAGGAGTACATTAAGAAACATAAATTAACACTAATTATCGAGTTTTAAAGTAAAAAGTCCATCCATTCTCTTTTATTTTCATGAAAACACATCTCGAACATAAATTTCTCTGTACGACAAAAAATGTCTGTCGTTGGAAAACCTTCACGCGGTCGTACGAGAATATTAACTGATTCTGCTAGAAAAAGAAACAGGAAATAAGTTTTGGCGAATTAAGATAAAACAAGAATTAACATTGGAATTGTTAAGAGTTCAAACTCATGCTGAACTGTAAACATCACTGACATTGCGCATGTAGTTCGGAAATTGGGACATACATAATAAATGATACTGGAGGAAAAGCTGCACACAAAAACAACGAAAATGTACGTTTTATACTCATGTTTTGAAGGTACATATTAACTTCCATCGCAACAAAAACCTTTTAAAAAAACATACCAATCTCAGCGACATTATGCCTTTGATATTGCTTTGTAGATGTAACTAGGATGGGACTAAGATGGAAGTTGGTCTTGACACAGTAAAACGGTAAAACATTTATGTGCGCAGGTTAAGTGACAGAAAGAAGCGTGAAATATCAGATTGTTTGAATGATACTCTGACAAATCCCTGTGGTCAAAAGTTCGCAAAGACAACTCTGCCATCCAACACTGAGAATATGTCAAATGTGGGAAGTAATGGAAACAATTCAAGCGATATCAACACCACAGATGTAGATTTTCTTTTTGCCGATAGTTGTAGAAAAATTTATTGAATTTCTTGTTTTTCTATTCTATATACTTGTAAATTGTGTTATATATTTGTTTATATATTTTTTTTCTTCAGTTTAATAAAGACTTTAGTATAAAATTGAAGCTAACAACACGTAAAAGTCAAAAGTTCAGTTAACACACATAAATAAATGTTATTGATATGATTAGTGACGGATGTTATCTGTTTATCATCGATATGACGATCACTTAGTTGTAATCGTGAGATTATTGAGTTTATTTGATAGATATTATGCATGTCTGTAATGTTCAATTTGAAAAACTACGTTAGATTCTTAAGCTTTATTAACCAACTTACTATATTATGACTATAAATGCATATGCTTTGTAAATCTCCTGGCAGGGCATTACGGGATTTACGGGGCATTAATACACGCCATTATGGAAAAAAAGTAGTCCATTATGAAAAAAAATGGCGCCAAATTTCAACACGCTCACTTGAGTTTTGTTTCTTTCGTTTTTGACTTAAAAATCGTTATTTTTTTTTAAACAGATAACAGTGGATTTTGCGAAAATCGTGATGAGTGAATAAGGGTAATAACAAAATTACCGAACTCCGAACAAACTTACAAAGGGAAAGTCAAAACTCATAATTATGTAAACAGACAAAATCAGTAAACAACCGGAAAACTGTGAAAACCGTAATGACCCTGACTTGGTACAGGCATTTCTAAAGAAATGGTGGGTTGAATCAGATTTTAAAGCGCCAAACCTCCCGCTCTCATTACGGTTCAAAGGTTCCGGCTGTCACTATAACAGTATTTAAATACAGGAACAAAATAGGTAAAACAATCGTCAAAGCAGTCCCATATTCAGTGAAGTAAATGTCAAAGACACTTTTACGTCACACATTGATAAAAACAATATTTTTGACATTTTTCTTGGCTTCCTTATCTTTATACATTTTCACTATATGAAAATGAATCGTTTATAATCGTTTCTGCAGAGACGGAATATATTTCGACAATATCTTGGTATCGGAATATAAACTTTTTAAGAGATCGAATAAGGCGAATCTTTTTATAGCCCTGGTCCATTAGCCTGTTTCTCAGATGAAGATGACGTTTCAGGAAATCAAAATAATTGCTACTGGCCCTTGCATAGCGAATCAATTGCGAGATGTAAACACCATATGCAGGAGAAGCTGGTATATTGCTGCACATGTTTGGAAAATTTATGATTTTAAAATTGAAGTCGTCCCGTTTATCATAAATTGTAGTACTAAGTTGACCACTGTCGTCAAATTCGAGGTATATGTCCACAAATGATGCGGACGAAACTATATCTGTGGTCTCTTTAGCTTCCAGCTTGCGATACGTCATCGCGTGCTAAGATCAGTTGGGCAGATGATAAGGATGTGTTGTGTTAACCCTTTGACTGCACTACTGTAGGGACATATAATTTGTCCTCGAGAAAGAAACTTACGTATATTTTCTTTATGAATAAGTTCCGCAAATAGATAATAATTAGATTGCACAATTTAAAATGAGATACATATGTTTCACATGTAGAACTTCTTTAGAATTAAAAAGAAACGGTAAGAAACGTCACAATATTGTTGAAATGACGTCATGAAATAAATGACGTCACACTGCTGAAAGGGTCATAAAGGGGTCTCCAGAAAAATGAGATGACGACAAAATCGATAATGCCAATCAAAGTTCGGATACTGAAATATGCGGAGATAGTTCGGAATAGTCGGACGATGATACTGTCCAACAAAATGGCCACTATAAATTTGTGGACAGTATTAATTCCTGATGAATTTATTTTTCGGCATGCAGTTATCTATGGGAGCAAAACACCAACCGCCTATAGAAGCTGAACCCGTAGAATATTTTTCGCAATTGAGTGCTACAAATAATGATTGTTTAATATTTTACTGGAGACAAATTCTGAAAATACGATTTTCGAGCACCAGGTGAGGCATACATAAATAATGGTTGAAGTTGGTTAATAAAAGTATTAAGAAACATGTGTTTTCATAATGGCCCTGTTATGTGTCCTCGGTCTGTAATAATGGCCCTCGAAGTCAGTGTATTGTCCCTCGGCGTTGCCTCGGGCCAATATTACAGACCCTGGGCACATAACAGGGCCATTATGAAAACACCCATTTATTAATACTATAATACGAACTGCAACGATGTGTGAATGGTTCTTGTTTTTCACAAAATGAGCAATTAGTCTGCTTTATCATGACGAGACCACTCACAATTTGGTGTGATTCTGATTATACTTGCTTTGTTCTAATCTACCACAGGTTGCTTGATATCTATAGTGATAGCACACTGACAAAACGCCGTGCAGTTAGACATGTCGCTTAACCTAGATACAATAATATTCTGAGCCAACCAGTATTTCCTCCTTAATGATGTATACCTAACTGAATAGCTACTAATACTATATTTTAAAGTCTCTGTTACATTCCGTCTTTTTGCTGTCAAGTGTGCTGTCATTTTTAGAACAAATGAGTATTAGGGAACAACCATTTAACTTGAATGGGGGGGGTATGTGTTTTTTCTAAAAAAATATTCTGATTCCCAATGTTGCTGAAAAAAATATTCTGATGTTGGTGGAGGAAAAAAAATAATCTGCTTCAGAGTTTTTGTCATATAATCTAATGTTATATTCTGGAAAAAAAATTCGCTCTTCGCGCGACAAAAAATAAATATCCTAACCCTTTCTGAACGAAACAAAAAACCATAACCCCCCCCCCCCCTTCAAGTTAAATGGTCGGTCCCTTACAGCATTCCGCTATTAGACGTATTTGTGGAGTGTTTCCTAGTTTTTAAACTAAAGGAGAATAAAAGAATAGAAAATTTGCCACTGTGTAACTGACATGATCTATGACAGAGAATACCTTGAGTACTAATATCAAGTATTAAAAGTAAAACTAGGAGCAATAATAGAAACTGACATGATCTATAACTGAAGATACCTTGAGTACTAATATCAAGTATTAAAAGTAAAACCAGGAGCAATAATAGAAACTGACATGATCTATGACTGAAGATACCTTGAGTACTAATAGAAACTGACATGATCTATGACTGAGGATACATTGAGTACTAATATCAAGTTTTAAAAGTAAAACTAGGAGCAATAATAGAAACTGACATGATCTATGACTGAGGATACCTTGAGTACTAATATCAAGTATTAAAAGTAAAACTAGGAGCAATAATAGAAACTGACATGATCTATGACTGAGGATACCTTGAGTACTAATATCAAGTATTAAAAGTAAAACTAGGAGCAATAATAGAAACTGACATGATCTATGACTGAGGATACCTTGAGTACTAATATCAAGTATTAAAAGTAAAACTAGGAGCAATAATAGAAACTGACATGATCTATGACTGAGGATACCTTGAGTACTAATATCAAGTATTAAAAGTAAAACTAGGAGCAATAATAGAAACTGACATGATCTATGACTGAAGATACCTTGAGTACTAATATCAAGTATTAAAAGTAAAACTAGGAGCAATAATAGAAACTGACATGATCTATGACTGAGGATACCTTGAGTACTAATATCAAGTATTAAAAGTAAAACTAGGAGCAATAATAGAAACTGACATGATCTATGACTGAAGATACCTTGAGTACTAATATCAAGTATTAAAAGTAAAACTAGGAGCAATAACAGAAACTGACATGATCTATGACTGAAGATACCTTGAGTACTAATATCAAGTATTAAAAGTAAAACTAGGAGCAATAATAGAAACTGACATGATCTATGACTGAGGATACCTTGAGTACTAATAGAAACTCACATGATCTATGACTGAGGATACCTTGAGTACTAATATCAAGTATTAAAAGTAAAACTAGGAGCAATAATAGAAACTGACATGATCTATAACTGAAGATACCTTGAGTACTAATATCAAGTATTAAAAGTAAAACCAGGAGCAATAATAGAAACTGACATGATCTATAACTGAGGATACCTTGAGTACTAATATCAAGTATTAAAAGTAAAACTAGGAGCAATAATAGAAACTGACATGATCTATGACTGAGGATACCTTGAGTACTAATATCAAGTATTAAAAGTAAAACTAGGAGCAATAATAGAAACTGACATGATCTATGACTGAGGATACCTTGAGTACTAATATCAAGTATTAAAAGTAAAACTAGGAGCAATAATAGAAACTGACATGAGCTATGACTGAGGATACCTTGAGTACTAATATCAAGTATTAAAAGTAAAACTAGGAGCAATAATAGAAACTGACATGATCTATGACTGAGGATACCTTGAGTACTAATATCAAGTATTAAAAGTAAAACTAGGAGCAATAATAGAAACTGACATGATCTATGACTGAGGATACCTTGAGTACTAATATCAAGTATTAAAAGTAAAACCAGGAGCAATAATAGAAACTGACATGATCTATGACTGAGGATACCTTGAGTACTAATATCAAGTATTAAAAGGAAAACTAGGAGCAATAATAAAAACTGACATGATCTATGACTGAGGATAACTTGAGTACTAATATCAAGTATTAAAAGTAAAACTAGGAGCAATAATAAAAATTGACATGATCTATGACTGAGGATACCTTGAGTACTAATATCAAGTATTAAAAGTAAAACTAGGAGCAATAATAGAAACTGACATGATCTATGACTGAGGATACCTTGAGTACTAATATCAAGTATTAAAAGTAAAACTAGGAGCAATAATAGAAACTGACATGATCTATGACTGAGGATACCTTGAGTACTAATATCAAGTATTAAAAGTAAAACCAGGAGCAATAATATAAACTGACATGATCTATGACTGAGGATACCTTGAGTACTAATATCAAGTATTAAAAGTAAAACTAGGAGCAATAATAGAAACTGACATGATCTATGACTGAGGATACCTTGAGTACTAATATCAAGTATTAAAAGTAAAACTAGGAGCAATAATAGAAACTGACATGATCTATGACTGAGGATACCTTGAGTACTAATATCAAGTATTAAAAGTAAAACCAGGAGCAATAATAGAAACTGACATGATCTATGACTGAAGATACCTTGAGTACTAATATCAAGTATTAAAAGTAAAACTAGGAGCAATAATAGAAACTGACATGATCTATGACTGAGGATACCTTGAGTACTAATATCAAGTATTAAAAGTAAAACTAGGAGCAATAATAGAAACTGACATGATCTATGACTGAGGATACCTTGAGTACTAATATCAAGTATTAAAAGTAAAACTAGGAGCAATAATAGAAACTGACATGATCTATGACTGAAGATACCTTGAGTACTAATATCAAGTATTAAATGTAAAACTAGGAGCAATAATAGAAACTGACATCATCTATGACTGAGGATACCTTGAGTACTAATATCAAGTATTAAAAGTAAAACTAGGAGCAATAATAAAAACTGACATGATCTATGACTGAGGATACCTTGAGTACTAATATCAAGTATTAAAAGTAAAACTAGGAGCAATAATAGAAACTGACATGATCTATGACTGAGGATACCTTGAGTACTAATATCAAGTATTAAAAGTAAAACTAGGAGCAATATTAGAAACTGACATGATCTATGACTGAGGATACCTTGAGTACTAATATCAAGTATTAAAAGTAAAACTAGGAGCAATAATAGAAACTGACATGATCTATGACTGAGGATACCTTGAGTACTAATATCAAGTATTAAAAGTAAAACCAGGAGCAATAATAGAAACTGACATGATCTATGACTGAAGATACCTTGAGTACTAATATCAAGTATTAAAAGTAAAACTAGGAGCAATAATAGAAACTGACATGATCTATGACTGAAGAAACCTTGAGTACTAATATCAAGTATTAAATGTAAAACTAGGAGCAATAATAGAAACTGACATGATCTATGACTGAGGATACCTTGAGTACTAATATCAAGTATTAAAAGTAAAACTAGGAGCAATAATAGAAACTGACATGATCTATGACTGAGGATACCTTGAGTACTAATATCAAGTATTAAAAGTAAAACTAGGAGCAATAATAGAAACTGACATGATCTATGACTGAAGATACCTTGAGTACTAATATCAAGTATTAAATGTAAAACTAGGAGCAATAATAGAAACTGACATGATCTATGACTGAGGATACCTTGAGTACTAATATCAAGTATTAAAAGTAAAACTAGGAGCAATAATAGAAACTGACATGATATATGACTGAGGAT